>CAKAOJ020000046.1:372500-972500 GCA_916701645.2 Sebastolobus alascanus
TGGAGTCAAAAGTACGGTTGATGACAGCGGAGTTGCAAAAAGTGAGGGGGGAAAGTATCCTGCAAATTGTGCAAGATCTGCAGAGCCAATTGAAGGATGCAAGGACGCAACTGAAAAGGGAGATTAAGGAAAAGCTGACGCTTGAATCCATAATCAGGGCAAATCAGGTGGAGTTTGAAGACATCACAAAGACAAATAACAGTCTGACAAGAAAGCTGGAGAGAGAGACTTCTGAGGTGGCCAGACTTCAATATCTGGACAAAGTAGGCCAAGCAGATATTGAAGATCTGAAAGACGCATTTGACGTCGAGCATTGTGCAGCTCAACAAGACAAACATGAGCTGTTACACGGGGTGGCCAGACTTACAAATGTGAGCCAAACGATGCAGACATGGGCAGAAGTACAGGATCAGGAGGGAATCAGGTGGAAGGTGGCCCTGCTTGAATCTGAGATAGGATATCTTCAGCACCAGGTAAGAGAAGGTCAGGAACTCATCAGGGATAAAGATGAGGAAATACAGAAGCTGACCTATGCTGGAGAAGAGTTGAGTCAAGCACTGCATGATCTCCAGAAAAAGGAAGTCTCTCTGAGTGAGCAGAACAGGAGCGCCACCAATGAGCTGGCTCGACTTGAGTCTCTGACAGCAAAACAAATTGAGGAGGAGACAAACCTGAAGGCAGCTGTTCAGGATCTCCAGTCCCAAGTGGAGCTGGCTTACGATCAAATCTGCCAAATGGACGAGCAGAATAAGACCATTTGTGATAAACTGGCCCTGCTTGAATCTCAGATAAGCAAAAAACAGACAGAGAATGAGAATCTGCAGGAACAAGTTCAAGAGGTGCAGAAAAACGAGAAAATCACAGCTGATAAGAACCATGTGAAGGTGGCCCGCCTTGAATCACTGAGAAAAGCAGAGACTGAACACTTACAACGGAGTCAGGAACTCATCAGGGGTAAAGATGAGGAAATACAGAGGCTGACCTATACTGGAGTAAAGTTGAGTCAAACACTGCATGATCTTCACAAAAAGGAAGTCTCTCTGAGTGAGCAGAACAGGAGCGCCACCAATGAGCTGGCTCGACTTGAGTCTCTGACAGCAAAACAAAATGAGAAGGAGAGAAACCTGAAGACAGCTGTTCAGGATCTCCAGTCCCAAGTGGAGGTGGCTCATGATCAAATCTATCAAATGGACGAGCACATGACAATCCAAACCAGGCAAATTGCTTATTATCAGGAACAGTTAGATGAATATGACATCCTAACAACCGATTTGAAGCAATCAGTCCGTGATCTTAAACACCAGCAAGAGGCGAGGCAGGAGGAGGAGATACTAGCTGGCGTTGAGCAGCAGAGCTATGAGACCTTCGATGACACTACATCTGGGTATCAGAGCGATGAGAGCCTACCAGAGTCTCCAGCTTCTGTGTCTCGGACCAGTAGTTCCTGGTGCCGCTTTGCTAAACGTCTGCTTAAAGTAGGTCTCCCACTTGCCATCACCGCTGTGGGTATAGGCCTAGGGTATAACTACCTGATGGACTCTGCCTACTACCAGCTACTGCCCTACGCCAACAACGTTGTACCTCCTGAGTTCTAGACTACAATCCCTACAAACTGCAACTCCATTTTAAATCCGAACAACAGATTCATTTATAAATATAGATTATGAATGTGACAAACATAATTTATATTTATTAAAAATTGCTCCGAAGGCTGTGCCATCGGTGTGTGTGAATGTTTCAAAAAATTGAATTAATTAAATAAATAAATAAATAAATAAATAAATAAATAAATAAATAATAACAACAAGAATTTAGAAGGGGAATTGAATCTGTAAAATGAAAAAGACATTAAATAAGACCACTTATGTATCATAATAATGACAAAATTGAAAAACGAAATAAAAAATGAACACTTTGCTTACAAAGAAACATGTAATACATTTATGTTGCACACACACATTATGTAAAATATTACTGTAAAAAAGAAAATAGTTGTAAGAATGTTGGAAGAGTTTATATATATATAAACATATTAAAAATTTAAAGTCTCCTGCACACTAAAGAGGAACCTCCACCAATCATACACTGGCATCACTTGTAGTCGAACCATATGTAAGGGATAATGTACAGCGAGCCGGTCATTGTTGTGAAAGAATCCCCGACACACAGCGGAGGGGTTTCTCATCGCCCTGAAGGGAATTCTTTCACAACAATGACCCGCTAGCTGTACATTATCCCACTTATTACATGGCTACTTACTGAAGAAATCAATATTTTGACACAAAAATGGTCCGCCAGAGTCCGACATCTGAACTGCGCCCATAGCAACGGTCTGTTATACACAGCAACGGTCTGTTATACAGAAATTACAGACCGCAGAACGCCGCGATTGACCAATCAGAATCGAGTATTCAACACAGCCGTGTAATATTCACTGGTAACATCTAATTGTTCAACAGCGATGAAAGTGTGGAAACATTGTGGAGCACAATGTAGAACAAGTAAAAATACAGGAACACATAAAATGAGACTTATGTCCATGGATTTATTGCCCAAGTGCATGCTGGGAGGGTTCCCAACACACCTAACTCATGTAACTACAATCACATGATCAACACTCAGCCAATCATATGAACACTGATCTTGGTTTCAACCCTCTACTCAGTGTGCCTTTATTTCAAAATAAGAGCAGACAAGATCACAGGATTAACAAATCAACCTTGAAACTGTGTTCAAAGAACCTTCCTTCCTTGAAAATAATGTCACCATTAAAAGCACTCTTACAGGCCTCACTCCATTGGAAGTGCCTCCCTTTCTCTGCGAGCTGATGCAAAGGGCGAGCAATGTCTGCAAAACCTTTTACAAAATGCCTATAATATGTGGTTAGCCCTCTGAAGCTCTGAACCTCTGCCTGTTTTTACAGACAGGACATTCCCTAACTGCCTCCACCTTAGCAGGTTCTGCCATCAGCCCCTCAGCAAAGATGAAATGCCCGAGGTTCTGGACTAGCGTAGAAAAACAAGTTACACTTGGACAGTCTAACTTTAAGATTGGCATCCCCTGTGTCAGTGTCATGTAAGGTCAAGTGAGTCCTGCCTAGGTCGATCTCCCTCTGACTAAACAGAGATGTGTCGGTGCAGTAACTGTCTAATTGCTTTTAGCCCTCCTCTTCCACCCCAAACTGCCAAAGCATTTCTCAAGTTAGTTTTAGTTCCACAGTGGGCAGATGACAGAATTATATGCAGTGTATTGATAATATGTGTCTCTCAATGATCACATGTCACGTCCTCCTCCAAACACTAGATGGTAGGCATGACTTAGAAATGGAAAGACTGAGGGATTATGTTCAAAACGTCCTTGGCTTCATATTCAGATATTACATTCAGAAATAATGTTGCATCACAAGTCCATAGATTACTTTAAAACAACTGTTTGCCAAATTCAGCAATTACATTACTGTGGTTTAGGCTAATGTTACAATTCCTGGCAATTAGTAGAGCAGAGTCGAGAGTTGAATATACATTTAGCTGAGTTAGCCTACATCTGAAAGTGTTTGGTTAGATGGTTTCTAGCTTCCACTGTCATGTATGGGTGTGCCTTTTTACCACAGTGCCATGTAGTGTCACTCCATTGTCATTCATTAGCTTAAATTAGAATTGAATCATTGAATCATTAGAAGTTTTGCTGGTTGAATCTGATAATTGTGTTAATCTCAAAATCGTATTTATTTCTTAATACTAACAATGTGTGTTCTAAAGACTGCTAAGTCTAAGCCACAAAAAAAAAAAATATACCTCTATTTAGTTTAGTCAAGTATATACTTTTACTTCAGTAACCTTGTAATGGTGTGCTATCTTGGCCTCCTTCGAAAAAGAGATTTTAATATCAAGGAATAAATCAAATAAATGAAATAATTACAATAATGTCTAAAGTATCTGAATTTCATGCCTTACAGCACCTATAAAAAGGAAGGCAGTTCCATTCATGTTTCCTGTAATGGAGCGTTGATATTTCTGGTACAAAGAACTTTATTTATTGAAAGAGTGTTCACCGAGCTCTCAGTTTATCTATGTAGTGCATAATCAGCTGGATTACCAGCATCACTCTGAGCAGTTTCTCCGCAGCAGCCCATCGCTAAAAGAGTCTCCTAGGGCTCATTCCCACACCACCGTCTGCTGTTTAGATTTTTAAATCTCACTGAAATGCTGAATATTGGATTATCTTGAAAGACAGAAACTTTATTTTCCCCTTGCCCGCAAATCAAGTAATTCAGGGAAATGCCCATCAGTGTCAAATGATAAGAGATTGGTGTTGTTTCTAAGTCTATACAGCTTCATGGCAGCAGTCAGAGGTCACTAATTCTAGCTTCAGGACCGACCATTGTACCTTATAAAGCATGGTAGGATGGCCATCCCTCACTTTGCATAGATTACAACATTGGTATATTTTAGTCTATACGATCATCTCTGGCAAATTTCACTCAGTTAAGCCGGAAGTTTGTATTTCTGCAAAACAGTTTTAATCTTAGGTCCCAAAAATGGCTTCAGTTTAAACTGCCTTCTATCAGCACAGAAGCTGGCAAAACATGTCTGTTCCACTACGTAACACACCAGTTCCATGATGTTCCAGGGTTGACGCCGACTGAAGTACTTGCAGCAGCTGAGGGCGGTGGCCACCACGACGAAGATGATGAAGGAACTGAGGCACATGCTGGTCTGCTTCTCCTCACCATCGGAGAAGGTGAACACACACACATCACACTGAAGGTGAACAGCAGCTGGACAGCCAGGGTGCTGAACACCTGCACAGGGAAAGATGAAAAACAAGCACTTGATTAAAACACTCATGATCTGTGATCATTTATGGATTAAAAAATTGATTTTACTTGCAAGCATTCACTCCCATTTTATTGAGAGATTGTTGGATTATTACACTTTCCAGCATGCACTACATCTGACCTAGCTCTCCAGAGAAAGTTTGCTCCAGCTGGTGGGCGGTGCTTGGTATTTCCTCAACTGATTTGAACTGAACTGAACTGAATTGATTATTTGATTTAAATTGATTTATATTTGTGCTCCGCTTCAACCCATCACCCAACCCATTCCACAAATCCACCCCTGAAATACACATACTCTTCTTTGTTGTACCAAAACAATGCTCATTAAAATGTTTCTCTTAAATTATAACCCCCCCTCCCTGTCACAAAACTTTTTTTGAATATTCCCCGGAAATGAATTATTTCTTGCTTTGAACATAATTATTGTGGTTTTAAATTTGACCAAATCCATGAATTTCAATGCATGTGACTTTAAAAACAGTGTGTTCGTGTGTTCCCTATATTCCACATTATTTACTATCCTTATTGCTCTCTTTTGTAGTATGCATAATGGTTGTAAGTTGCTTTTATAAGGGTTACCCCTGGGCCATAAGAACTCTAAACACTGTCAAACAGTAAACACCCCACACTGTGCAATATTTATTATTTTAGTGAAATAGCTACACTATTTATAAACAGTTTCTAATTGCACTGATCTGGAGTAGCACTCCAAATATATCTGTATTATGTAGGGAACGAATGGGTACTGTGAATTTTATGTGTATAATGGTGGAATGAATGCGTATTGTAGCTGTCTGTTCCTTTTTTTTTTATTATTTGTAACTGTACTGTTCAGGAGAAGCCCTCCAAATTTCGTTGTACCATGTACAACGACAATAAAGCTTTCTATTCTATTCTATTCTATTCTACCCCAGTAATTCAGATATGGTGATACAAGTGAAGACAATACTGCAAAATGTACACTAATCCATATTATTGGTATTAGAATTTAGACTTCAACATGTTTTTATATTTTTGGCCTGTTGTGTGAAATTTAGAGGACAAGACCCAACAAACACAGAAAGTGTGTGTGTCTCTGTGAGACCAAGTTGAGGGCAGAAATGTCCCAGCTCATCTGGAGCCTCTCTAGTCCCTCTAGCGGCGGGCTGAGAGAGACACAGCTGAGCCGCTGCAGCTGTAGACCGTCCACAGCCTGCTTCCTGTCAGCCACACAGAGGGGGAGAGAGGGAGAGAGAGAGAGAAAGAGAGAGAAAGAGAGAGGGGGGAAGGACACAGAATGGCGACCGTGCAGTGCTGCAAATGCACGGCCGAAAGGAAAGGGTTTCGGCGGGAACTTGATTCTTGGCGTCACAAATTGATACACTGCGTCGGTATGATCCATTTTGCAGTTTTCATATTTTGTGTAAAAAAAAAAAAAAAAAGCAACGAGCTTCGACGTGATTTCGTCCGGTAGCTGCGGCATCGCTACCCCCGTAGCTACGTTAGATTGCTAAGCTAATAGCTAGGCTAGTAGCCTGGCTCCATAGGGTGGCCGGCGTTAGCTGGCAGGCTAATATCTACCAGCTGGCTTTAGCCCTTCGAGTTGGCTCCTTTTCTTTGTCCATCTGAGCTAGCTCGCTGCCCAGCCGGTGCTAGCTCTGTCAGGTTGTATAACATCACCGAGATAATATTGATCATGTCGAGTTAAGGCGTATCATCATATATTCTGTAGCTAACTGAGGGTGACAACGTTTACTAAATGTGTTTATTGACATTATATGTCGGCTATGCTAATAACCCCGCTAACATGCTATGCTAACGTGATGTTATTTGGGGGAGGGGATTGTTTCTATGTTAGCGCAATATGAGAAAAGCAGACATTTCAGTGGTCTCGGGTGATGGTTTTCCTCGTACTGTTTTTGCTATTTTGATCACAGTGGGGTTTTTTTTGTATTATGCTACAGAAGCCGGTAACCCGAAGCTAACGTTAGCCTCTGTAAGCACAGTGACATTAAACTCATACTGCACAAAAAAACAGACAAATTGAAGTATTAATGTTTCTGCTATTCACGAATCATATGTATTGTTTGTGTTGTGATTATATGGCCTGTAAACACATCAGGTGTTGGTGACAGCTGGCTGTAGCTGTGCACTTTAGCTGTCACAATCTGTTATTGCCGTCAAACCGGTTTAGTTGGTTGGTACGCGCATATAAATGGGTAGAACATGCATACATAACCTAAACTGTGCAAACATGCATATCTGGTTCATATCAGGACTGAAGGATTGTTTCTGTTTTTTTTTTATGTCTTGCAGGGTTTGAAAGCATTCTGGAGGGAATCTATGGCCCACTGCTGCTAAGGGACCTCAGTTTATTTGATGGTGGGTGTTTTTTGTCTGTTCATTAAAACAAGTCTTGGTCACTTTGTGTAATCATAGTCATATTTTATATTTACTTTTTTTTTTCCAACAACAACAACAAAAAATAATAACTTGACCCAAACCAACAATGCATTAGTCTGTCTCTCAGTTAGGGCTGCACGATTATGGCCAAAATGATAATCACGATTGTATTGATTTAAATTGATATCACGATTATTTATTACGATTATTCATTGATTTTAGCGACAACGTATTTTATTGCACTTTCGCATTAAAATAAGCAGAGCACTGTTTTCTCGTCCATGCTGTGCTACATCCCTGTTAATGTACATTTAGGGCTGCATGATATTGGAAAAAACTGACACTGAAATATTTTTTTCTGCTATATGCGTATTGCAAAATTAAAAAATACAGGAATTATTCACCCTACCCCTTTGTTAGCTGCATTTTAAAGTTAAATGCTTCAATCTGGTGCACTTTGAGAGCTAAATTAGATAATCAATTTTATGCTCTTAATTTAATCACATTGGTTGTATAGATAATATCTATAGCCAAAAGTGAAGCCAAAACATCTTATTAACACGCATTTTAAGCGTCAATGTCTCAGGCGATTATGTTCATTTAATTGTGGGAAGCCAAACTTGTGATCGCGATTAATATTTGATTAATTGTGCAGCCCTACTCTCAATACCTTCTGACTTCTCGACCATGTCTGTAGCACTCAGACCCACGCACATTGTTTGCTATGATGTAAATCTCTGAAAATGTGTCACAAATAATTAGATACATTTTTAAAAGGTTGATTAACAGCTGGGCACTGAAGTTTTTTCACTAATATTCACACAGGAGTAAATTGTGCGTTTGTTGTGGAATATTTTCAGACCTGGATTGAGACACATTTGGTTAACCTCGAGCATTTATGGCAGCAAGATGATGTATGTGGGATTGAGTCACTGTAAACACGTATTCAGTAAGGTGTGGGACATTCAGGTTTCCTGTTTGACGGGTATATAATATTACCCTTGTTGTTTTTGAAGTTGGACTCACAACTACGGGATGGCTATATATTCCTATATACAGTGATTCATTTAATCTTTTTTTATTTATCTATAGAATTATGGATAGATATCCCCTTCCGTCACGTGCTTCTCTGAGTAAAAACAAAGCAACTTGGATTAATAGATTACAAAACAGCCATTTTTACATAGACAATGACCTCACAGTCCTTCTGACTCTATGGTAATAACAGACGCCAGTGGTTTAAAGAGTAATTGTCTGGCACGTAACTGAAAATCTATTTTAGATTTGAAGATATCCCTGCATAACCTCTACACTAGTCTCCTGTTCATGTGTCCCTGTGTGACCCACTTCTCACCTGCTAAATCCTGTAATTACATACCGACTTCACGTCACACACTTCCTGAAAAAAACCAACACACCAGACTCCACTTTGTACAGGGTGCTGTTAGCCAATCTGATGTACAAACGTTGGAAGTTCTTATGACTCAAAAGTTAAACAACAACCAAGGAAATCTTTATAAAACGGTTGCAGTGTACAAAACATGCAGTTATATCATAATTTTATACCAGTTGCAACACCAACCTTGCTACTCATTTAAGAAGGCAGCATGGTATCAAACTTGAACACAAGGCAAGAAAGAACAACACTAGTGGTACATGGCCCCTAATTGCTCCTGGTTAAAGATAATAAATTAAACAATGAGGTATTTTATTTGCAAGGGCATAAGCCTAGATAGCATTGATGGAAAGGCTGGATTTAAATGGATGAAACATCCAGTCAGCAGTGGGGACAGTCCTAAATGTTGCCCCGTGCATCATTGGCCATTGTGTGGTAGTAACATAATTTGTTCCCTAGTATTTTCACTTTGGTCCCTCCAGTAATAATACTTCTTGTTACTTCTTATAGCTATGATGAAATCAGCTCTTTTGAGGCACTCAGTCAAAATTCCTACCTTAAATTAATTGTAATTGATATAAAATCTGAAATGAATTGCAAATTGAATCACAGCTAATTTGATTCCTATCAAGTCCGCTTTGAAATGTAGTTTATAGGGTTAATATTGACTTTATCCGTTACGTCTTCACCACTCTTAGATAGAGATGCTCGCGGTAGCTCTACCATCTCCATTAGCTCGCAGCTTGCTATCACAGGCCACTCGCAGCCAAAAGACACAGCTTGCTTGACACAATCTGTTGTCTCAATGCAGTCAGCAGTGCCATCTGGAGTTTGAGTGAGACTAGACGGGAACAATCAGATGATGTGTGATAGAGACCCGGCAGCCATGATGAATTGCCTGATTGGAAACTCTTTTAAACACGTTTGACACAATTTGCCTGTATATTTTCTGAGTAGTACTAATCTAATCTAATATAGTTATTCTAATAAATATCAGTCAAAGTTTCTCTAGTTTGTTTGTAACAGCATTTATTCATGGCACCTAGATGTGGGCACTATAAATAAAAGCATATACTGTATTTACTTATCATTGTTTATGTATTTTTATGTCTCATTAAGATGTGTATATACATCGTAATATATTTTCTGGAAAAATTTAATTGAGAAACCATTTATAGATAAAATAACCACTCCAACCAATCCTATATTTGTATAATGCAGTCCTGCTGTTTGATTTACAACATTGCCCACAATCGTCTTCTACAACCAGAGATATTAAGAATAGTTGACATTAGTATAAATCATATAGTGAAAGAACCAAACAATCCTGCTCACCTTGGTTCTCTCACAGCCAGAGTATATGATCCGGCACACCTGTCTATAGGATTTTCTCAAGTGCAAGAGCCTTGTAGCAAGTGTTACCTGCTGTAAATTACAGCAAAATCTTGGCTGTATCTGTTGTCTTGCAGTATATATTGTCTTATTAGGGTTGGACATTATAGACCATAAGATAATAGAAATTTACCAGCAGCATGTAAAGTGTTCTCTTGGCATAAAACTGTTGTGATGATGCCATTTGGAAACCACTCCTAACTCTTGTCAAACTCTGTATGGTGACCACAGTAGGGGGCTGTTTGATCCTTGATGTACCCATATTGTACACTTATTTATTAATGGCTGGTTATGTGTTATTGTGTCTTTCAGACTGTGAACCTGAAGAGGTGGATGACTGGTCCCCAGAAACAAGTTGCTCTCAATGTTCATTCTGCAACCTTCCCCTGGACAAACTCAGCAATGTAATGATTGTTCTAGTCAAGATAATTCACAAATAGTGTTTGTATTTTACCTTTAGGCGAGCCAATTTAAGTCAACCTTAGCTGCTGACACTTGCAATAGTTATATTGTTTGGCAATAGTTATATTGTTTGATATAAGATATACAAGATCTTAGGATGTACTATATTCACGATAATAAAAACAGTCGGTAAAGTAACTTCTCTTTTTTTTTTCGTGTAGGATCAAGTACCTGCAGCCACGTCGCCCCTCTCCTCCCCCTCGGATTACTCTCCCTGTCAGGCTCCGACCATCTTCGAGAGCAGCCAATCAGCGCACAGGTTCCTCCAAGCTGTGTTTCACAAGAAAGGTGAGTCAGGTGTCTTTCCGCCTTGTGGTGCATTGCACAAATCCCATTATGGCTATGCAGAAAGGTTGGGTTTTATGTGATGAGGTTTGAGATATCCTTCTCTAATGTTGCTGCCGCCACATTAATACCATGGAGGTGAATTGATGTTTGTTTGTTTAAATATTACATTTGATCTATCTTTTTACACATGCAATGTCTCTGATCCGCTGGATAATCGAGACCTTGGTCAACAGTTTATCAAAGGACAATGTCTTGCAAGTAACTGATTATATGCTAGCACAAGAGTCTACTAAAATGTGATCAGGGTCCTTGAACTAAAAAATGACTATAATTTACCATCGAACTGCTTCCAAGGTCAATATGAGTTAACAATGCGAAAGTAAACGTCTCGGTCACTCAGCTTAGAATAGGTCAGCGCTAACTTCCATATTTGTAACTCAGCCTTGTACTTTACAAAGTTGTACGTAGGAGTGGGCTATATGGATGAAATCCTGGATCACGGTGCATGAAATTTATATCACAGTATTGATATATAGAGTGATTTAATGTGCTAGGGAGAGACCCCGTGCTGTCAGCAGACGAGTCGGTCTCTGTGATTACTCTGAGAAGCATGCATGGGAATGAATTACAATATAACAAGTGTCTGATTAAGTTAGTTGTTCCAAAGGTTTTTAGTTCCTCCACGGCTTATTTTGGACTTGCAGTTGTGACAAATTGCAAGTTTTATGTCTTCACTCACGCTGAAGAACTTCCACACCAATGAAATGTTGTGTGTGGCTTTTTACGTACCGTCTGTGCTGCTGTGTGTCGACATAAAACCATCATGTGGCACATGTGTGTAAATGAAAAAAAACAAACAAAGAGAAATGTGAGACTGATCGGTTTCGATTGGCGTCCGATCGAACGGTGCATCTCTAGCATAAACAGTATGGAAAAATCTCTGCCCGTACAGAAATCCATATCATCCGATAGTATAAATCGTCATATTACCCATCCTTACCTGGGAGTAAACAAAAAGTAGATTTTAAAGTTTGAAAGATGGATGTTTCCTAACTACTGATACTCTACCTCCTGATAAATTGCCCAATAAGAGCATCCTGTAATTTATGACATTTTTTGCTTTTGCTGCAAACGTGTTGAGGCCAGGAGAGATTTTTGTCACAAGGGATTTATTGCAAGATGTCAGAAAAACCTCTCTGTGAGGATCAAAAATGCCCCAAAATATCCTCTCTTTTCTTGTCCTATAAGAATAACAGAAATCATGCTTGTTAAGTCAAAATCCAGTCTTTTTTTCTCATTTCTATTTTACCTGTGCCTTCTTCATCAGATGTGTCCCTGGGCTGTGATTCCAACATCCCTCTGGTGGCCCAGGAGCTAATGAAGAAGATGATACATCAGTTTGCCTTGGAGTACGCATCCAAGTGCCTCCTCCACACCAGTACAAATGGTGTTACAACAAGGACCTCATCACCTTTGTCATTAACATCAGACGCCCCTCTGGACCTCACCGTGAGCCGAACTGGGGAGGAGAAAGAGATTGAAAGTGACCCAGGTATGGAAAGCATCGAACATATTCTGAATTTAAAGTCAATAAATAAATGTTTCCAGCATCCAAAGTTTTAAAGCCTCTGGACACTCACACAGGTGTGTTCAGTTATTCTGGCTGATTAGACCTCTGCTCAGGTTGGAGGTGGGCGGAGCTTTGATGGGAATTTATTAGGTAACAAATCTTCATCTACCAATAAGAATGATAAAGGTGTAATTTTTTCCTGCCCTAACAGGTGCAACAAAGCTAACAGGAGACTCAGGAAGATGTCAATCAATTAGTCTAAACTCGCCCACACAGTCCTGAGCAGAGGTCAAATCAGCCAGATTAACTGAAAACACCTGTGTGGGTGTTCAGAGGCTGAAGACAGAGGCTGTATTCGAAACCGCCTACTACATACTACTGACGAACGCAGTATGCAGTATACAGTACATACTGCATACTGTGTTTCTGAGTAGGATGCGGTATGCAACGGTTAAAGCGATGTTGTCAAGTAAATTTTATTTGTATAGCCAAAAATCGCAAATTTGCCTCACGGGGCTTTATAATCTGTACAGGATACAACATGTACTTTGCAGTATGCTAGACCAGGCTTTAGCCTTTAAACCAGCTCTTAAAGCACTGGACAAAAAAAAAAAGAACGCGTACCACTATTGTAATATTATCGAAAAATACAACTTAGATTTTGTTGTTTATGTTATGTTAGTTTACTTTATAAGATACTGCAGGTTTAAACTATTTATTCTAACAGCTCATAGTGAAGTAAGACAAACAGGATCATCAACGAGGGGAGACGGGAAATATAAAACATTGCTCAACAAAATCTACATTACTCAAACTGATTTTTCAGTTACAGCAACAAAACAGTGGATTGATATCCCAACAGATATTAGAGTAATATGTTGTCTAAGCAGGTATCTCTCTGCCCCGTCAGAGGCTGCTCTTCCCCTCGCCACTCTGCTGCTCTGTAGCCGCTCTGTGAGCATCAGTGCCCGGCTGGCGAGGTAGCGACCCCGGCAGGCGCTAGTTTGTGGAGCTTCTAAACTCTGAAAACGTTGGAGCAAATGTTCGATTCGCCATCTAATATTGTAAAACTGTAAACATTCACAATCTGAACAGTTGATTTCTCGCCTCAAAAATTTTCAGAGGTGAATTTAGTGATGAAGTAGCTATGAGAAATGTTGTTGTTGTTGTTGTAACTGTAGCTTGTACCGTTCCAGCGCTTTGCATTGTGGGATACAGTAAGCGAGGTAGACTGGTCCGATGCATACTGGAGATTTTTCTCCAAATCAGTACGACATCCGGGTTCTTTTGGAATACTGGAGATTTTGCTTTTGTTCGCATACTACATGCTACATTTTGGCCAAATCAGTACGTACTACTAGTATAGTATTCGGTTTCAAATACAGCCAGACGCACCAACCCGACATCAAAGAACTCGTGGCGATTAAGGCTGACTGTTGCGTCGCCTTTTTCTTGGCCGACTAGTTGCATTTGAACACACCACAAAGACTGCAGCTGACGGTCAGTTAGCACGTACGTTCTGCGCCTGCGTGAGAGGAAATAGCTCTCCGTACCAGCAGGTTGCGGTAGTCTGTATTCGTCATTCAAAAGGGAAAACCTGAAGATCGAGGACGGCGGATATACAAGCCGTTGTTATGATACGTACATGAAACAAAGCGGCGATTGCCGACCATTTTCACACCACTCTCACTCACCACTTAGCTTCATTCCAGATGGCCATGTCGTTGTGAAAATATCCGTGTACTGGATGATTAGATGAGATGAAGATGAAAAATGAGAAGAGCCTTCTGCGTTTGCCTTCTTGACTTAACTCGTTGGCTTGCTTTCCTCACTTCCGTTTCTCTTCTCGTGCACTGATTCGTTTAAGCTGAAAAGCCAATCAGAGTGATTTCTTTCACCGACGAGCTCCGCCGCCGATTCAACATGCTGAATCGGCCGAAAAAAGTCAGACACGGGCAAACTAGAGCCGTCGATGCGGAACACAACGCAAAAACTAGGCCGACAGACGCTCACCGACGGCCCCAAACTGGCCGACGGACGACCGTCGACTTGGCGTGTCAGGGCCTTAAGACAACAGAGAGTAACATTAATGCCCCCTGAAGGTACCAAACCACTGCAACTCAAACCCTAACCAGAACAAATGAATTCTTCTTGTAACAGATGGCGTGCTCGACCTCTCCAACAGGAACTCTGCCTGCTCAGCAACTTCATCAACATCGTCTAATCACAAAGCCTCAGGGTAAGAGCTTCTTTTTATTGTTGGATTACCTCTGGCTATACATTTTAGTGGTATTCAGCCTTGAGGCAAAATGCACAAGGATGCCCTATTATTACTAAAAGTTAAAACTGGGGGTTCTTCTCAAATACAATAATGAAATGACATGACCAAGGCATTTTTGTACGAACCCAGTATGTCTAAATCATTAATTTGCACGCGAGTGAATCCCCATTTTTAAGTGAGTTCAGCACTGTCGTCTACTGCATTTTCTTTTAGGTGTATAGCATGGCTAACATTGGAAGCTTAGCATCAAAACTGTGCTGTATTACTGTCGTTTTTACCAGCGCTGCTTGATTTAAGTCAACTAATTAACACCACTCTGGCCTGAATGATATGCGTACTCCTCATATTGGGTCTGTTCATTGTTAGTCATTATGAAGAGCTAGCTTGTGTTTGATGCTTTGGTTCTACGGGGGTTGACTCTTTTATCTCTTGAGCGGTAACGTCACAGCAATGGCACCGTATTATAACATCTGCCAACAGCCCAGGATTGTACAGTGAGGAGAACATTGCAGTACCTCATAACGATTTCACCTCCTTTTTTACTGATCCAGTTATGATGAGTTTGATTATTCAACCTTCGATGCATGTAGGACTTTCACTGAAGGATATCACAGAACTACAAGGGTTGTGTGTGTGTGAGCGCCAAAGTAACGCCAGCCATTCACAGACTGTCCTACCTGGACGTGAAGAGGCTTTGCCACACACAGCAGCAGTGTGTGAGAACAGACAGACATGAGACATAACAGTCGCAGTGATGTTACCAACACAAGGCATAAAGGAGTGGACCCCTCGCTCTGCACCCCCCTGTCCCCTATGCCAAAATCAAACCCCCTCCATCACCTCCATCCTGACCCTGCTGTTTGGTCCTCCCATCCCTAGGAGGCAGCGCAGGCAGAAGGAGGAGTACATTGAGAGGAGCTTGGAGCTGTCTGAGGGGTTGCTGTCCAAGGCCTTGAAGGATATACGTTCAGGGAGGCTGCAGGAGCAGCGGGCCGCGTTGCTTTATGGAATACCCCTCCACACCCTGAGGCAAGGTCTGGACGGTTGGGCTGAGGGGAGGCTGGGGATGCTGCATCAAGGAAGCAGAGATTTCAGGGATGAAGTGACCTCATACAATGTGATGTCATCAATGCTGGGCGGTGAAGCCCGTCTCGTTCTGCAGAAGGTGGCGGCGTGGGCAGAGCGGGCAGAAATTGGAGGGACTGTAGAGGAGAACGGAGACTTGAGTTTCCCTTCATCCTCTCTTACCTTTTATCAGCCGAGTGGTCTACAGAAAACCCTCCTCCACTCGTTTCCCCAGCTCAGGGATGCTCTCCAGCCCCCACCAAGCCCCACTCCCAGTCTGGAGCCACCCACGTCCCTGCGTATTCCTCAGGTCCGCTCCATGTCTGACCACAACAGGTCGATCCCAGCCGAGAATGGCAGCGCGGCTGAAAACCTACATCATCGTACCTCATCAGTGGAGGGTTTTGCCAGTTCTTCGACAGCTACTGCGAGACCTTCGTCTCTCTTCAAACTCAGACCTCCTTTCTTACCGCACGGCTGTCCAGGCAGTGCCAACCAGTCACCTCATCGCCTGGGACCACGCGGATCCTCGCTGGATGATTCAGAAGACGGTGGCCGGGATAAAGACAAGCAACCGAGAAAGAAACGCGGGAGGTACCGCCAGTACGACCATGACCTGTTGGAGGAGGCCATCACTATGGTGATGGGAGGTCGCATGAGCGTGTCCAAGGCCCAGGGGGTTTATGGGGTGCCCCATAGCACACTGGAATACAAAGTCAAAGAGCGCACGGGAACACTGAAGAACCCGCCCAAGAAGAAATCTGCCAACTTTTGTTCGTCCAATTCCAACTCGTCTGGTTCTGGTACCACGACCGGTTCCACTAACTCAGGGACTCTTGCCTCAGCTGCTGACGCAAAGATGTTCTAGACCACAAAACGCCTCTAGAGCTCCTCAACACTTGAACTCCTCACCTTTGACAAGATACATGTTTTCTGGAGACACTTGTTTAAACACAACACATGCCTTTTACAAAATATATGGATATTGATATTCAGGTCTTTTATCTATGTGTCTGTAATGTGATAGTCATACTTTTAGCTGTATTTCTCTAGCTTCGTCCTGGGCTTTGAATCAAACAGCTACGAGGTACAGCGTTTTTCAGGAGACAGTGGTGCTCATTGCAGCTTTTGTTCACAGGGGCGGGCGAAACTCAACAAACTCCTCGTAGCTGCAATTTTTATCTTAAAGGATATGGCTCGCGTTATATTATCTGTTTATGGTTATCAACAAATCCCACGGAAAGACCAAAACTACCTACTAACATGTATCGTCTGTGTGGCCAAAGCCTGATATATGGAAATTCTCGGCTGCCGGACGTTTTTTTTTTACAGTTTTTTGATGGAAATGTGGCAGATGTGCACATAGTCTGCGCAATATGTGCTAAAGAAGTGTTGTTTTTGTCTTAAACTTTCATCAGGTATGACTGAAACTTTGCTGCTTTTGTCCACTACTTTTTCAGTTGATCTTACTCTCATGTGCCCCTGTTTTACAGGTTTGCATTGGATTGCATATACATACAGTCATTTAGAGATGAGAATGGAGTTCTGTGGCACTGAGGCTGTATCAGTCTGTGTCTACAAAGACCATACTCTGAAGGAGAAATCAGTAGTTGGTTTTGGTCTCGTTAATGCAAGGATCAGACTACACAATATTTTTGACGGTTACGATGGTCAGATTAGACGATCGAGAGTCATAAATTCTTGTCGTGACTTGGCCGCGACACACGACAGACTACACGTTGGTCCCCTGTTCCGACAATACACACTCTCCCGGCACCGCCGTCTTATATACGGGCTTAACCGGGGATCCAGCCCCCGACCATGTAAAGGGGCCCACGAGGCTCCAGGGGAAAACAATAAAAATATAATTCACAGGGAGAAGCAAAAGCGGGCGTGCAACGGGGATGCTCCATGCGCAAAGACGCAATGGCGGTGGTGTTTTTTACTCCGACACAACCTAGATTGAATACTCCACTGCGAGGTTCGGCAGCACTTGCGCTGGGAAGGTCCGACGACATCATTCTGCATAATAAGTAGCCATGTGCTTCTGTTTACAGCTGTGTGCGTCTGTGCTCAGCCAGTCAAATTCACGATTTTTTTCACAAAAAAAAAAATCAAACATGCTAGACTTTCTGTCGGGACGTCGCTAGGCTTCCCAGACGCGGCGTCAGTTGTCGTGTACTATGACACACTACACGAGATAAAACGATCGATTGTCACACACGACACTCATTTATCGTTCCCGATCCGAGTCGACACCCTACGGCGGCCGTGTCAGGCAATATCGGGCTGATATCGTGTAGTCTGAACTGGACATAGCAGGATAAAATAACACCAGCATTATCCTTAAAGACCTTCAGGAAGTTCTTAACTTTGTTTTCATGTATATGTTTGTTTTTTCTTCAAGGAGAAAAACTGACATTGATTGTTGCCCACCAGATTGCCCAGAATCAAATATGAGAAACACAGTTGTGGACCTCATAGAGCTAAGAAATAAAGTGTGACTCTCATGTTTGCTAGCTGTTAGGTTATTAGGTTATTCAGGTTGGATTCAATTCTTAAAGCTCCTTCTTAATGGAGCGTTGATGATTGTCATTTGCAGCTTTCTATCTCTCTCTGGGTATTTTACCTAGGCTACTGAAGTGACTTAGAGCCATTTTAACCGATTAAAAACTCATTGCTATCGTTAGACACCTCTACGAACAGGGAGATTGTACAGTACAAACTGCTGTGGTGGCTACACCTTCATTATGATTTTTTTGTTGAAGAGATTAGCTTAAAAAAGCCATTTTGTGTCGACATAGTTCTCTCCTCTCTATTTGTGCAAGCTAGTCTGAAAATCGTATTGAGTGTAGTTGGAATGCAACCGTGCAGCATGTTTTAAAATGTGCACTGATAAGCTTGGGAAATGTATGTTATTGTGTACGTGTACTGTTTGTAAAAGATGTTCTTTTATTATCACAGATATTTACTAATTCCGCTACTGTAGCTGTATTACTGTAAACCTCATACATGACTGCTGCTTAAAACTTTACTGGATCGTTTCCCTGGCACAAAGAGGCCACAACAAGCCTGTTTCAACTTATTCCAAGGCGACATGCGTTGTAATGTGTGAAGCCCACGTGACCGATTATGATTTAGTGCATGGATAGGGTTAAATGTTATTAATGGTTGATTGTGTAATATGCTACTGGAGGTTACAGTAGCTCTTGTTGTGACGAAGCTTACAGGCTTCTTTGTTTGTGTCTGGGGAAATGCTAAATGTTGTGTCTACTCTCACGTCTGCCTCTGAGATGGGCTTATTTCCATTAACAGTGCTACTACCAAAGCAGCAGTTCAGGGTTACCCACACAAAGCTGCTTCGATTTGTTTTGCTGTGACGTCAGCCTGCCAGTGTGTGTCTCTCTCTAACCTCGTTGCCACATATACCTCTGAACTTTATCTGCCTATAGCCCAGTGTCAGGTTTCACATCATGCCTCTGTGTTATGATACTGTATCTGCTGGGGTTTTAGCCGTTTGTCTCTCAAGGAACAACACAGGTGTAAATGTATTGCCATCAACAACACTTTCCTCCTCAAGTAATTTATGATAGTCAGTCGTTTTGTTGCGAAAGAATTTTTTTAAACGGTTTAAATTTAGCCCTTTGGCATTTACAGGAGATCTGTCATGTTATTAGCTCGCACCAGGAAGCACAGATTCTTGGTGCAAGTATTTGTCCTTGTTGGTTATCTTTGTATGTGTTATTTGTAATTTTCAGGCTAAAAGTATTTAATTTTTGTAAAGCTTTTATTGTCAGGTTGTTTGGCATTTCAACCTTTGTAACTATACAAATACTGATGTCTAGCGCTCCTGAATGTCTCTGCTCTCAACAGCACACAGGGCCTGTGTCTGGGGCTACAGCATAGTGCAGCATGATGTCTCTACTCTGGGAATGATCTGCTATTTATATCAAAGGGCCAGTTTGTGAACAAGCCTAAACACCCTTGAGAAATAGAAAAAGTATTTCATTGTAAGTTTAATTGCAGTATATTCTGGGAACACACCGGGGCTTGTTTTCAAACTTCAAGCTTAAGGCATTTTTTGTTACTTTTGGACTGAACTGCTGGCAAATCTTTGAAACGACTCAACAGAAATCTGCTATTTATGCATAAATCAATTATTGCACTATGATTTATAAGAAGCATTTTTATTGTAGAAACCTTTTGTGTTGTTGCTGCCTACTTATTTATTGATTGTGCTTCAGAACTGTGATTTTACTAGTTTGATTGTTGTAGTTCTTGATTTGTAATGGGGCACTTTGATTCAATGTGAAATGTGTATTGCTGCATGAACGCTTTTAAATGTGAGCCCATATAATTTATTTAGTCCTAAAATGACACCCTTGACTATTGTGGTTGTTTAGTGCTTATGTTACGATGAATTATTTAAGTGATTTAAAAAAAAATAATTTGGTTATCATAACAAACTCAACAGTAACACTACAGAATGTAACACTCTTATACTGCATCCAGTCCAGTTGATCCCTGACAACAAGGGCTGGATTTATACAGCACTTAAATCGTTGGAAATACTATCCATTATCAAACATTTAAGGATATTAAAATCAATTACTTGTTTTTATAGTGAAATGAATCACTCACAGGACCTGATTTAACTGCTGATTTGAACATTTGTTAGGTTTGTTGGTGGAAGTGCTGTTGAAAAAAACATTTTGGTTTAAGCGTTCTACAATCGTTCCTTCTGCTTTTAGCAGAATGTTATCGTTTGCCTTCAGCAACTCATCAATAAAACGGTTCTCTAATCAGTTGCCTGTCATAATTTATTAACATAATGGTTTGTTTCAGGGTCTCTTTTGTTACTTTTTTCAAGGAACAATTTTTTCATGATGTCTTGATAAAACCTGACAATGGCAATCCTGGTTAAAAGTTGTTCTGTCCACCCCAAAACATTGTTAGCTTTAAGTGTGCATGAAGAAATTTGGAGTGGTGCGACTAGCTGTTTGCCACGGTGTCTGTTTGGTTCTGAAATGTTTGCCTCATCTGTGTGAGTATGTACTTGTTGTTTGTCATTTTAAATTGGGCTCAGCTAGAGTAAATCTCCAATCTTTTTTATTTTTGCCTCTAGCGCCCTGCTGCCATCATTTATGGAAGAATTGGGAGATCTGGAACAGCGAGGGACTAAGTGTCGTCGGAGCTCTGCATTGGGTGCTGTTCTCAGCTCGCTCTGCTCAGCACACCGTTCCTTATTCTACCAGATCCTGAAGGTGGCACGCCAGGAAAAAATGCTGTTCCTTAATCGCAGACCTGTAGATCAAACTGAATCTCACTGCTGTCACTGTGGCGTAAACCCACAGGATATTGTTGGCCCTCATGCAGTCCCATTTAGGGAATGTCAAGACCATAACAGCAGCCCGTATTACCCTTTAATTGATTGTGATAATCAAGGTCATGGCAGCACAGTGTTTCATCCAGGAGTCTCCAAGTCCAACTGTAGCATCCATCACTACCCTTTAACAGACTGTAAATGTGACGCTCCTCTGGGCTCAAGCTACTGCTGTGTGCAGAGGTGCAGGATGGAAACCTACACTGTTATGTGCCCCAAGAGGCTGCACTGCATTTCCTGCCAAAGCCTTGCTGTAGGTCGTATCAACAACATAGTGTGTTCATTTGCATCCTCTCCTTCGTTATCCAAATCCCCTTCACTGTGCACTCCCTCCTCTAGTTTATGCCCTTCCTCATCGATCTGCTGTAACCAACACAACCCCCACTCTTGTCCCTGTCATTCAAACCACGCCTGTCTGACGCGGGTCAGGAACACAATGGAAAGCGATGTTGGAGACGGGGATCCTCCTTGTCCTGTCCTGAAGAGAGAGCAGAGCCCCTCTCCTCCTCCTCTGTCCCCTATCCCCTCAGACATCAATAAGAAAACCGATGAAAAGCCACCCTCCCTCCTTCACCATAGACAAGAGGAGGAAGCTGACCTAATGGTTAAAGATGGTCTTGTAAATGCAAGCCACCAGGAAGCAGATGTGGATACAGCTGCAGAAGAGGAGCGAGACTGCAGGAACACAAGAAGTAGTCGGGCTGAGCAGAACCCAAGTGGGACTTCACTGCAAGACGTTGTGAACCGCTTCAGTGAGAAACTGGAGACAATCAGACCTATAGAGAAGGACACACCTCTGGTTTCACCGGCCGTTAATGTCTCTGAAAAGGAGCAGCCACAGTGTTCCTCAACCACTCAGAACCTGCAGTTTCAGGCTGATGCCCATTTGACTGAAATCATCACCACAGTGCTTCATACAGGCAGTCCTAGTGACTACAGTCTCAGCGATCTGTTCAATCGCCATGATAGCAAAGAGCCCAAGTCACCTAATACCCGCTCCCGACGTCGCCAAGAAGTCCTTGCTGCTATAGCAACACCTGCTGATGATGCTTCAACCAGAAGGCAAAGCTTACAAATTAAACGAGAGCTTGCCATGTTTGACCAGTCCTACAGTAGGAGAAAGGTACCACTAGCAAAGAGGGCAAGATTGAAAGATGGAAATGTTACTGTAACTACATCACCCACTTCATCTGATTCAAACCTAGTTAAAGAGGAGTCTAAAAAAGAAATGGAGGTAGGTTTAGAACCTGTAGAGAATCATAGAGTTAGGGAGGGACCACTGAACATTGTCACTGCAGAAAGTGATAAGAATGAAGCAAAAGAGGAGATACAGACCGTTATAGTAACAGAGGAGAAAGAAAGGGAAATACCTTGTGAGGAAAAAAGTCTTACCCTTTCAGACACTCAAATACCGACCCCTGAACTGCAGAGCAAGTTTGGCAAACAAGGCTCAAAGGGTGACAGTATAGAAACACAGGTGATGGCAGTGACTGCAACCTCAGCAAAACAGTGTAGCAGGCCCTGTAAAGAAGATGGTATGGGTAGTGGTGCTGGAAGTGATATGAACCATGAAGAAGCCCCATCTGTTCAAAACTCTGACAGTGACAATAGACCAGGTGAAGGTAAAGATTCCCAAAGTCCTGTTAGAGATAGGCAGAATTGTCAATCACACCACTCCAAGGACGCAAGGAGATCCAGGAGAAATATAGTGCCTCCACATCGGTTCTCCTCCTATGTCACAGAGCCCAGGAAGATGTTCTATGTTGCATGTTTCTCAGAAGGCATCTTTAACCAGGGAACACAAAAGGACAAGGTTTTGACATCTAGCACCCTGGATGCCTCATCCTCATCCAAAGATCCAGATGCTGAGGACACCCAGCTTGAAGTAAGAAGTGAAGCCCCTCTGTCCTCACCTGAGCACACATGTAAGCTTGCCTTTGAATCAACACATAAAGAACAACCTGGACCATCCTACACAGAGTCAAAAGATCTTTCCACAAACCAGGTCTTTCCACAAACTGTGGTTGCCAAAGAGAAGAGTCCTACAAACCAGAGCTCGGACAATAGGACAGATGGCAGTGACTGTGCTGCCAAGCCTTTTGGTAGGCTACGGTCATCTCGAAAAAGACTACAAGACTCAAAGGCAACTTCAAGAACTCCCCAAAACCCATCAAATATGGATGTCACCATGGAGTCTGCTACTTGTGTTGAGAGCCCTCCCTACTCCCAAGTCCAGTACACTAGTCCAATAAAGCTCATGTTTGTATCACAAGTAAAGGATAAGGAAGGGGTCAGATATTGTCTCAAATCAGCATATTCTGGTTCTAGTGCACAGGAACCCTTTGACCCATGTGTAGAGTCTTCATGGTCAGGGACACTTCAGAAACACAAAAGCAAGAGAACTGAGTCTGCTACTTCACATGTCAAATCTATTTCTTCGCCACTAAAGTCTGCTACCTCACCTGCAAGATCTGCTTCTTCACCGCTCAAGTCAGCCCCTTCATCGCCCAAGTCAGCTTCTTCACCAGCCAAATCTGCTTCTTCACCCAAGTCAGCCTCATCATCACCCAAGTCAGCCTCTTCACCTGCCAAGTCAGCCTCTTCACCTGCCAAGTCAGCCTCTTCACCACCGAAGTCAGCCTCTTCACCATCCAAGTCTGCTTCTTCACCCAGGTCAGCCTCTTCACCAACCAAATCAGTCTCTTCACCAGCCAAGTCAGCTTCTTCATCGCCCAAGTCAGCTTCTTCACCAGCCAAATCTGCTTCTTCACCCAAGTCAGCCTCATCATCACCCAAGTCAGCCTCATCTTCATTCAAGTCAGCCTCTTCACCTGCCAAGTCAGCCTCTTCACCACCGAAGTCAGCCTCTTCACCATCCAAGTCTGCTTCTTCACCCAAGTCAGCCTCTTCACCAACCAAATCAGTCTCTTCACCAGCCAAGTCAGCTTCTTCATCACCCAAGTCAGCTTCTTCACCCACCAAGTCTGCTTCTTCCCCCAAGTCAGCATCTTCACCAGCCAAGTCTGCTTCTTCACCCAAGTCAGCATCTTCACCCAAGTCAGCGTCTTCACCAGCCAAGTCAACTTCTTCATCACCCAAGTCGGCTTCTTCACCCAAGTCAGCTTCTTCATCACCTAAAATAGGTTCCAGAAGATCAGGCGAAGGTACTCCAACTAAGCGTGTAGCTGGAGCTGAGAGCCATGGATCACCGGGTGACTCAATATCTTTCCATGAAACCACTCCAAAAAGGCGTCCAGGCCGGCCAAAGAAGCTGGGACCACAGCTTGAGCAAAAGGCAAAGAGGCCAATTGGTCGACCACGCAAGGAGAAGGCTGTGGATTCAGTAATGGGGGCAACAACAGCAAATGGAAAATCTGTTACAACACCCGAGGAGGAGAATATAAACAAGAACCTTAAAATAACAGTAGTGTACGGCCGCCGTTCTAGGAGAAACAAACGAATGGTGTCTGAGGGCTTTGACCAGCTGCAAACAGAATTCCATGATGCTTGCCAAGCAGTGGGCCTTAAAAGTGACTTGGGCATTTTAATGCACAACTCTAAGACCAGCTCAGGTACTATCAAAACAGCCTCAACAGAATTGTCTGAGGAATTAAATTTTGTCAGCCCTGTAAAAGAGTCCGCCCCTCAATCCAGCAGTAACATCAAATGTCAGAAGCGGGATGATTCTGCGCCCTCAAGGAAACCAGGTAGACCTGCAAAAGTTAAAATCTCTGGAATCTCAGTCACAGTAACCACAGTGTCACCTCGGCAGCGCAAAATTCAGATAAATAGGGATACTCGGCAGTCTCCTGAAACAGTAATTCATAAGAAAGTACTCCTACCAGATTTCAAATCTGCCAAAGAGCCCTGGACAATCAATCATCAGTCAACAAGCAAAATCAGTCAAACAGAAGAAGGGATAGAAACAAAGGATGAAAGTAAAGGCAAACTGCCAAATCAGCCTGTAGCAGTGCGTCACTCAATGAGAGTGAGAAAGCCCTCGATCCACTTTCTGCACGCTGTTGCAACCTCCACCTCCAGATCATACAGCCACAGTAATGCTCTGCTACGGCGCTCCAAAAAACTTTTGCTAAACAAGGCCAGCAATGAAAGGAGACAGGGGGAGCAACAGAGTAGTGTAGAGACTTCAAGGGAGAAAAGACGGTTCTGTGGGCAAGAAAGGAAGAAAATCTCTCAGGACCTGAACAAAGTGGCAGGGGTGTCTGTAGACTCAATCTTTACCACAAAAGAGACGCTAAGGTGGTGGGCAGCCTCAGCTGAGGAACAGACTGTGAGCCAGGAGCTTGCCAGGAGAATACGACTAATCTCTGACACTTGGGTCTCAAACACGGTGGCGAACCAAGAAAAAGAAACTGCATGTAATTCAAATCTAGGCATTAAAGGCAACAGTTCTTTTACCAGGAAGTCAAAACATTCCTCTGTTCGAGAACTGTTCGACTGTCCTCCTAACAACCCAAGGTCCTGTAGCATGCAGCAGCTCTGCTCCTGGTTCATGCAGACCACAGAGACACAGTCTCTGGCCATTGTCAAGAAGGCAAGCTCCCGTAATCCTTACGAAATTATGCACTTCCCTCGTTCCAATAAATCTGCCAATAAAAAGAGTGTTTGTCCAAGTCCTCAGGCAGAGCGACTGCGCAAACACATCAAGAAATTTGCCAAAACTGTGCCAAAAAGTCCATTGCAACATCAACAGGCTCAAAGAAGGTTGAGGAAGAGAAATGAGGCACCTCTATCAACACATAAGATTAGGCGACAACTTTTCACTCCCAGGTTTGCAACAGGCAGGCTCAATAAAGGAGCCCAATGGGAAAGAAGCAGAGCATCTGGCGAATACCGGACCACTCTGTTAAGAGCAAGGACAAGGTTTCTAACCCGAAAAGAAATGGAGAGGTGGCGAAAGAGGCAGAGGAATAAGAAAAACAATAAAGTCACTACAAGTTGTTCAAATGGACATGTAGTGATTAGACTACAACCCAAACGTAAAGCATTATGCAGATCAGCAAAAGATCAGTTATCTGACTGTTTGGAGAACAGTTCTGCCACCGGTTCTGTTGACCAAACTCAGGAGCCTGTGGATGTAGCCAAAGAGCAGAACCTCTGCTCTAAAGCCTGGAGTCCTGAGAGGCTGAAGGAATGCCGGGTGTTTCTGAGGAAGATCAACTCTCCAGACAATGAATCAACTGAGGAAGAGTGGGACTCCTGTACTGTGACACTGGATGACGGGTCACCTTCTGCATACCTCTTTGCAGGAAGGGAGAGAGAACTGGTAGGAGTTGTTAAAGCTGTGAAAACTGAAAGAAAAAGGAGCACTGCCTCAAGAGAGCTAGCATGGTCTGAACCTAAATCAGTCCAGGAGCAGGATGAGATGCCAGTGGGGAGGCAGAACGGCAAATACAAACGTCCTGGGGTTGCGTCTACTGAACCACCGCAACCACCACCAGCGAAGATGTTGAGACAATCGCGAATGAGGGGCCTAACAGGGCCGAAATGGTGCGACTTTGTGTTAGGTAACTACCTTGCTTCTTTTATTGAATATCAACTTTTATCACACTTCAATTTTGAATCACCACAAAACTAAGTTGTGCTCTTTCTTTTCTGACAGAAAACTAAATGAAGCATCCTCCTACCTGGGAAAGGGACTGTGGTTTAACGTGGTGCCTTTGGACATTGAGCTGACCACGTGGACTGACCATCCCACTATGGTTCAGTCTTACACTCAGCAATTATGTAGCAGTCTAACTTAACAAAAGCTTGATGTTGCACTATTTTTATCCATGTATGTACAGAAATGTTTGATTTTTTTATTGTCCACTTGCCTTCATATAGTAGATCAAATCATTACGTCAAACAGAGTTTTATGGGGATAAGTGCTTTTACAGTGAGCCCTGTCAGAGTGGCTGTATTGGAAGGAAAGGCAAAGCTTGATTGCATAAAGATAGTGCCATCTTCCCCAAAACATACCTCATTATCATGGCCACAACTTCTTTCAGACAATTGTCTTTTATTGTAAATCTTAGCCCAAAACCCTAAAAATGTAGAGCCCAAAAATCCCCCAAAGTTAAATTATTTGTATTTATAGTCGCCTTTAGTTTGGCACTGTTTAAATTCCAAATTGCTAATTTAATAATTGTTTTTCAGATTTGAAAAGCATATTGAAATTTAATGACATTCTCCCAATTCGAGCCTTGTGGGCCCCAACTATAAAATTGTGCATTGAACTACAGTAATTAGCCATCCACCCTAAAATCAAATCTTTTATGTCATTCAAACAATATCTGCAAGTCTTGGCACCAAACTGCAATTAACCCCAACATACATGTTCAAAGTGACTATGTATTCAGCCCCACAAAATGTTGAGGTATATGTGAAGTGATGAGGAAAATGGCATTATGCAGTTGTAGAAAGTAGAATCTGATTCATTTGTTGGTTTGTGGGATCTGTCTTGTTTTAATTCTTTATGTGATTGTCTTCTTGTTTTCACCCAAAGCAGATACTGTATGTTGGTGTCGGATCTACTTCTTGCACTATTCCATCTGAGATTATTAATCCCACTACACAGACTCCTCCCCCGTATTTTGCACATCCCGTGTCCCACTACCAAATCCTACTGTAAAACTAGAGAATCTATTTGGTGCAATACAAACCCAGATGATTTATCAGTATGTAGTAATTATTTTATTGCTGACAGACGAATGGATGTACACAAGTACCAATGGCCTGGGATGTTACTTCAGTTGTTTCCATAGCCATGTAATGTGATCTTAAAGGATATTGCTATACAAACTTTTTTTCTCCCACCTGCCTTGTTCTCCTCAAAAAAAAAAATAACAGATCCTTAATTGTTATAATAGCATTAAATTGTTTTCATCATAAACGTACTAGCATTATTTACTGTTTAAATGCAGGTGGGAAATGTGTTGCTGTTTAGGTTTCCCTAGATTTTCTGTTTTAGCAGCGAGAGACGCCTACCTCCACTGGTGCTCAGCTAGGCCTACTGCTCTTTTGCTTATCAACCGTGTGATAGACGAGACCAGAGAGATGATCAGTTAACACTAATCGTGGATCAGTATCATGTTAGAGGGCAAGTAGATCCAAGATGTCTGGCTGTAGGTTAAATCTTAAACCTGTAGTGTGTGTTGTGTGTCGGACTACCCTTGTATGTATGTCACTATGGTTGCCATTTCAACATGAGGGATGTGGGGCGGCCCAGTCTTGTGATCAGCGCTCTGTTGAAGAACCTGGTGCTAAACATCTGTTGTATATTTTCTTTATCATGTGTTTTTATACTGTCCATTACAGATGCAAAAAAAAAGGTGGTCTGTGATTGGAACAATAAAGAGTCTTTTGAAATAATCATATTGATGCTCACTATGATTTATAGTAGATGGTGACATGTTAAAAAAAAACAAAAAACATACAATTCCCACTGTAGAGTATAGTTAGATCCTGCTGTGCAGCTATAGTGAAAAAGATAACATTGAGGATTATCTGATGACTTTGGATTTGACATTTTTCACATTGCTCCTCTCTTGGTGAATCAAATCAATGAAACACTTCTTTGGTTGAACTGAGGCCGGTACTACGAAGTGAGTTCAACATACCCACGGTATCTTTTAGTTATCTGGCTTAACAAACGCGATCCCGCTGAGCGGTCCTACGACGCTGGTTATCAACTCGGTAAATCAACCCAGGGTTTCTCTATCCGGCTATGAGCGCGTTCACATGAAAGGGGCGGTGTTTGCAGCACGTGACCAATCGCAAACATGGACAAGTCTACTGTCAACAGAGCGGCACATTTTACAAACCAAGAGCAAACTATAATATTAGACAAATACAAAGAAGTTAAACACATAATCAGACTAAAAGTAACACGGTTGAAGCTGCCAAATGCAGGAAGGACAGCTGGCAAAAGGAAAAAAAAATGCCCATGTGTGAATGCGTAAATTAACAGACTTATTAATTTAACAGAATACTCAAAAGTCAGATAAAGTCGTCTAGATGGGGCAGTGATGTATAAATAGCTTTCAAAATAGAATGGTTATTTAGATTACACTTCATTATGCCCTTTGATAATGATGTGGCGTGTGTGACTATTTCAGCCTTCTTTCAGCTGCGTCCCCGTCTCCGGCGGTGTGAAATTGACTTGAGAGCAAGTAAAAAAAAATATATAAAAACACAATTCAAAGCAGTAAGCACCCACAGCATACAGCCAGCTGTCCTCAGCACATTTGTCAATTTAAACTGTGTTGTTTTTAGCCTGAATTATGTGTTTAACTTCTTATTTTTGTAACATTATATAACGATCCATGCACCAAGCTTTGATTGGTCAGTAGGCGCTTTTATACGAGTTGATCTCTTATCTGGAACATAACCTGCATAACCACCGTCGTAGGACGGAAGACCCAGGGTTAACCCTGACGTTACCTCGCTAACTCCAAATCCTGCTTCGTAGTGCAGGCCTCTGCTCTACTGACTAATGTCCATACTGACATTGGTTTGGGACAAGCTTTATTGACATATATAATGACAAAACATACAGAAGTGAAAGAAGTAATATGACAACATATAAAGAGGTGACCCCATTGTAAGGGCTCCAAGTCTGAAGGTTCACCCACACTTACTGATGTCAATTTTACTATAAAAGAGTAAGTAAATAGCTCCGCATATTAGACTGAAGTACTTGGACGCCAGTTAAAAGATAACATTTTTTTGCGTTAACAGTTCATAACCTGACCTCTACGACACATTGGCCTCCTGGTTGATGAGGGTGTTGAGATCCAGCTTTGTCTTCTCCAGAGCTGCAGTCTTGGCCCTCCGTGATGGACGCACCAAAGGAACTGACTCTGGAACATTTTCTCCATCGCTGTGGCCAAAACAAAAAGGAGCAGATAAATATGAAAATATGAATCGTGTGCATCATATAGGTATATACATATTTCTAAAGGGAACTCGTCATGTGCTGAATTACCTCTCCTCTGATGACTCTGCCCTCCTGCTCGGCCTTCTGCTCCCTTTGGCTGTGCAGACTTTCCTCTGACCTGTGCAAACAAACACTCAGGTTACCTCACGGTGCCGAGTCGATTCCTTGACTCAGGTAGACGAGAAGAGCATATAGTGGCAATGTGAACAACTGCAGTTTAAGATGAGCATGCAAAACCTGCATTACCTCTTTTGGCTCTCTTGGCAGATTTAGATGGATCGTCTGTTGCAGCCTCTGTGGAAAGATAAAGAGAAAATTCATATTTTTGCAGTTCCTCTCTGTGCTAGCTGTATTCTTGTCTTGACAGACACCGAATGGGATGTAGCGGCATTTTTAATCCACTTAGCAACAGTCTGGTAATAAGACATAATCCTTTTACAGGAAGACTTGTCACAAATGTGTGTGGTGTAAATCTAGTTAGACACAGGCACCAAGGAGGCAACAGTTGCTACGGATGCTCAGCGGGATGTCATGTTGTCATTTATACAGACTGTCGCTGTGTTTGCATGTGTACCATCTGCATTGACATCCAACGGTTGCAGTGCGCTGGCGCTGAGGAGCTCAGCCTGCTCTTTTGAGTCCACCAGCTGAGAAATCATTTTCTCCAGAGCACGGAGACAGACACGATCCTTCACCACCTGAAGAAAAGAAGGACGGAAGGAGGAGAAATGACACATCAGGCCTTTCAAGAGGCAGATATACGGATGCATGAAACAGTACGAGAGGCTGTGTGTTCTTAGCCACACTAGCGACCTGGTTCTAGAGATAGCAATGTATGTCGTTCTGTTGGTCGAGATATTCACAGCAACGGTTCGATGGATTGCCTTGACATTTTGTACAGACGGTCATGTGCCCATTCATAAAATCCTTCCGACTGTGGTGATACCCTGATTTTTCCTTTAGCACCACCGTGAGGTTCACATTTGTGGTTTTGAGTGAAATATACAATAACAGCTATTGTATGGATTGTCATGAGATTTGGTTTACACATCCCTGATCCCCTCAGGAAGAATTCATCTAGCGTCATCATCAGATCAACATTTCAATGTGTGCAATACTGTGATTAAATACTTGCAAAACTAATTATAGTCTCACCAGCCTCAGCTGTTCTTTGTGTTTGGTACTAAATAGCATGCTAACACGGTAAATTAATGGTTAACATGGTAAACATGAAAAGGTGCTAAATGCGAGATTGGGAGCATTTAGGTCTCATTTAGATGAGAGCCTCCACATGGCTCTCAACATGGCAACAGCTGAGCTGGCGGCTTGCAGCTTAAGGTGCTAACATTGCTAACAGTGAAAACAACAGCAACAGTTCTGACAGAGCTAAAAGTGTTAACCTGGAGGGGGGGGGAACCGGAGGATGGGTGCTACGCTTCTGGGACGGCGCTATCAGCTGTAACCGTCGTATGAGAGCAGCCGTGAGCTGACCAGTCGGGTACGCTCACATGCACTAAAAGGCACGCAAGGCCGTCCCGGCTATGCCAACAAAGCGCGGAGAAGCTTGAATTACAACGCAAGCATTGCTGTGCCCAAGTACAGCCTCACAGAGCTGCCAGCACGACTGTAGACTCTTATTCTTAAGTGTTTGTATATGTACCTGTACAAGCTGCTGCAGCAGCGTGTGCAGGTCTTTCCTGACGGTTTCATCTCTGCTGAGCTCCAGGTTGCTTAGAGTCTTTGCATAGAGACGCACCTCGGGGGCTGTGGGGTCCTTCAACATCTCCCCACACATACGCACCGCCAAATAATCGTGGACACACACCTCCTAAAGACACACGCACTCAATAAATTCAATTTGTTTTTGCCTCATTGAGCTGTTACCAAATTAAGCCTTTTAGATAGTATATAGTATAGAGTAATAGTTTACTCAAACAATTGTGAATTAAAGCTCTACATGTTCTGAAGCATTCAAGAGAACAATTTGCAGACTTCATCTGTGTTGAAGAAATTAATATGCTTTTGTGGGAAGACAAGCAATATGATGAATAGCTCAGAGGGCCAATAAAAACATATTGAACAATCCAGATTGATCACAGAGGGTTTGCAGTAGTTCCGGGGATGTTTCTTACCTCTGTGTTCGTTGAGGGCTTAATAAGTGCACTTGGACGGGTCAGCTCGACAAGTAGCTCAACCACATTGTTAATATCCACCTCAGCTAGTGGAGAGGTGGCTGGTGCATTCATCAGAGTCCGAACAGTCGGCAGGAAGCCCTCCTCCACGACCTCCTGGTGGACCCTAATACACACAATTTATGACATATTATACTATGACTTTTTTTTAAATGGGACTTTTTTTGACATACTGACACACTCCATATTAGTTTATATTGCATAACTAATAACTTCACCTAGGCAAGTAATCCTACTAATAATAGGAGAATGGGAAAAACGCAGGTGTAATAAATTAAATGAACCACATAGCTCATGGTTTTCTTGTGCATGTGTGCGTGTCTGACCTGCTCTCGCGGGCGTAGAGCTGGAAGAAGACGCCGAGGCAGTGCCGTAGTCGGGTGTCGTCCTCAGTGACAGGATTGTACCACAGCAACACCAGACGGGAGAGCATCTTGGCGCTGGAGATACGGCCGGTGTACATTAGTTTGGCCAGGCCCTCCGCTGTCTCTGTGCGCAGATCAGACACCTGTAAATGTTGAACACACACACAGATAATTCAATAAAACTGACTTTGGCTACTTTACATCCATTGAAACTAGATACATACTTCTGTTTATTAGCCTCACCTCACTGTCCAGGAACTCAGAAAGCATCACAAGTATACTCTGTGCGGTGTCCTCCGGTGCATCTCCTTTCTCCTCGGTCGCTGGTGCGTCCTCCTCCTGACTGTCGGGTGATTGAGAGAGCGGAGCTGTCTGAGTGGCAGCTCTTTCAGAGAGCAGCTGGAAGCCAAAGAGCAGCAGCAGGTCGATGATGGCCCGCAGAGCACTGATACGGATCTTCGCCTCATCCAGCTGGGCAATCTGAAAACACACACATACATACACTATTCTGCAATTTCTGTACTGGCAGTACATGATTCATGTCTGTGTTTTTGGGTCGATGAACCAAAATTATAAAAACATGATTTTCCATTTCGTCTTAGTAGTATCTAATCATGCAAGTTTTTCTGTTTTTTTCTAATTTGGGTGAACTGAACTGTTTAACATGAAGCATATTTGTAAATGTATTTGAATCCGAGGTGGATAAAATACACATTACGTACACATTATAATACACAAATACACAACATTACCTGCAGCAGCAGGACCATGTGGTTTTTGGCCAGATCCTTGCTGTGCAGAGTGCACGTTCCCAGACACACCACGGCCATGTTACGGACAGCAGGGTGAGCATTTGCTATACTGGGCAGGACCTGACACATGGAGAAAATAGTGACATCATCAATCAGCTTTTACTGACTCTACTTCACTCCATATACCTCCACAAATGTTTGAAACATGAGATGATAAAAACAAACAATAAGCAAATAATCACAGATGAAGAAATTACTAACAAGAGTTAAAAAAGCTAAGCACCATCAGACCGAGCCATCTGTGACATTAGATTTTTTTTTTTTACACCAGTAACTTTGTAGAAAAGGTTGGAGCCTGAGAGACAGTGGTACAAAGAAACATTGGATAATTTTACAAAAAGCACATACAGGAGAAAAGTATGCTGTTGATTGTCATAATCTGCATCAATCCCTGTGTCTTATATACAGAGTATTTATCCATATGGTTTGGTGCACATTAAGAACACTTATCTCCATAACTTTACTGTCAATTTGAATGATTTAACGCAGTGGTTCTCAAACTACAGGGCGCTCCCCATGACATGACAGGTGGTGCGCACGTGACCGAGGGAAAATGCGGATGTCGAAATCTTTTCCACGGCGTAACGGTAAACAAATCGGCTCTTTATACATCCATGGTAGCAATGGTGTTCATTCACACAGACTGTAGGTTTATAGAATGGAAAGATATTTGACAGGGACAAAAAGAAAAACTTACAATGCTTCGGAGACGAACAAGACAACATGCTCATCTGACAGAAATCAGAAGAAGATATGACTAAGTAGGGCTGCACCGAGTAGTTTGAAACTTCATTCATAACGTTGACATTGAAACGTGAAAATATTTCTTCCTCCAAAAGGGGGAATGGAGGAAAAGTTTGAGAACCACTGATTTAACACATCATATTTCAACTTTCAGGTTGTGTGGTAATGAAAATGTATGCTCTCTAATCAGAGGAGGGAATGTAGACTTGTAAATAAAAGAGATTATACACTGCGTTCAATGGCACTAAAGGGATTATTGACAAAAGTCCCTGGCAGGCCATATATGCTAAAACAACGGCAGGTAACTTGGAGCTTGTGAGCTTGTGATCGTCTACAGTCACACTGAAGTGTAAAACATGACGATGTGTTCACAGTGTGGGTTTATACCAGTGAGGACATCAAGGCGCTTATGGTTGGACCAATTCGTGTCTTGATGCTCATCTGCTTCAGCAGTTCCGCACACATCGTTAGACACCTCAGAAGAGTCTCCGGGTCATTCTGACAAAACACACAAAACCACAAGGTGTTAAGAGCTTTCCTCGTTTTTTATGCCAGGAGGAACATCTTTTAAACTATAGAGGGTAAATAACATTAAATGACATGTAAAGACACAGAGGCGGTGCTTCCTGTGTGGTTATGTACCTTCTCGGCGCGGACCTCCTTGTCGGCCGGCTGGCTGCTCTCCGCGATTTCCTGGATGGTCTGGTTCCGGCGGTTCTCGAGCTCTGTGATGGAGTCCTTCAGCTCCGCAGCGCGGCCGAAGTCCTGGGCGGTGATACAGTCCTCCAGGCTTTGTTTAGCCTCCAAGATACGCACCTTCACCTCTGCTAGCTGGAGGGGATGAGGTGGGGGCATAAACAGGAGAGGGGAGAGTCATTCCTCCGCTGAAACACACTCCAGAGGATTCTTGACGGTTGAGACGGGCGACTGAACCTCCATTTACAGGAAAAACAACAACACATGGGGCTCTGGGCCAGGTAACAACCCTCTAGAGCCTACTTTGCCTTTACTGACAGAGAGAGCAGGTGCTCAGAAGTGATGGAAGTTATTCACTTGGCCAAGGATTAACTTCCTCTGCAAGCTGTTTGGCCTCCAAGATATTACATACTTTGAGTGTTGAAAGATGGAGAGGGGAGATGTATTTAAAAAAGGTTGTGAGCAATCCCTCTGTGCCTATTAGGATTCCTACTGTAGCTAATCAGCGACTTCCACTGAGGTTAAATAAGGAAAAAAAATGTCATGAAGAAAACTGATGTTAAAAAGGGAAAACTAGAAAAGCAATTACAAAGAAATGGCTTAAACCAGACACCCCATCTATAGAGACCGGTATGATATCATTTATGAGATTTTTATAATGGAAAGAATCACATTCTCCATGAGGCCTCAGGAAACAATATGATGAAATTTGGGAGAAGTTTAAAACATATATTTTCTTTTTTTTACCCTATTTCCTACAATTAAATTTGTGTATTTCTTTTTTCTTTATCTCGAATGAAAAACACTCCATGTCCCATGTTTGTGTTCTATATTTACATTGTAAAAAGGTGAAAAGTTGGATCATTCTGTGTGAACTGCTGCTGTAATGTGATCCCAAATAAAGGACATTTAAAAAATAAAGGATAAACCAGGCAAAGACCAGATTGGCACTTGCACCTCACTTAAACATGCTTTGCGTCCAAATACAAACCAGTTGCCAGTTGGTGGTACAGAGGGATAGACAAATAGAAATAGACAGAGAGGGAAAAGACAAGACTTAAAAATAAAAAATAAAAAAAGATAGTTAGATAGAAAGATAGTTTGTTAGTTATCTCAATTTTAGAATATGTAACCTTTCATATATTTAGTTAATTGGTTCATTCATAATAAAGGAAACCTGAATATCCGTTTGTAGCAAATTAATCTTTCTGTAGTTTTGGGATAATTGTAACTATTCTACCAAATACAAACTAGCAATTTGCCAATATGTGGTGTTTCCATCCATCCTAAAAGCTGTAGAGTAATTGGAAGGGATTACTGAATCTAATTGCTTCTGTGTGCTTTCAGTTGGCAGAGCGTCGCCCACCTGGACCTGCTGCCGACGGCTCACGTTCTCATCCACCGGCTGACTGGCCTCCATGATGGGCTCCCTCACATCGGAGATGATTTCTGCAACCTGTGTAACACAAAGCCAGCTCATTCAGGCATCAATCTCAGTGGTAATGATACCAACACTGAATGGGAAAGCTCTTTAATCTTGTGACATCGCAGACAAAAGACCTTTAGGCAGTTTAATTAAAACATGCATCCATCAGCACAATAATCCCACCCCCCCTCAAAGTGTGTCCATCTGGAAACATTAAGGAATAAATCCAGCTTTTACATTTTAATTTCTGCCTAATTGGTCTGTCAACTGAATCTATGAAGGGTTTTGATATATATGCACACATCCCTTGTGTTGTGTGTGGAAGAGAAGCACAGTGTGGATTAAATTAACACTGAATTTACAGCAGTGAAAATGTTCAGATTTAAGCTTACAGTCTGAATACGTCTGTGGTCATCGGGGATGAGGGTGAGGAGTTTCTCGGTGAGAAGGGAGACGAGGGAGGAGGGAGTCTGTGGAAGAGCCAACATCTCCTGCAGGACGGACGACACGCGCTTCCTATAAAAACATGATGCAACACAACAAGTGTGACTAGAAACACCTCAACAAGCTGATGATCATATCTGGCAAACTGGACAAAATTAAGTTAATCAAATTACTGACACTAGAGATCTCTTACCAAACTACATGAACACAGATTGTAGATTTCAATACATTGTGTGAATCTCACAAATTTAAAGAGAATAGCTGCAACAATCAACAACATCCAACCAGATTATATTTAACCAACCAACCAATCAGCTCACAGTCTAAGAAGTCCATTACTTTAACTAGACAAGATTTGAAGCGTTTTCGATTAATTGATTAGTCGATCAACAGAAAATGAATCAACAACTATTTCGATAATGGATTAATACTTTCAGTCATTGTTCAAGAAAAAACGCTAACTATTCTGCCTCATTGGTCTGTCAGCTGAAGAGAGAGAGAGAGAGTATGACATGCAACAAAGTTCCCAAGGCTGGATTCAAACCTGGGACATGGCGGTAATGTAGCATGCGCTGTAACCACTCGGCTATGAAGGTGCTCCAATTTTCTGACATTTTACATGCAAAATGTTTTTTAAAATAATTGGCAGACTGGCTGGTAATTAAAATAATCATTAGTTAAAATAATCATTAGTTGCATGCCTCCCTACACTGGCCATACATAATGAAGGACATAAGGACATGACATTACATTACATTTATTCTTTCTGTGGTAATTTATCTTGTTCAGCCCTGAAACAAAATGACTGAATCCTCTGCTTTTTCAGAAGTTTCTAGTCATTTCTTCTAAGACTGTTCTCCCAACGTTCATCCTCCCAAAATGGTGTCTAAACAAACATCTACCAGTCCTTTCCTCAAAGCCTCTTACCATCCCATCCATGCCTCTCTCAAGTCTGACCTCTTGTCCTTTAGTAGCTGAATAAATAGATAACCAGTTAATATCTCTCCTTTCTTCATTTAAAGCTGCCGTCTATCCATCCTTCCCTCCTTCAATACTTTCCCACTCCTTGCCTTCCACATGTTTGTTAAGGTGATTTTGTTACTGCATCTGTTTATCATTTTACCAACACCACTCTGTTCCTCGTCTCACCTGCCGCCCTCCTCATTGGTGTCCAGACATCCGATGAGATGGATGAGCTGCTGGGAGATGAACTCCTTGGTCATGACGAGCTCCAGCTGGTTAAAGTCGGCCCTCTGTTCCTCTGACAGTAAAGGCACCGCCTTCAGATATCTGCAACAGGCGGAGTCAAGAGAGATCACAACAGCTCTCAGAGCACAGTCAGATTAGATAATGCTGTCCTCAGGCACCAGAATCACAGTGCTGCATGTCAGAATAAATAGCACAATCATATTAGATATAATACTGTAGGTAGCTAAACACAGCACCAGCACTACCTACAAGCCACAGCTACACACCAGCTACACACACACACACCATATCGGCTATCAGAGTGATTCATACAAACCCGCAACTGGTCACTAATTTAAAACATATTCATAAATGTATTTTATGAGCAGATAAATGTTAAGCGTGCCACTTAGTTAGAGCAAATTTAATTAAGGAGCATTTCACACTACAGCATCACGTGCATTAGGCAGGTGGCAAAACAGCTTCTACATTGATGCATAGAAAAGATGATATTCGAGTCCTGGGATTTAAAAGCAGACATGAGTGTGGAAGGCATTATGTGATTTATGCTAAAAAATATATATCGTCAAAACAATATAAAAATGTCTATTGTATATATTTTTCTACATTGTTTCTATAGTAATTTAGGCTAGTCCTAACTTTATTTCTTTTTTCTCTATAATTTCACTTAAAATTGTTAATTTTGCACTCAAGTTCTTCAAATGAGAAAATACTCGATACTTTTCATTTTTCAAGTATTTAATTCACACAAGAGTATGCAAAAATAGGCTTTACCATGTGGACTATTTATTGATTTAACAGGAAACATGCTATATCGTTGTATATATATATTGTTATCAAAAAAAATTGAAAGGACCTATATTGCAATAGAAGATTTTGGACATATTGCCCAGCCCTATTTTGATATATTCAGTGTGTAGTAAGTAGTTTCTCAATCAAAGCTCGGTCTCCAGATGAATTTTGAGGTCTAGTCATCAAAAGAAAAAATAGATCTATAAGAATAAAACATTAATTTGTAATAGGAGTAGTATTAGTAGTAGTATTTGAGTGTGACGGCCTGCAGCTACATTTAAAAGTAGTCCTAGTACATGATCTGCTGGTTGGCATGTTAAATTGATCACAGCTGTTTTTGATCATGTAAATTAAAAACAAAGACTCACAAGAGCACTGAGCATCAACAGAAATGGTCATCCTTGTTTTTCTGGGATTGTCTGTTTTTATATAAATGCCACACTATAAACAAACTAGCCAGGTTAAGCTGAACATAAGCAATGAGTTAGCCACACAGTTACATACAGAAAGAGCTCCTCTGAGAACACTGGACCTGCATTCAGATACCTGAGTAACAAGATGAGCATTATGGCAACTGTTATGTGTTCAGCTCTGAGCATCACAAAGTAAATACATTAACTACTTAGACAAAGGTTAGGTTCACAGTTTTTCAAGTCCGTCTTAGAACAACAGTCAGGTGACCATACGAACAACAGTTTTTGCTATCTGTAATCATACCTCATGTTAATAAAAGATCCCTTCTTAAAGCCCTTTCAATATAAGTGATGGGGGACAAAATCCACAGTCCTCATTCTGTGCAAAAATATATTCAAAGCTTTATATGATGTTAATATGAGGCTTTAGTAGACCGAGTTAGACAAATCAAAGTAAATATATTCAAAAAGTTGCAGCCTTTTTAGTAGAGAATTCCCTCTTTGAGTTTCCCCATAATGTGTTTCGATTCTGAGCTGCAGTGGAGGAACTGTAACAAAAAGGGGGAATTTGGTAAAAAAAAAAAAAAAAAGACTAACTTTGAAAGATACCTATTTGATTTGTCTAACTCAGTCTGCTGAAGAAACATATCAACTTTGGATTAAGTTTTGAATATTTTTTTGCATAAAAGAAGGACTGGATTTTTGTCCCACATCGCCTACATTGAAAGCATTAGAAAAGGATCTTTTAATGTCCTGTATGAACAGGACGAATGATTAAAAAAAACCTGTTTCAGTGTTCATATGGACACCTGATTATTGTTTTGACAGACTTTTTGTGAAACAATCCTTTAACTACAATAGGGCTACAACTAATGATTATTTTCATTATCGATTAATCGTTTGGTCTATAAAATGTCTGAAAATAGTGAAAAATGTCCATCAGTTTTTTAAAGTTCAAGGTGATGTCTTCAAATTTTTGTTTTCAGTCCAAAATGCAAAGACATTCAGTTTACTATGATATAAAACAGAAAAAAACAGCATTTTCTGACATTTTTGCATGAAAAATAAATTTAATAATCGATTATCAAAATTGTTGGAGATTATTTTTCTGTTGATCGACTAATCGATTAGTTGACTAGTCGTTGAAGCTCTAAACTACAAGGATAAATCACTTTGTAGAGCCTGTTGCTACTGATCTGAAGTAGGGCTAAAATATGCAGCTGACAGCAAGAAAACTACAAAAAGTAATCCAGCGAACGGTCTCTTCTCTCACCCATAGAGGTATTCGGCATATGTGGCAGCGTCTGGTAACACTTGCTCCAGCATTTCATCACCATCGTCTCCTTTAGCCTTGACGAACTCACACAGAGCTCTCCAGTAAAGCACGTTCTCACAGGACAGAGAGTCCACTGGGATCAGCTTCCTGTTGAAAACACACACATCATCTACAACTTCAGACATTTTCATTAATCATGTGATACCATGCGAGAGCCAGAGAGACAGAGTTTGAAGTGTACCTGTTGTCGACTTGCGTATTGTTCAGCAGCAGTTCTTCGGTAGGTGTGCCTTTAAAGATGGCTTTCAGTGTGTCCAGAGCTGTTTGGGCACAGTTCTCTACATCCAACCTGTGGAGCAGCTCTATGACGTTACCGTCCAGCCGAAGCATCCAGGCCGGCAGTACGCGAGAACAGACCACCTCCCTCACCGTTTCTACAACACACACAGACAATCAGACGCGTTTAAATGGGCACAATGGAATTTAGAGCTGAAACAAGCAGTTGATCGACAGAAAATTAATCAAAAATGAAGTAGTTGTTTTAGCCAGCCAGCAACTCCAATGTGAGAATGAGGACTTTTCTCGGCAATAGATCATTGTAAAAAAAAAATATCTTTTGAGTTTTAGACTGCTGGTCGGACAAAACAAAACATTTAAAGACGACACCTTAGGCTCTGAAAAATTGTGATGGACATTTTTTCGTCTTCTTTTTTAGTAATTTCATGACATTTCATAGTGTTACAGTCCTATGTGTGTTTTCTGTTGTGCCTGTGTGTTTCCCCAGATACCCCTTTCTCCCTGCCCTTTCGGTTACAGCGGGTGGCTGGCCACAGCTGAATCCTATTGCTAGTCCTGGCTGGGGAATAAAAGACGGTCGGTGTCAGTGAACCAGTGGCCGTAGTCGTACGACAGCTAACATAGCTACTGTGTAATCTGTGTGTGACCTGCGACACACGGGAGCTGTTATTTTTCTTGCTGTGGATCGCAGCCACGATCTGTTTTTGTCTTGGTTTAATAAATCCCTCCTTATTTTAGCTTACACCTCAGTTTCCTTGATTCTTTTCCCCCCGGTATAATTTTATTGTTACTCCCCTCGTCCCCTGGCCCACTCGGGGAACGTAACACAGAGACTAAACAATTTATCAAGACAATAAAAAAGGTTTGTTTGTTGCAGCTTTTTTTTGCGTTTGTTTTCAGAATTGTTTTGCTTACTGAAAGTGTGAATGGGTCTGTGTAAATGTAAACAGGCACAGAAATCATTATTACCTGAGGTGTCACGGAGACCCTGCTGCAGTAGATTAACTCTCTGTGCGATGGTCATAGCTTTAATGTGAACTTTGTCAGCCAGAACCTTCAAAACAGAAAACAAAAGATAGAAAGTTCAAACCTCAATTCCCAACGTTACAAGACCGAGTATTCAATTAGTAATGTCAAGACCACAACTTTATTATGTTGTTATCTGTTGATGTACTTGGCATGTGTGCACACAAATTAATACCGGATCTCTTGACTGTGTTTGTGGCTACCTGGTAGGCTAGCTTGCGGACGTTCTCTTTGATGTCCCGGGTGCGTTTGAGTACTTTGGGGAGGGTGCGAGGGGACATCGCAATGCAGGAAAGAACGGCACGTCGCACCTCAGCATTGGCATCATTTTCCAATATCAACATGTAAGCTGAACAGTGAAAGAAATAGACTATTTAGACAGAGGGCCAATGACAAAGAGAAAGAAATAAAAACATACATATCAAATCAGACAAAACAAAGGCTACTTCAATGAGTGGTGATTAAAGTAAATACTAAGAATACAAGGCCATGAAGTGAGCTGGAACACCCACTCACACTGATAAACAATTTAAATGTCTCAAGTTTGGTTAGAAACAAGTTGTTTCAAAGAAACGTTCTGGAGGCAGCATATCTCACAGTTAAACAATGATAATATTTTCTGCATTTGCTCGAGTGTATTCTGTCAAATCAAGAATAAAGCAGGCAGGGATAGAAAAACAACATCAAACCGTTGATGGTTGGACAGTCAGGATCCTTTGGCTGTTGTAGACGCGTCATGGCCAACGCAGCCTGAATCCTCACATTGGGGAACTTGTCAGTGACGCGGACCAGCATGGCTTGGTGGATGCGATCAAAGAGGTCGTCGTCTATCTGGGCATTCTCCGCCATACTGCCAAGCAACTTGTTGATCAGCTGGCACACGCGGAAACGCACCGCATGGCTACTGGCTTTATGTGACTGAGAGGACAGGAAGACAGAAAATGCAGCAGAACAAACAGTTTGGGACAAGAAGTGGAAAAGGAGGGGCGAGACATAGGATTGGGGAGAAACAAGTGTGTACATGAATCAAAGGAAAGAGGACAAGCAGGACAGAAAAAAAGGGGTTAACAGTTCAATAAATGATAAACATTTATCTGTCACAAAGTTGATCTCTTGTAATTATTTAGCACACATAGTGTGCATACATTCTTGTAATAATGATTATACCTCCAACAGGAAGTTGAAGAGGAAACTCAAAAATGGATGATCATCCTCAGCATCTTCTTCTTCCTCCTCCTCCTCATCCTCCTGCTGCTCCTCCTCCTCTGTTTTAGGTGGAGGCTGGAAACTCGTGGCAAACCTCGCAACAAACTCTATGACATTTTCAACTGTAGGTTCACGCTTGTAGACAATCATGGCGTACTTCAGGTAGTGGACAAACTCATCATGGAAAAGTGTCTTGTCCTCAAGCTGGAGAAGGAGATGGAGGATGTCATCAATGACAGGAGATGCAAACCAGGAGAAACAATAGTTTAGGTTTTTTAAAAAAAGATGGTAGAAATAGGCAATGTCTGGTACCAAGTCATGAGTTTTGGTAATATTCATTCACAACAGAATAGATAACCATCCAGACCTCTCTGTTAGCTTACTGTCCCCAGGGTCAAAACAAAACACAGAGAAGCAGCTTTCAGTTTCTATGCACCACATATTTGGAACAAACTTAAGGTCTGCTCCAACATTAATACTTTTAAATTATGGATTAAAACTTGGCCACTTCCTTTTACCACCTAGACTATGGAATGACCTGCCTGAGGAGATCAGGACTGCAAACTCTGTCGCGACTTTTAAAAACTCACTTTTTTTAGAATTGCTTTTCTGTGATTATATTTATGTTTTATGACATTTTAGTTGTTTAACTCTTTGGGTTTTTATGTGTTTAGTTGTCGGCTTTTAGTACATTTCGTTATCCTTGTGTTTTAAATGTGATATGTTTTTAATTGTAAAGCACTTTGTAACTGTGTTTTGAAAGATGCCATATAAATAAAGATCATTATATTTGGGGCTATTTATTCAAATCTCTTCTTGCGCAATAACTGCTGTCTATTTCATATTCATCTGTTTTATTCAATTTAGATTTTTTTTTCTTATCCTATTTGTGTATTTTCATATTGCCTTGTGTGTTTTTTTTACGTCTTAAAGTAAAGCACTTTAAATTGCCCTGTTGGTGAAAGACGCTTTACAAATAAGTGATTCAGTGATTTTATAATAATTATAATAATACATCCAACTTTTTTTCCACATTAGGATTTAAACTAATGAGTAAGCGTGTTGTGTCTAAATAATAAAAAGAAACACTGTAGAGAGTACATATAAAAGCTTCACACATCACCACCCAGCACTCACCTTGTTGTAGCGGCTGTTTAGACTCGCCACCAGCTTCGCCTTGTTGTTGTGGCCCTTCTGAGCGCGCTGAAACGCCTCTTTAATGTCTATTTCACTGTCTGCAGTCATCTTTCCTTCACAGAAAACCACATTAAAAGACAGAATCAGTAGCTTTCCTCACAGTAACTAAGCAACGTATTAGCTGAATGCTAACGGCAGCAGCTTGTTTAGCCTCTAGTGTCTCATTAGCTCAAAGCTCCACCTCGATCCACCTCCCACTGAAAGAAAGGCAGAAAAACAACGTAAACTATCTACTTCGTACGGGATAAAGTTCCCCAGAGACACTTTATGCCATCATTTATCAGAATATTTAAGCAGACGTTATATTATAGAGAGTAATTTAACTTATTACGAGTTTTTGAAACGTACCTTTTCCTCAGTTTTCTTCTCGCAACGCTGCCGCCTGTTTTCAAATTCAACTGTTGGTGTATTCTCGCGAGAACTGAGACGTGATTACTACGTAATGACGTATGATACTGTGTTAATTGTGCCCTGAGTTTAGCCTGGCAGACGTAGCTCTGTTGCACAGGTCAGGCAGAGCTGAAATATAACAATTAATTGATTGATCATTTAGTCGACAATTAAATGGCAACTATTTTTTTTTGTGATTAAATTTTTTATTTTTTAATATTATTTGAACCGAAGAGATGTAGACATACAATCAGCTATACAGCATTGAATACAGGTAATTAAAAGGTAATCAAACCAAACATTATGTATAAAGGACTGGTCAGTAAGATTAACAAAAATATGACAGACCACAAAAAAACACAAATATTAAGAAATCTACACACCCCACGCTAAAGAAAAAACACTGGGTTTGGTTGGATTTTAGTGATTTGTCATCTAAAAACATACAAAGAACCAGTCAATCGTGTGGCTTCATTTTGGCTGGATGAAAGAAACCCATCACTAATCTGCTTTACATTTGAGCCATGTAGGTTATGAGTGTGCAACCCCTCTAATGGTGCTGTGATGTCGCTAGGCCACAGCTGCCGGGCAGCTGAGCTGTGGAGGGGTCACAGCAGACTCCAGTCTCCACATGCAGATAGGGCGCCTTGTATGGCAACAACAACAGCCATCTGCAGTATCTCTGGAAATCAATTTAATATAGAGGTTACTCTGTCAGGCTTCTGCTTTCGACCTGCGTGCATGTGGACGTAGGATTATCTGAGAGGTGTATTATCATATTAAATATTCATGCTGGTGGATGCAGGGGCTAAAAGTCTCTGCATTAGTCTATACACCTTCTATGTCATGAGCCAATAAGATGTGAAAAAACGGCTTCTATAGCACTTCTGTAAATCCACGGGCACATACTGTACAGCGGGTGAACTTAAGACATTCAAATGCTTTCCAGAGAGATACACTCCCTGTGTAAAACTGCTTTAACACTCAATCATCAAACTACATTGTACTCATTCACAAGTATAAAGCACAGTCCATTATGGATATATTGTCTGAATTGATCACAGAGTACTAAATAACTATCATTTACGTCTTTTTTTTTTAATACTGTTTTTATTGTGCTTTTAACAATTGGAACTTGCAAAACACAACTCTCCTCATGAGAGATCATACAAAGTATAAGAATAATAATTGTACCTTTGTAATAAACAATCTGTCATATAATACAAATTTACAGTTTACAGAAGGGTATACCTTACCAACAGTCTTACCAACACAAAAAAAAGTAATAAATAAATAAAATAAATAATAATATTAAATATATTAACCAATAAATAAAATAAAATAAAATAAAATAAAATTAAATTAAATTAAATAAAATAAAATTAAATTAAATACAATTAAATTAAATAAGATTAAATTAAATAAAATTAAAAAAATAAAATAAAATAAAATAAAAAGGTGTGGATGCCTATTACCCTTGTCAGTGAACTAACTGGTGTATTTGCAGAGGGTCTGTCCGAATTCTGTTTCTGCAATCAGGTGTGACTAAGGAGTAAGTGGGAAACTCGTAATGAAGATGGTGGTATACATATTTGTTGATGTTTCAGTTTCTGCTATCATTTAGATCTTTAAAGTCATATGTGTGACAATATATATCTTGTTGTGACCAAGGCTGGATTACAAACTGGGTGAAGCAGACAAAATGCCCAGGGGCCCCAGACCGATGGGGTCCTGAAGCTCCAGGCTCACTATGTGTCATTTTGTTTGTGATCAATTGATAAACTGCAAATTTGTTTGGGGATGTGCCCCTCGTTCTACCTAAATCTAAATCATTTCTGAGCAGATACTGACAGTCTGAATAGACTGCCAGCTCCTCCTCAGTGCAACCACATGAGGGCAGCAGAGACCTTTAGGTTTTTCAGAATACATCCATTAGGTCTCGTGTGCATTAAGATGTTAGCATGAACACAGGGCCAAACGTGAAGTAACCTGATGATACAGTCTTCAGTATCATTCATCCCATTCTCCAAAACCTTATGAATATAGTTTCTTTGTTTACATCCAGTCAAGCAGGGCAGCCAACCCCCAGCAGACTCTAGGGGCCCCACATGCTCCAAATTCATTGTATGCCAATTTGTCTGTGAAAATTGTAATTAATTGCAGATTTAATAGGATTATGCACCACCGAAACACATTATCCTCTTAGATAATGGACTTTGAGGTGGGTCTTGTATTATCTGGGGGTCCTTTCTTGAAAAGGGGCCACAATATAGCTTTGTAAACTCCTGTTTTGTTTTTTAATTATTATTATTTCAGTTGCAGTATGTTTAAATGGCATATATTACCAAATAAAGTTGTGTTGACACACACTCACAGCAAACCTGGGGTCTGTTAATCCACCATATAGGAGTACTAGTGGGGCTATAGGCAAAATGTAATTAAAATATGACGTGTATTCTTCTATCTGCACTGTATTTGATGGGTACTTGTGTACACCAATGCACAGAGAGTTGGCAGAACAGTAAGAGGGCCTCTCCCCAGCTCATTTCTGCCCCAGGGCCCCCTGACAGGTCAATCTGGCTATGCAGAACATAAGAACGGTATGAGAACAACCAACAGAAGAGGGGTTCATGGAGAGTGTGTGAGTGATTGAGTGAGGGACGGAGGCAAGGAGGCCGATTAGACTACATGTGACATAGTTATAAAGAGCTACGGAGGGCTGTGGAGCAGATAGGGAGATGTGATTGAATGTTGAGCTTGGAGGAAGGCAAGTGTCACAGGCCCAGGTGGAATTCGTTGTCACGGTGACTTAGAGCATGGTTGCCGTGGAGATGGGTGATGAAAGACGGCGGTCTGGTGAACGGCACTTCTGGGCCGGAGCGTGACCAACAGCATGCAGCCCAACGTGCCCCGGGGAGAGAGATGATTACGTGCAGGGTCACCACAATGCTGTGTGTATGTGTGTGTGTGTGTGCACTTTGTGTTTATGTGCTTCTAAGTATGTGTGTTTGAATGCATGTCTGTTAATGCAGCAGTGGGTAGAAATGGAGCAAATATGATTAAAAAAAGTCATTTTTATAAAACGGTCACTATATCCTGACAGTAGTGCATGAGACAGGTAATCTGAAAAAAATCATGTGTCTCTGTGTCCTCCGGTGCTCCTAATAGCTTCTGCAAGATTTCAAAGACCGGAGGAAAACAACCAATCAGAGCCGAGCTGGAGCCTGCCGTCTCTGAGTAGCTGTAAGTCACTCGCGAACTCCGATCGAACAGTCAAACTAGGCAGCGCTGATCAAATATTAATCAATATTCTGTTACTATAATGCCTATTTCTCTCTCTTCACATGTTTTCAGAATCATCTTGTAGTGTACTGTTTAGCTGTAAAATGAGAAAGTTGAATGAACAGCCAATAGGAACGCTGTCTCTCTGAAATGACCTGTGATTGGCCAAAGTCTCCCGTTACGGGCTATATTTTTTAAAGCCTGAAAACAGAGCCATGAGGAGGTGCAGAAGTCTAGTTATGTCTCAGAACACTTGAATTACAATATGCTGAAAGGTTATTATGGATTTTTTACCCAATGATGCCAAAAATATTCTGCCTACTGCAGGTTTAATGCAGTCTACCTCCAGTGTGACAGCACATGCATTGAGTGATCAGAAAATGAGCAGCAGCTTAGCACCAAGGTGGTGGTCCCTCTGCTGCCTGTGCAGCAGCCCAGAGGAACTTTTAACACCTCCGCCACCAACATATCTCATTACTGAACACCACACAGTCCTATAACTGCAGTTAGGGCCACTCAGTGTGTGTGTGTGTGTGTGTGTGTGTGTGTGAAAGCCTGAGCATGACTGTAAGAGCGCACCTGGATCTTGTTAAGGAGTGCAGAAGAGGGGGGCACAGTAGCTACACATTCTGATTTCCCTCTATTTCACTGCCTCAACGAGTCCAAACACAACAGACAGAAATAGCCTGTGTTAACAAACAAGCAGGTATTAATAACAGCCACAGGATGAAGAAATCAAGAGAACTCATTACGCCCAAGAATAAATCATGCCCTCAAAATATCCAAGGCAAGATGAGGACCAAATCATCCATCTTATTTAATCTAACTCATTCCTCATTTCCACTTTTTTTTTTCCCACCTCACGCGTCATCTCTTCAGTTCCCCTGAAGAGGGCAGTATGGACGATGCTTATTAAAAGGCTTTCAGTCAATTAAATTTACAGGTGCATTCCACAGACCTTTTTTTTTTAAGATGATTAGAACCAGTTCTCCATATGCCATAAAAGAAACACCTCACATATTTAATATAAACAGGATTTAGCTGGTATTAGTAGGGTTTTATTGTTCACACTAACAATTAAAGTGGCTCGGCGTGCTGGCTCGGTATGAACTCACGTCTCCTCGCCCCGTGTGCCCTCGAACTGACTGTGACGCATATTTCCCGTCGTTTTTTCTGGTTTCATCTCGTCCTAAATTCAAGACGTCGTGCTGAGTTTACTGCATTGTAAGTGAAGGGTTAGAAACCTCATGCACACTTATGTATGTGGCGTTTAATTTTTCCCCCCCAAAGTCTCAAATAGATTTGACTTAACTGCCCTGGGGCGCACAAACCAGTGGGGATCATGTTTAATTAGACAGGGCTTGATAAATTATAAAAAGACTCCAACAAGGCTTTATGTCTGAAAGCTGGCTTACAGCCGGGGCCTGGCTCTTTTTAAGGTGGTGATTTGTGACAGTTGATGGATTGAGTATGCTATTTGTGCTAATACTTGGATCCAATATGTTTAATCATTTGTTCATCGAATGAATCAAAATGAGCCTTTTACTGGGGTGAAACCACAGCCACACCAGATTGGGAGAGTCCAGGGTCTCATTGAGTTTTTGGCAGCAACCTCCCATTTAATCCCTGACACGGTACAGACAGACGCCCACCACCGCACTTTGAGCGGGGCCCTTCAAATGGGATTTCCAAAAAATTACTTATTTAACCCGCTTTGAGAGGCTTGGCATTGTTTTTATGAAAACATTGAAGGGGGAGAGGAATAGGAACGCAAAGAAAATAAATATGGAAATGATTACCTGAGTGCTTTTTGAGCGTGCATGCTCGAGTGTCTGCACGTACAGTAGGCCTATATGTGCATGTGTGGGTGAGGTTTAGAGTCCTGGGGATCAGTATTATGGTTGGACCGGGGCCATTGTGATTACTACAGAGGTGCAGTATTCTCGTCCCTACAGAATCCAGTGTGAACCCTCACTTCAGCTTCCCATGTCCAAACGCACGGCTACGCTCGCTGTTGTGCAACTGAATGACATCTGTTTAGAATTGCAGGCTTTAAATGAGAGATGGTGGTCGCCGTATGACAGGGTAATGTTTATTTGTGATAGAGCCTCTCTCTGCATTCCTTTATAAAACTCTGCCAACAGCTCGCCTAACAGATATACCCTACATTTTAGAAGCTCTGCAATAGAGTGATAAGTTGCAAAATTCGAGGAAAAGATTGGGAACGTAAATAGAAAGGAGGAAGGAAGGGCGGTAAAGTGAGAAAAGGAGTTTAATCTGAGCAGGAGTGTGTGTGGACATGCATGCAGAGACCCGGATAGCTGCACCGCTGTGCAGGGAGACACCAAAGCCGCTGCCGATTTGAAGAAGTCTTTCATTACTTCTGCTCTGTCCAGCTGGTTCCAACTGACCTCCCCCCCACCCTCCCTGTCTGTCTGAGCTGTCTGTCTTTAGTGCATCTGGGCAGGTCTTTAGGTAAGACCATACGGGTAAGACGGGGCTCAGTGAGACGTGTGCTGTTGTGGAGGTAAAAGGTAAAGAGGGGCTCTAGGGGCTTATGCAGCACAGGAGCAGAACGGAGGATTATCATTAATTCTGCCCACAATAATGCACTTGACTTTGAAGACACACAAGCACTTACCATTTGGGGAGGGTGAAGGTACACTGTGGTGGAGGAGGGTCATTTTAAAGTGGAGGTGCACGGGGCCAGACCTCGCCCCAGGGATGGCGAGGGGAGGGAGGGCCGAGAGGAAATAAGCCAAACTAAAAACACATGCAAGGTCAAGTGTACTCCTTCATCTTGCATATAATGGAGGAAAACGCCAAGACAGAACCATGCTCCTGTGAGACTTATCAGGCTGGATTTTTCTGTCCGCTTCTTTACTTGTATTTTATGTATTATGTTTATCTGTCTGTCTTAGTGTTGTAATTTGCGACGCAGACAGCTTTGTCCTAAAGGTGAATGAAAGGACTGGGTCTCTTTTGTTGTCAGCTAGTAGTAACCTCAGAGATGTACTTATGACTAAGGCTTGACTCTATAGACCATAATGTGTTTGATTTGCTTTTATTTATTCCCATCAGAGGAATATTGCCAAACTCAGGGCCACTGTTTCCCAAACCGAGTCGTTGATATTTATCCATCGATTTAGTCCCACTTGGATCGCTGTAACTCTCTTTTCAATTGCCTTAGGGACACCTAATGCTTTTTAAAGGTCCTGTAAATGTGCTATCGTACCAACCATCTTGGATTTTCAGAGCTCTGTTTGGTCAGGCGCCATCTATATCAGTGATTTATACAGTCATATATCTCTGGAAGATGAAAAAAAAAAAAATCTGCTTCTATACACTCTGTGCATTGCCTCTGTGCGCTGTCTGTTGGCACCTGTGTCCGGCCAGACTTGAAGCTGTTGTTGGCACTTACTCACGTTGTTCCCTCCTATCTAGATCCTTGCTTGTGTTGTACGAATTCTCAGATGTACGTCCCTTTGGACAAAAGCGTCTGCCAAATGAAATTGTTGTAGAAAAGAGAAACGCCTGCACACTCGACTCTAACCCAAAATAACATGAGAAATGTCATTTTGACCAGATGAAAATCCTTCTGGGATTAATATATATCTATAATCGATATTTTTAGAATAACAATCTATCAAATGACAACGTGAAAACAATGTGACAATGTGAAAGCGGTCACACGGCTTTACAGAGCTTTTTGCGAGTTTCAGCTCATCATTTCGCGGTCCAGCCAACAACTTTACTGTTTTGCTTCACTCTCACCGCTCTCACAGTGTTGTTTTCGAACGCAGCTGCTTAGCACCAAACAGCAGAAAGACAAATTTATCTACTAGCTGGTGAACATAGTGGAGCATTTAGCAGCTAAAGAGACAGATATTTTCCCTCAGGAGTTGATACAGACCAAAACTAGAGCTCAAAGAAAGTGCATATTGGACTTACATTCAGAAGAAACATCCATATGACTCCAAATGAATGCTTATGTTGCTCTGTAAATGCTGGATGTGTAAATGAGCAACTCTTTGCTAACAAGTTCGTCATATCAGCTTAAAAGTTGATGATGTCAATGTTGTGTTGTGTGACTTGTTTCTGCTGCCACCAAGTGGCCAAAAAGATCAGTTATTGCAGGTTTAGATAACGTTATGGTTCGGGGGGAAATGATATAATGATGATGAAAATGATAGGACCCTCTGTACACATTTAAGAAGCAAGTAGACCCATCTGTTCGGCCTTTGTTTAACTTCCAATTTTCTTATATTGTGCCTGTTGTTGTGTATGTTATTATAAATTATTGTGAAGCACTTTGTGGTGTTGACTCTGGAATGGTGCTAGATACTGTAAATAACATTTCTTACTTACCATATTAGACAAGAATGTGCAAGAGCCTCCCAACTTTGTTTTGTCGGTCTCCCTTCCCTTATCTCTGTCTATTTAGTACACACTCACACACACACACACACACACACACACACACACACACACACACACACACACACACACACACACAAACTCTGATCTTCAAAAATTGGAAAAGAAAATCCCAAATTTAAATAAAAAAAATCGACTATACTGTGAGAGTCGACAGGGTATGAAGCAAATATAATGTAAATTCATGCCTCCTGAGTGTGTATTTGACTTTGTAATTCTGTGATGTGTTTTCAGGAACTTCCGCTGGTGGTGTTATTTACGACAAGTGTATAAAATCACCGGGTCGGGCCAGATACTGACTTCACTGGCAGAGTCAAAGAGACTGCGTTTTGAGATGTCTGAAAGGGTCCCCGAGCTTATCTCTGAGGAAAAAGTCAGACCATGTTTCAATGTGGGGAAAAAGGTGAAGAGACAAAAACACCACCTCCCTTATAATTACAGTACTCTCAGGCAAGTGTGTAATTTATGTATGTAATACAGTTATGAATCTTCTGTAGGACTCATGTTTCTGATAAGAGCTGTGACTTGCTGATAAGAAGCAAACACCAGACAGCAGTGGGGTTGTCTCTCTCTTTGCCCACTAGCTTGTATGCATATGTCTGCTTAGGGAACTAGGTATTAACACATTATTTGAGGATTTTATCATTAAAAGTGAGGGGGAAAACATGAACCTTCAACCACCTGTAAAAAAAAACAAACCCTGAAGACAACAAACATAAGGCTTTCATCCAGGAGGCCGCAGTTTGTATCCCATGCGTTAAGTTTCACTTTCACGTTACAATCAGCTGTTCGTTCGTGTCCTGTGTTCACAACGTTCAGTCTCATTTTCACTGTACAAACATAGTAGTTTTAAGCCCAACCATGTAGTATTTTCCTAAACCTAACTAAGTGGTTTCATTGCCTAAAGCGGCAGTATGTGAGGATGAGAATGAGTTGAGAAAGCATACATATAAAGGTCCATAACTTCAACAGCTAAAATAGACTAAACGGTGTTCCGTACACTTTTCGCCCTTCAGCACCACACCAGGCATCCCTGCTCTGTTGTTAAGAGCCATACAAGCATGTTTGTGTGCTCATTCTCAGGGGGAATATCCATTAGACAGGCTACACTTTGACTGATGTCTTTTGGACCAATAGTTTTTGAGAAAAGTGGGGGAAAGTAGTATTTGGCATACTGTAGATTTTGCTTTTGTTCGCATACTGCATACTACATGCTAAATTTTGGCCAAATCAGTACGTACTACTAGACTAGTATGCGGTTTCGGATACCGCCTGTATCAGTAGGGGTTGCTACTAGCAACAGAATGTTCAACTGAAACCAACTGAACAGAACCGTATTCATCACCTTGTGGGGACATGAGTCGTGAAACACCAAGCTACCATGTGGGTGTGCTGTGTTCTTGTTTGTACATTACCGTGTTGTTGTTCAGAAAGGTGAGTGAGTGTGTGTGTGTGTGTGTGTGTGTGTGTGTGTGTGTGTGTGTGTGTTACCTTCAGTATCATCCAAGACCCAGATGGTACTGTCAAGATGCCCACAGTGCAACGCTAAGCCGCCTGGCTTGTGCACTGGAGCAACACTCACCTCTGCCCTCACACAAATGCACAAAAAAGGCGAGTCCACATGATACCGCAAAGTAGGTGCACGCACACACACACTCTCACATTTTTTTTTAGCTGAAATGAACGTCAATCACAATGCATGTTAATGTCAAACGAATGGACGTCACCGGTGATATACAGCCGGACCGCAGGAGAGACAGAGATGAAGATGAGGGTGGAGGGGAAAGGCAGTTTAACAGCTGTTCTCATACATCATCATCTACTCTTGTGATAACTCTTCTAAGCTCACACACACTTTTACACACACACAAGCATAAATATACCTGCAATATCTTACTTTGCATGTGTATTTATGCGCTAATGTGTGTGTCTTATATGTGTGTTAATGCTTCGTCTCTGTCGTTCTTTTAAAACAAAGAGGTGAGTTTCCACTGCTGTACTTTCATTGATGCCCGTCTGTCTCTGGTGTCTTTAGTGGAAACTTTGCTCCTGTCTCTCAATTATGTTCCTTTCTGCTAAATATATTAGAAAAGACCCCCACCCCGCCTCTCTGTGTCTCTCCGTCTCGGTAATAGAACAAGGTTTATAAGGCTCGGCAGGCCTGGCTAATATAACCCACATGCCAATAGCGCTGTGCCCATTCTCTCTCCTGCTCTAATGAAGCTAACACACACTCTGAAATCTACGCTATAGTGTGTGTGTGTGTGTGTGTGTGTGTGTGTGTGTGTGTGTGTGGGAACACCAGACCTGGCAAAAGAAAATCCACCTCGGTACGGGCCAACAATGAAACACCGCAGGGAGGGAAAATAGGAAAGTAGAGTTTCTCACTTTAAATCAGTTATGATGTACACACACTCACTTATGCACACACACATATACACGCAAGCTCATCCACACACAGATGTTTCGGCTAATTGATTGCGAGTGTGCGGTGCGTATAGACCCATTGCTGGTGATTGGCTCTAAGTATGTGGTTTGTTTCTGGTTGACACTAATAGACCACACAGCAGTGCTTCCCTCCTCACCCACCCACACAGACATAATGTAATCAAGAACTGAATCTAATGCAGCTTGTGGTGCATTGCTTTATATGGGCATATGAAAAATCACTTTTGTGTGCATAGCATAAATCCTGCAATGTTTTCTCATACAACGGTTCGTATGATATTTTACAAAAAGTTATTCCTCATTGTTCGTACGTTTTCCTACAAATGTCCAGCAACTCGCGTCAATCAACAAATGCTTGTTACATGTATACAGTCTTTTCAAATTAAACTTACGTCTTCATAGAAAACAACTTGGTTAGGTTTAGGCAACAAAACTATTTGGTTAGGTTTAGGAAAAGATCGTGGTTTGGGTTAAAATAACAACGGAAGTGACTAAACTTTAGTACGGAAGTTACGTGACAAATAAGTCAGAGTTTTGGTTAAAATGGAAGTGGTGTCTCCCTCGTAAAATAGATTTTATCTCAAGGGATTTCCTGGTTAAATATAATTTAAATAAAAAAATAAAAAGTAACTGAAGTACAGCATTTACGGGATAAATAAGTCAACGTTTGGGTTAAAATAACTATGGAAGTGACGTCTCCCTAGTAAAACAATTCTATCTCAAGCGATTTCCTGGTTAAATAAAGGTTGAATAAAAAAATAAAAAGTGACTTATGTATGGAAGTTATGTGACAAATAAGTCAACGTTTGGGTTGAAATAACTACGGAAGTGGTGTAACTTAAGTACGGACGTTATGACAAATAAATCAATGTTTGGGTTAAAATAAGTGACTATGAGTGGCAAAAGTCTGATGTTTTTGGACCCACCCATCAAGTCAAGTCAAGTCAAGTCAAGTCAAGTCAAGTCAAGTCAAGTCAAGTCAACGTTATTTGTATATCCCCAAATCACAAATCACAAATTTGCCTCAGGGGGATTTACAATCTGTACAGGATACGACACCCTCTGTCTTTTATAGTGTTACCCTCTCATCGGATGAGGAAAAACTCCCCACCAAAAAAAAAAACGTAGTGTGTGTGTGTGTGTGTGTGTGTGTGAACTGTGTGTGCCTACAGTACACCAGAGAACACATGCTACAGTAGTATAATGCTGGAAATGTCAGTCAGTGAGTGAGTGTGGTGACTGATGGAGTGTGTGTTAGAGTGACTAATGTTGGGCATGTCATCTCACACATTCACGATACCCAACTCGCCACCGTGACATCCAGGAAGAACTGCAGGAAACTGGGATGGGATGTCTTTGTGTAGATGTGTGTGAAGCATATTTTTTATAAGTTTGACGACTGGAGGAAGTGAGGAAAAGGGAGGGGACCTCTATAGAGATTATTCTGGCACTTTGTCCAAGTGTGTTGAATAACTGTGTGTGTTGCATGCACGTATCTATGTACAGTATATGTGTGTGTGTGTGTGTGTGTGTGTGTGTGTGTGTGTGACAACTGCTGCATGTGTTCGTACCACAGTTGGTGAGACATCCTGTAGGGCTTGGCAACACAGCAGGAGGCAGCGTAACCTTTTGACTCCACTGCGTGTGTGTGAGTATATATCTGTGAATGTGTGTGTGCACATGTGTGTGCTGACAGGATTTACTATTCGTCAGTCCATCCTGTCATCGCCTCGTAACTCCCGGACCGGCTGGGATCCTGAAAAGAGACAGACGAGCAACAAAATGTGTAGTCGTCTCACATTCACGTAACACAGGCGCATATCTGCTTCATAATATTAAGGTGAGACATCAAAATCCATCATGTCACCATGTGTGGTGGGAATACTCCTCCTGACACTTCAAATATCTATTAGTAAGTCTCGTTGGGTCTTATCTACTTAGAAACTGAGATCGAAGTTCATTCCTGACCTTGGAAACAGCCCAACAACTTCTCATCTCAACTCGTCTCATACTGACGCTTTGTCAGACCCCTCGGTGTCACTTTTCGGTCGCGGTAAACACGTGCAAAATGTTGTGAATTAAACAAAAACACTTGCTTAGGTTTAGGGAACACAATTACTTTGTTAGGTTTAGGAAAAAGCAACATGGTTGGGCATAAAATTACTACGTTTTTACGGTGAAATCGTGACGTTGTGAACACGGGACACGAACAAACAGCTGATTGTAATGTGAAACGTAACAGCGGTCTCCTGGATGAAACTACGTCATCACTGCGCTTTCCCTGTGCATTTACTGTTGATAGAATAGAATTGGTAGATACAAACTGACATGGAGCTCCTTCTAAATTAGCATTGTTTGTTAATATTGGATTTTATTTTGATGTAACTGCCAACTGGTGGCTTTGCAGCCATGTTGCAACTGGTTTGTTGAAGCTTCTGCTGCTCTTTTCAAGAAGTGGGAGATATCATAGCCGTCTCTGAGGCTAACGTGAATATTTTTCCCACTCAGGTTTTCATAACTATGGTCTTGACGCCATGACTAGAACATAGCATCACCCCAGGGTTTATTAGTAGCTGTTCTAAAGCTTTCAATCATATCACACAATGTTTCTCGGCAGATGGATTTGGCCCTGTTGTCATGGCATTGTTAAAGTTATCTAAACACTTTAAGGATTTACCGTTTATTCCATGTTGGCTTAAAAGTTGGTGTTGAAAGTTCATTTTTAAATGATAATTAAGAAGTTTAAAGGTTAAAAGAATAGCTCAACGCTGTTCTCATCGCCAGTTAAAACTCCATGAAAAACACACTGAGCATCCCATTCCCTCTCCCAAACAGCCGATGTACACAGCTCTAGTTGTTTACAGCACCAAAAAAGGCATAAAACGACCATTAAGTTTCTCTAAACAACTCGTGCAGCATTAATCCAAGAGTCTTGGAGCCAAATGATTGCAATGTGTGTCCAATTGGACATAGTTACTCCAATATGTAATATTAATGTGGGCAGAGGAGGAGGTTGAGTAGAGTTAACATCAAAGTGAGACTGACAGTTAGTAGATAATGAATTCACATTTCATCTTAACTGTTCTTTTAAGAGATTTGGTACAAACTTGCAAGTGACAGTCTTATTACAGGAATGGATTTGCAAAAATCTTTTAACTGGTGAGACTTTTCTCTTGTTATATATTAGACGCGGGGATGAGGGCGATCATGATGTGAGTATGGATATGAGAAAGATGGAGGGAGAGAAAGAGTGCATGCATTTGAATGCAGACAACAAAACGATGCAGTGTTGAATTCAGCATGAATATGTTGGTCAAAGTCTTTTCTTTACACCAGTGTAACCTACAAATGTCAGTCGTGCATAAGGGGAGTGATTTGGTTGTGTGTGTTTGCCTGTATGCATGCCCGCGAACTCGTGTGTGTGCAGGCTTTACCGATCAGAGTGACTTTCCCGTCTCCTTCTCTGTCTGTTCCTGCAGCCATGATGTGAATGCAGCATCAGGCTGACAGCGGAGAGAGAGAGCCAGAGTGAGAGAGAGAGAGAGAGAGAGAGAGAGAGAGAGAGAGAGAGAGAGAGAAAGAGAGAGACAGGAGTGTCTGGGGCCTGTCAGTCACATAGATGGATGGATCGACTGACAGACTGACAGTGAGTCTGAGGCATCAAGGGCTGTGATTGGCTGATTCCTCCAGGGAGGTGATGTGGTATTCTGTGGTCATTTTATCCTGAGCTGCAGTTGATCCCCTGAATGTCACCGACTGAATATATTACATAAGGACAGAATTTGAGCAATTTATCATTTCCATCTTTACTGTGAATTTGTTCTACTTTCTTTCTTAAAGGGACAGTGTGTAGGATTTGGCGCCATCTAGTGGTGTGGTTGCAACCAACTGAGGACCCCTCTCCGCTCACTCCTCCCTTTCCAAGACTTCGGTAACATGAGCCGCCGAGTACAAAACCGTGGTAACGCCGTTCGCCTCGCTCAGAGGCCTTCCTTACAAAAATACCACTAAGTTAGGAGCAATGGAAGTCAGACGGCGGCTGGCGGTACCACAGTGTTGCACTCTGCAGCTCACGTTAACGCAGTTTCAGAAGCGTGTTGGAGAACTACGGTGGCCTTCAGGTAACGTAAAAACTTGAAAGGCTTTCTAGAGCCAATGTTTGGTTTGTCCATTCTGGGCTACTGTAGAAACATGGCAGACAACAACAACATGACTAATTGGTGAACATAGTGGATTATTTAGCAGCTAAAGAGACATACAGTATATTTCCCTTAGCAGTTGGTGGAGACCAAAAATAGAGCTAAAAGGAGAGGGAATTTTGGATTTACATTCAACAGGGTGCCAGAAATACGAGTCCAAATGAATGATATTGTTGTTCCGTATCTCTCGGATGTGTAAACAAGTTCACCATATGAACTTTAAAGGTGATAATATGTCAGTGTTGAGTATACAGCTTGTCTCCACTGCCCCCTGGTGGCCAAAAATGTAGCAAATGCAGCTTTAAAGGCCCTGACACACCAAGCCAGCGGTCGACCAGTTTTCGGTGAGAGAAATCACTCTGATTGGCTGTTCAGCTTAAGCGAATCAGTGCACGAGAAAGGCCATGGCCATCTGGAATGAAGCTAAGTGGTGAGTGAGAGTGGTGTGAAAATGGTGGGCAAACGCAGCTTTGTCTCATGTACGTATCATAACAACGGCTTGTATATCCGTCGTCCTCGGTCTTCCGATTTCCCTTTTTGAATGACAAATTCTTAGTCTGAGTTTGAGTCTGAGCGTGAGTTATTTCATCTCACGCAGGCGCAGAACGTAGGGGATAGTTGGCCGTCGGCTGTTGTCTTTGCGGCGTGTTTGAGTTCAGCTTTTTGGGCCAAGACACAAGCGACGCAACAGGTGGCCTTTGTCGTCTCAAGTTCTTTGATGTCGGTTTGGTGTGTCTGGGTCTTAAGATTTGTGTTGTTGGACAGTTTAAGGTCAAGTGAAACAGGAAAAGTAGCCGTTCTTTGCTAATTTTTATATCTTTTGTCTTTCATCCTTCATTTGACGCAAGTTTTGACACAATAGGAGCCAAAAACATTTCACACAGAAGAATTAACATGTAAAGCTCTCATGGACCCAGAAGATTATTTCCATTCTTTCCTATCGCTCAACATCCCGTTTCATCTCATCCTTTCTGTTCCTCACAACACAGAGATCAAATGCCCTCCAGAGGCTCCCCTAAAGGGGAAGCGATAACTGGAGAACCTAACTATGTTCTGATGGTGGAACCGATAGAGCTCGGAGGGCAGATTCAAACACATGGTTCTACTAACGTCCATCTGGAACTCATCTGAATATTATCTGCATACTTTGGACTTAAAATAGAAAGGAAGGGAGATTCTGAGACTGAAAAAGTGGAAGGTGAAAAAAAGTAATTCAAACTTTTTCAGTGTTGACATCCTGCATTGATATATAGTCAAAAATCCTGTCTGCAACCTAAAGCGTTTACATCAAAGATTCCCCACTGAAACTTTCCACTGTTTACGTGTATGTGTATGCATACGTGGGTGTCTATATGTGTACGCCTTTGCGTATCTAAGTGCTGGCAGAGGGGTTATTGATTTGCAAGGGTGAATGTGTGTTGAAATTCAAGGTGGGCTTTCCGTCTCGTCCGTTCCCCTTGGCTGACACATCTCCCTGTAGATCTGCATGCACTCTACAAACCCTCTGTTCACTAATTCATTAGTTTCACTCTCACACAACTATCAAACACCATCATCTGGCATGGAAGTAGCTGCTGAAGCAAGTCTGCAATCTCACCTTTGGGGAGGAAATGCACAATGCAGCATACTAAATGCCATACAGATGTAGAAAGTGTATAGAGCTCCCAGTTTTTTCTCCTTTGAACCGTAAACTACAGCTGCACTGATAGTGCGTCTGAAAGGACATGTCTGGAATATTGTTGTTGTTCATGTATTAGATAGTATTTCATTTATTTTAGTCAGGTTTTTTTGGACTTGTACTAATCGGTGATTAAAATTGGAGTGATCAGAAACTATCGCTTGTAATGAGTTATTAAAGGAGGGTAACAGGATGAGTGTGTGGAGTTTTAGCATCTCCTGTAACTCATTCCAGTCACTAGGAGCAGCAAACTGGAACGAGTGACGACCGAAGGAGGTGCGGACTTTAGGAATGACCATACTAATGAATTTACTAGAACGTAAATTGCGGTTACTGTTGGAGATATTGAGTAGTGAGCGGAGATATGGAAGGGTTTTGCCGATGATAGTTTTATAAATGAACTGATACCAGTGGATCTGACGCCTGGTATGGAGTGATGACCAGTTGACGAGAGAATACAGGTTACAGTGATGAGTGTTGAAAGGGGCACCGTTGACAAAGCGAATGGCAGTATGGTAGATGACTCCTACTTTATTGAGGAGATTTTTGGAGGCGAATCTGTAGATTAAGTCGCCATAATCCAGGATTGGGAGAATTGTCATTTTAACCAAGGTGTGGTTTTGCAGAGTAAAAGATGCTTTATTACGGTATACTGTAGGAAACCAATTCTTGCCCTGACTTTGAAGAGTAGCGTGTTGATTTGCATTTGAAAGGAGGGTGAACTGTCGAGCCAAATCATCAGGTATTTATAGGAGTTGGCAAATTTGATTTCTGACCCATCCAGGGAGGAGAGTTACACCATTGTCAAACAAGTTTTCCTTGAAATCACCATTACCCTAAGATTATATTTCCATGTCAACGAAGGGTCGAAATAAAGTCACGTTGTGACTCAAAGTCTATTGGACTTCCTGGCTGCGGTGCAGGTCAAGGAAATGTTTGCCAGGTTATTACACATAATTGACTCATCTGTGTAGTCTTTTTAAAAGTCCCTCTGTGGTGTGCTTGTTTTACAATTTATGTTGTTCTCCAGCAGGGGAGTAAGACGTTCATAAATCTGTCAAACCGCCGCTTTACCGAGGTAACTGAACCCAACAATATCACAGATTCCACGTGTGAAAGGAGATCTGCTCTCTTTCTTTTTTTGTCTCCTTCAGTCTCTCTCTTGCAAGTGTTGTCTCTAAATGCCTAAATGGGCCGAGTCGAAGGAGAACTTTGGCTTATTCTTCCTCTAAAGCTCTCTCACTCTCAGCTCAGGGACCAGTAGCGTCACCACCAACATAGCGCGGCGCTAAGTGACCTTTTGAATGTTGACCTCCTTTTGAACGGTGACCTCCGGCCAGGTTCAAGAGTCACCACAGCAACATAGCAGGCCTGTCAACTCATCCACAGGGTTTGCCTGGTTAACCACTGACCGGCAAGCAGGGTGTGTGTGTGTGTGTGTGTGTGTGTGTGTGTGTGTGTGTGTGTGTGTGTGTGTGTGTGTGTGTGTATATGTGTGCTTGTTCAAAGACTAACAGAAGAGCTTTCTATAAGTGTTACCCACATAAAAGGTCTCAATGAGCCTCAGGACACCCAACTTACATGGCTTACGAGCACACACGGACACACATGCACACACACACACACGCACGCACGCACGCACGCATACATACACACACACACGCACACACACAATGGCTGATGGTTCCCATGGTGACTGTGTTCCAGTGAGTGGGATTTTCCAGGCGGCGTCCGGAACAGTGGACACTCCAGAGTTTGTCCTGGAAGTTCGCTTTGATCTAAGTGGTCAGATCAGCCCAAAGGGAGGACAACCCTTTACACACACACAAACACACACACACACACACACACACACACACACACACACACACACACACACACACACTTGTATTTCTATACTTGTGAAGATGATCATTTACATGATGCACTTCCTAGCTCTAACCCTAATCATCACCTGTAACTCTAACCTTAAAGCTATGATGGTTTTGGTCACTTGGAGGCAGCAGAACAGGCTGTAAACAGAATAGTAGCCTATTCACACATCCAGCAGACACAGAGCAACATTATCATTCATTTGGAGTCGTTGTTTCTGCCTGATGCCACTAAGAAGTGAGAGGAGTGAGACTGAACCAAAAGTTTTTAAAAATAAAACTTTATTACAATCGTCATATACATACAGGTACATGAAATTCGACCTCTGCATTTAACCCATCCTAAGCATTTTTTGGAGCAGGGAGAGTTGTCCCCATTAGTCAGTTAGACACAAAAACATGGGAAAATAGGGTCCAGGTTGAAAAATACCTAAGTTATCCTTTAACCCCAAAACCAGCAGAAAGCAGCAGTTTGAAGAAGTGAGGACCAGACAAAATGTCCCCAGTCTACAAACATGTCCTCACCTTCAAGGTCTACAACTCAAATTGGCCCTCACAAAGACAGAGCGTTCACACACAAAGCAGGGCTGATTGTCTTTATGATGTCTATGGAGACAGGGAGGACTAGACACCAGTTAAAAACCTTCTGTCTCTCAGGCTGACTCAGACATCAGATTTTATAGTGCTGGCACTGCTTTATGTGTTCATATGTGTGTGTTTGAGAATGCAAGTGTGTGTGACTGCAGACGTAGTGAAAGTTAGTATGTTTCTATCTGTGTGAAATCTGCGCTGAAAACTCAGACACGCAAGTCCAGCTGACGTTCTCACCACACAAAGATTTGAGACTGGGAACAGGAGGGATAGCAGCTCCTGAAAACACTATTAAGTAGAGCTTATCTACTATTTTTTTTTTTTTCCAAATAAAACAGTTTAATTACTCCATTAATAATGAATTTTTGTTCATTTGTATCATGGAGCAAGATGGTTGTGAATAGGGAGAGAGAATAGGATGATGACTGAATTGTACACTGATTTTTAATTGATTATATATTATATTTTTTTTTTGTGTGTTTTTTTAATAAATTTTTATTTTTTATTTTATTTTATTTTATTTTATTTTTTTTATGTATTTATTTATTTATTTATTTATATATGTATGTTTTTCGTGTATTTATAGTGGCTTATTTTATATTAATATAATGTTTGTTGAGTTTCTTTGTACCGAGAATGTTGTTATTGGGGACGTTTGTGAATGTTTGTTCTGTTGTTTCAAAATGAACAAAAAAACAATAAATATAGTATTGAAAAAAAAAAAAAAAAAATTGTGTGTGTCTATCATGCACAGTTTCTAAATAATATTCTTGAGATAAATGTTTAAAAACGTCACAGTTTAACCAACTGACATGTCAAGTCTTTGATGCTCAGTATTGTTGAACTGCAGAGAACCTCAAACATTGTGACTTTTCCAATGTTTTTCGGATCCTGGACATTTTCAGGGTTTTGGGGTTAACACCAGCTGAGTCCTGTGTGTGGTTATAGCTTTAGGCAACAAAAGTACTGTACTTTGGTTGACGTTTGGGATTTCTGTTAAATGTTAATAAAGGAAACATGTCTCTGGCTTCAAGTCACTATTGACTTCTTCAATATTAAACAAAGAACACCCTCTTTCCCAAATCTTAACCAAGCGCTTTGACTGCCTAAACACAATCATACAAAAAAATCCTGCTTTAGTTGAGTGTATGTGGTGGATATAAGGGAAATAAAACACTACATTTCTTTCAAAACTTATTTCCTGTTGCAAACAATTCCGAGGAGACAGGATGCTGCATAGCCAGAATATATATATATATATATTTTCATTTCTATTTTCCAATTCCAAATTATTTTATTAAATTATTAAATATGTTTTACTTACCATTATATCAGCTGAACTGATCTGGGTAAGGCAAATAACTTCATGTTCCTGCCTGGAGCTGCTCTGTGAGTTTCACATGGGTTTACAACATATCCGCACACATTAAATCAGATCAATGGAAATTATTATTATTATCATGACTATTATTATTGTTTGGGGAGAGTTACAAGCATTTTGTCAGTCAGATAATCTCGTTTCCTGTTTCCTTTTACCAACATACCAAAGTAAATAAAACCAACTTCCACTAAATTTATTACATAATTCATTTGTCATTTATTTGCCAGCTGGAAAAATGAAGCAGCCTTTATTTGTGCATAGAGAAGGGGTGTGTTTGAATTACGGTATTGCACTGGCAGTGTTCTCTTGTGTGTCATAACCTCACTTTCTGTGTGAGGGGAAATTTCCTGTAACATTATCCTGAAATACACGCTGGATGTCTGGGAAATGTTTTCAGAATGTCACAATTTCGGCTTTCTGCAGAGACAGATTCAACATCTGAAAATAAAAATGTCAACTGATCAAAATGACAGAGCTGAAAATATGAATGAGAGGTCACGTCTATCTTTGTCTGTCTGCCGCGCCCTCTTTCTCTGTCGCTCTCCTTCTCTTCTTGAAAGAGAGCACAGATCCCTCTCTTTCTCCAAGTGGTAATTTCCTCTCTATTGAGTGACGCGTCCTGTTAAGGTTATGACAAAAGAGCCTGTTAACACACACTCACAGGGGAGGATTGGGTGACACACACACACACACACACACACACACACACACAAAGGTCAGTGCAGAGTTTATGGAGAACTTTCCCCTGTATGTTAGAAAGTAGAATCTATAAGATTATAAATGATATTAGATGACAATGAGAGATTTGATTTCAACAATTGCCTTCCTGTGGAAAAAGGACGCTCAGATGGGTTCAGTTTCACTGTCCTGTTTACAACTGATATGATACAATATTTAAAGAAGTTAAGAAGCTCCTGTCGCCGCCACTCTCTCTCTCTTGCTTCACCACTCACGTGCCACGTACACACACACTCTACTCTTACAACAACTGGCTCTAGAGAGGACCATTCACGGTTTTGCGTCGGCCAATGTAGCAATCGTACACGCTTGGCACACAGGCAGTTGTAATCTGCAACTTCATCGCTAGATACCGCCAGATCCTACACACTGTTCCATTAAATGTGCGTTATCAGTGGTTATAAGCCTCATAGATGTGGGTCAGAAGGGCCCTGCTAAACCAATAGTAGGGTTTGTCATCTGTTCACATGGTCGATCACTGAAAGAAGGAATAAAAGAAGATGACAGCAACCTCTAGCGACTGTAATAATTATGACAGGAGCAAAAGCATAAATGAGGCGCTGTAGTACAGACAGTGTGAAACTCCATATGGGGTGGAGGTCTGGGATGATGGATGGGACACCTTTCACCCAAGAGAACCGGGGTCCGCAGCCTGTGTGTTGTTCAAAAGCATTAGGTTTCACTTTTTCACTTTTGTTTTAGGGTTAGCCATCTTTTTCCCTACACTTGACTTGTGGTTTTGTTGCCTAAACCTAAAGAAGCTGTTTTGTTTGCGTTCAAAACGTTACATTTCATGCAGTTTTACGTGTTGCTTTTAAGTTTCGCTTTCAGTTTTACAATTTAGTAGGAGTAGTAGGGCCCTACTGATCCACAACTATGAGCGATAACGATAACGACAACACATTTAATGGCCAGATAACAGTCGAATCGGGTGCAGTTCATCCGATATGTTGTTGAAAAAATTAGGACTGCTGCACTGGGTCGGGAAACTATTGGTAATGTTGAAGCAAAAAATCAGGTGCTCTTCAAGGATGGGGCAAGTAGTCAAATAACAATAAAAAAAGTGACTGTCCAGCTTACTTTGAAAGGAAGTCCTTGGTATAGGATGGCAGTCTGGAAAACAACCGAGGCACTCTGATTGTGAATTAAAAATCCTTGATTTAGACATGGATAACACCAACACGTTTCGACAAGTCTTCATCAGGGTGTGTGAATTGTGTGTTATAATTGTTCTGAATGGCCACACTGAAGGCAGAGTTAAAACCTGGCTGTAATGGAGTGGAGGAAGATGCAGTATTGTTTGAATACAGGGATAACGGTGCACATTTTCAGACAGACTTTCCTGGCAGACATTCATAGAGTTGCACTCGGTTGTTCACATGAAAAGAGACAGAAATAGTTATGTAAAGAAAGAAAAAAGAGAGCTAAAAAGAGAAGTTCACTGCTCGCTCCTCTCTTACATCCGTACAATTGACCAATCATGATGTGAATGTCGGATTGTCAGTTTCAGAAACAAAGGGGGGTTTCCGAAGCGATTTGACCATCCGGCAACCAGCTCTGAAGAAGTATACTGGCAGCTTAAGCTGTGGATTTCCCGAAACCTCTGAAAATAAAACCCAAACTGCATAGCTGGAAAAATATGTTGTGATTTGGGTGAACTGACCCTTTAAGCTTTCAACTCGAACATTTCACATTCATTTGCTTGTGGTCTGCGTAAAAATGCCAAACAAGAAAAGATACGCTGGTAACATGACAATACATCACATTGTGTTTCTGCCCTTTTCTCCTGTTAATTTGTGTTTACAGTCGCATTTTGTGTTTCCACTTTGTAACGGTTGATAAAAAAGCGTGAAAATGGCCAGAGGACATGCAGACATGAGCATGTTTTTCCATTTAATTAGGCTTCAAATTGTTGCTCAACTTTTCCATGCATTGTTTTAAGAAAGGGCTGCCTCAACTGGTGAGCTGATCCTCTCTGTGGAGAACTGGGCAAATGACCAAACTTTGATATTGCTATCTTTGCTGTCACTACTGCTGTATCTCAAAGCGGTACTCAAAGGCTGTATTCACTCTGTTCAAACCACATGGGAACACAGATATGTTTCACTTGAGACACTTCAGTCTCATAAAATGATTTTCCTATTAGCCAACAACCCTCAAAGCTCCCTCGGAGTAGAAGGAATTTGTGAACGTAAATCATCCGACAACGTGATATGAACGTGTAATTACAGATGTTCAGTGTTCTGATCATGTTGTGGTCGTGTTCTGCTAAATCTGTGTCCAACCTGTGGATGTTATGGATGTAATAGGAGACAGAGCCCTGAAGGCTCCTTATCAGGGCCATCAGCAGGTGGGCTTTTACTTTATAGACGCAAAAACACACACAGACACACACACACACACGTATGCAAATGCACACATATACATACCGAAACTTGTGCACAAACGCTCCAGGTTAAATACCTGAGAGCCAAGAGCCGCGATTCCAGCCCCCACCCCCATCACACACACACACATTCACTCTCTCTCTCTCATACACACACACACACACTCACATACCTCGGAGTTAAGCGAGCGTAGCCGAGCACTTGCAGCTCACCCCCCACCCCTCTCCCTGAGTTTAATCTGATTTCACATTCAGAAATAAAGGAACACACACATGACACATACTACATATACTCCAAGCACACACACACACACACACACACACACACACACACACACACGGAGGAGGGAGGGGAGGGCGTGTAGAGTTTCTGCGTTGAAGCCTTGTGTAAACACCTGCCAGTAATCTACCAGCTGAGATGAATCCAGATGAAACAGAACCTGTTCTTACAGTTCCTCTTACAGTCTGTTTCAGTCTGCTTCACATCTCAGTGTGAACTCTGCGAGGCCACACCACTCGACTCCGCGGTGCGCTGATAGGAGCCTGGCAGCTCGGATGTGATTCTGCATATGAATGCGAGCCCTCGTCGCTCCACATGATTGTTCCGTGATTGCTGCACTTCTCCTTGTGCTGTTGTTACCCGACCCTCAAAAGAGCCCGTGTGGAGGATCCAGCGGCAGCACCGCACAGGATGCAGGGTGGGGATTTTCTGCGGTGGCTACCACAAAAGACCGGGGGCCATGATTATGATAAAAGCCTATTTCATGCTCTTCGTGGCCTGATTCCAAGCCGCCGGTTCACCAAAAGTATCTCAAGGATCACAGTGCAGGGGCCAACTTGTGGGTCAACAGACCAAGGTGCATGTACTTAAAGGGATAGTTCGGATGTTTTGAAGTGGGGTTGTATGGGGTACTTATTCGTAGTCAGTGTATTACCTACAGTAGATGACGGTCGGCTTGCCCCAGTTTGAATAAACAGACAGGAGTACCGACACGGAAGCAAAGCAATGTACTGCCGTGGACGGGGGCGGCAGAATAAATGTATTTTAGCCACCTAAAAAAATCGATATCAGTTGTACGCTATATTTAGAATAATTTCAAAGCTTTATCTTGACGTCAGACTGCCCTTTCCGAGGGGGAACTGAACTTAAAGTGAAACTTATCTATGAGCCACCAGACTCAGTTGACAGCTGACGGCAGCGGAGGTAGTAACAGAGCCGAGTCGACATCTGTGTAAAAGGGACAGCCGGCACGGTGGGACTACACACACACACACACACACACTAGACGCCGCCGCTGTCGTGTTAAACGTCACGCCTCCTTTGCTCCCGTGCTATCTAAAATCACACACCGGGGCAGCATTATGTTACATCCAAGTCTCTTAGTTAAGGTCATGTTTTTCGTTTGTTTTCAGTTTTGTTAGTACTTCCTGTTTTATTTTGACATACTCGCCTTGTCTATCATTTCAGATCCTTCACTTCCTGCCCCTGTGTGTTTCCCGCATTTGTGATTACCTGCCCCGCCCCAATTAGTTCCACTTGATCCTGATTACCCCTCCTCCCTTGTGTATTTAATCCTCATGCTGCCCCTTGTCTGTTGCCAGTTCGTCTGTTCTTCCATGTCAGCGTTCCAGCCTTTGTTCCTCGTGTGCCTCGCATGTGTTTTTGACCCTTGCCTGTCTGTACCATGATTTTGTCCAGCGTTTTTGGATACCTTTGCTTGTCTTGGACTGATTACCTGTGTACCGAACCATTTTGCAAGTAAAGACGTTTTATTATACTTACCTGTGTCTCGAGTCCTGCAATGGAGTCCTTGTCTGTTGGCCCAGTGTGATACATTATGCCTCTGTTGTTTGGTCCAGTGTGAAGCAAAACTGACGTAATGGCGGGTCTTCTTTACGGCAGTATTCAGTTATATCAGAACTGGAGAGTATTTCTTCACTGAAAGAAGAGAAAAGTACGGCACTGAACGTGTAAAGTACGGTAATGTTTTTGCCGTCAGTTAGTTTCGCTTTGGTTAGTTTGATTGACAGATAGTTCATCCAATAACCTGACAAGTATTTTTTGAAAGTGACTGCCATTTTCCAAGCAGTTTCCAATGACGGCTTCTCAGATGGTTCTGTGAAACAAACCATCTGACAGGGTCAGGTTAGCTTTTTACACCCTCTACAAAGAACAAACATTTCCCCAAAAGTAATCAAAAAAGAGCTTTAAAAGCTATTTCTTATGGCTTTTGATAAACTCCCCAAAAATTGTGCTTGTGCTAAAATATCTTTGAATGTTTTCATAATTATGCATAGATTTTAGTTTAATTTCCATACCTTGTTAAAAATCATTAGTGCGGGTACAAGTACCAGTGATAAGATTCAATAAAATGGTCAAGTTTAAGTAATGAATTCATGTCTTTTGGGGGAATATAATTCTATGAGGACGGATGTTACAGCTCTGGAAATGCATTGTGTTGCATCGAATAAATGTTGAGCCACTTTTAGCATTTTTGCCAGATTACCTATTTTGCTGGAGCTCTCAGCATCGGGACCCTGCTGTGCCAACAAAGTGCTCTCGCTGAGTTTTCGATACAATCCTAATGTCTGTCTGATTCTATCTGATCTGTGATTTCCTGTAATGCTGACAGTGATTTTTCTATATTTACTAAGAAAACAGAGAGGGAGACAAAAGAGAGAAATGGGTGGAGGTGGAGGATTTTAACAGCCAGCGAGTGTGTAAACCAGCTGCATACATTTTATATGTTTAAGACATTTATAAATATGCACATTGGAAACAGCTGTAGAGCTTAAACTCAAATCTTGGTCAAAACTGTGAGGAGACTTAAGAGTTGAGCCACTTTCCACACTTTTTGGCGGATGGCCCTGCATTGTTTAGCTGGAGGCCTCTGCGTTGGGATACTGCTGTGCCAATGCAGTGTAATAAATGAGGAGGCTGCACTCTTTGACGCATTGCTAATACCAGTCTGAACACATCTGTAATTGCCCGTCAGTAATGCTGATAGCGGACTGAGATTTTACCCGACAGTGGAGACAATTTTCATAGATCTTCTGTCAAATGTATGATAAAAGAAATCAGATGTGAGAAGAACAGTCAAAGATTTCCTCAAAATCAGTGACAATAGGTAGTGTAACTTTCCACTGATTTTCCATTCTCTGGACATGATTGCCTTTCCTGATAGTCATGACCGCGGTCAGAACGCAGCGCTCAGTGCTGGTTAGTGAAGGTAGCGTCTTCCAGCTCCACACCCTGTGAGAAAAATCCCGTTTTCCTTTCTCTTTTGAATGGAAAGCGATTTTGCATTCTTTCCTCAGGCGAGAGGATAGAGGGGGAAGCCGCAAAGGGGAAAAGATACTCTAATGGCAGTATCAGAGCACAATGATAGATGCAGGTTTCAGACCTAATCCACAGGGATGCATTTGCGGGGCATGATGGGATTGATATGACCATTAAGGAATGCGTTGCTGCTATCGCTCCCGTGCCGCTGCTGATGGGGCTGCTGATTGACGGCCCGGCGAGGACCAGCCGGGTGAGGTCAGGTCTCTGGGATGAGATTCATTTGCCTTCATTTACATATCAATCTACCACACCGGAGACTGGGATTATGTGGGAATTGTCATTTCATTGCTATTCAGAGTGTCGTGTGAGTGTATTGCTGGTTATATATCCTCTACGTGAAGAATGTTAATATCGGCTGTCAAGTGGAGACTGAGTGTGTGTGTGTGTGTGTGTGTGTGTGTGTGTGTCTGTGTGTGTGTGTGAGAGAGAGAGAGAGAGAGAGAGAGAGAGAGAGAGAGAGAGAGAGAGAGAGAGAGAGAGAGAGAGAGAGAGAGAGAGAGACAGTGAGAATATCTTCCTCCTAACTGATATGATGTTTGACATTTCATTTACTGCTCCTGACCGGAGAGGTTAATAATGCTACCCAAAGCAATCAGGGCTCACCACACATACACAACGCATACACAAATACAGTACATGCACGGGCTTGCACACACACACACACACACACACACACACACACACACACACTCACCCTAATGCATTCCAATCATGTCAACCTAGTTAAGTGGCCGTAAATAAGATGTCATTTTAAACCGGGAATTTAAAATCGTCTCCAAATCTCATCTCCTCATCAGCGAGCTCTTTCCCAGCTTTGGACAGCGAACCTAGTGCATGTGCACACACACACACGCACACACACACAGATCTACTGTATGAGTGTTCGATGGTTTGGATCCCTTCACTAAAGTTATGTCTGTCATAAATTTGAGTGGAACAACGACCACAGCCAACGTGAACATGCCTCAGTTACCATTAGGGCTGTTCCTGGATCAGGATGTTGCAGCCCGTTCTCATTTCAAGGGCGTCAAATAACACGGCCGTTGGAGTGTGATACCGCCACACAAGGCACCCTTCAGCGTCAGAATGAGACGCACCGGGCTTTCCATTAACTACGATGTACAGTAAACCCATCCAGGGCAACAAATGGTCATTTTGAGACAAGACTCGATTTGTAAAGTTTACATCCTGCAATGCTGTTGCTCCTGTGTAGCTCTGCGTACAAGGATGCAGTTAAAAAGAAAGTCGACTTACAAAATGTGAGTCGACTTAGGGTCTTCTCAACTGATGACTCGAATCATCGAGATTTTGGGGGCAGCCCTTGTTACCACTTGTCTCGGTTATGTCTAGTTCACATCACACAACTTTAGCCCGGATTTTCCACTGTTTTCGTGACAAAACGTAGTCTGGAGACCTCGTCGGGGATTCCTCCCCGTGAAAGATCTTGTGGTGTGTGACCTCCTGTCGCCGGTCAGTCATGTAGTGTGACAACCACAACGGCTTCAAGACTCCCGATTACAAGACAGCAAGCTGTGTAGTGTGCCGTACACACACATGCACACACACAGATCAACTCAGCGTGTGTGGTAGATGTGAACTCATGTGAGCCGTATGCGGGGCCAGTATAAATGGGAGGGAGGATTTCTTGTTGTTACAGTGTAATAAGGGTGACGATCAACAGGTGGAGATAATGGAGCTGAGTCTCATCGAGCCAAGGTAATCACACACACACACACACACACACACACACACACACACACACACACACACACACACACCCACACACACTTCCATACCACTTCTGATCTGAACACATGCATCAATAAATGACATCAGTTGTATAGATTACCATTACAAATCCTTTCCTTGATATCAAACACTGTACGTCTGCAGCTTGTGAACTAGTGTTTTATCAGTGTCCAAAATATAGGCATGTGGAAAATGAGAAAGTGAAGTGGGAGATGGTGGTCGGAGCTTAAAGAACAAGAGGTTTGGGTTTTTTTGGGGGAGCTTGGGGACCCTCATGGTTTGGGAGAGGAATGGAAGAACGATTGGGTGGTTTAGACTGAAGAGGTTGCAGGTGGGGTGTGTAGCCTGTGTGTGTGCTTAGTCCTGCTTGTGTACTAGATTGTGCTGGTTTAAATGGACATGTGCCAGTCCGTGTGTGTGTGGAGGGGCCCGGCGTTTGGCCAGCGAGAGTACTCCCCTGACAGGCATTACATTTCAACCACAGATAGAAAACTGGGTCTGGAACAACTGGACCTGAAGGAGAGAGCGATAGACAAAGTTTGAATGTTTTTTATTTACTAAGAAAGCAAAGAGAGAGACACGGGAGAGAAACTCCTGGAGAGTTTTGACGGACGACTGGAGAAATAAACAACTCAACTACTGCACACACTTTTATACACTTTAATGTGTATTGATAGCTAACCATGTTAAAGTTTGACTTTACTTGTTTGGTGATATTCAGGGATTTAAGACTTTATTGAGCACAGCATTGTACATTTTGCAAATCTTAAAACTGCCAATATCGTGCTTTACGTGGCCATTGGAGTGAGACAAGGCGCTGATGTGAAGAGGATTCTGTATTTGTAATGAGTTTTGAATATTTTTCATTTGTTTTAAACTTATCTGTACTTTATTTTCTTGCTCAGTGCTTCATAGCCCACAACTTCCTTTTGGGGATTAGTTCCTGCTCTGAACATCATGCATCTCTCTTCAGGCTAGATTTATTCATAAACAACGGCTTACCGGCATACGGCTACCTCTGGGTCTTAAACTTGCATTCTTTCTAATAGCCAGCAGGAGGTGACTCCTCTGGTTGCAAAAAGAAGTCTATGAGAAAATGAGCCTACTTCTCACTTGATTTATTACCTCAGTAAAACTTGTAAACATGAGTTTATGGTCTCAATCGCTAATTTCAAGTCTTCTTCAATACCGCATTATGTTCATTTAGTAAATTATGGTCCCATTTAGAGTCAAATAGACCTTAAAGCAGAGTATGTTTTAGGGCGTGCAGTGTAGTCTGCCTCTCCGAAAGTGGCCTCAGCTTAGTTTTTTTTAGTTTAATTTCGGACTGGCAGCTGTACTATTTTAAGGTCACATTCGATTTTAAATTTCATAATAGGCCTTTTTAAATATTGTTAAAGTAAAGAACCATTTTAATCACCCCATATTAGTTTGTGTAATTTTTAATCTGTTTAATCATCTTTTCTTTCCACTACAGCTCCAGCCCCATCTTATTTTGTGCTTTTTCTTTAATTAAGTCCAATAAAATATTTGACCTCTTTTGCAAACGCGTCTCTGCCTGTCAGCAGTAACGAATCTGTGTGCCTTATCCATTTACCAGAAAAGTATTTGTGTCACCTCTGGTTGCAAATACCAAAATGGCAATGTCCAAAATGACAAACTCAAGGCTTCAAAACTGCAGTCCACAAACCAATTGGAGACGTCAAGGTGACTAGGTCCACTTCTTATATACAGTCTATGTGTTTAACAAGTTCACTTAGTTCAGCATGATAGCATGCTAATGTAACCAGGGTAGTATAAGTTTTACTGTTGTACTGTTCCTTTAAATAATTGCTACGCTCTCTGCCTCAGCGCGCAGAAATCGCTCAGAGTGAGAATCTGTCATTTGTCGAACGATCTTTTTTTTCCTTTCGTCTGTGGTTCAGTTCATCCTGTAGCAGTGGAGTGGAGTTAATCAAGTTAATAACTAGGCTTTATAAGTTAGTGAGTTTAAGTTTAACACCGAACAACACGAGTTGACAAAGAGAAGCAGCGACTTCGCCTAGAGATGTTTGGAACTGTAAACATTTGATATCCAGGTGAGTTAGTGTTTGTAGCTCAATATCTGTTACCTTAGCAGGTAATTCACGCAGATAAACAAACAGAACTAGGCTCTGTACTTCTACCAAAACCTGTCGGGATAATCTTGAAGAGGATAAATGTGTTCATGAACATGTGATAATTGTTTTTGGGTGCCTCATGAGTCGTGTACAGTTGCTAATTGGTTAATTAGCTGTGTGTGATGTGGTTGATAACCCCTCGGCTTGTAAACTAGCTACAGTAGGTGCTGCACCTGGTGCTGAAGGCCAGCATCATTTATCATGCTGCTAAACTTTATGTAAACTGTGGAGCCCTGCTAGCAACTGTGTTTTTGAATTGTAAAATCAATAGGTGTACCTAAGGTGCACTGTATGCTGTAAGTGCAAAGGTGCATTTGATTTTGAGAAGTTTATGTTGAATTCACGTACTTTGAGGTATTCTGTGAGTTGCATTATTACAGTTCATTGTTATACTTACCTGTGACGTTTTTTACTAATATGTTTGCACTATGGAACTGTGATGCTGGAAACTTGAATTTCCCTCGGGATCAATAAAGTTACTATCTATCTATCTATCTATCTATCTATCTATCTATAGACCGTTTTAACAGAGTTGCATTGCTAGGCGTCAGCTTGGGTCCATGTTTACTTCCTGTCACTTGATGTCATTGACATACACTGCAACAGGAAATAAACTGGGACACATCTGAAATGTTTACGTTTACAACTGTGAAATGGTCTATATAATTATTATAATAATTTATAATAATAATTATAGCAAAGTAGATCTTAATGGACATTTTTGATGAACTTGTGATGAGTGACTGTCCTGCGCATGTGTGTAGGCTGTTATTTGTAGAGCTCTCCAGTTGGGTCTCAAGTCGTCGTCCGTCTCTCGTCTCATCTGCCGTCGTTCATCCACATCCACAAGTTGCCGTCTCACCTTCATCCAAGAAAAATCTCCATCTCTACTCAACCAGCATCACCATCATCACCTGGGACCATCTTGTTGGACATGGATTGTAAAAGGGGACGGTAAGACTTTTGAGCGCACTCATTTTATTTTAATGTAATTCAATTTCTTTTATTGTTTATTTTTATGTCTATTTATTTAAACTTTGACTCAGAGATCTCAGTGTTTGTTTTTTGGTGGTTCACCTGTCACCTGTTTTGGCCAGTTATGGGTCAACAAGGTTTAAAAAAGTGTGGAAAGGTTTTTGTAAATTCACTTGGTGTAACTGTAAAGTAATTAAAGGACCAGTGTGTAACAATTAGGGGGATCTATAGGCAGAAATGGAATATCATATTAATAAGTATGTTTTCTTTAGTGTTTATCACACGGCTGTGTTGAATACTCGATTCTGATTGGTCAATCACGGTGTTTTGCGGTCTGTAATTTCTTTATAACAGACCGTTGCTATGTATAGCAGACCGTTGCTATGGGCGCAGTTCTGATATCGGACTCTGGCTGACCGTTTTTGTGTCAGAATATGTGTAATAAGCGGGATAATGTACAGCTAGCGGGTCATTGTTGTGAAAGAATCCCCTTCAGGGCGATGAGAGAGCTTCGCGTCGGGGTCCACCCCTCCGCGAAGCATCGCCCTGTCGGGGATTATTTCACAACAATGACCGGCTTGCTGTACATTATCCCTTAGACTTCAGCCACATAGTTTTGGAAATGAAAACAACATTTTTGCCCACTGATAAACACAATTCTCCCTGTCTCTCTCCATATTGCTCTGTTAGCTACTACGATCAAAGAACTTTTATTGATCCACAAACGAGTGGCTAGCTCGTCACCCAAAGTCTCATTTGATTGGATGAATTGTTGTCCCCAAGTGCAGGATGAGGTAAATGAGCAATTAACACAGCTACACAGGATTTAAACTGGGAAAATGTATTTTTCATTTCATGGGGACTTTAAGGTGGGCTTGCTTTTAAAGTAGACCAGCTATTCTCATTTTTGTGTCAAGCCGCTTCTCCGAGTTTTGCTCAGCATTTGCTATTAGCACTAAATAGAAAGTACAGCTGAGGCTGAATGTCATTATTTTAGCAGGTTATATAGTCATAAACCAATGTATTCAAGAAACGTCTTTGCCATTAACATAAAATAAACCTGTGCAACATATATATCAAAGACACAAAAACAGGTTTGTTGAGATAAACACTCTTTCACCACTGACTTGGTTGCCAACACATGAAGTTTTGTTTGAAGTGGGAGTGAAGGGCACGTTGACTTCTTCTATTGATGGAGGCCTGTTTTATCCGCTGAGGCAGAGCAACAGATACCCGTGTAATCAAATCTGCTACGCTAGGGGCGCATTTGAGAGCCAAACCCTCTACAAGCCAAATTTATACAAATGGGCCTCTTTTGTTCACAGGATACAATACAGCTGCTCAATTTACTGCTGCACTACGAACGGATGCAGAAGCACAAATGCACAGAGGTGAGCGAGCACACACACACACACAACACAGTGTGTCTCTGTTTTTCTTTTTTTTTCATTCTCTCCTTCGTTTTTCATTACACACGCGCATGCACAGCCAGGGCAAATCTTATCTAACTTGTGCTGATCAAACCTCGGGGTGATAGTAGAGATGGCGAGGGTGGAGGAGGAGGTAAATCAATGACTGTGTAGAGAGGCTGTGTTCCCTATTAAAGAAAAGGCTGACGCATGCATTGGGCTTCGTCTGCTAACTGACAGCTGTAAAGATGAACAATGACTATCCTGCTTCATAACCCTGGAAAGAGAGACCTTCTCTGGAGCCTGCGACCACCACATTTGTCCTTCCTGCCACCAAATTGTGTGTGTTTTATAGGAGTTTGCCCTTAGAGGTGAACACAACCCAGAGCTCTTTATTAGGCCAGTAAACGGCTGGTGTTTCACAGGGACTTCAAGAGACAGACGGATTCGCCTGTTTGCAACATCAGAGGAAAGGGTCGCAGGTGCTCACATGCACATAAACACGACCTAAAATGAAGCACATGCATATAAAAGTGGGGCAAAGGTTAAACGAATTCATATTTCGTTGCCTTTGAATTACAGCCTTTGCTCAAAAGTAGAACGACATTGAATTTGAAACCATCAAGGGAGCCGTTTTAAGATTCATGGAGCGCCCCTTTTCTGTGCGATTGCATTGTCAGAGCCTCTTGCTCAAAGCGCTTTGTGAAGCCATGAAGTCAGGCCTACGGCTGCTATCTACAAGTGTCCTACCCTTTCCTTCCTTTTCTCCTCTCCCTCTCCTTGTCACTAGTTATCACTGTCAAAGGCCAGCTGCGGTGTTTACGCTGGGAGCTGTCACAGAGATGTGTCACCGCGATGTGATGCTTCACACGCCTGGTGACAAAACCGGCAGCCTTTATTCACACGTGTGGACATCAAGTCTTTTTCACACACACACAGACACACACACAACCATATGCACTTATCATCTACTACCTGTGGACACATTATTTCTCCCTCAGGTTCATTTTTATTTGACCAGACATCACAGAAATCAATTCAAGTTTAGCTTTCTCTTGCTTTCCAGGAACCGTTTTGACAAGCTAAAGGAAAAAGAAACACAGCTTTACAGCTTCAATAGATTGCTTCTGTCTGTTCGTACTTAGTGAGAACTTTGCTGTTTGCTAATGACTCTTTGGCAAGCTTGCTAATAGCTTCTTGTAGTCTCAACTTTGTCATAAGCTGTCGCCGGTGGCATTTCCACAAGCTTGCTTTCTGTACTATGTCTAGCAGCGGCAGCAATATGAAGAAAGAGAGGGAATGAATGTGACCAGAAAGGACAGTGCAGGCAGCGAATAATGAGACTCGCCATTATCGCCAGTGTTAGCATTGAGATTCTCTTGTTAATGAAGCAGTCATAACCTTTTTTTACTTTTTGAGAACAGATATGACACTCACATTGTTTTTTTCTTTTAGTTTTTGAGAAACAAATACATGGTCATTAAAGCTGGAGTTGATTCCTTTGAGGAAATATGCTTAAATAGGTTATTTTTTATATCCTGAGAGTCACAAACTTTCTTATTTTACAGCTAAACAGTACACTACAAGATGTTTCTGAAAACATTTGAGACGAGAAATAGACATTACAGTAACAGAATATTGATTCATATTTGATCAGCGCTGCCTAGTTTGATCAGACTTCGCCAGCTTCACGAGCAGTGATTGACAGCTGCTCAGAGACTTGGCTTGCTGCTGTAGTCTGTGTTACCGGTGTTGCACGGTGTTCGGGCATACACGATTACATTACTTACCCACCGCCCCTACCGCCGTTTTGCTTTTTTATGGAAATAAAACCGATTTAGTTCATTTTCATCAGTGCCGTGTTATCAATAAATAGTCAGACGACGGACGCTACAAACTGAAAGTGAAAGTGTCCTTACGGAGTCTCAGCTCAGAGTAGCAGGAGTCAGATTTCACACACACGGGGCGAGAGAGAACATTTAATCCGACTCCGCTGCGGAGGATTAGAAGTCAAAGCGAAAAGCAAAAGCGCCTATTTGGCAATATTTTGGATTTAAACCCAATGCTATAAGGGAACTATAAGGTTAATGAGGTAATCGCCGTGAGGAGGACGGAGCGGTCACAACCGGTGTGCGCGGCGTGCCAGGTGGAAACCTGTGGCCCCCGCAGCGAAAGCTCTACCGGAGAGGCCAGACACACAGCCATCCAACGTTAAAGATCAAAGTAAGCGCTCTACAGATATTGAGCGTCATCCTTTCTTGTAAAATGTCCGGTGTAATCGTAACACACAAGTTTATTAACCGGTGGGAAAATGTCCTCACCGTCTCGTCCCTGTAAGAGACTGCTCGGCTCTGATTGGTTGTTTTTGTTCGGGCGCGGTAGAAACTTGCAAATGGCATTAGGAGCACAAGGGGGAGGCAGAGGAACTGAATTTTTCTCCACAGATTATCTGTTTAATGCACTACTGTCAGGATATAGTGACCGTTCACATAAAAATAACTTTTTATCATATTTGCTAAAAGTTACTTATCTGCAATTTTAAAGTGGACTTACACTAATTTTAAAACTTGGTTCAAACTACCAGAACGCGGCCTGTCAAACTGGATTCTCAGAGCAGTTTGTGATTTATATGCCATCCTGGTTGCTTGAACTATTTGCATAAAGGAGAGAAAACTTCACCGGGTGCTGACGTCAGCTTGTTGGCTGCTCATAACACATCGCAATTATGCAACATAGATCCATAGAGCCTGTGAGCATTTTGTGATGAATCGAGTTTTGCTTTTAAGCCAGGCAAATATTTGACAACAGAAACCGGGAGATGTTCCAGTGACAGGATTTGTTTTACATTCTACACTTCAGTGCAGCTCTCAGTGACGACAGACTGAGATGGAGGTGATGGAAAGTGGGCTTCTTACTGTAACATCCTCTTCACTTCAACTCGCTGCCAGGTTTGAACTGCAGTCTGTGTTCATCCTCCAGATGTTGTAGCGCTCAGAGAAAACCTAAACACCTCATGGCACTGTAATGCCATTGCTTAGATAAAGTTCACTGTTTTTGCATTATGTTTAAACATATTAATCAGGGAATTAATCCGATTAAACACTTCATACTTTTACTTAGTTTGGAAGACTTTGGTACAGTTTCTTTTCACTTTCTCTATCTAGGACTTTGTTTACTGAAAATTACAGTCCATATTCTCTTTTTTGCAGCTTCTTTTGGGTGTGTGGAGAGAAAATCTGACTGAAAATGACTTAAAACAGATCTGTTCCTTTTATGAGATAGTGGTATTTTTTTTGGCGAAAATCTGAAAATAATGAGCCTTATCATTAGTGTGTTTATGCCTCCAACATAAACTGTCCTCCCTGTGTCCGTGAGCCTCTTACAGCTAAATAAGAACAACCTGTCTTTTATTTTTAGACGTGATCCTGTGGGAAGAAAAGACACATATTTACTCATTGGCTGCGTGAAAAAGAGAAGAAGCCAGCGGCGACTGAAACACACACTCACACATGCAAACTTTGAAATGGACTGAATGAATTGAGGAAATACTTGAGATGAATTGATGTGGTCGAGGCCTGATGGGGATTTCATATGTGTGTGTGTGTATAAACTCAGATAATGAGCCAGCTGTTAAACTGTTACAATGACCAGATTCGTACACACACGGACTCAAAGTCTGCCAAAAGTTAAGCTATAACAGAGACAATATGTGCAATAAGGCACCATTAAATAAAGAATGAGGCTTTAAAAGAACATTAAAAGAATACCTTGTCTGTTGTATTTCAGTCCCACCATGTCATGTGTCACACTGACGTGTGTGTGTTTGTGTGTGATGTGTGTGGTTGTCGGGTGTATGAACTTTGGTGCCGTGTTTGTTTTCTGATAATAACGTCACACACTTTTAAAAGCACGAACACTAAAATAATATCAGAAATGTGTGTTTGGCCACTATTCTCAGTTGCAACTCATTCCAGCCTGATACCTCTGAACTTGTTGGGTGTTCTTAATGTGTGTGTGTGTGTGCACATATTTTCATCTGTTTCACTGTGTGCAGACCCTTGCTTATATTTCGACAGGCTGGTGTGTGTGTGTGTGTGTGTATATATATACGGTACATGTACATTCTCAGTATGTGGCTCGGTGCCCACAGCTGCTCAACGCTGGAAATCTGAGGTTATTCCTCCGCCTGCAGGTCTGGATCTGGTTAGTTGTGTGCAGAGCGTCGACGCGAACATCAACCTCAAACCAAATAACAACAACAGCACGCCACCACGCCACCGCAAGTCCTCTGTCTCCAGCCACACACACCTCACACACCCCTTTAAAATGTCAGCGTGATCAAAGACATCAAAAGAGTCTGTGAGTTTTTAAGGGCACTGGTGGGCTGCATATGCAACCCTGTCTCAGAGAAATGATGTTTATATACCACTAATTTGCAACGGCAAATACATTTTAAGAGAAACTTAATACCCAAAGCTTAACTGGGTTACAATTACTACTTCGTTAAGGATAGGTTACCTTCGTCGCCATGGTTATACTAATAAAAAACTTGGTTAACGTTACGGAACGGTTGTGGTCACGGTTGAAAAAAACAAACTGATTACTGTCGGTTGGAAACTGGAAATGAACAGCGGTCTCCTGTGTTTAGGTACAATGTTTTGTTGCCGCATCCATTCAAACCGACCTCCCTACATGCTCTGTGTTGCTCTATAGAAACGTCACCGGACTTCCTCCTTGTTTCCAAATAACAAGAGCCATCATTAATATGTCCGCTAGAGGGCTTCAGCGTGAATAATTCAAGTCGCTGTTGACTTTTTCCAAACACAACCAAAACCACGATCTTTTCCTAACTCTAATTATGTCATGTTTGTGCCCAAACTTAACCAAACCTCAAACATAACATTGTCACATCATAAAAGTGATTTATTTTTTTCAACAGTGCTTCGTAACGGGTCTTGGAAGGAACCGACAAATGATGTCAGAAAACACTTTTATGTGTCATTCTGGAGGACTTGTTGACCTTTCCCTAACCTTAAAGTGCTTTTGCTTCCTAAAGCTGACCACAAACTGGACTCCGGTTTCTGGTACCAAAGTCCTGTGCATTGTGAGCTCCCCTATCCACAGTGACTACCTCCTTAAGACTGTGGGCGGCTGCGGCTCAGAGGGTAGAGCAGGTCGTCCACCAATCCGAAGGTCGGTGGTTCGATGTCGAAGTGTCCTTGAGCAAGACCCTTAACCCCAAATTGCCCGAAGGCTGTGCCGTCGGTGTGTGAATGAGTATTTAGATTAGATCCTGATGGGCAAGGTTAGCTCCTTGCATGGCAGCCTCTGCCATCTGTGTATGAATATGTGTGTGTGAATGGGTGAATGCTGACATGTAGTGTAAAGCGCTTTGAGTTGTCGGAAGACTAGAAAAACGCTGTATAAGTGCATTTACCATTAAGACTCGTACGCTACAAGAAGGCAACACTTCATTCACTGGAAAAACGTTGCCAGTGAACACAATCCAAGCTGCAAATACATTTCCCATCTAAACATTAGTGGCCAAACAAATAAAAGTAGTATATAAACATAATTTCTTGGAGACAGGGTTGGCATATGTGTCTGATGAGTCAGCCCTGTGGCTTGAGAGTGTTTTCAGGACGTAGGAAACAAGGGTGTAGAAGGCTGTAACCTCCTCACACAGACACACCCTCCCAAACAGAAAAATCCTGTGAGCCATCAAACAAGTATTCTGATATCACCCCCTTTACCTAAATAAGGCTTAATTCGTTTATTAAGCGTCAGCGCACGCCAAGTTGCAATTATCGCTACACGGTGCGGCCGTACCTCTGGAATATCCCCGCTCTCATTTTCCAAGCTTGTTGCTGGCAAACGGCTCGTCCAAAACAGGCTCATCAGTGAGTCATGAGCAAGGGAAGACTCCCGTCACCCCCAGCCAGCGAGCAGTCACAAAAATCACAGAGAGGGGAAGGAGACATTCACATCCTATATTCTTTAAACTGTTAATTATGGAACGCAGCGTTTTGGAGTCTGTCTAATAATGAATGAAGCCATGCGATCATCTCACATATGCTCTCTCTCTCTCCTGGCAGGAGCTGGGTGAAGTATCTCACTGGGTGTCGTCATCCGGCCAGCCCTAATCCCCCGATGTCTGCCGTCACCACGTTGACCACTGACCTGGGCGATGGCGTGTGTGTGTGTGTGTGTGTGGGTGCCAGGTGGCCTGTTGTCATGCAACACACAATGGCTGCAGCCCTGCAGGTCAGTGTGTGTGTTTGTGCGTGTGTGTGTACGAGGGTTGAATCATATGCGCTTTTTCCCAGGGTGGTTTCCAGTGTCTCCGGCCCCTCCTCACCCTCGTGTGTCTCACAACAGCCTCACCTCTCCTCCCTCCTGCCTACAGTGACTCACTGTGGTCTGTTAGCACTCACACCCGCAGACCTGGGCTGGAGGGTGGGACTGGGTGGGTGGGGGTGATGGGTGCGGTGCGGGGGTCAGTGGGTGGGTAACGGGTGTTTCCTCTTGTATTCTGGATGGCTGGATAAGTGAGTGTTTAGCGACCTCTGGAAGGCTTTTGCTAGGTGTGGACATTATGACTGGATTCAGCTGTAATGACAGTTTTAGTCCACACAGCGTGCAGACACAATCACACACACACACATGCGCTCACACAGACAAACAGCTGCTGGAACACTTAGCGGTGAAGCCATATTTGCAGAAATCACAGTGACAAGCGGTATTAACCCTAAATGTCAGCGTCAATTTTGCTAAGAGAAGTGCAGCACGTTACGTGGCCCAGGCCAACATTTGGCTTGGCTGGAACCCTCCGGGAAGGAAACCCTACTCTGCTTTTTTAAATGCACCACTTTTAATCATGTTCTAAGTTTCCTTTTATTATGCATTTTAGGGAGCTTCGTTCCACCGTCGAGAGTCTGAGCGTTTCACTGTTAATGCTCATGATAGATTGTAGGAATAACTCACCTTTATGAGCTTTGTCTTGTGATACAGTTGTCATCTGGTTTGATTTACCGTGTGCCACACATGGTTAGTGCTCTATCAGTTGGGTTACGTGTCCACGCTAAGGCCCTGACCAGACAGAGTGAGTTTAAGCAGCCTGGGGCGGCTTTTTGTAATTGTTTTCAATGACAGTGAAGCGTTTTTACGCGTCGGTTTTGTGTTGCTGAATGCCTCGCGTTTTTAAAGCAGAAGCGCCCTGAAGTTGAAAAAAATTCCGTCCTTACCGCAGCGGCCCAGGGTTGGAATCCGACCTGTGGCCCTTTGCTGCATGTCATCTCCTCTCTCTCCCCCTTTCAATACTATCTCTGCCACTCTAAATGAAGGCATGAAAGCTCAAAAAAAAAAAATTAAAAAACCTCCCCATGAGAGGTTAGCGTAGATGCTGCAATAGCATCAGTTATATCAGAACTGGAGAGTAGGCTATTTCTTTATTGAAAGAAGAGCAAAGAATGGCACTGAAGGCAATATTCGTGGCCTTCAGTTAGTTTCGCTTTTGTTAGTTTGATTGACAGATGGTTCATCCAATCACCGGTATTTTTTGAAAGTGCCTGCCCTTTTCCAACCAGTTTTCAATGACAGCTTCTTAGATGGTTGTGTGAAACAAACCATCTGACAGGGTCACGTTATGCTTCACACAATCTCGAGTGGATTCATTTTTAAAATGACAATCTAATGTAGTGTCGACGGGGAAAACAAATGTTTTCCGAAATGGTGACTAAAATGCTTTCACAGACAGTCGAGTGCTGTGTGGCATTAATGTCGACAAACAGCAATTTGATCAACAGTCTCAGTTCAGCCGCCCAGTAATTACTGATTTATTATGCCGTGGTCAAATCTTTATTTCACACTCATTCAGTTGTCTGACAACAGAAACAGAACAAAATATGTAAATGAGAATAACTAGATTGTGGGTCTGGCTATATTGATATAAAATGTAAATGATAGAGTTATGTAATTTCCGTATTCAGTACTATTTCAGGATAGAGAACTTAAAAAAAAAAAAAAAAAATGACCAGAAAACACTAATACGGACACATTTCTCATATGTATTCATATTAGTGTGGATATGGCCTCAGGTTGGTATCACAGGGATTCAATTAGCACTTACAAAATACCACTTAGCACCACCGAACTAGCCACAGGGCTACGACACACACAGACAGGAACACACAGGGCACGAGTCACACACACCAGCAGCTGGATTTAACAGCAAGTGAGTATTTCCAGCTCTACGTCGCTGAAGTCCTACATACTCTGACAGATGACACAGTAACGTGCGTGTGTGCGTGTGTGCGTGCGTGCGTGCGTGTGTGTGTGAGAGTGAGAGTGAGAGAGAGAGAGAGAGAGAGAGAGAGAGAGAGACTATGAAGGAATGGGGACTGTCAGCAATGCTTTTGTTAACAAACAGCCAGGGGACACACACACACACACACACACACACACACACACACACACACACACACACACACACACACACACACACACGTGTGCACTGTTGAGAAACTATTATCACCATCGGGCCACACAGACTCTTCACAGCAGGGTGCTAAACAAGTCTTCAAATCAAATCAGATTTAGTCATTTAGCAGAGATAAACTACAGCACACTGAACATTTTATCACTCTATTCATTCCTCATTTTATCCCACCCACACTTGTCAAGTTACACAAGTTTCTTTGTGTTTCTCTTTAGTTCAGAGATACAGCAGGTGTATATTTAGACTTAATCCAATCTATCAAACCTTTAACAATTTTCTTGCAAGAAATGCTTTAGAAAGTGACTTACTGTGCAATGAACAGATATAGACAAATCAAAACAACAGGTGAAGATATAAAAAGGAGGGAGAAATAAAGATTTATGAGAGTACTGAACACTACTTCTTTCTTCCTTAGTGTTCTGTGCGATAAAGTTTATTACTCCTAAATTTCACACAAATTCACTTTGAAGAAAAAAAGTCACAATGTTACCACTGTATTCTCAAAATACCATAACATTATTCTTGGATTTGACTTTATTTTTGAAATATTTATAGTTTTTTCTACCAACATTATTACTTCACTCTCAAAATTAATTCGACTTTAAAACCTGATTTCTTTTCAACAGTGGACCTAATTGACTGTATTACTTTCAGCAACAAGGAGATTTTTTTAACTTCCCATCTACACCCTAAGTTGTGTCGGTGGGCATCAGCCACTTGTGATCACCTCGCGCCTACATTTTAGTAGATATCTGACTAGTTTATAAAGGTTCTCTATACAATATCCAGAGAATTAATATAGCAGCAAACAACTATTTGCTATATGAAGATATGGAGGAGTAATGTCTACCTGAGCAGAGAATGAAGTTGCTTTCCCTCCGTGTGTGTTGTAATCCGAGCTTCTCCGTGCTTTGTTGACATCGCCGGGCCGCCCGCCTGGGCCTTTTCGTGCATGTGAGTGTGCCCCACTGGCTAGCTCATGGCTGCCGTTCTGCACTCCTCTCATATGGCGGTTACAGCTGATAACCCCAGCTGGTTCCCCCTCAGGATATCACTGTTAGTTCTGTCAGCACTGTTGCCGTTGTTTTCACTGTTAGCGCTGTCAGCACCGTTAGCTACGGCTCAGCGCGGGCTCAGCGCGGGCTCAGCGCGGGCTCAGCGCGGGCTCATCGCGGGCTCAGCGCGGGCTCAGCGCGGGCTCATCGCGGGCTCATCGCGGGCTCAGTCAACGCCATGTTGAGAGCTGTGCGGAGGCAATAGAAATGCTGCCAATCTCGCATTCAGCACCTTTAAGGATTCTTCCACGTCAGTCTGACACACATCAACCGCTATGTACATAGTAGTGCTAATTAGATCATTTCTCTCGCACAGTGCTGATGTTGTGTCGAAGTCTCTTTCCATCCTCCTCTTACCCTAACCTGACCCCAACCTGTTGTCTCTGCTACACCTAACCATAAACAAAACCTAATCTTAGCCCTTACTCCAACCACGGAGGGGGTTCCTACGAGAAACATCATTTTAATGGAAGAGAAACACTATTCATGAAGGGAAGAAGCTTCGACACAAGACCGAGTTCAGCTGGTCATGTAACTATTATAATGGTAACTGGTCAGAATGTGTTTTTCTTCTATTGACGTGAGTGATTGTAACAATATTATACCCTAATACAGTTGTTTTTGGAGAGTCAGTGCACTCGAGTAGAGCAAAAGTGTTTTATTTTTGGACCAGCTGAACTGTGGAGAGACGACCTGCCACAGGGAACTGACAACCTGCAACGCACATTTGTTTGCAGCGCGTCGACTTTCTGTTTGACATGTGTTCTGTAGCGCCCAAGGTCGAATAAGCCGCGTATGTGTGCTTATTGTTTTTGTGTCAGACGAGCTGTTAGCGGCGACAGGGCTATAGTGAGGAAACTGGTACGCTAATGACATGTGACAAGGGTATGCAGAGTTGACCCAGTCTCAAACTTTCTCTCCTTTTTCTCTCTTTTTCACATCATTTTCTCTGTCTGTCTCTGAGCTTAGTTGACAGCAGTTGTGTGGAAGGAAAACCCTCCGGTGTTGTTTTTCCATGTCACTCTCCGCTCTTGCCAACAGTCACCAGCCGTGATTCCTTTAACATGCTTTTGGTTAGCAGGGATTCTGCACAATACTCCAGCGATGTGGATCTAATGATCTGCTGGTGCCACAGATTTTAAAGCGAGCTATGCGGCTCTTGCTCTGATTTGAAATGAGCTAATTAGCTCTATATCCTAAGCAGAGGAATGTAAGTAAGGATTAGGAGAAAAGGACAGGAGGGGTGTGTGTGTGTGTGTGTGGGGTGGGGGGGGTGGGGGGGGTACTATGTGTAGAAGAGCTGAGTGGGTGAAAAGCAGGAAAGCGTAAGAGGATGTGAACCGAACAGAGATGGGGAAGAGGGTCAAACAGAGGGTGACGTGTTTGTGTGTGTCTTAGTGGGGAGAAAGGGCATGATAATTAGCCCGTTAATCATCTGGTTTGAATCACTGACGGAGCCCCAAAAGCCTTCAGGTTAGTCACATCTGCGTGTGTGTGAGTGTGTGTCCAGGTATGCTATGAGTACCGCTGCACAGTTGGTGACCCCATAAAGTCTTGCCTGCAGGAGAACGGTTCTCTACCGCCATAACTCACCGTCTCAAGTAACCTTCACTAAGATCCTCACAGAGTGCTGATCTACGCTGCAACAGCAGACAGGAGATTCATGCCCGTCCATATTCTACAAAGCAATGTCCCACAAACTCCATAAAACGTCTCGCAGAGCGCTGCTAAACAAGCCGACCGGCCGTCACTGGAGAGTTTTGAGTTCATTTCAGCTGCAGCAGTAGTAGAAGTACCAGAAGTTGCAGCATTTACTCCAAAGTGTCTCAATATTGAGTTGCAGCAACTTTTTCACAATTCACATCTTAACTGTCTGAAGTAGGGCTGTGCAATTAATCAAATTTCAATTTCAATTACCATTTTGGCTTTCAACAAATATGAAAACAAGATAATCGTCATAAAACGATTATTCCGTACGATATCCGTTTTTGCAATGACGCTCTCGTTTTGTCTTGTGTTATAAATCTAGCGCAACCCTTTCCTTTACAGCGCTTTCGCTCCGCCCTGTGGGTCAGGGACGCCCACTCGGTGTGGGAGGATCCCCTCGTGGGAACTCTCCCCGGGGCTGGCTGGCCCTCACTGGGCTTATTTCCTCCATGGTGCTGCGACCTTGGAAACGCCCGGGGTGAAGGTGGCACTTTACAGCCACCCTCGCCGAGACCTCTCTGCTTATAAGTGCTCACTGTGCCCTCTCTCCGTGATCCCGGCGCGACTGTCAACCTGGGAGGACTGTCCTCAGGGCGACGATGTCGGCAACCCTTGACCCGTCTTGAAACACGGACCCCGTCTTGTTTACCATGCTTTGTGGGTATGAGCACAACATTCTTCATAGATCTAGCCTCTTAATTTGGCTCTAAAAGTGCACCAGATTGATGCATTTAACTTTAAAATATAGGCTACAAATTCTCTTTCTAAATACATGATGTTTCCAAAGTCAATGAGTAATTGTGTTAAATAATCGTGATCTCAACATTGACCAAAATAATCGGGATTATGATTTTTTATATAATCGAGGAGCCCTAGTCTGAACTACAAGTCTGTTCCTCTTTGTTTACACATCTCCTCATCTGTTATTGCGATTTATTTAATGCCGGATGATTATTATTTTTTTTTTTTACCTCATCTTAACTAAAACCAACAATATGTTCACTCTATATCCATACTCCAATCCATTCAGGGTTTAAATGGTTTATTTCACTTAAGAAGTTGAATTTTCTCAATGCATAAAGGAACGCTTAATCATATAATACAAACATACATTTTTCGTCGTGTTTGCAACGGTTTTGGAAGACACAGACAAAAAATTCAACCGCCCTGCTGATAGGGGCGTCAAATCAGGAAACGCTTCCATGTGTCGTCCTAGAGGACATACACAAACATTGTATTTTTTGTTATTTAATTTGGAGGACTTGTTGAATCAATCATACCTATGAGCAGTATACACATGAAAACCCTCCACAAGAAGGAGGTTAGTGACTAGTCACATTTCCTTAGTATACAGTGTATATAAATATAGAAAATATAGGTACTTTATACATCTTATACAAACTTCAAAAGTGTATTGTTGAATCACAAATACAGTGACCCAGTAGCTGAACCAAGCAAGATGATTATGAAGTTGCAATTGATAGATAGATATAAAATTCAATTTGAGGAACTGGATGGTGGATAGTAGTATGAATAAAGATATTGCACTTGTAGCAGGAAAACATCAGCGTGTGAAGTGCAAAGACAAAAAGGTTAGCAGCAGAGTCGTGTGGTTGACTTCCACTACAGACCAGGAGTCGTTATGGTCTGCGTGAGAACAGTGATTGATGCTGTATGGTCTGACAGCATCTATCGATATCGTAGCCTCAACACAGATGGATAGAAGACTTGTAATTATCTCCTGGCCATATGGCAATACCTGTTGAATACTGCACATGGAGAAATTAGTGCCGTGACACATACAGCAGACCTTTAGTGCAGACCAAAACACACTAATCAAATGTTTTGTGTTCCCTCACATCTTAAGCCTCTTTCAGACATGAAGCCCTTTACATCAATCTGATGGCAATTTAACACGTGGGTGTCGTGTCTGAATAAGCAGGTTGTACCTAGTAACATTTCTGTATCAGTTTCAATGGCACGAGTCTGAATTGTATATCGTCAGATGAACCTAAAGACTGCAGCAGCACAAGGTTATACTTGCACAGAGAAATGTGCCTCTTGTTCTGGCTTCACATCACTGCAATACATTTATCATGTTAATCATCTCTTATGCACAAAGAAGTTGAAAAAAAACATGAAACGCTGTTTCACGCTGCTCTTTCACGCTGCTCTTTCAGATTAGTCTATAAAAACAATTTTCCCGCAGAAATAATCTGACCAGTGCTCTCTTTCTACGATTTCAATGTTCATTCATACGGCATTCATGAATAAATGAATATCAAGGAAACGCTTCACATACAGCATGTGAGCTAACAAGGATTAAACGAGAGTCACAACTTAACGTCCTGTCTGATATTATAGAACAGGCAGCAGAATTCGCTCTCTAATGCACATTAAATGATGAAACTAATGAGAGCATTAATATTGGTGAATTCGCTGAGAGGAGCGATGAAGGGTCCCTCGAGCTCACGATGGTTATTAGTTAAGGCTTCAATGGCAAAATAAGTCGGTGATCAGTGATGCGGCCTGTGAGAACAGAAAACAGACTTCTTCCTCGCTATCAGCTTCAAGTCACTGTCTGTATTCAAAAAAACTAACTACATACTACTGACGAACGCAGTATGCAGTATGCAGTATACAGTATACAGTAAACAGTACATATTGCATACTGCGTTCCTGAGTAGTATGCAGTGTGCAACGGTTAAAACAATGTATTTTTGCAGTATGCTAGACCAGGCTGTAGCCTTTAAACCAGCTCTTAAAGCACTGGACAAAAAAAGAACTCGTACCACTATTGCAATATTATCGAAAAAATACAACTTTGATTTTTTTTGTTTATGTTATGTTTGTTTACTTTATACTTTAAAGCTGTAAGGAGCATTAATGTAAAAGACACCTGAATGTCTGAATGACAAACAGGCATCACTGTCACAGACGGATAAAACCTGCAATGTTACGTATTATTATTGCGTGTCTAAAAAGGGCCTTCAGCCAAATGTTGCACTTTGCAAAAAAATACAGCTGAAGTACTAAACTGTTTAGCCACAGACGCCCAGCAGCAACTGTGTCAGGTGTGTCTGGATCCTTAGACGGAGGTGAGCTATTTTACTATCCATCACTCACCGCCGCACGCTCCACCTCCTCGGCCTTCAGTAACAGTAGCTCTAGTATTAGCAGCTGTAATGCTCTGACCAACATGCACTTCTGTCTTTCACATCTGGAGCTGCCTCGGGACGTGCACTGAAGTTGACTGGTGTTGGCAGGCCTCGTTGACTGGTCATTGGCGTGCTTATGTGTGCGTGTGTGTGTGTGTGTGTGTGTCTCACCTTGCTGTAGGCAAGACATTACAGTGGGAGTTGAAGGGGCCCGCTGTGAGGTCACACGCCCAAACTCTCAAACAGCTCCTCCTCGAGGCATCTTGAGGTCAGCGGCAGTGCTTCCCTGTTTTGGCGGCAGAGAGGAAACGGGAGGATCAGACTTGGAGAGGAATGGCAAAGATTTAACGTAGGTCTTTGAGGGGAGAGAGGCAGAAGAAGAAGAAGAGGGAGGGGATGCAGGCGAGCTGTAAGGCACTGACACAGGTATGAAGGGAGGAAGAGTTTAGCAGAGGAGGTGGTGAGTGAAACAGAGGTTTCGGGGAGAGTTTGTTAAAGATGGATGGCTGTTGTTTATTTGATCCCGGTGGGACGGAGAATAAACAGCGCTGGGTTATTAATCTCAGCTGTCTCGCATGCTCTTTCTAAACGGAATTTATCTTGTTTACTCATAATCGGCATTGAAACTGCCTCATATATAGACTTTGTGAATGCAGGTTTTATTCGACTGGAGACATCGGTGTGCTTCGAACAAAGTACTTCTCAAAACATCAAACACCATCTGGACCTCAACCCACCTGAGGCAAAATGGGAGTGTTACCTTAGTTTGCCCCAACTTTAAGCCAGCGGCGTTTCGATTTCAAAAGGAAGCGTACAGCCTGCAAACCAGTTGAGGCAGTCAACTCCAGTCCACAGCTACACTCACATGGCAAACTCTTCTCACTGCAACGTATATCCAACGTGTCCTGTCAATCGTGGTGGTGTATTTAAGCTGTCAGTGCTCTGCTCAGTATTTTCAGAGCTATACTGTCACTTGGTTCCCATACTACTGCTAACCACCCGAGCACCCACCTGTAGGCTCTCAGTCTACGTTCCCCTAGTGGGGGGTTGGGAAGTTATCATCATCACTCCCCACTCCCTGCTGTGCTGAGCTTGATGTTTTGTTATGGGGAGTGATGAGCAACATATACAGGTCAGGGTTTACGCTAGATTTGTTTTTTTTGACAGCCAATATGGCTGTCAATATTCCAGAATTCAGGCCATACAGAACAACTACCGGACATGTTTTAACGAAGCCTTATTACACGGCCGTGTTGAACACTCGATTCTGGTTGGTCAATCACGGCGTTCTGCGGTCTGTAATTTCTTTATAACAGACCGTTCCTATGGGCGCAGCTCTGATGTCGGACTCTGGCGGACCGTTTTTGTGTCAAAATATTGATTTCTTAAGTAAGTAGCTGTGTAATAAGCGGGATAATGTATAGCTAGCGGGAATCCCCTTCAGGGCAGCATCGCCCAATCTGGGATTCTTTCACAACAATGACCGGCTCGCTGTACATTATCCCTTACATATAATAGCCTGCATTTGATAACTTGAAAATATGTTAAATGAAGAAGCGGTCTAAAAGATCAAATAAGAGGCCGGTCGGTCCAATTTCCATGTTTGTCAATTTCAAAGTAGTGTTGTGTGGCTCGTAAGTCTGTAGCCTGCTGAATAGTTTGAAGCTTCATTTATAACGTTGACATTCAAATCATTATTAATACCTCACTGAAACATTGCGTGCAATAGTCCACTTTTTCTTCCCCTCTCTCTCTCCGTCTCTCTCTCAAACACGCACACGCACACACTTACAGCAAGCGCGGCGCTGGGCTCCTCGTCTCTATAATTGTCTCAGTCCGAAGTCCAAAAGTCAAAATTTATTGAAGAAACATTGATATAATCATTATTTATATCGTCGTTCTAGTGGCTCGCTCCAAGCCACTTTGTTTCTTTTGCATTTACATAGTCAGCTGGCTGTGTATGCAGACATTCCCTGAATTTGTCAAAAAGTGCATTAGATTAGAAGCACAGCGGAGCAGAGGCAATAAACTTTTGTATAATATAAGTTTATATTTAAGTTGTCTTGGCAACATATCTTACAGTAATAGGCTATTTGATATGCTATTGATTAATTAATTAATTTATGTATTTGGCATATTTCCCAACGGACATTTTGGCCGTTGATCATTTAGTCTGCCGGACAACTACACGTGATACCGGCAAAAAGCGGGCTAACGTAAACCCTGATACAGGTCACATTGACCCCCTTTATACCTGGCATTGAAATGCATTTTGGGTGATTGCAATCTATAGTGCTTTACCACATGCAAGTACAGGTGTAAATGCACCCAAAACGTATTGAGGACGGATTTCAGTTTTGGATCTTAACCGGATCTCAGTGTGGACACAGGAGATGCATATTAATACCAGGTGTAAATATAATCGGATTAAATCATATCTAGATACAATCTGGATACCAGACACATTTTAATATAAGGTGTAAATGGGGTCAATGTGATATTAGGGGAATCAAAATATCTGCAATAAACTGTCAGGAATAAAATGACTCCACAAGGAAAGAGAGAGGGGAAGGACCGAAGAAGAGACTGAAGAAGAAGAGATGACTTTGATTTTGTGTGATTCCATCAACATCAGGTTACTGTACAGATGACCCAGTTACACACACTTGCGTCACTTTATGCTCGTACAACTGAGTGCAACACAGCAAGGTCGAGGAGAGACCGTCACTGGCTTTTCGCTCTGCTTTTGATTCTAGCCATTTGAAACAGGTGTAAACAATTTTGCTTTTTGACACCAGACATGACACGGAAAACAAACAAAACATTAAACACAAAACAGAACACGACACCAAAATCATACTAAAACTGACCAGAATACAAAATCAAACCGATGCATCGTGATAAACAGAAACCACACAACTTATATCAACAGGGCGTCACAGCATAGATAAATAACAAAACATTAAAGATATAATAGAACAAACAAAAATTTTATTTTGTGAAGAGAAAAAGAAAAGAAAAAAAAAAAGAAGCTTGATCCTACTTTATTTATACAAAATCATTTCATTATTATACAGAAAAACATTGACTGTCTCTCGGGGTAATTACAAAGAGCAATTATTTTGACACTACATTTGTTCGCAATTTTCACCTTCCCCCCTTAGCAGCATTACAGCACTTCTGTCTTTCACATCTGGAGCTGCCTCGGGACGTGCACTGAAGTTGACTGGTGTTGGCAGGCCTCGTTGACTGGTCATTGGCGTGCTTATTTGTGCGCGTGTGTGTGTGTGTGTGTCTCACCTTGCTGTAGGCAAGACATTACAGTGGGAGTTGAAGGGGCCCGCTGTGAGGTCACACGCACAAACTCTCAAACAGCTCCTCCTCGAGGCATCTTGAGGTCAGCGGCAGTGCTTCCCTGTTTTGGCGGCAGTGAGGAAACGGGAGGATCAGACTTGGAGAGGAATGGCAAAGATTTAACGTAGGTCTTTGAGGGGAGAGAGGCAGAAGAAGAAGAAGAGGGAGGGGATGCAGGAGAGCTGTAAGGCACTGACACAGGTATGAAGGGAGGAAGAGTTTAGCAGAGGAGGTGGTGAGTGAAACAGAGGTTTCGGGGAGAGTTTGTTAAAGATGGATGGCTGTTGTTTATTTGATCCCGGTGGGACGGAGAATAAACAGCGCCGGGTTATTAATCTCAGCTGTCTCGCATGCTCTTTCTAAACTGAATTTATCTTGTTTACTCATAATCGGGATTGAAACTGCCTCATATATAGACTTTGTGAATGCAGGTTTTTATTCAACTGGAGACATCGGTGTGCTTCGAACAAAGTACTTCTCAAAACATCAAACACCATCTGGACCTCAACCCACCTGAGGCAAAATGGGAGTGTTACCTTAGTTTGCCCCAACTTTAAGCCAGCGGCGTTTCGATTTCAAAAGGAAGCGTACAGCCTGCAAACCAGTTGAGGCAGTCAACTCCCGTCCACAGCTACACGCACATGGCAAACTCTTCTCACTGCAACGTATATCCAACGTGTCCTGTCAATCGTGGTGGTGTATTTAAGCTGTCAGTGCTCTGCTCAGTATTTTCAGAGCTATACTGTCACTTGGTTCCCATACTACTGCTAACCACCCCAGCACCCACCTGTAGGCTCTCAGTCTACGTTCCCCTAGTGGGGGGTTGGGAAGTTATCATCATCACTCCCCACTCCCTGCTGTGCTGAGCTTGATGTTTTGTTATGGGGAGTGATGAGCAACATATACAGGTCAGGGTTTACGCTAGATTTTTTTTTTTTGACAGCCAATATGGCTGTCAATATTCCAGAATTCAGGCCATACAGAACAACTACCGGACATGTTTTAACGAAGCCTTATTACACGGCCGTGTTGAACACTCGATTCTGGTTGGTCAATCACGGCGTTCTGCGGTCTGTAATTTCTTTATAACAGACCGTTCCTATGGGCGCAGCTCTGATGTCGGACTCTGGCGGACCGTTTTTGTGTCAAAATATTGATTTCTTAAGTAAGTAGCTGTGTAATAAGCGGGATAATGTATAGCTAGCGGGAATCCCCTTCAGGGCAGCATCGCCCAATCTGGGATTCTTTCACAACAATGACCGGCTCGCTGTACATTATCCCTTACATATAATAGCCTACATTTGATAACTTGAAAATATGTTAAATGAAGAAGCGGTCTAAAAGATCAAATAAGAGGCCGGTCGGTCCAATTTCCATGTTTGTCAATTTCAAAGTAGTGTTGTGTGGCTCGTAAGTCTGTAGCCTGCTGAATAGTTTGAAGCTTCATTTATAACGGTGACATTCAAATCATTATTAATACCTCACTGAAACATTGCGTGCAATAGTCCACTTTTTCTTCCCCTCTCTCTCTCCGTCTCTCTCTCAAACACGCACACACTCACAGCAAGCGTGGCGCTGGGCTCCTCGTCTCTATAATTGTCTCAGTCCGAAGTCCAAAAGTCAAAATTTATTGAAGAAACATAGATATAATCATTATTTATATCGTCGTTATAGTGGCTCGCTCCAAGCCACTTTGTTTCTTTTGCATTTACATAGTCAGCTGGCTGTGTATGCAGACATTCCCTGAATTTGACAAAAAGTGTATTAGATTAGAAGCACAGCGGAGCAGAGGCAATAAACTTTTGTATAATATAAGTTTATATTTAAGTTGTCTTGGCAACATATCTTACAGTAATAGGCTATTTGATATGCTATTGATTAATTAATTAATTTATGTATTTGGCATATTTCCCAACGGACATTTTGGCCGTTGATCATTTAGTCTGCCGGACAACTACACGTGATACCGGCAAAAAGCGGGCTAACGTAAACCCTGATACAGGTCACATTGACCCCCTTTATACCTGGCATTGAAATGCATTTTGGGTGATTGCAATCTATAGTGCTTTACCACATGCAAGTACAGGTGTAAATGCACCCAAAACGTATTGAGGACGGATTTCAGTTTTGGATCTTAACCGGATCTCAGTGTGGACACAGGAGATGCATATTAATACCAGGTGTAAATATAATCGGATTAAATCATATCTAGATACAATCTGGATACCAGACACATTTTAATATAAGGTGTCAATGGGGTCAATGTGATATTAGGGGAATCAAAATATCTGCAATAAACTGTCAGGAATAAAATGACTCCACAAGGAAAGAGAGAGGGGAAGGACCGAAGAAGAGACTGAAAAAGAAGAGATGACTTTGATTTTGTGTGATTCCATCAACATCAGGTTACTGTACAGATGACCCAGTTACACACACTTGCGTCACTTTATGCTCGTACAACTGAGTGCAACACAGCAATGGCTTCGAGGAGAGACTGTCACTGGCTTTTCGCTCTGCTTTTGATTCTGGCCATTTGAAACAGGTGTAAACAATTTTGCTTTTTGACACCAGACATGACACCGAAAACAAACAAAACATTAAACACAAAACAAAACACGACACCAAAATCATACTAAAACTGACCAGAATACAAAATCAAACCGATGCATCGTGATAAACAGAAACCACACAACTTATATCAACAGGGCGTCACAGCATAGATAAATAACAAAACATTAAAGATATAATAGAACAAACAAAAATTTTATTTTGTGAAGAGAGAAAGAAAAGAAAAGAAAAAAAAAAGCTTGATCCTACTTTAGTGATACAAAATGATTTCATTATTGTACAGATAAACATTGACTGTCACTCGGGGTAATTATTTTAACACTACACTTAATGTTCCTTTGGTCGGACATAACTTTGCAAAGACTTGTTTGTTTCCAGCATACCTCGGCCTTCACGCCAACAGGTACAAGATATCAACGAGTCTCTTTTTCCCCGTTTCTTCAGTTCAAAACTTTTCAAAAGCAGCTTGATCTGCTCCTCCTCTCTAGATCTGTTTTCTCCATCACCCCTGCATCCTGTAGGAATCTGACGAGGATATCATTAATGCGATAAAGACTTTGCGTTTCCTCCTCCTCTGGCCTGTAATAAAAAACTCTGTGTAAACACAGCAGAGTGGTCCAGATCAGACACTACGCAGATCCCTGCCTTGTACCCTGATTAACATCTCTGGCTCGTACGGTGTGGTGGAAACCGAAGGCCCAGCCGTGTTTTTATTCAACGCAAAGAAATGTGCGGATGAATGATTAGCACAACGGCTCTTTGGAGTGGATTTCTGATAAATGCAGCCATGCGCACACACACACACACACGCACGCACGCACGCACGCACACACACACACACACATACACACGCATGCACACACACACACACACACACACACACACACACACACACACACACACACACACACACACACACACACACACACACCTGAGGACACTGGCATAGAAAAGTGAATGTGAACCTCAAACACACACACCAACAGTCACCTTTTTTGGTTCAGAGGACCATCTGTGACAACAGCAGAGGTCTTCTGTGTATAAGCTGTAGACAGACATGTGTGATGCTCTTCCAGTGAGACATACCTTCACAGTCGGGATCAAAGCTTGTCTATTTACTCCTTTGGGTTAGAGAAAGTCAACGTACCTGATAATAATGTTTAAAATTGTTGTGGTTTATTTTCCATTTTTCTATTCAGTATTCGCTGTTTTTGCCAGGATTCTCTTCCTGCACCTGGAAAAATTGTGTCTTCCCGGCTCAGCTCTCAAAGATGTGACTGATGATATTTTAGGCGATTTAGGAATGGGATTACTGTGTGTGTGTGTGTATGTGTGCGTGTGTGCGCGCAGAAGAGGTACTTTGCTATGAAGCCCTGACATTCCTAAGTGACACCGTTCCCACAACTTTGCCCAAAAAACCAAGAGTCATATCCCTTCTGCCCTTCTAAGGACAACTCCTCACTCTCGGATGAACGGGTGCAGACGTGTAAATGTAGAACTTAAAACAATAAAGACAAATTTTATGGGACAAAGAAACCTTTGAGGCAACAGAAGTTCATTCTTCCTACCTGAAAGTTAGAGGGGGAAAATGTTTGGGTCATGTCAAAGTGTATAAGTGAGTTTTGATCCAAAGAGCACCTGACCATGTGGGTAATGATACATCAAGAGGACAAATTAGTCTGCTTTATCAATCATTTAACAGGGAACACCACTCAAGGGAGGAATGTATGTGCTTTATTCTAATGTCCCAAGACAATTTAAGCATTTCTGAACATAAAATAAGCTTTCCCAAAGGTGCAGTTTAAACAAAGACTCGTCTAGTCTTTGATGTCTGTTAACGTATGTATAGTAAATGTACTTTGTTCAGTGGTGGGATGTAACTAAGTACATTTATTGAAGTAAGGAAACTTGTGAGGTACTTGGACTTTTACTTATCCACTGATTGCTGTAGTTACTAGTTAGTTTACAGATTCAGAGTTTACACACAAGCATACAATACAATAATATATATAAGACACAGTCTTACTGGCCAAGAAAGTGATTTTTAGAGATGCTGGTAGGTGGAGTTTGTTACCTCAGTACAAAGCCAGGCTAAGAGTTTCCCCCTGTTTCCATGCTTTGTGCTAAGCTAAGCTAACCAGCTGCTGGCTGTAGCTCCATATTCAATGCGATATCACGCCAAAGCGTGTAATAGACCTGCCTGTCCACCAGAGGACAGCGTGTCAGTGTCACATTTTGCCTCGCCGATGTATGAAGGTGCAGTACCAGCAGGGGGCGACAAAACCACTCACTGAGGTAGAACGTAATGGTTGGCATTAAAATAAGTACGTAAACTAAGTACATATGTATGGAAAACATGTCGCTAAAGTCACTTACAAAACAAATCAGCGGTCTTGAACAGCGGTCTCCTGGTTGAGAGTCCTGTGTTTGTTGGACCCACCCACCATAAGCTGTCTTTCTCCCTTTTTATTCTACGTCACTAGCTCTGAGCGTAGCATATTCACACAGACACATTTACATTGCAGTCACACACCTTTTTGTTCGACCGGGCTGCCATATTTACTGTACAGACATGAGAATGATGTCAATCTTCTCTTCTAACTCTATGCCAGGAAGCCAAGAGGTGAATGTACTGTATTTGATGAATGTACAGTATGTATACATGTATATGCACCTGCTCAGAAAATAACCTTTTGGCCCCCTTTTTCTCATCCTGCGTTTGTCCAAGTTTGAACTACACGATTTTCTCTTGTGCGGCTCACAGAAAATCATTATTTTTAAAATTCTCAGTCAGTTTCTTTTATTCTCATCTACTCTCGGCAGGCTGCTGCACATTGGTTTGATGAGACAACATCATTTAACGACAGCATTAAGTTATAACGAATATAAAACGCAACTATCCAATGCCACAAGAATGCAATTTGTGGTTCAGGCAGAAATAACCCAAATGTGTAATTTTAGAAAATTGATTCCTATGCAGGCAACAGGGAAAATAAACAATGTTCATGCTGAGAGGACTTTAAGGCTCAGCCGAGGTTGTTAATCTAAAGTAACGATCACGTTGTTTTCCCCTAAAAATCTAACCGTATCTCAGTGTGTTGCTTTACCACCCTGAAAATATTACTTTTTGCTTCTCAGAATAATCGTTAGTCGTTTCCTGACTTTATTGTAAAGGCAGCTGTTCTTGAGTGTGTGTTTGTGTGTGTGTGTTACAGTGGCAGCAGATGATAGCTTTGTATAACGATACCCTTGTGTACCTCAATACATGTGCACACACATACACACCCTGTCTCTCTCGCACGAACACACACACACACACACACACACACACACACACACACACACACACACACACATTCCCATGCATATTTTTTCCACCCTATGTGACTGTCCAAGTGGTAGAAGGTGCCAATAGCCTTAAAACCACAGGAAAATTGCATTTCACATTCATAAATTCAAAAGTAATATGAATAACAGCAGATCGGAGGCAGGGAGCGGGCTGTTTTCCCAACGACGGCAAAAACCAAACTAAATGTAAAGATAATGACTTTTTCCACAGTCTAACTGCACCTCAAATTGCATCTCAACTTACCAGACAAATAGGCAGTTAAAATGAAGTCGCACTTGAACCTTACATGGTCATTTCATTTTTAATGGGTTACTCCCAAGAGTGTCTTCAAATTATTCAGCGGTCAGTAAATGTGAGTGGTGAGGAAATGTACACAGAGAAGGCTGTTTGTGGCCCGCTTATTGCCCCCAGTTTTGAGGCTCAACAGTGACTTTGCGTTTGCACCGTCTGTTCTCTGTTCTTGTCTGAGAAAGTGCTCATGAATGCACATTCCCTCGCGTGCACACACGCACACACACACACCCACACACACACACCCACACACACCCACACACACACACACACACACACACACACAGACAACGTTTGAGACGAGCAGTAAGTTACTTGGCGGTGGTGGTTGTTCTCATAACATCGTTTCATTGCTGGCATTTTTCTGTGGTTCTAAATCTGGGTCCATGTTTGTTGATGCAGAGGGTGGAATGAAATTGTGTGTGTGTGTGTGTGTGTGTGTGTGTGTGTGTGTGTGTGTGTGTGTGTGTGTGTGTGTGTTGAATGGGGCTCACAGCCCGCCTCTAGTCATCCCTAGTCATACCGGCTGTATTTATTTGAACAAACTAATGCTTTGATTTACGGGAACATTTATGGATATTATTCCCTTTGTACGTCTTTCTCTTCCTCCCCGCTCACTGTGTCTCCACATCTCTGAGTCTCCCTCAGCTCACTGCTTTAAGGCCCAGACACACCAAACCGACATCAAAGCGCTAGCAGCGACAAAGTCCAACTGTTGTCTTGGCCAAAAAGTTGCACTCGAAACACGCCGCAGAGACTACAGCCAATGGCCAACCAGCACGTACGTTCTGCACCTGTGTGAGATGAAATAAATTTCCCTACCAGCAGATCGCGGTAGTCTGTATTCGTCATTCACCAAATACAATGCCATTTTAACAACAGAGTAACTGGCGCTCAGTAATGTAATGTTAGTTCTTCATGGTTTTCTCCTGCATCTTGATTGGATGCTGTCGGATTGGTTCAAACAAAGTGGATCTGGACAATTAATTGTAAGATAATCAAATGCAAGTCCCACTAATTCACCAAAAATAAAAAGTCCAGAGTTTAAAAAAAAAAATAAATGTTAGTGATTTCAACAAAAGATAGAAATTCAGTTTGTTCGGTTCCTTTCCCCCACGAGTAAATCGTCTTCCCAAACAAATCAATAAAGGTATCTCCCAAAAAGTAAATAAACCCAACATCTCCGATGCCGTCAGAGTTGCCTCCGGTACCAGGAAATTGATTATCTTTGTGCACACACTTATAAAGTAACTTTGGGCTTGGGGGAAGGTATCAAATATTTTCCAGTCAAAAGGCTCAAGTCCAAGTGAAGGCACGGGTCACTGGTGTTAGAGTCCAAGTCGAGTTGCAAGTCTTTTTTTATTTTGTCAAGTTGAGTCTAAAGTCATCAGGTTTGTGACTCAAGTCCACACCTCTGCCTATCAGCCCATCTCAACTTTACTAATTATCACGTTATACCTTTTTTGGTGTAATTAGTACACAAAGCAAAATAAAAAAAACAATTTGTTCCCACATTCCCAAATTCCCTCCGACCCTTAATATACGCACACACAAACACACACACACCGACACAGAACACACACAGAATTCCCATAAATTCATAGGCCAGTCCCCATATCTAATCCCAGGCCTTTAGTGAGACAAAGGATTCTGTTCTCTCTAAGGCCACCATGCTAATCTGCCCTCCAAACTACAAAGGCTCTCCAGCAGACTGCTCCCTGCTTCTACAGGGATTATCATTCACTTATTGAACCGGCTCTTATGGGTTCGGAGAAAGAGAGAGAGAGCGAGAGAGAGAGAGATGCAGTTGCATACAGTTTAGGGGAGCAAAAGGCACGAACCCACTTGAGTTTATTTTCTTTCACCGAGCTAAAAGCGTGATTGAAATGTTAATATAGGAGAGCTGCAGTCCCATATCCTCTGCTCAGATAAATTTCTCCGTCTGTAGATAGAGAAAGAGAAAGAGACGGGGATTGTAAAAAAAAAAGAAAAGAAAGAAAGAGAGAAAGATCAGCAAAGAACGAACAAGAGTTTAAAAAAAAAAGTGAGACAGAGAGGCAGGAATGTGGGAACAGCCAGTAAAAGCGCCCCATGTAATCGCCAGCGTAATCCTTATAAAATAACCCAGCAAAGGTGGTGTGTGCATGTATGTGTGTGTGTGTGTGTGTGTGGCTAATTAAAGTTTACAAAATAAAAGACTATATTTTCTTCTTATTTATTCATTGAGGCAGTTTAATATTTCATTTGAAGTTCTGCTGTGTTTGTTATTTGAGATTAATGTTGATTAGCTGATGTATACTCGTAATGCTTCTTACTATGGGATTTTGTAATCCCCCTCATAAACCCCTCGACTCACCCATATCTCTCCCCGGCGTCTCTTTCTTCAACTGTTGGATTTAATTCCAGTCATGCCTTTATTATCGTACAAAGCATGCCAAAACTGATCATTTACATGGCGATACTGTGCTTCTTTACTGCAGTGGGAGGAGGACAGTCAAGGGTGAAATCTCACAGTGCAACATTAATAGGATGAGGTTAATCTCCATAAACTTTTAGTGGATTAGTACTCAAGTCGTGCTCGAGGAACAGGCCTTACACGAGATTTACAGCGTTGCATAAACACCAAATTTGTAACCTTGATCATTGTTCCTCTTGCTTCCGCTCCGTCTCATTGACCTTTACACAGAGCAGGGCCGGCGAAGACGTCAGCATCATCACAATATGTTCCTAAACTCCCAAACACACACACACTCATACATCACGCAGACAGACTAACACAGATCTCCCACTCTCAGATGTGAACACAAATAAACATCCTGATTGGATCATTAATCATGCATGAACGCCCACATGCATGCATGCACACACACACACCACACACACCACGCCCCTCGGTTGTTTAGCAAATTAATTACGCCGATGTTCAATAGGCTCTTAGCTTTAATGAATAGAGCTATAGAAAAGAAGGAGTGACAGCAGGAGAGGACGGAGAGGGACAAGCGGCCTGAGAAAAAACGAGCAGACTGGTTATCGCTCGCTCTGGCTGGAGACCGCAGAGGTTAATGACCTTTCTTGGCAGACCAGCACACACTGTGGCTCGAATATTTCTCTGATAATTCAGCAAATATTACTCTTTCGCTTGGGAAAAGTCTCATTTGAATAAACACTGCTAGGGAAGCTGTGTTGCTACGCACAGGAATAGAAATCTGTTCCTATTAACCTACACATGACATTTTTTCCCATAGAGCAAAATCATAAATGTGCCACTTTAATTCAGTTGGGAATTTACGTTGGTTTTATCCAGTTTTCGCTCCCTGTATTTGCAGGCTTATGGCATAGTCACAGCAAGCCGTATAATGTCATTATCTCACATGTGTACTATAGTGGTTGTACTATATTTGTCGTGGAAATCTTTTTATTTAAAAGCGTTTTACGCAATTTGTTTTTTTCCCTGATTGAGAATGGTCAGGGATGTAGTGATATGATGGAGTATTATTATAATTTATATAGCACCTTTCTCAATAAAATCTTAAAGTGCAGCACAGCTATTAGGGGTAAAAAGAATTGGGGAGTCAAGTCATATATTTGAGAAAAAAAGTCACAATATAACAAGAATAATGTAGTAGTAGTAGTAATTTGAGTCATAAGAAAGTCATAGTATTTTGAAAAAGCGTTGCCAATATTATGACTTTATTTTCAAAATGGCAGATTTGTTTTTCTTCCAACGGAGGCCCTAACGGCGAATTCACACCAGGCAGAGGCGAAGTATTGCTCGCCACAATTAATTCTTTGTAACATAGGTCAACACATCAAAGGAGTCACAGGATCTGTTTACTGATTGGCCTCGGGTATTCTCTGGCCGCACTTCGCTGCTAAAGTTGAACTTTTCCCAACTTTTAGTCTGGCCACACTTTGCCGCAGAATCAAACGGCCGCGGCTCGCCGAGCTCAGGAACGGAATAAAGTCATCAGTGCTTTATACTTCAAGCGAAGTATTTTTCAGATCATCTAACGGCTTCTTTACGACGGTTGTGTCTAGAAGGTAACCCGCAAATTGCGAAATCTGATCTGAGATCTGCTAAAAATTGCAAAAACTCTCACAAGACTCGCTGCCCGACGACCTATCCTAAACTATTCGAGATCAATACCTTAACTATTCAAGGTCAATGCCTAACCTTAACCATCTCGCGAGAGTTTCCCCAACTTGCAGGTTTCCCTCTAGACACCACCCTTTCCGACTTCAGAACCGGTGGAGCTGCATTTTACAATTTTTTTAACTTTCCAAAACTGACAATCCGTCGAGCATGGCCACTTAACGCAGTGATTATCCAGGCGTGAAGCATAGAAGCACAGTTTTTTTTCACTCTTCAGACAACTACTTCCATCACTTTTCACCCTGAATGCATTCTGGGAGTGACTGTCCAAAAGTCTGCGCCATTATCCCCATTTGTATGATCAGATTTTGGCCATTCAGAAGAGCTAGAAACACATAACTTTAGACATGGTGGAACAACATGTAACACAAGCTAATGTAGAACGTTTCAAGCGTACCCCGGCCTTATAACACCTTGGTATGCCTTAGCGCTGTCCAAAAGTGTATTAATACTACACACACTTCCATTTGAGGTGAATATCTTTCGATTTTTTTGTCACTGTGGTTAGTGAAGACATTACTGACGGTATGATGTGTGATTTTTGACGCCACTCCAGTGCTGTATTGGGAAGGCAATTTTTTTTAGGGGGTCACGGTAAAATGTGTGGAAACTTTCTCAGAAATGTGGATTAGCTTCTGTGGATAAAGTGTGCTGGCTGGCTGACTGCGTCCTTGTGCTTAAATATTCCTTTTGTTTCTGCCATAGGCCAGTCTGTCACTGACCTGTTCGTAACCTCCGACTCTCCGTCTCCGACTCTTATTCACTTTGGAGCGCATCGATCACTGTGCTGCTGATTCATTGCGGCCTACACCACAGTGACGTAGGTAGCTATAACATCCCACACCCACTCGCATAGAGACAGACTCAACAATAGATACAGCCCAATCACCACTAAGTATTCTCCTTCATCGCCTTTCTCCCATCCATCTGACATCACGGGTCAGCGGCTGTGTCTCGCATGCGGAGAAAAATCATGCGAAGATTATGACTCCATTAACGTTCAGAGATTTTACATCCCTTTCCAGCAGCACGTATCACCTACTCCACGTTCATCATCCCTGATGAGTACAAGCTCCTGATCAAATATCTTCTCATTTGGTTTTGCCTTGTGTTTTGGCTTCATCCCTCGCTGATAAATCTTTTTTTTTTTTTTTGCTGCTCCATAATTCTAATTTCCTGGAAAGAAAATGCCCTAATATTCAGCTTTTAGAAGTATTTTCTGAGTACTTGGCTCTTGATGTCTCTGTGTGTGCGAGAGAGAGAGAGTGCTTGCATGCGGGGGTTTGTCCTTATGTGCAGATGCATGTATTAAATTTGTCTGAGACAATCTGACAGGAGCTGTTTGTGTGTGATCCAATGTCCATTTTGTATGTGTGCACACTTTCCTGCTCTGTGTTCTCTGTCGTGCAGTATTGCCTCTGTGTGTGTGTGTGTGCGCGTGTGTGTGTGTGTGTGTGTGTGTGCGCGTGTGTGTGTGTGTGTGCGATGTCAGGCCGATATGTGGTTTACATTAGTTCTGTTTGATGTCTCCATCAGAGGCCTCTCTCCTCCTACTTCAACACTACTGTTTGATCTGCACCAATCTGGTCCTGATCACTCTGCCTTTGTTTACTTTCAAAGACACTTTTCATTTCTCCTTGTTTCTCTAACCCCCGCTCACCCACTCTCCCTGTCACTCTCGCTCTGTGTGTGTGTGCAGGTTTGCATGTCTTTTGTTCTCCGAGCAGATGTGTGTCAGAATAAAATGCTGAAAAGTCAAGGGTGTTTTACATCTGTAAGTCTGTCCTGTTCTCTGGGTTTTATTCTTTTTTTTTTTTTTTTCCCAGGAATTTCCTTTTTATTAAATTTGAGCAAAAACATCAATTCTGCTCTTGACATTTTTCGTGAGGTCTTGATTAGAGATTATGATTATGATTTGAAGGTAAACACTCGCTCGAGTTTGAGTCCAAGTGTGGATATACTTTAATCCCCTACTTAATCAAATGTTAGGAGGGCAAGTATGCGTCCACATGAGTCTCACTCACACTGCCTGATGTGATTCAGTCCGTAGAGGACAGACAAAGACCAAACTCCCTTATAGCTAGTTCACACTACACATCTTTAACCCTGATTTTCCGTTCCCCGACAGTTTTTGGAGCTCCCAGACAAAAGCCTCAGATCAGAGGAAAATCGGCGTTGGCTCGCCGCTCGCACATTGGCATTCGAGCGCTATGTGTGAACTGCGAGAGGCTTGCCGATGCATCGCAGACACATTCCAGATATCTAGCATGCTAAATATCTGGACCTGTCGGGGACTCCAGCCACGAGCCAATGAGAGCGCAAGACACGGGTTGAGGGAAAACCTGGAGGAGGAGGAGGGGTTTGGACAGCAGTCTGTGGAGGTGTACCTTTAATCTGTCCACCGGGACAAATTAAAGGTACCCCGAGGAGTTTTTGACCACTAGTAGGTCTCCTACGGTCCCCGTTTTGTTTGTATTGTGCATAAGTATGCGTACAACACACGCATTACAACAAACGCTCTATTGGCATCATTTCACATTCTGCAGGGCACGGTTATATAATTAGGCAATAGCTCATGACAGGCCGTGGTATGTTGTGATTATATCACAGCTAAGGGACGTTGTTCGGCCCTACGCAAAGCATTATTTGGCTCTTTATTTATATTATTTGTGTGTTGCCATTTATTGTGCAACCACTGAAAAACTGTCCAGCGTCAGTAGGATGACTTTGATTACTGCTTCTACTAGGCTTGCCTTTATTTGTTAGGTGGAGGTGTGATGCTTTGAGTGGCGAGGATGTTGCTCCACTTTTCTCTGGTCCCCAAGTTTCGGTTGCCAATCCACGGCCATAATCTCTCTCGTGTCAACACCCACATCAGATAGTTTATGAATCGCTCAAATCAGATTGCTTGATTTGAGCCACACGTTTTATAATAGTACTGTAGATATTATGACAATTCTAATAATGCATTATCAAGATGGTTTCTGATTTTGTGCTAAACTTCACCAAAGTTGAAGTCTACACAAAAGCACCATGTGAATTCACTTTGTCTCTGCAAGAAAATCCACACATAGCATCTATTTCATTTAAATGAACAGATTTTGGTTTAAAATGCTGTTATAAATGGTCATATGGTCCTAAGAGATCTCAGACGAGACTCAAGACACGTTCAGGGATTACGTCTGCCATGAGGCCTCTGAACACCTGCAGATCCCCCACAAGAACCTGGCATGGATGGATGTGGGTCTGTCTCCTCATATTTACTTCACTTTTCTGAGCACATCTCTTTATCTTCCTTAAACCGCTAACTCCCCTTTTTCTTGGAGAGTTTTATGTGAGATTTACATGTCTGAAACCCATTAATACTGAAAGCTGAAGACACATAGTGAAATTCCTTCTCCTGACATCGAGTAATTCAACGCTCTAATCATTTATCTTCCCGTAACGCCTTTCTTTTTTTCCACCCAGCTCTGCTGGATGCTCCATGTCTCATGTCGAAAGACAGAGAGAAAGACATTACAAAAAGTGGGAACGGTGCAACGGAGGGAAAAGATATAAAGTAGATGAGAGAAATGAAGACGACCTGCAGAGAAAAAGCGAAGAGAGCGCTTGACTGAGAAAACTGTGTGAGACACTGAGCAGTGTTTACATAGTTATAATCATGTAGGCATGTTCAGGAGCTCATACATGGAGTGGGCCGATGACATGAACATGAACACATTGCCGACTCCTCTCTGTTTGCTCCTGATTACGTGTGCCGGCACCATGGCGACCGTAACGAGTAATTGTTGTTTACAAGGATGGACGGTTTCTGTCATGACCTCAGGTTGGGGTCAGTGATGAATCTGTTGCCACGGTGATGCATGTGTGCGTTGGTTTTACCTACTTTTTCCAATTATACAAACTGTTGCACTCTTGTGTGATGAAAATATATATTTACAGTGCTTAAACCTGCAGTAGGCAGAATGTTTTTCAATGTTCATTGGGCAAAAATTCCATAATAACCTTTCAGCATATTGTAATTCAAGTGTTCTGAGAGAAAACTAGATTTCTGCACCTCCTCATGGCTCTGTTTTCAGTCTTTAAAAAATCTAGCCCATAGAGCGTTTCTATTGAGCGTTCCTATTGGCTGTGCTCTGGCTGGTGGGCGGTGCTTGGTATTTCCTCAATAGATCTCAACATGGCTGCCGGGTCACAAACTTTCTCATTTTACAGCTAAACAGTACACTACAAGATGTTTCTGAAAACATTTGAGGTGAGAAATAGGCATTAGAGTAACAGGATATTGATTCATATTTGATCAGCGCTGCCTAGTTTGACCATTTGATTGAAGTTCACGAGTGATTGACAGCTGCTCAGTGATGGCAAGGCTCCAGCTCGGCTCTGATTGGTTGTTTTCCTCCGGGTCTGTGAAATCTTGCAGATGCCATTCGGAGCACCTAATGGCATCTGCAAGATGATTTTGTTTCAGATTACTTTTCTCATGCACTACTGTCAGGATATATTGACCGTTTTATAGAAATAACTTTTTTTTAAACATATTTGCTCCTTTTCTACCCACTGCTGCTGCTGCTTTAAAGTCACATTCTTTCCGTCTGTATCTATGTGGGACAAATGAAGCAATCAGTGCGTAATTAAGTAATTCTTCTGAGTCAGACTTTACACTCTTAGATGTTTAAGTCATCACCGTCAATCATCTCACCACATTCCTGTAATGAAAACCACACAGTGGAGGAGTGAGTGCTGATTAAACTGGATATAATTAGGTCACAGGAGTTTGAGATAATGAAAGTCAGTGTTGCGCCGCTGACGTCCCGTGTGTTCAGGGTCCTGTGGGACTGAAACAGGCCTGTTAAACTTTATTAGAGTGAACAGGCTTCCTGAGACCTCAGCACACTGGGCCTGGGAGAAAGAGACCATAAACACAACAACAACAACAGCCTATTGTCTCTGAGAGTGGAGGAATGAATGGATGACAGGATGGATGGATGAATGAATGGTCTGTTCTCTGCTCCTCTTGTGGGGAGAGATAATAGTTAGTGTGGTGATACGTAGACTTCTTTATTATTTAGAAAGGGTGAGGTTTAGATTCAGGGTTGATAGTATGAAAAGTTTAGTCTTGTTTCAGACTCACAATCTCACATCACGACTGTTGCTAAGTAACTTGACATTAAACGCCAGCAGGTTTTAGTATGTTGATGGTGACAGCATTGTGCAGAACATACTTAACATCGATCACTTATTTCTTCTTTCTTCTTTCTTTCTTGAGATCCTCAAGAAAGGCACAAAAATTTGTCATCGTGTATGAAAGTGTCAGATCGAGAAGGTTGTTCACCTAACACTGCTGTTAATGGTGAATCTTTTACGATAGATCTAAAGCTACTAAACTCCAGCAGCTCTTAAGTTACTCACTGCAAGGTCCAAGTATCTCCCTGGCAACCCAGTTTGACTAAATGAAGCTTCATAGTTTCCATAACTATCTTTAGCAATGAATTGAAAACAAAACCTCCCACCTAAACTGAACCAATTAAAGAGAATCTGCATGGATTCTCAAGTATTTCAGTATTTATCTTCATTTATTTACAGTTGAGGAAATAGTCATAATAGTTGCTTTGCCTCTGATCTTGGCACCCTGACGCACCGAGCCAACTGTTGACCGTCTATTGCTGGCCGTCACCTGTAGCCTTTACAGATGTGTCCGTCTCTGCTCGCCCATTATTAGCAAACCACTGGTCATATCAGCATGTTGAATTGGGGTCAGTGGGCCAAGCAATGCGTCCTGAGTCTCCAGCAGCGTGGTGTCAGTGTTGGCTCCCAGCGAGGACCGGCGGAGCATTGAGGTAAAGCTCCGCTTGTTGCCGGGCGGAGAGCTCTCCACCTCTGGGGTTCTGAGCTGAGGGAGTTTCTGGTGAACCTGCATGATTTCATCTGATTTAGTTCCGTTGTTGATATTATCTCTGCTTTGTGCCGCCCCGAAGTATTTTTCTTTTTGTCAAGCAAGTCCAACTTAGCAACAGTAACTAAGGGGGCGAGACTTAGGATTGGTCAATTATGATGGGTGCGATAGAGTCTGTGTAGGCAGGAGGTCGGGGATGGATAGATCAACAAAACATCAGACTGTAACACAGGAGTTCATTTCCTGTTTCCAACCAGCAGTCAACTTGTTCTCTTACCTTAACCATGTGTTTGTAATTGTACCATGATGATGATATTACTCGATGATATACTCTTCTTCCATGGACTGCGGTTTTTCTCAGGCTGCCGCTGTAGTATGTGTGCGCAGTGGCATGACAGCTCCCTAAAAGTGAAGCCAAAACATCTCGATCGCCCCCTGGTGGCCGTTAGTTCAGGAAGCGCTCGATATGATACGCAGCGGCGGTTTCTATGAGCGGAGGACACATTTTAAACGTCAATATCAAAGTCGATCGTGTTCATTTAATTGTGGGAAGCCAAAATCGTGATTAATATTTGATTAATATTGATATTTTAAATGTGCAGCCCTATCACGAATACAAACTACTCACTAGTTATTTTAACAGACGGCATTACTGTAGGCGACATGAGCCGGTGTAAGGTGCTGTGGGGTGGAGATGATGACCCGGCTCTTGTCGGGATGGGTTGTCCTCAGTTAGTCTTTCTTTTCTTTATGTCACGGCCGATTAAAGAAGGATAAAATGCTTTTTCACAGACAGCTTAAGAAACTGGAAGTGTATTCATTGTGAAATACAGAAAGCCCCAGTTAGAAGTGACTCATCAGAAAGAGTTGTCCATGATGTGGTAGTGAACCACCCGGCGGGATCTGGCTCGTAGTGTCTGTGGGCCGTAACGACTTCTCTGTGTGATCACTGCTCTGATTAGCTGCTGCATCTATCACTGAGTGTTTAGACGGGACGAACAGCTCTGCTGACGGACACGAGTTCACTCCCCGGTGCAGGTGCTGAAGGGGTGGGAACATGTACAACACACACACATTACTACTACTACACATTACCACTGCATGAATAATATTACACAGTGTTGTAATCAGTGAAATGTTTATTTTTTTGCAATGTTATGAATAATAAACAGTCATTGTACTGCCAGTAGTGTGATGTCTTTCCCCTCGATGAAGTTTAAGTTTCTGTAGGTGTAGCCGTTTACTTTGTCTCATCAGTCAGGGTGGCTCTCAGTACCCAGCATGCAATATGTTTTTCTCACGTGGCTCTTCAGGCTCATCACACCATATCCATCTGTTATAATGCGTCCCGTCTCTCCTAGTTTTATTGACAAATCGTGTCTATTTTTTAAATATTTAGATTTGCATGTGTGTTTGTTTATAAGAGAAAACCAATGTCACAATTGTTTAGTTTATCTCTATCGATGACTCTTGCCATGCAAGAAAAAACAAGTCTGTTTTTTCTGCTACTCCTCTCAACACTTTTCACATGATTTTTCCATCCTAATGCTGGCTACACAAGAATCAAAACCGATTTTGGGCCCGATTTCCCCCTCCCGATGATTGTCAGCAAAGCCCTGATATTTTGATGATTCTAAAGATTATCTTTATCTTTTTCTAACATTATCTCCTGGCCGCACGATCTCAAATCGTAAATATTAAACATGTTCAATATTTACGAAGGGATATCCTGTTGTGTGTGGGGAAACCCCGAGGACAGACGATGACGTAGTCACGTGGGAAAGAACGATAGCCAATTAAGAACCAAGCTGACTGAAGAAGGACAACCACCGCCGTCATTGCGGCTAATGCATAACGCAAATCATAAAGTAGTAGTAAGATGGACCTCAGAAATGGAGGACCTTGTGGCAACAAGTCGAGTGTTTATTTAACATGTCTCCATGACTTCATCCATCCATCCTTCGTGAATATTCATTACAAAGTAGAGCAAAAACTAACATCACTAATTCTTCCTGCCCGCCGTCTGCCATGTTTGTTTACACTAAAGTCACGTTTGATCGCGAGATGTTTTGCGAGATTTCCGGGTTTTTTTTTTTAGTCGGGACTCTAGTTGTACATGAATGAATCTGTTAGTGTGTGGTGTGCTGGTTTGGCCAAATCGTTGCTCTCCACACACTATAGGAAGAAAACTGTTAAATTTAACATAACATGTCGTGATGTGTGGCGTCTCTCACATCTGTTAAGACTTGAAAAATCTCTTAGTGTGGGCCAGCCTTAAGAGCCTTATTGTAAAATGGCTAATATAAAAGTTTTCAGGTATGACATTTACTTTAAATGAAGATTACAGAAGATTACTTCATGAGACTTGTCTCAGCGTCTCTGTTTGTAGCGGTATTAAGCTGTGTGGACTCAGCAGCAGCAGGTGGAGATCTGTGTGTCTGCAGCCTTTTGGAGCTGATGACTCTCCAGAGCTTCAGACTGATGACTCCACTCACTCTCCCTGATCTGGGAATAATCATTTTCTGTGATTTGGGAATATTGTGTCATAGATATTACACTCTGTCTTTGTTAATTAATCAAGGACTATGTAGTGTTTGCGTATGTGTGTCTTTGCTGTTCTGTCTTAGAGACATAGAAGTCGTTTGCTCTTGATATGTGCGAGGTGTTTGTTTTTTTCAACGTTTGTTTCGTCTCGTCTCCTTCATCCGTCTTTCCCTGTCTTTCTGTCTTTTCTGTCCTCTCTATCTTTCTGTCTCTCCATGTTTTCTCTCTCTTAATTGTTTCCAGAGTGTTTGTTTGGAAATTTGTTGAGTTCTCCATCACACGCAACCAGGATCTCAGCCAAGGCATTCCCCTCTGTACACACACACACACACAGAAAACACTTACACACAGAAAATACCACATTAAATCATTCAATTCCACCCTTGCGATGTGCACCGTGCAGTATGTGTGTATATGTGTGTATGTGTGTTTGTGTGTGTGTGTGTGTGTGTGTGTGTGTGTGTGTGCGCATGCTGCTGCATGTCTGTTTGCATTAGGCATGCATATGAAGGGGGATATTGAGAATCCTAAATCAGCATGTATATAATTAGACAGGATTTTCTCTGACAGCACACACTCCAGTCGCTGATGTTTGTATTTGCGTTGTCATGGCGATGCCACTTGCTCTCGGTGTCTCGGCAACAGCAGTGAGAAAGGTGAGAGCGCCACCCTTCCCTTTCCTCTTCTCACGCTGTTGAGCTGTGGCCATGTATTTCCCTTTATTACCCCACTGTATCTCCTCCGTTTCCATTCTACCTCACTCTCTCTGACTCTCGGGATCGTCTCAAGAGACACCTTTTAGAGTCTTTCTTTCGAGAAAAGAAATATTAGGATTTCTTTAATTTACATTCCTTACCGACTGTGCACTTCCTTCACCTTCTCTCATCGTGTTTCACTGAGGCAATAGGTCAATAGGTCGCATCATATACTCTCAGCGGGAACTCGATTTCCTATCATCCACTCCACGCTGAGCTGAACGTGTCCTCATGCTGTGGCGGGATAAAAGCTCCGGAGCTAGAGATGAGATCTGACAGATGAGAAAAGAGACATAGAAAGATACTGGGTGAGACATATAGATGTGGTGAGAGATATGGAGAGGGATGCAGGGAGGGGAGGGGAGGGGGAGACGGAGAGGTTGGAGGACAGAGAGGGAAGGGAGGGACTGTAAGGTGCTTTCCCAAATCTAGTCTTGAATTCATTGTTTGAAAAACATGTGGTCTGAATTTGTTTTGAGGAGAAAGAAGGACACGATCACACAGTAGTGCTTCACGCTAACACACAAACACACTCTACTTACAGCAGTCTATGAACTCGCTTCTAGTGCGAACAGACAGAATGCAGCCGTGTGTGTGAGTTTTAAAATGTTTTGCATGAAAAATAGCTCCCTAAACTCACACAGAACATGTTTCACAAAGCTCGTTTCAACTCTATTAAAAGTTTACTAAAAGCTGAAGTGTTTCCAGTGAATCAGTCAGGTGAAGCCCTCTGATAGGCAGAGACATGGCTGTTTAGGAGCGCTAATTGGTTAATGGGGCTTTTCCCAGATCTTTCATCACCTCCCGTTCCTCATCTGGTTTCAATCGAGAAATGAACCGCTGCCTCAACTTCTCGCCTATTTCTTTCTGTCCATTTCTCTTTCTTTCTTTGTTTTACTCTTCTGTCACTTTTGCTGTAGTCATCTTGTTTGGTATGGTATATATGTATATATGCTTTTTCATTGTGTCCTAGAATGTAAATAGATCTCTGTTCTAGGTTCTAGCTAGCAGGGCCGGTTCTAGCTTTTTGGGGGCCCATAGGCAAAATCTTGTTTTTTTTTACCAAATCCCACTTTGTACACATAGAAAATATTTTAATTTAACTTAGCTGCATTGTTAACATCAAAATCAAAGTAAACATGCAAATTATATGTTTAAAAAAATACATTAAATTACTTTTTAAACTAAAAAACGAGTTTTGGAAAAATTATAAATTTATGAACCAAAATAACCTACCACTAAACTACTAAAGATTTTAAATTCGGGACGGTCCGCATTCATTTCGGGACGACTTCGGTTGTATTTCGGGACGGTTCCGGGAGGATGGTGAAAAAAGTTAGTTGAGAGCCCTTACTGCATTGTATACATCCATGTTTACCAGCTAGCAGTCTTGTTCTTCCCTGCCTTTGTTGGTGCGTTGCAGCATACAGTATCTTGGAACGTTATCGCATAGTGAAACCATTGGCAGGACTGTCCATCGTCATGTATGAGACAAACAAAACGAGAATTCACTCAAAAAAATGGCTCCATAGCTCTACCTGAGATCAAAAACTCAACGGGGTAACTATGGTTAAGGAGGTTAAGGTTAGGAAACTAAACAGGCTACAACATTTGTCACAACTTGTCACTATCTGCCTGTCTGTCTGTGTGTTAGACGCTGGATAATCTCAGTATCAAAGAGTACAAAGTGAGTCTATTGTGCAAGTACTGCTGAGAAAATGCTGTGTAAGTTATCAGTAAAACCTCAATGGACAGTCTCAACTCCGCAGCTGCCACGAGACTAAAGGTAAAGCTTAAAGAACCTCCTGTAATTCTGCGGCTGATATTTGGAAATCGCATCAAGCTCAAGCCTGAGGATGACTCACTGGCTGTTAGAGCACGACTCTAAATCCCTCGAGGAGCAATAAGCAAAGGAGAGGAGATGAAAACTTGGAAAGACTTTTTGTAAGATTGTGGATGAATAGTGATGATGGGGTTTTCTCAATGGTCCTTTGAGGACACCATCTTTTACTTTAACCTGTTATCAAATTTAATTGTATCGTATCGGAACATAGTCTGGAAAGCAATTTCCTCCTGGGACATTAGGAGGGGAAATTTTATAAAAATTGTATCTGCATACCTTAAATTGCCTTTAATCCATCTTGTTAAACAAAGCCTCATAGAAATATTAAGGCACAAAGTATCTCAAACATACAAAACTTTGGTTGGTGTCTCCCTTCGTGAATCCCATTAAGAGCATGTGTGTGGCGGAACCTCCGAGCCGTGAATATTCATAGGCAGCTATAAGTGGTTATGAACGTGTTGAAAGTGATTTTCAATGGCCACATTATGAACGATGCCCAGAAAAGCAGCTCATTCAGAAGCATCTGTTACCTGATGCTGTTGCTGCCAAATGTGAGTGTGGGAGAGAGTTTGTGTGTTCTTCTATATATTGTATTCATTGTGGCAAAGCGTGGGGAGCGTTCGGGGTTAGTAGATGTGTGCCAAAAGGGGCCCGAAACCCTGTAGGACACCCTTATCTGTGCTAAGTGTGTGTGCATGTGTGTGTGTGTGTGTGTGTGCATACGAGACTTTCTGCATTGCAGAGGTTTGAAGCAAATGTCAATTTTTGATTTAGTGAAACTGTCGGTTCTCTATTCCCATGAAGTGTGTGTGTGCGTGTGTGCATGTGTGTGTGTGTGTGTGTATGTGTGTGTGTGTTTCAGTGCATCAAAAGGAGAGGATATGAAAGGTGAATGTCAGTCTTTGATGTAAAGCTTCCCACTGTTAAACTTCAGCTTCAATCAACATCTTAACTGCAACTCACACACACACACACACACACACACACACACACACACACTCAGCAGCGCAGCCACTGTTTCACATTAAAGACTTAACAATGAGAATTTAAAAAGAGTCGAGAGAGAGAAGAGACAAAGGAGAGTAGGAGAAAACACAGACTAATTTAGATGGATGGTGGTGCAGCGATGATCATCCTGCTCACCTGTTTATCTCACTACAGGTGTCTGCATTTCTATGTGTGTGTGTGTGTGTGTGTGCTTACATGTTTGTTTACGTCTCGGTGTAGTTGCAGGGGCGTTTGTGTTACTTGAGTGTGGGTGTGCATGTGATCATTTACATGATCACACAGTGAATTTGGCAACAGACCGCCGGCCTACCATCTGCTACTAACGGAGCATGCAGAGCGAGTGCGCGCGCACACACACACACACACACACGCGCGCCTGTCAATCTATTCTGTTTTGTGTGTGCGGTGCTTCGATACGCCACGCTGACTTGTTGGATTAATTGTGTGATTTATTCAGTTGGTTCCTGATTTGGGGTGAGGCAGCCTTTTACCAAAAGGGTGGAAACCATCATTAAATCTGACATCACCCCCCCAGACACACAAACACGCACACACCTACTCTCTCTCTCTCTCTCTCTCTCTCTCTCTCTCTCTCTCTCTCTCTCTCTCTCTCTCTCTCTCTCTCTATCTCTCTCTATCTCAAACACGTACACGCTCTAACAATGCAGCTGTTGCATAGCATAACACTGAAAATGAGGAGTCTTGTGCATTTCCTGCATCCTGAAACTTTGATTATTGCGTTATGATGCGTGCAAAGACGCATGTATGTATGTGTGTGTTTGTGTGCGTGTGTGTGTGTTTTCTAAGCAAAGGTGTCATAATAGCCCCCTGCTGTTCAGACCTCAATTAACCCCCTGCAACCGCACAGCAGAGACACAGAGCGGGGAGGAAGGCATCGGGAGGGGAGGATAAAAAGAGGCGATTGGATGACGGTGGCAGAGGAGTGATAGAGAGATTGACAAAAGTGGATTTCGTGACTGGTATATTTCTCTCTCTCTCTCTCTCCGAGGAGTCGTATTCTTCCCGTCTGCTCTTTCATCTATCCATCTACCCCCTTCGCCCCCCTGTCAGTCTGAGAGGCGCCCGGGGGCAGATGGAGGAACTGAATTCAGGAGTGGGACTTGGACAATGGCGGGTTGAGCCAGCTTTACAAACCCCAAACGTCGAGTGGACGGCCTGTGAAAGCCGCTAGCCTCGAGGCTTGCTAAAATGCTAACCATTCACAGACATACATATACAGAGAGAGAGAAGGAGAGAGAGCAAAGGGGCGCTTTCTTCTTTATATTGATAATAATAATAATAGCTATCAAAGCGAGGTCGTTTCACAAAAAAGTAGCCCGGGACAATCTGAGAAAATCTGGCCCATAGCCCGTGGCTTGTGAGCGAATGTGACCCCGTAGATGGCAGTGACATAGATGCAGTTAGTGAGGAAAGTGACTGCAAGCAAGAATCAACACATTCGGTGCCATGTTTAATGCAGCTAGTGTCCATTCGCGGATGTGACAGCCTCATCCTGTTCCAACTTTGCTCGGAGTCTTTGTTCGATCTGTCCTTTCTCATAAAGTTGATAGAGGGAGTGTAATGAACTTTTATCCCATTAGCTTCCCTGGCATCATTCTCCTGCCCTCTGCAGTCATGCCAATAAAACATATTTGAGCTGAGGACGGCGAGAGGAGACAGGGACACACATACGTATGATTACGACCACACATGCCCAGCTGCACATGAATCTACTCAAACTTCAAAATCAATATACAGGCATGTCGCTTACAAAAACACATGCAGGCATTTGTGAGTCAAATACATGCACTAACACACACCCACACACACACACACACACACTGACACCAAGGGGAGACGAGGGTCAGACAGGACTGATTGTCTCTTCCAGTCGCTCCAGAGAGCATATTGATTTTTCCCACACTCCTCTTTCTACACACCTCCCTCTCACTCTCTCGCCTCCTCCATTTCTCTCTGTTTCTCTGCAAAGGACTCTTCATATTTTTCTTTCCTTCCTGTCTCTTCCCTGTTGTCCTTTTCTCACTTTTTCTTCCCAACCTCCTCTCCATCACTCCTCCCACTTTCTCTCCCTCCATCCATCCCACTCTCTCTCTGTTTTCTGGTGCTTTTTTAGCCTCTTGCTGTGGACAGTATTGAATGGTCCTGACCCTCGCTCTTTGAGATAACTGACTTTGATTTCCGTACAACAATGAAATACATCCCCATGGTGCTATGGATACACCAGGCTGGCCTCACACAGCTATACCTACGAAAAGCAAATGCCCTGAAATTCGTATACTGTATATCCCACAAAATAAATTCTTATGTGATCAACGTAATTGTGAACCAGGAAGTATAAAGAGCGCCTTTCGCCTTGGAGACTGGTGTTCGTGTCCCGTGTGAAACCAGCTAGCTAAGTCGATCTCTTCCTAAACCTAAGTGCTTTTGTTGCCTAAACCAAACCAAGTTGTTTTCTGTGAAGACAGTGAAGTTTATTTTGAAAACACCGGGTTGGAAATTTATGCTGGACATTCGTAGGAAAACGCACAAAAAATGAGGAATAACTTTTCACAAGATATCATACGAACCGTTGTATGAGGATACGTTGGATACATACAGTACACCACTGCAAGGACAATTTCTGTGCTGTACTTCAAAGGTGTTTCAAGCATCAAATGATTTACTAATACTCCTCATACTCCACTCTCACAGGACGCAGGACTCTACGCATCACTCCTCGCATCTGACACAGTGCAGCCCTCTCCTATAAAGCCCCATCTGCAACAAGATTCCTGTCCTTGTCTGGGAATCATATACTGTGTCACTATTTAAGACCCATTTCTTCAGCACAGCTTACAGCCTACTATAACTCATTCAGGCGCTTCTCCTGCTGTAGTACTTCTCGCATCAAGCTGGAGCCTTATTTCATTGTTTTTGTGACGTGCAGCGTTCTTTCTGTCCTTAGCTTTTGTTTGTTCTTTTTGTTCTTTGGCAGTTTGGGGGGAAAACAGCCTTCGCGTGAACAAATCCTCTGACAGATTCCTAGATTATGCAGTGTGATAAACAGATGACATATCTCCAGCATCGACGCTGTTGCTGAAATGTTTGTGCATGTGAATATATACGAGAGAGTATGTCAGGAGGCAGTGTTTTATGGCGCCAAGTTATTAACTCCATGTGGCTTTTCTCTGATTCAGCATGTTAGAAAAACAATGAAGGAAAGGAGAGAAAAAAAAATCGTGATGGTTGTTTATCGTTTTCTCTGATTAAGCTCAGCGAAGAAGAGAAGAATATTCATTGTTCTTTATCTATAATCTATTCTGTCTGCTTCTACTTGTTCACTGTCACCTAGACTACATCTTCCCCAATTTGGCGAGACGAGGGATATATTCTATTTCCCTCCTAATCTCAATTTGGGTTCAGCAATGGGTTCAGACAGATGTTTAATCTGTTGTCACAACAATGCTCCTCAACAAGCCAGCTCTGCACAACGCACAATTAGTTTCACACACATGTTTATCTTGTACTTACGGGCTATTTTAGGATAATGGCGGTTGAGTTTTTTTGGTTCACGTCCATGGAAAAACCACAGTCAGAGTAGCTGTGCTTAAACACACAAACACTGAGGGATAATTGTGTAAAAGGATTAGATTGGCTGAGACTCCATTGTTGCGCCATGAGGGGAAGTATGCAACATGTCTGGTTGGATACCTTCGTCTGTTATTGCTAAACATTCAAATGAACTAATTTACCTGCTTTAACATTGACACACAGGTATACGAACGCTTCCACTTAGACAATTTAAGCTCATTGCTGTTGTTTTTTTTAATCATTTTTAACAAAAAAAAAAAGCAAAAATGTTCTAAAGCAGATCACTTTGAACTCAGTTTCATACATTTCCTTGACCCAAATTTAGGGGCTGCAACAAACTGCATTATTTTCATTGTTGATTAATCTGTCAATTATTTTCTCGATTCATCAATTATTGTAGTTGTTTGGTCTATAAAATGTCAGAAAATGGTGAAAAATGTCGATCAGTGTTTCCCAAAGCCCAAGATGACGTCCTCAAATGTCTTGTTTTGTCCACAACTCAAAGATATTCAGTTTACTGTCACAGAGGAGTAAAGAAACCAGAAAATATTAACATTTAAGAAGCTGGAATCAGAGAATTTAGATTTTGTTTTTTCTTAAAAAATTACTCAAACCGATTAATCGATTATCAAAATAGTTGGCGATTATATTAATAGTTGACAACTAGTCGATTAGCTCCTGCTGCAAGGAGATGCTGATAGTTTACAGTAAACAAAGTGTTCTCCTGACAAGCACAACATAGAAGTTTTCCAGTTATAGAAAGTGAAGAGAAAATGGGGTAAATGCAAATTCAACTGCAAATGCTCACAGTGTTAGCAAGGAGGACATGGATATAAACAATCCAGGATTTAAAATTTTTGTTTTACAAAAAAAAACTCAGCACCTTTAAAGGTTTGTGGTTTGATCCCCAACCGTCCACAGCCTAAATTGCTCCCTGTGTGTTTGTAGGGAAAGTTTATGACTGTAATGTAATGATTATACACCAGAATCCTTCAAAATAACTACAAAAATGAACTAAACTACAGAGTTATTGCACTGTAAATTGTCTATTTCATCAAATCTTCTACCAGTTGTTAATATAAAAAAATACTGATAAATACCCGCTTTTATAGTAAGAAAACAAAAATAATGAGCCATATCGCACTTTTGGACCGTTTCTGTGCCTTTGTCTTTCTTTCAGATGACATTATAATGATGACTCCTAACGTGTGAAACCGGACACACCTTTCTCCAGCAGCAGAGGAAAGGAGAGTTCCCAACATACCAGTCCCTTCATGAGATCCTATTCACCTCCTCAGCATCTCCCCGGGCCTCGGCGTCTGGGCGTGTAAGACAGACAACGGCCTCTCAGTCTCCCATCACAACAAAGGTAACCAGCCACTCATACACCTCAGGGCCTCAATCCATTTTCAATACACCTCATGGACGGGTCACATCAGCACGAAACTGACAGCTGGGAGTGACTGGAAACCGAGACAGGGAGGAGGAGTTCTTGTTTTTTTTAATGTTGCTGTTTGTGTATTTTGGTGTGGCACTGTGTTCATCCCTCTGTCTCTGTGTGTGTGTGTGTGTGTGTGTGCGTGTGCGTGTGCGTGTGCGTGTGCGTGTGTATGTCTCGGTGCAGCTGTGTAACCATCCCCTGTGTTGACAGTGCCAGTCCAAACACAAACATCATTGGTTTTTAATGATGTGATTATCAGGCAACACACACACACACAACATGGATCTGATGAAGACAAATCCACAGCGGGTTTGATTAATGTGGTTAATTAATACATACTGTAGATGTAATAAACTGTTTGAAATTCTGTCTGTCTCTCTCTGTGCATCTATCTGCTGCACTGTGTGAACTTGTGTCTGTGCATAAATTAATATTTGCAAGTGTGTGTGTGTGTGTGCGTGTGCGTGTGCATGTGCGTGTGCGTGCGTGTGTGTGTACAGTAGGACAAGCTCTGAGCAGCATGTGTCTCAGTAGCAGCTGTCCAGAGGCCAGGTGGCTGAACTGACCTCTGCACACACACACACACACACACACACACACACAAACACATACTGAAACACACACACACTGACCCCCACACCTTTAGTTTTACTGCGCGGCCATAAACTAAAGATAACACAAACAGCTCCTAAATCAACAGGCTCGATTGAGCAGCACCAACATCACAGCCGTCAGACAGATTCACTTCTCATTAGCAGCTCAGCAGCCTTCCTAACCTGCCACATCCACCATCAACAGGATGACTTCATGTACGTTGTTTCTTAAACTGGAATTTTAACAATAAAGACACACGATTGAGGCTTTAAAATGTGACATCATAATTATCGCATGCTTCCACTTGTTTTGTTTTGGGACTTGCATAGTTTGTGGTGTGCAGACAAAGCTCGTCTTTCTTTTCAGTGATAATTTGAGTTGGCGGAAGTCTTTATTTATATGTGGTATTATTGTGTGACATTTGAGTCCAATGTGGGATGGGCTGTTTCAATGGGTTGACATAAATTAAATTAAAAAAAAGACTCATTCATTCATTATTTGTACATTCAACAAAGAGTCCGAAATTAGACTGCTTACACACCCGACAGGTGGTCTTCATTCATGATAACTTTATTTATCACACGGCTGTGTTGAATACTCGATTCTGATTGGTCAATCACAGCGTTCTACGGTCTGTTATTTCTTTATAGCAGACCGTTGCTACAATATATATATATATATGTATATATATATATATACATACAAAACACAAAAATAGCAGGAGTCACAAGGTTACAAACATGATACAAAAAAATTGTCCCATTCTGGCCCACTTCCGTTAGCTTCCTGTACGCTTTAGAATTTAGTTCAAGATCCTCCTGATCACATTCAAAGCCCTCCATGGCATGACACTCTCCTACTGCTTTTACCGTTTTAGCTCCAACACTATGGAATTGCCTCCCCCTCCCTGTAAGGTCAGCTTGTTTGTAAGTTTGTTGCTTGGTTTTATTTGTCTTTTAATTCTGTTTTGTTTGTTATGTTGCTTTTATTGTTGAGTATCTGCTTCTGTTTTATAAATTGTATATTTTTTCATGCTGTATACTATTATGTATTTTATTATTAACTGTGAAGCACTTTGAAACGGCTGTTTTGAAAAGTGCTATATAAATAAAGTTTATTATTATTATTATTATTAATATTTATTACACGGCTGTGTTGAATACTCGATTCTGATTGGTTAATCACAGCGTTTTGCGGTCTGCTATTTCTTTATAGCAGACCGTTGCTATGTATAGCAGACCGTTGCTATGTATAGCAGACCGTTGCTATGGGCGCAGCTCTGATGTCGGACTCTGGCGGACAGTTTTTGTGTCAAATTTTTGATTTCTTAAGTAAGTAGCCGGGTAATAAGCGGGATAATGTCCAGCTAGCGGGTCATTGTTGTGAAAGAATCCCCTTCAGGGCTCCGCGTCGGGGTGCGGCATCGCCCTGTCGGGGATTCTTTCACAACAGTGACCGGTAATTGTGGTAAGACACTAAAAATATAGTGCTGTGGTTAGAGATGCTCTCCTTAGTCCGCTTTTGACAAATGTAAATCAAGTTTGTCAAGTTGCACCTGTCTTCATTGACAATGTCGTCTACCTTTCTGAGCTCTGGAAATAATGGATCTTTGTTCGTGTATAGCTGGAGGGTTGATGATATTTTCACTCCATGAGAACAACAGCGACATTTAACGACTTCAAACACGTGACACTGGATGCTGTCTGATGTGTTATGAAGATTTACTGTAAATAGTCACCAGACACTTTACTTGTTTAGCATATTTTCCACCATCCAGATAGAAAAACAAATGTTAGGTAGACACAGATAGTATATGGGCTCACATGTAATGACCTTTTTAACATGCACACATCCTCTCTGCATATGGAGGGCTCTAAATTTGACGATGTAGCCATTGTGACTTCATTCTCCTCTTTGGTTACTTTGAAAAAACAAATATTAGGGTCAAATGTGTCCTGAAAACGCCGAAGTTGTTATCATCTCTAACCTGTGGATTCTGTAGGTTGAAGTTGGAAAGGACAAAACAGTTATTTGTATCTTTTTGTATTTTAATTTACCCAGTTTATGGCCATTGTCATCTTGGTTTATGCCATTGTCATCTTGGTTTTTGGCCATTGTCATCTTGGTTTTTGGCCATTGTCATCTTGGTTTATGGCCATTGTCATCTTGGTTTTTGGCCATTGTCATCTTGGTTTATGGCCATTGTCATCTTGGTTTTTGGCCATTGTCATCTTGGTTTTTGGCCATTGTCATCTTGGTTTATGGCCATTGTCATCTTGGTTTATGGCCTTTGCCATCTTGGTTTTTGGCCGTCGCCATCTTGGTTATTTGCAACCAGAAGTGACACGAGAGGGTGGAGCTAAGTACATCCGAACGTTGAATAAGACATTTTTAGGCGACCAAAATGTTACAATTAACTTACATGAAAACACACTGTGAAAGGGTTAAAGTTCTGAGACGAATACGTGGACAACTCCCAGACGCCGTGTTTGCGACCTGTCAATCACAAGGTAGCCACACCCTAAATCATACCCTGCTTCATGGTCTATTTTACTCTAAATTGGAGACCATGAGACCATAAACTCATGTTTACAATGTTTACTGAGGTAATAAATCAAGTGAGAAGTAGGGTCATTTTCTCATAGACTTCTATACTATTAAAAAGAGTCGCCCCCTGCTGGCTATTAGAAAGAACACAAGTTTAAGGCACTTCCACATTGGATTCACTTCTCAGAACCGGAGGTTGCCCACTGAATTAAAGGTCTAATGACAAAGGGAGTCATATGTTATACAGTTTGTAATGGTCTTGTGGGCAAATTTGTCATTTTAGGCTTTGTTTAAATAAAATTGACTGGACTTCTTTGACATTAATGAGCGGTAAAATATTCAGATATTCTGGACAAATGGGAGAAATTATTACTGGCAACCCAGTCACTTTGTCTGCACTGCCCCCAGCAAGATTTAAACAGTCTTGCAGCTTGACCTGGGCTGTTGGGGTAATCTGAGGCAGTCACGTTTGTGGTGTGTATGTGTGTTAGGGGAGGGCAGGTCAGGTGGGTTAGGCTGTGTCTAAACAGGCTGTGTGCCCTGAAGCCTCGTTGTATTGCAGGAGATAGGGGGTCACCCTCCATCTCCTCCCCTTTGCTTCCTCTCTTCCCTCACTTCAGCTATGACACACTGCCATCAGTGACCGGCCTCTGCCCTCCCGTCTGCTGTCATGCCTCCGTCTCCTCCCCTTCGTTCAGCAATATTACAACTCTTTCCTGTCTCTTATCCCCCACCCACCAAAAACCACTGTCTGAGTAGACTGTGTGTATGTGTGTGTGATTGTGGGAGTGTGTGTCTGGTTGAGGGGTGGGATGGGGGATTTGGGGGAGCAGTATAAAGCACACACACACACACACACTGAGTACACACACATCAGCATTACAATCACACACAGCTGTTTGCATTCTGTCTTGGGAGCCAGAGAGGGATCAAGAGAAAGAGAGAGGAAGACGGGCTGCACCACCAGATCTGTCATCTTCTTGAGATGATACGTCACTAATCCCTAACCAAGAATCCCTATAGTAGGGGAGGGCGGGGTCGGTTGGGACAGGGGGATTGTTATTTTTCTTCTTCAATACTGTTTTTAGTTATGCCAACTACAAAATTCATATTATTGGAAAGTTTATTTTCTGGCTTATCAGTTGATGCTAGTGTTAGCTGTCTGATTTTTTTGTTGGTAGCTGGCACAGGAGTCCAAAGTGTGTCTGTTCTCTCTGGGATGGTTGGGACAGTTACCCGGGGGCGTTTGGGAAGCTATTATTTATCGTTCTTACCTTGTTACAAATCAACAAAACATATAAACACAAGAAGAAGGCTTTTTCCAAATTGAATAACACCCACTGAGTGAATGTTTACTCGAGTGGCAGCCAGTCAGAAACCCTTTTTGGCCAAATTCCATATCTCTTATGAAAATGTAATGATTTTATAAATGTTTTCTTTTTTTTCAAAGAAATTTGTAAACAAGTGACATTGTAAATATAAGGTGATCAAATTTAGACTGCCATTTTTTCACTTTAAATTATGTTTTGTTTTTTTAGCCCAGAACAAGGTGTTCCAACCTCCCCTACCCACTGTCCCAACCGTCCCGGGGAGGCAGAATTTTGTTAAAATACACTCCTTTTGCATTTAATAAAATTGTGCCTTTCACATTTGAATTGAGCTCTAAGGAACTTGATAAATTGCTAGCAGACACCTGTATCTGTTCAGGGATCAAATTATTTTCATTACTGTTCAAGTAGTCTGTGAGTATTGGAAGGTTATTTGGCGTCGATACAAAAGTGTGACAACCGAACCCAATCTCCCCTATTTCTGTACTGTAATCCACCAACGCAATTCCAATAAGGAATCTAGTAGTGAGATTACTTTATGTACATAAGTAAGTCACTATAAAAGTTTTCAAGACAAGCTTAAAAATCAGATGTGTCTGAACAAACAACATAGATATCGAACATATTATATTGACATATTTCAATTGTGGGGCCTAATAATAAGAGGCTGTTCTGCAATCTTGGAATCACAACATGAAGGTCATGAACCTTCTTTAATTTCAGCCAACAGCTTCAGATCAGAAGGTCTCAGAGACCTTGAGGAGACAAAAGGTCTAAGATATAATACAAACCTATCATAGTGATATAATTATTTATGGGTGATGATATATTCCCAAAAGATACCATCATTTTTGTGATGGCAAATTATGTTCAAAATGTGAGATATATGCACGACTAAGATAGTTTTTAGCCCCGAGTGACAGTCCCTATGCTTAATGTCAATCACTGCGGCAGCAATTACATCAAGGGCACATGTTGAGTGGTGCTGAGAAGCCATTCTTTTTAATTGTGTTAATAAAATATAAATTTAGAAATTATAGCAAGTGAAAGCCAGAATGAAACACAAGACACAAATGGTCAAGTCAGCCTTATCTGTTGTTCAAAATAACAAATAACTAACATCCTCACATTTGACCTCTTTTTGGCTCAAAGCAATGACTGAAACAATGATTGCAATTAAATAATGGTAGTACATATATAGTAGGCATATACAGTACTACATGGCTGCAACTAATGATTATTTTCATTGTCAATTAATCTGTTAATTATTTTCTCAATTAATCGATTAGTTGTTTGGTCTATAAAATGTCAGAAAATGTGGATCAGTGTTTCCGAAAGCCCAAGATGACGTCCTCAGATGTCTTGTTTCGTCCACAATTCAAAGATATTCAGTTTACTGTCACAGAGGAGTAAAGAAACCAGAAAATATTCACATTTAAGAGGCTGGAATTAGAGGATTTTGACTTAAAACGATTAATAGATGATCAAAATAGTTGGCGATTAATTTAATAGTTGACAACTAATCGATTCATTATTGCAGCTCCAATATAGCAAATAATAAATAAAGTATACAGTATGAGTAAACAGTCATCCTCAATAGCTGGTTGACTTCATTTACATGGATTTTTCCCTACATGGATTCCACACCTTAAAGTAACTGTTGAGCATATGCACATCTGTATACTGCCATTATTAAACATCTGTAAAAAAAGACCTCTGCATTTGCAAATGTAAGTCATGATAAGCTGTGAGCCTAGGCTGCTGCGTTGTTTTGTTGCATTTAACATTGATTGATCTTCATCCAAACAAGAGGAAGAAAGAGTTTATTAAAGTTTGATGTGTGTGCTGGAAAGTTTGTCTCTCCAGTTTGCTGAATGCTCCAATTTAAAGAAACTCATAATTCTTCATTTATGAAGCTGAGAGCTGCTGTACCATTTCATAATTGAAACTGAAAACTCATCCTATTTATAATAATTAAAGATAACTTAATTTGAGTTTTGCACATGCAGTGCAGTTACTCTGGATGTGAAAGCTGTATGGAGGGGCTCATCGGTGGTGTGGTCCCAGTATAACAACAACAAGTGTGTGTCCATCATGGGGCGGTTTCAATGTGTCTTTTTAACTGAAGGTGAAAGCGCAACAACAAATGTGTCTTAAATACAGCATGTCATTATTGGTTCAGCCATGTGGAAATTTAAGATTCAGATGGGTTTTTCCCCATTTTGTCCACCACGTTAGATTTCACCAAGAAACTCTGTCGCCTTCCTGAGGCCAGATAAATAAAGCATCAGGTGACCGGGACACTGCAGTGAGAATAAAAGTCCCCTTCCTTTCGAGGTCAAACTGTTGCTGGTTGTGACTGACGGCTAGTTGGAGACCTGCTGCTACCTTGAGGGGAAAACGCAGTGTGCGCGCAAGTGTGTGTGTGTGTGTGTGTGCAAGAGAGAGAGAGAGAGAGAGAGAGAGAAGGAGAGAGAGGATTGTCTGGACAGACGCAGTAGCAGACGTGCCCGCTCCAGTCTCTCTCTCTCTCTCTCTCTCTCTCTCTCCCTATCACACACTCTCGGGAGCAGCGCTTTTGACGCACCACGCAGAGTTGGATTATAGTAGTAGCTGGTCTTTCACGGGGCTTTTTTTTTCCTCCCTCAAACTGCCTACACCCTGCTTTGCCAATGACCGGCAATTGATACATGATCGGAGTCAATAATATCTCTCCAGCACGGTGACCTCTGCTGAGCTTTTTGGGGGAAAAACCGAGCGCTGCCTCCTCTCCGGACGCGTGTTGTGAATTAATAACAGCCTCACCTGGAGTGTGTGTGTGTGTGTTTTGCACTAAAGTGTGTGTGAGAGTGTGTTTCCTCTGGATCAGATTAAGGATCGAGGTGTTTCACTGGCTTGGTTTCCGCACATAGACACACACAGACACAACACACAAACACCGGGGGGATTCTTGCACCGCATGCCGGGGACATGTGGAAGTTTGCGCCGCTGTAGCGCAGCCAGAGAGCCGGTCCGCCGCCTCGTCGACCTGAACTCTCCCTGCCCAGGAGGGACCAAATTCCCGGTTCACAGCCTTCACACATCGAAACCGCTCTGTAAGAAGACCCAAATGTAAATTCAGAGCGAGAAAAATTTAAGAAACGCACGTCTGAAAGGGGGAGGACAACGGGAAAAAAAAAAAAAGAGGACGGCATCCCGTTGCGTGCAGAGTTTGGTGAGCTGGTTTTCGGGGATTTCAGGGCTTTTATTTTTTAACGCCCTTGTATTTTCTCAGTTGTTTTGTGGGTCTCATATTGGCCCCCCACTTGCCGCAGTGATGGTGGGAGCTGTGAGCCCCGTTGGCCCTGGCCGCTCCCCGGTGACCGCGCCGGGGCTGCTGCTGCTGGCTGTTCTGGTGTCGGTGCTGTCCGGCGGAGCGGACGGGCAACCTTGCCCGGCCCAGTGCTCCTGCACCGGGACCACGGTGGACTGTCACGGCCAAGGGCTCCGCAGCGTGCCCAGGAACATACCCCGCAACACGGAGAGACTGTGAGTACCGGAGTGGGGGGGAAACGCTTTAAACATTTCCCCAAACAATTTCAACACACTTCACAGGGAAAATCCACTAGAATATGATCTATTTCTTTGTCCGTCAGTGGTGCCAAATAACAAGTGTGCACTGGCACACTTATAGCCTTTTTTTAATTTCAGCCTATGTTTAATAAAGATGTGCTTCTCCTGAAGGGGTGTAAGAGTTTATTTTATGATCATATAATAATGTTTTTTGTTAATACTCGTGTTACATTTTGTATTTCGGTCCTTTTAAACTGCATGCTGACAGAGTAGGAGGATTGTTTCCTTGGGGACCACATCTTAACAGCGCATGCATTTGGATTTACATGTGAACTAACACGTTAGAAAACTGCATCTCAGGATCTGTAAATTCTGCTAAATATACATTTTTATTTTGTCCTGTCAACTGTAAAAAAAAAAACACCTGAGTTGTTAATGCTTGTGTTTTAATGAGAGGACTGGTTATTATTGCTGATCGCGGAGCTGAAGTTCGGGGCACCGCTGTGGTCGTGTTGGTGGTTTCGCACTGTTGCATTAGCACAGCCTCCGTAGACCACATCGGTTTGTCTGGAGACCAGCAAGTTAATCAAAAACGGATTTGGACAAGTGGGATTTTGAGTTAAACAGGCCGTATTTTATTAGTCAGAGACCCCTTGATGAAATTAAATTTTTAAATTAAATTTGCCCAGTATAGTGGAGCAGCTTTCTCAATTTCTCTGACGCTCAAATGACAAATCTGCATTACCAAGTTTCAACAAAAAAAAACCTCCAGTAGCTCTCATGCTTTGTCCTTGTTTCATTAACATATCTCATGTACTGACTTTCCCATTTCTCTGTCCAGGGATCTGAATGCAAACAACCTCACTAAAATCACCAAGGCGGATTTTGCAGGATTGAGGCATCTGCGAGTGTTGTAAGTGTCTATTTTATTGTCTCCTTTGCAGATGCAAAAGAAAAATTCTCTCACGCACCTTGCAACTTTCCCCCCCCAAATACCACAACACACACACACAGTTTCCAGTCCTGTTGAGCATCACAGCTCATCTAGCAGCCCTGGAGCTGCCGCATGCAGCACTGCGTCTAGAAGCTGTGTGTGTGTGTGTGTGTGTGTGTGTGTGTGAGTGTGTGTGTGTGTGTGTGTGTGTGTGTGTGTGTGTGTGTGTGTGTGTGTGTGTGTGTGTGTTTAAACAAAATAGCAGTGACACCTGTTAATGCTGTCGTGTTAATCTGCCAGTGGAAGTGTCAGGAGGGGCTTATTTTAACCACCGGGCAGAGAGGGAAAGAGATAGCGGTCATTAGGTGTAACCGCGGAGGGAGGAATGCAGCTGGAAGCCAGGGAGGGTGGAAGGAAAGGAAAGGAAAGGAAGGAGTCAAGTAAGAACAAGTTTCTGAGATTACCTGGGATGAAATCAGGTTACTAGTGGGACAGGGATAGCCTGCTTTTATTGTCTGTGTGTGTGTGTGTGTGCTATCCAGCTGCTAAAACTGAATGGCAGAATACACATTGTTGGAATTCCTCCAGAGATTATAGGTCCTTAATTGGGTGCGCGCGTGTGTGTGTGCGTGCTCTAGTCTTAATGCTAGCTGTTTCCTGTGTGTTCATCGTGACTAATGTGTGCAGTTACACACAACCACAAATCATTTGAATTTGAATTACAAATGCAACAATTAGTTGATAGAAAACCAATTTATTGACAAGAGAGCATCGATAAAGCAGCAAACAACTATTTGCAATGTGATGATATAGTGGAGTAACGTCTACCCCCTTTCTTTATGTACCGAGCTACTGTTCAGAATGACCTACCAACTCCATGTGCACACGAGCAGTGAGGCGAAAAACAATGGGTGACTTCAAACGGGGTCTTGTTTACCGTGTTCACGAGAAGAGTCCATATGAACGCCCGCCTCTTGTCGTATTCACGACCTCATAAGTGGAAAGTTTCTGAAAGCTCAGAGTTTACCAGTCGTGACGTGTTTGTTGACGTTGTCAGAAATGGCGGAGGCCGTGGAAGTTCATTTTTCGGTACATAATAAGTTGATATATATTGTAATTTTAGTCGTGTATTGTTTTTCTTCGTAATTTTATAATAGGTCAGATTAAAATGTTGATATTCCCAACGGCCTCATCTTTTTTCTCTGTCATTATGCCTTTGGATTTCCTGCATTATGTTACCCGCTTGCCAGCTTGCTAAATTGTTAGCGTCTGTGGCTTCTAGACGCTGACCGTAACGTTAATATTGCCGTTGCTTAGCAGCAGTGTTCTCACTACTTAACCACTTGAACGCCAAGCATATGGTGTACACGACTTCCCATGTTGTAAACACGAGCTCACGAGTTTCATTTGAAGGCACCATGTGCTCATATTGGCCGCCACATATTCCACAAGACGTAGTCGGACGTAGTAGGCCATTCCGACAGATATTTCCTGCCTGAGTTACTCTATTTAACTACATTTATATATGTTCATCAGACTAGTTTGACAGAATGAGCTATACTTGTAAAGTTAGGTAATTCTGAGCAGGTAGCTAGCTTGTTTTGTCCGAACACCTGAGTCTCTCTGTTGTGCCCCACTGGCTAGCTAATCACCGCCGCTCTGTACTGGCGGTCATAACGCTAATAACGCCGTCCGGACCCATGGCGTCGTCGCGGAAACTTAGCGCCACCCGCCTGGCTCCCCCTCAGGTAAACACTGTTAGCTCTGTCAGCACTGTTGCTGTTGTTTTCGCTGTTAGCATTGTTAGCTGCCGGTTAGCCGTCTCCATGTTGAGAGCCGTGTCGAGGCAACAGATCTGCTCTGACTTCCGTATCGAGCTCCTGCATAAAAAAACCTGTTTGCAGCTTCTCAAATGAGAGGATGTACATCATTTTTGTCATATATGATAGTCAGCGAAATATCTTTGGAGTTTGGCCTGTTGGTTGGTTAAAACAACAACATTTTGAAGACCTCACTTTGGGCATTGTGAGAGGTGTTTTTCATTATTTTTCTGTAATGGAAATAATTGCTAGTTGCAGCCCTAATTTCAATGTTCAAACCCGATACAGCTGCTTGTCCATGAGTGTAGACCATGATACAGCCTATAAAAATGTGTGTGTGTGGCTGCTTGGCTTGGTCAGCACAGTGCTCCCGGGGGAGTTGTGCTGGTGTAAGTGAATGAGTAGTCACAGCTATGTGGTTAGATGGAGGGTAAATTGGATGATAGATGAGTCGCTGTCCAACTGATGGGCCAGTTTTAAAGTCAATTCTGGGGCTCCATCGACCCGCCGCTGATTGTCTTCTCTCTCTCTCTCTCTCTCTCTCTCTCTTGCTGTTTCAACATTCTATCACTTTCCATCTCCACCAATCTGTTTTTCTTCCTTTTTATTCACACCCGCTGCCACCTATCTTCTCCATCTCTCCCTCCCTCCCTCTCTCTCCTCTTCAATGTCAATCTCTTTGCCTCTCTCGTGTCCTATCTCACTCACCTTCACCTCCTCTTCCTCTTTACTCTCTCTCTTATCTGTGGCCCCATGCAGCCATCTTTCTCCTTTTCTTTGGCCTCTCACGGTGTCATCGCACAAATCACCGTCAGCTCTCTATGCGTCCCTTCTATCACTCTCTTTTTCTGTCCAGTGCTTATTGTCTCACTCTCTCTCTCTCTTTCAGGCAGCTAATGGAGAACAAAATCACCACGATTGAGAGAGGAGCCTTCCAGGACCTGAAGGAACTGGAGAGACTGTGAGTTACACTTTTGAATCAAAGCAGCCGGCATTTTGTCCCTTAACACATTTTCTTTACAAATACCTATTTGAGGATGCTTATCCTTGAAAGCATACCAAGCAGACACGTTTATTTTCATATATGTGAAATGCACGCATACAGATAGGTGACAAATGAAAGGAAAAACCAACATAAAGCGTCATAGTGAGATGTTGGGTTGCCATGAGCCACCAGAACAACTTCATTACTCCTCGTCGTAGACTCTACAAGTCGGTGGAGCTCTTCTGGAGGGATGAACATCCTAAAGATGTTCCCTCAGTCTGTGTTTTGATTATGGTGGCGCCATTGCATGTCACACCGTGTGAGATGGGTTAATAAGATCTTCGTTGCAATCTGTGTCTGATGGTGCGATATCCATTTTGAGGGAAGTCAGATTGTGCTATGAAAACCTGGCGAAACGTAGCGCTGTAGAAACACGTCATCCATCTGCTGCTCTCATGTTTTGAAAATGCAGCAAAAAAAAAAAAGTATATATAGTTATAAAAAAGAGCCTTATTAAAAAAAACCTTGAGCTTACAATGTCACATCAGACAGTGTATTCTACGTAATTTCATGGCTTTTTTTGGCTGCTTGGTTTGTAGACGTGGGTCGTAGCAGTCGGCACATTGGTGTGAATTTGGTCCTGAATTTCTGACATTACCAGCATTTTGATGCAGGATGTCATCAAAGCTGTAAATCAGAGGCAATATGGGACCACTGTTTTGGATTGAAGACCAAAGATTTCACCACGTTTTTTAAAAATATTTTTTACTTTGGACATCCAGAAATTGCACAGAAAACTGTATGTCTTCATAAAAGTTTAACCCGACTGTCATGATGTGCGGCTGCCAACGTCTCAGTCCAAGAGGAGAAGTTTGAAATTGAGTCCCGGGGCAGTGACTGAGTGAACAGCCAAAGGTTGTTATGGCGTTGGCCGGGAATCACTGGTATTCAGCATCCGACCCTGAGGCAGTTATGGCATAATTAAGTCTCGGTAGTGTGTGAGAGAGCAAGACAGAAGGGGGATGCGGACCCCTTACTGCTGATATGTCCATTGTGTCGACTGTCAACTCTGCTTGATGTGTGAGCTGCTCGTATATGTGTGTGTTTGTGTGTTATGTGGCCTGACTGCCAGCCAATGACACACTGGAATGCAGCAGACTGTGACAGAGTCTGAGGAGGCTTAGAGACAAGCTTTTAATTAAAGACACATAAAACTCTGCGCTGCTTACGCAGACGTTTACAAAAACACAGACATACCTGTATACACACAGAGATATCCACCTGTACGCATACACAGACGTACATACAGCGTTAAATCAAATTAAGGTAGTTCATCTTTATGATGGCTGTTTTGGGTAAATTCCTCCGGAGTGGTCGTGATGAAAAGGATGAAGTATGATGATTCCCCAGCTGCTCTTGTCTCCGGCGTGTCGTGCCTGGTTTTCCTCTGCTCTCTGCGGCACTGTGGCTGCCCTTTGTTGACAGAGAGAGAAGCTCTGTGGACCACTATAAGAAATCTGCTAGTGTTTCTCGTGCAACCAACGCTGGGTTCTGTCCAGCTAAGCAGATCTGGGAATTCCTGCCCAGAGCTGCAGACAAAGGGGGCAATATTTAACTGCGTACGGTCCGGCTCTAACAGCAAACTTTATTAGTGATTACCCCCTCTGCAAAGAGATGGTACATGCTGGTAAATCCAGTCTCTCATGCATATATATGAGCAAAACAGGCTTCAACACAGTAAACACCAGTAGCAGATAAAGCATGCTGTCTTTGTCTTGGATCTGATGGCAACAAACACCTTTGACAGCGGCTAACTTTCTGACACAACATGGCTGTTTGCTGTTGTCCTCGCGAGGGTTTTCAACTGTAATTCAGCGTCTCTGGCGTGGCATGTTCACAAACACAAAGGTGGAGTCAGTCATCAATGCCCCCCCGCAGCCGCCGGACAATGGCGCGTCTACGGAGTCTGGAGTCTGGGGGCTCATTTCAAAGGCCTCCGTCCTCCGGGGGTCTGTAGGGGGGCCTGCTGGGCACCGCTGCCCAGAGGAGAGGGCCCTAAGCCGGGCTGACGGATCCACAGTGACTGCCCCCCACGGGGGTGGAAAACGGTTCCCCTTCTCATCCTTTTTTTTTTTTTTTGCGACAGTCCCTGCAGGGCTGGGCAGGGTGGGGTCAGGTGTGGGGCAGCAGCTGGGGGGTATGGAGGAGGGGTCGGCGGTGGAAGGAGGTGTGGAGGAGATGGGCATGTCACAACACACACGTGCACATACACAAAAACATGCATGGGTATGGATACACTCATGCATGCGCATTAACTTACGCAAGGCTGCTCTGTCAGTACTGGTTTTTATCTTGATTTGCCCCCCCCCCCCCTTACACCCACTCACGCCTTCATTCATTCTTTAACCTCTCCTCATGTTTTTCTCCCGTACCCACCCATCTCGTTCTCTCTCTCTATTGTCCTGTGCTTCTAGGAATGTCATACATTCTTCACTCTCTCTCCCTGTAGATTATGAAGAATAGGAAAGAGAGGAGTTCCTGATCCTCTTATCCTCCTCTCACATTTGACTGGTTTATTGCCCCTAAACAATTCAAAGTCTTTGAGGCTGAAGACGATAGCAGCCGCAGATATGCGGAGAGAAAGGAAACAGTAATTACAGGTAATGCTTTCAGAGAAGAGCAGCGACATAAAGCCTCAGATGATTAGCCTGTAATTGAGTGATCACATTGTCGAAGATCATTTTAACAGCGATGAATAATTGTAAAACAGATTACAGGTAGCGAGACGTGTCTATCAACAGTGATCACAAACTAGTTAATTAAACCTCCATATAAGTGATTGTGTTGTAATATGTGGACAAAGTGACTGTCGAATAGATAATTGTAACAGCGAGTTCAGATGGCGATATGGATTTGAAAGAAAAGCGTCGGATTAGTGCTAAATGATTAAAGCTTGTGTGTGATGACATTTTTTCCCCTGTCATCATTTCAGAGCAACGTTTCAAATCTGCACGCAAAAAAACATTTTTCACTTTTAAAGAAGTAATTTGTGACAGATTTTCCCGAGTCCCTGCCAGTCTGTGCAGCTGCCAACTTTTGTTATATTTGTTGGTAAACACCAGTTAGCAGTGAAAACTTTCAAAGTTCAGGGAAAAGCTCTTCAATGCTGCTGAATGTGAATGATTTTTGGATTTCATTGCTGTGCCATGCACTTTGGTGGATGATGGTTCACTTCTGGGGCTGCCCCCCCCTTAGTCGATTAATCGACCAATAGGTCGTTTTGCTCTTAGTCGACTTAAAATTTCTGTAGTCGATTAGTCATCTTTTATCCTTTTTTCATGCTGAATGACTTATTTCCAAGAAACTTCTGAGCACATCTCTGGTAAACACCAGATTTAAAGTGGTGCTTTTGTGTGATTCTTTGTGGAAAAACTCAGTTTTACAAATCTGTCGATTAAATCAACTAATCAAGTAGTCGACAAAATTGAATGAGTGTTAGTCAACTAAGAATTTCTTTGGTGGAGGACAGTCCTTTACTTCACTAGCTGTGAACCAAATACACAAACTGTTGGAGTAGATATACACACATGCACTCACACACACTCACATTGGTCAGTTTGAAGTGGTTTTGGAATAAAGGCGGTTTCTCTGGGTCACGGAAATGTCCACAAGGATTGGGATGTAACTATGGTAGCAGTACTATGTGTGCGTGCTAGTGTGTGTGTGACAGATTGTCAGTGTTAAATGTGTATTATGGCAGCAGTGGAGTAATAATTGGATTCTGAGGCGGTTTGTTATTTCCTTCCCAGCCAGAGTCTGCAAACCTGTAGTACTACACATCTCCAAGGCTGTGAGGTGTTAGGAGTGTGTGTTTCTGTATGTTATGTTTGTGTGCGTGTTTGTGGGAATGTGTGTGTGTGTGTGTGTGTGTGTGTGTGTGTGTGTGTGTTTACTGTGTGGTTTGTGGCCCTCTAGCATCTGTTTATGATTGCAGGGATTATCACCAGGCTGCAGTGTGACATTAGCTTGTTGGAGTGACTCTCACACCTCCAGACTACTGGCGGCTCGGTCTTCATTCACTTTCAGCCAGACTTTGACTAATGAATCACGACTGTGGTGGATGTACTCTGAGGGTGTTTTATGTGCACGCACACACACACACAGTGATGCATTCCTTCAGGTCCAGAAACAAACCACTAAATCACTACTGACGACTAGATTATTTCAGTCTGAGGCAGTCGGTACTTTTAGATAGACAGTAGAGGTGTTCACGACATGTAAGAACAAATCTTTAACGCTGAATCTTCACGCTGAACTGACTATACTGAATCACCGTCGTGTACATGGTTTACACAAGGTGTTTGATAGTTATCAAAGTATAAGTTGGGACATTCGTAACAATGATGCCAGATTTTTAGTTTTGGTTTTATAAGTCAACATTTTGGCAGATCTGGCCTTCTTCAGGATGTGTGGTAGTTAGAGTTGAAAGGATTTGTCGATAGAAACTTAATACGCAACAATTTTGATATTTGATTAATTGTTTATTTTATAAGACGAATAAATAACACGAAAATAGGAAATTCTCAGCTGCGAATATTATTTGTCTAGGTGTCTGTGAAAGGTAAGAACTAAAGGAGTGGATCTGGTCTGCGCTGCCTTTGTCAAGGTTGAAAGGAGTAATAAAGTCTGTCGTCCTGGTTCGGACTACGGAGCCTCCGTGTTGTTGTCTCATAAATATATGCGCAACTCAACCCGTTTTGCACAAAGTGAATGGTTGATGCGTTTATTTGCGATGTAAAACGTCATGAATCAACCTTAATTAATATAATTAAGTAATATTCGTGTTCGGTGTGAAAGTGCTGATGACAAAAACAACAGTTCACCGGTGTGTAATGGCCTTTAGACTGTTTGACAGACAAAACAGGTCATTTGAAGATGTCACTCTGGGCTCTGGGACATTTTTCTAGTCTAGTTTCTTAAGTCTAGTGGCTGAAGGAGTGATTTCATTAGACTTGGAGCGTCTTGAGCTGTATCATTTGCAGAGGCCGTTGTAACGTGAATACTGTTTCAGTGTCCCTTGGAGAAGATAAAATAACAGGTTTACCCCACGTCCTTTACATGAGTACATGAAGTCTAATTCATAAAATTGATGAATAATTCAGCTTTCTCGTGTTACTTTAATGACCCTAAATTGAGAAAGATATGATGGTTAAGGTGTTAACAGACAGTTATGAGCAAAATAATTGAGTGCATTTCAATGCACGACACCTTTAGAGGGACCAGACTGGTTCTGATTCATCACTGTCTTTACTTCATTTTCTCAGTCTCCTAGTCTGACAGCATTGCAACTATTTTAAGAGAATGAGCTCATACCCCCTTCTCTGTCCTCCTTCCGCCTCCCCACCTCCAGCACCAGTCCGTGCACTCACCCAGGGGAGGTCTAGCCCACTAACGGGTGCTCATGGCTGGGCAGGACCTGCAGGAGGAGTGGGCCTCTCCGCGGGACCACGTGGGGCTCTTAGCCGCCAGAGCCGGCGTTAACGGAAGAGGAGTGAATAATTTAGAAACATCATTCTGCGGAATGTTAAATATTTAAGCGGCCTCTGATGTAACTGTGGAGTGCGCGCGTGTGCATGTTCATTTATTTGTGCACTTGTGGGTGGAAGATGGACACAGAGGGGGTGACGTTATTTAAGGAGAGTCCGCAGCGGCTCATAGTGAAGCAGAAAGAAGTCTAAGACGAAGCCATCGAGAGGCTTTTGGAGTTTTGAATGGAGTTGGTGACATCTGTGGAGTGTGTTGTTTGAGTAAAGTCTGTGGCATTTCTGTCATTCGTGTGTTTATGTGTGTAAATCATGCAAATTGTGTATTTGTTAGTCACTTTTCTTGTTAGTTTGAGGTCTCTCTTTCTTCATTCTGCCTCCATCTCTCTATTTCTTCTTCCCTCTCTTCATTCTCCTCCAGTAGCAGCCGGCACGGCATACGTCGCTGGGCCTGTCAATGTGTGCGTGTGTGTGTGTGTGTGTGTGTGTGTGTGTCGGGGTTAAACTGTTTCAGCAGTCTGTTTCTCATTGTGTCACTCAGTTGCTTCACTCTCTTCGGACTCACATCAAGGCACAACCACACACACACACACCAACACGCAGCGGCACACAAACCTCTTCACTCCACTCAACCAGGGTTAAATGATCGCACCCAGATTATTAAACTCACCCGAGTTCTCTCAACTCCTCTGTGTGTGTGTGTGTGTGTGTGTGTGTGTGTGTGTGATGACGGGTTTTTGTGAGTTCTTCCCCTGTGAGGGCCTTGTTTACTCAGTGGGGTCCTTTTCACACATTCGGTAGCCCGGCCAGACTGCCTGTTTGTTTTTCCCACATCATCTCCTCTCCTCCGCCTTTGTGGTAGGAAAAAAAAAAAAAGGTCCCCCCACACCTCCCCTTCATCTGAACCCCTTCTCTCGTCTTCCTCCCCCTGCCTTCCCTCCGTCCTTCTCGAGTTCACTGTTTGTCTGGCAGCCATGTTGTACCCCTTAAATCACGAGTTAAACCGGGGTCTGTTTTTTTGCGTCCATCAACATGTGTGTGTTTTTAATGTCTCCATCAATCTCCGTATTCTTTTATGCTTCCTCTAACTGCACTGAATTGCATTACAATCAAAACACATACAACATAATTTGATATGATGATCAGGAAACACAAATCTCACCTTAAAAAGGCTAATTATACACACAGGTAACCGCTTCACCCGCACTGTCTGGAAGGGGATACGTAGAGTTTATTCCCTAATTTATGCTGTGTTTTTCCAGGCGCCTGAATCGGAATAATCTGGCCGTCTTCCCCGAGCTGCTTTTCCTGGGAACGACGAAGCTTTACAGACTGTAAGTTCTGTTTTAATTTCTCTCTCTCTATCCATCACTCAGTTGCTCTGCATTGTCGACTGAAATATTGTTCATTTCCTCGCTTTCCTCGTTTGGTTCAACGAGAGCTCTGCAAAGAAGGCCTGACATTATTCTGATGATTCTTTTGCATTGGTGTGTTTGTGTGCATCGCCACAAGCTTGAGCAGGTCATTGACTGTGACTTAAAATGACACGGTGAACATTGTAAAGTACAGAACAAAGTATCTAGTTTTCTTGGCGACGCAGCCGTGGTGTTTCACTTGGATGAAGGAGCGAGAGAAGAGAGGGAACCGATTTTAGTTGCCCTCTCTCCATACAAGCCAGTTCAGTAGCTAATGGAGATTAGCACTCCAACAGCTGCTGCCCACTGGGAGAGACGTGTGTTTGTGTGTGTGTGTGTGTGTGTGTGTGTGTGTGTGGGTGTGGGTGTATGTGTGTGTGTGTGTGTGAGGATGGAGAGGGGAAAGTGAAGGCAGATCAAGGAAGCAGCGAAACATAGAAAGAGGTTTCTCTTCTGAAGTCACGTTTTGTGTTTCACGGGCAGTTTCGGTTTCAGGACACAACTGTTCCAGTTTGAACCGCCGTTTGTTGTCGTCGAGCACCTTCCTCTCTTCACTCACAGCCGTGAGAGCGTCCGTGCTGTAAACCGAGCTGTGGATTTCCAGCACTGTAGGGCTGGGCAGCGACGCTGCTGAAACTGTGGGAACTACCTTCCCGTCATGGTCGTTTGTGGTCTCGGGGAATAATTATGGTCACATATATTTATGTGTGCGGCTGAATATATTTATCTAAGACAATATTGAAATGCACAGATGATTCAGAGAGTGTGTGAAAGTTGTTTATGTTCTGCGGCCGCTACGGTGGTTGGCTGGGCTCGACCTGCCGTGTCTAAGGGTGTGTGTCTGCATGTGCGTCTGTGTTTCTGCGAGTGTGTGTGTGTGTGAGTTTCTCAAGGCCAAGAGTTGGCATATTGCTCAGCGTGTGGGCCGAGGTAAAAATACAACTCGGATATACTGCTCTCTGCTCAGCTGTCGCAGACAAACGGCCTCTCTCTGTGTGTGTGTGTGTGTGTGTGTGTGTGTGTGTGTGTGTGTGTGTGTGTGCATGCATTTGTGTGTTTAGGCTTATGTGTGTGCATGTTGATTGTGTGTGCGTATGTATAATGTGTTATGTGTAAGCCTCAGCTCTCCAGGTGTATGTGTTTAGCAGAGGGTCCCTTGTTGGCTGAACCTCTTCACTGAACACACACACTTCATTCAGCATAACAGCAATCATGATGTTGTGTTCTAATTGTTTTTTTCCCCAGTGAAATATAGTACGATATAAAATACAAAAAGTAGAGAGAGAAAGAAAGAACACCCAGAAATCAACAGAAAGAAGAGAAGAAGAACAGAAAGTTGCTAAATGACGATCAAAAAAGAAATTGCCAAGCTGGCGCCGTTGCAGCCACAAAGCTCCGAGCAGATTTGTCAGACGTATGGAAGTCATTCAGAATGAACGACAACCACGGAGGCTTTGCCAATAGTATTTAGGGCTGTTTGGTCAATATTAAATCTTATGTCTACTGCTACACCCCCTACAGTGTATTTTTATTTTTAGAAAACACAACAAGAAACCCTTGAGAACCTCTGAAGTGGAATCTTGTTAAGTTTTATGTGGAGGTCAGAAGGTATGTGCGAACTGGACCGACTTTGGTTCTTGCGACAGTACTGCTATAAATGAACACTTGCTCAACCTGCTATTATGAAAATTATGTTTTCACTTTTTTGGGGCTTGGAAAATCTGTGTGTACGTGTGTGTGAGTACTTGCTGGATGCCTTTAACCTTTGCTCAGCACCGTGGTTTATGGCTTTGAGGGCTAAATTAAACTGAGGTCAGGTGTGAGATATGCTACGCATTTTAGAGGCCTCAATTATGTCACCCTGCAACATTTGTTATGAAACCATTTAGGCTACACTAACGCCAGATCCGGTGGCGCAAAAACGCAAGCACTCCCATTAATTCTGAATGGCGGTAGTACGTTTTGGCTGCGGCTGCGATGGCTGCAGGGGGTGCCGCAAAGAAATGCAGCAGCGGAAAAGTAGAAACAGATTGAACTTTTGGAGAAACTTAACCCGACGTCACATTGTGGTGCAATCACGTAACCGCCAATCCAGAGCTGTACAACCCAGCCCTGAGGGAACAAAAGGCGTTAATCGTCGCAGTCGATAGGCCATTAAAGTGACTCTCCCACACCGACACACAACCCTGCGTTGAATCGCCGCAACGCCGGATCTGGTGTGAATGCAGCTTCAGTGTGACATACTTATACTGCAGGTCAAGAGTTTGACACCGGAGACCAGGGTGTTCATCATGCATGACATGCGTTGTTTGGTCTAGACAAGTAAAACTTTTAGATTGGAATAATAGATAGATGATAATAATAATAATCATGGACTTGATTGTTGAAAACGTCAAAACACTCAATATGAACCAAAACCACAATCTCTAAGTTTAGCTTAGTCAAAGTTCCTTTGACATAATGAGAACGAGAGAATGACATTACACGTAACTACAAAAACGTGAAGGATAACAAAAATAAATTCCTATGTTGAAACAATAAAAGCAGTATCCATGGCAACCTCCCACAATGCGAAAATGAATGTCGCGTGACTCTACGCCGCCAACTTGATGATGACTCATAAGTGTCTGAAATCTTGATTTATTGCACGCCATAGAGTTAATAATTTAGTGTCTATTGAAGAGGGAGTAGTGAATGAGGGAACAAGGGAGTGATTTCAAACACAGCTCAAGAGGCATTTCCACTGTGATCCTTGATGTAAAGATAGCAAAGATACAGGAGCCAAGGGGGCTCATTTATAACCGTTGCGTACGCACAAAACGGGGCCTGAAATGTGCGTACGCCACTTCCCACGCAAAAGTTGCGATCTATAAAAACAAACTTGACGGGAGAATGTGCGCACATTTAGGGAAACTTTGACCCATGCGTACGCACATTATGGAGGTAGGGGAAACTGGCGACGCAGATGGTGAGGTGGTGAATTGAAGTCAGATTGTAGAAATTAAACATTTAATGTCACTTAATATCACACGTTACTTATAGATCCATTTATCATAAACATTTAAAGCAGCGGTGTGTTTGTGAGCCATACCTATTCCATAAGCACCTTACATATGTAAAAGATATCAGCCAACTGAAATCTCAAAGCAAATTCCGCTCAATATTTCATCAGCGCTGTCTCACCATCACGTTCCCCCGGAGCTCAGAGGAGAGGGCCGGACTGCCGACACTCGTGGTCAGCTGGGGAGCAACGCAGCTGTTGAAATCATCACCATCGGTTGTAGAAATCCAAGATCACATCAAATAGCATTAGAGAATGGCAGAACAGAGCGTCGAGAGTTTTAGTAATATCTTCTAATAGTGTGCAGATATCACCAAGTATGATATTAGTTTTTATAAAGTTGTTGTGTGTAAAATCGCTGCAGTGAATATGACATGACGTATTCATTTATTTATTGTTTATTAGATAGTGACAGATACAGTATACATGACAGACAAAATGAAAACAGCTATCCGATGCCACTATGTCCCCAGTGTGCCGCAGTGCGCCAATATATATAGACCAAACAACTAATCAATTAATCAAGAAGATAATCGACAGATTAATCGACAATGAAAATAATCGTTAGTTGCAGCCCTGGCGTAGGCGTAAACTGATGCAATCTAATACAACAATCCTGCAATAATTCCTCCCTTCATGAAGGTTATAATGTTCAGTTCTTGTTAGGTTTCTTCTTGGTGATCATGAATCTTCAAACTGTGAAAAATAAATTGTGTTAAAGATAAAACATGTAACAACAAAACAAGTCCAAATTGGGTTCTTTCATAGGATGCAAAGATACCAGGAATGCGAAGAAATGAGTCCAGCTCAATCCAATTATTCATTACAGTATGATTGTTTTCCATCACTATGCAGATGACACAACGCTGATGCTATTCAGTAGTATATTTGTATGGCATTTCCTCTCCTCTCTTCTCCATTTTCAGCCTGCCAGCTCCATCTCTCTCTCTCTCGTTCCTCTTTGCTGGACAGAAATCAGTAGTGAGATGAAAGAGTGAGAGATGAAAGAGGGGTTGATGAAGGGATGGGGTGAGGGGAGGATAAGAGAATGGGTCACTGCTTCCACAGCTGAAAAGTCTGGTTATGCCTGAGTATGAGGCTACATTGATGGGACAGTGTTTGTGTGTGTTTGGTGTTATTTTGCTGCTTGGCCTCTTCTGGCAAACGTCCCCCTGCAACAGTTTTCCAGGTTACTTAATCACTATGTGTCTCCTGGTGTTTTGTGTCAAGTTGAGGTGCGTTGTGCTTAAAACTTTGGCTTTCCTGTGTTAATAATTGAGCGTTGACAAAGTGAGAGATGAAGAGAGAGCGAGGAAGAGAAATTGTTAGTTCCTTCATCCTTCCACTGAGAAGGAGAGTCAATATGGACAAGTCGATTGAGAGGATGAAAATAAGTGAACTTCGGGTCTCACACACACATTAAACCTGACTTAAAGTGGTCTGGGGTTTGGATTAATGAGTTGATGAGGCTACGTTTTTGGGTGTGTGTGTTTATGTGTGTGTAATAGTCCCTAATCCTCTGCTAAACGGTGCCCTGATGAGGCTTTACCAGGCAGCATTGTTGCTTAGCAGCCTCGAAAGTTGTGGCTTTGTCTTCTGTGAGAGCTTAACCCTGCTGCTCACACACACACACACACACACACACACATACACACACACACATACATATGTACCACCTCGGCCGAGACGACAGGCTCAGCACAATGGTCACAAGAGCGCAGGCGTCTCTGAGAAGACGTGGGCTTTCCCATCGTGTCGACAGTTAAGCGACGCAGAGGGAGGAGGACGAGGACGAGAAAGGAAGAGGAAGAGAGAGGTCAGAGGTTGAGAAGATGAAATTTTCTCTTAATAAATAATGCTTTTTAATTAAGACAGAGCGCGTTGGGCGTTTTAGTTGCCACAGTGATGACGACCTCTGGGTCCCGCAGAGGTCAAAGGTGAAGAATGTTCCAGTCAGGAGATCTAAGCAGGAGGTGATTTATAGAAACGAGGAGGGGGAAATCGCCTCCCTGCTCATTAACAAAACATCTTGACAAATTAAACTTGTAACAGCTGTGTATCCTCCAAAGGGAGATTTCTTTATTCTAAGATCAAACAATTGTAGTGTAGCATTTACAACAACTTTATTATGAGACCGACGTGGCCTTCATCAGGGACATCGATCACACCACATTTTACAAAGAACAATTAAATGTGATAAGTATTAAAAAATTGAATAAATAAAAGACTTCCAATCACATCTACACAATGGTTAAGTGAGCGGTCATCATAGGATGTATTTATAGCATTTTTACATAATTCTATACCATAATTGAGAGGCACATTTCGGCAAGAGACCTCCCTGTATGCACTTCCCCTGTTCGTGGACCAAGTATGGCGTCACCTACATCCATTCAACAGAGAATGCAACCCTGTCTTCTGGAAGTTATGTGAATATAGTACTAATTGGTTTTGCCGGTTATGTTTTTAGAGACACACTATTGCTGCTAGTATAATGTTCAGTGGCAACATTTATTGATGATGTCAATTAATGTTTTGCAGATACGTTAGGTATGAACATTTTGCAACCTGGCAACAGGGATGTCTCAAGAACCGATACTTCGGTACCAAGTCGATGACAAAATTCTGAAAACGTGGCAGTACTCGTTTTTCGACCAATAGGGCTCGAGACTAATGGTGTCCCGGGGACGATAGAAAATGTGTTTGGGACGCGGTAAACTCACTATTGACACTTCCAGGGGACGCACCCTGTTTTTTTCCCTGTTAATGCTACATTATGAGCAACAAATCTGTGTTGAAATCGGCAGGAGGTGCTAGCAGCCGGTAAGCAGCACAATCATAAACGGAGCTAACAGCTGAGCTGACCTTAAACGGGAGATGCCATTGAGTTACATTATGATGCGTTCAGGCTCTATTCAGAGGTAATTATGACCTGTTTAACTTCCTAACAAAAACCAGTATGCAAACGGTAATGAAGGAGTGGATGTTGAAGTACATGGGATTTATTGTTTTACTTTTGTTTTTTACCGTGGTATCGAATTGTTATCGAGAATCGTGGAATTTCTCTAGTATTGGTATCGACTACTACATTTCTGGTGTGGTGACATCACTACCTGGCAGATACATTGATAAAAAAATTGTTTCCTCTTCATGTTGATCTTTTTTTCTTTTCAAATTTGGCACCATTATATTCCTGTCGATACATATTTTCTGTTGCAAATTGGCGTTATATGAACATAATTTAGCGGAAACACGGGTTAACCAATGGGGTATCACACATATGCAGGCATGAATTAGTTTATTTCACTCTATATGATCATGCAGTGTTGGACTGACACCCCTTACCTATTGGTAAGGGGTGTTGCCATGCTGGATGTAGGTTGGATGTTAGGGAACCTACAGTAAGTGTATAGGACTGGATTATTGAAAGTTGGTGAACTTCATAATCTCTCATCTATAACTATTATTTGATGCACTGTTATATTTGGAGCTAATCTCTTTCACTCACATCGAGGCCATACTGAACCTTTTGTGATGTTCATGGGGGGAAACAGGAAAAAACTAAACTCCTGCTTCTGGTTATTCCAGCCGATGTTGAAGGGGATTATTTGGGTTTGCTGCCTTTAAAAAGATCAATATCTGCTGGTAGTAAGGTCAGTTGCAGCGTTTTGGATGAGAAGATATTTGGCCACTGACTTTGTGTACATAGGATATGCAAATATCTGCCATTATGTCTGTCCAAGGAAATGAAGTTAAGCCTTTACAGCCCGAGGCGTCTGTGGATGGGCCTCTCTCTCTCTCTCTCTCTCTCCCTCTCTCTCTCTCTCTCCCTCCCTGTCTGTTCCCCACTCTCTCATTCTTTCTCTCTATCTAATAAACATAGACACACACTGGCACAAATACACGCCGCTTTACCATTCAGCAATATTTCCTGCCCCCTCCTGTTTCTCTGAATGTTCTTTAACAGATATAAAAACTCTTTCTCTCTCTCTCGCACACACACACACAAGAAAACAGCTCTTTTCAGATCTATTCAAAGACATATTGTCCAAGAAATGTTTTCATTAGGACTCTTGGATCCCGCAGATCGTATCCAGCCAAACAGGAAAATGCAGAATAGTGTTTTTATTTTTCTTTCTTGTGGTTGAGTTTGTGTGTTGTCAGATATTTCTAGAGTCCTCTGTGTACACTTTATGAATCACCTTGAGCGCAAACCAACAGTTACAACAGCGTGTTGAGGTGTTGAGTGTCAGTGACTCACTCTCTTGTCATCGTATTAATCACATGACTCTCTATCTGAATTGCTCAAGGCCACTCATTCCTAAGAAGTGATTTGGCCATTCAGATCCCGACACAATGCTGTAATTCATTCTCAAGCAATACAGCGAGGACTTGCCAAAGCCGAACTGGCATTATTCAGAGGGCACCAGCACAAAAGATTATGTTATACAGACAGAATGTAAAGATATGAAACGCCCGACTTGACTTTTACCACGACGAGAGCTAACTTGTTTCTGAACGGAGTCCAGGAAATGTGTGTGTGTGTTTGTGTGTGTGTGTTTGTGGATTTACTGAGCTGCACTATGCAGCTTTTTTCCATTATGAACTTTATTTATTTATTTATTTATTTATTTTAACTGGAAACAGTAGCAGCAGTGGAAGACGACGTCTTGGACATTAAATACACGTAGTTGCCAGTTTTGTAGGTACACCGAGCTTAAACTAATGCAGTCAGTTCTGCAATGAATTCTGCCTTCACGATGGTTATAATGTTTGTTTTACAGAGGTGTTGATCATTTTGGAGGCTGTAGTTTGTCATGCTTTTGAATTGTTTTGCATAGAGGTGTTATTTTATAAAGGATAGACTAAAGAGTCTGTAGTCCCTGTAGAGTCGTCTCTCCTCTCTGTACAGACATGTCACAGCTGCGCTTCCTAAAAAACATCATGTTTATGTCAACACGAAAAAAAGAACATTAAATCATAAATGCTTTATACAAGGGAAAAAACATAAATATATATATATATAACACCCTAACGCAATTTTTTTTTAACGCCACTAATTTCTTTAATGCATTAATGCAACTTACGATTTTTAGGTTGTAGCGGGCTCAGTTTTAAAGCTAGCTATACTGGCATGGCCACTTTATGATAACACATATTTTTTATGCTAAATGCAGTACCTGTGAGGGATTCTGGACAATATTTGTCATTGTTTTGTGTTGTTAATTGATTTCCAATAATAAATATACACATACATTTGCTTAAAGCAAGCATATTTGCCCATTCCCATGTTGAATATTAAATATTTAACAAATCTCCCTTTAAGGTACATTTTGAACAGATTAAAAATGTGATTAATTTGCAATTAATCGCAATTAATCATGGACAATCATGCTATTAATCGCGATTAAATATTTTAATCGATTGACAGCCCTAATCATCACACATCTCCACTTGTTTGTACTAGTACTATCTGTCTTTGTCGTGCAATGGCAACAAAGTTCAATCTAATCTAATCTTTGGAAAGTGAGTTTATTTTGTATAATAAAGACACTTTTTCCCTGTCCATTTTCATATTCACTATGTGTGTAATATTTTGAAATATAACATTAATGACATGGTAATTGCTTTCAACATACATCTGATAAACAGTGCTTTTCATTTCAGAACCTGACAATCTGAACGTATTAAGTGTAAGATTTTGAAAGAAATTTGTCTTGTTTAATCTCCAAACACATTTTATGTTGCTCAATTTGGTGCACTGAATGCAGCTCAATTAATCACCTGTCGCCCAGGGTGTTTGAGTGTCAAAGTTCAGAGCTCGCAGGTGAAAGGTCAGGGAGCATCGGTGTCAACCGATGAGATATCCAGGATAATGGACATGCCAGCAGTGACGGCGCTGCTTTGCCCATCAGATTACAGAACGAGCAGCGAGTTACGCCTGGAAAAAAGAGACACGGGAGAGGGAGAGGAGGGGTGGATACAGACAGAATGAATGAAGGGTATTTAAAGGAAAGATTAGAGATGTGTTTGCTCTCTTAAATGGTGTGGAAAAAAAGAGCAGGGTGGAATTTACCGAGGTGAAGACAGAAGTGTTTTCTCTATTGTGAGCTAGCTGTGAAAAGAAAAAAGAAAAAAAGCAAAGCGATGGTAGAAAGTGAAGGACAGAGAAAGTAGAGAAAGGAGAGCTAGAGGGGAGAGTCATGTGGAAAGGAGAGGAGAGAGGTATGTCAGTACTTACTGTAGATGGCAGGTAGCCTGAAGCCTGGAGCCAGCATGTCTGTCAGAAAGAAGTGCCCAGGTGTGTGTGTGTGTGTGTGTACGTGCGTAACCCGAGTGTGGATTACTGGGAGGGGGGTTACATACCTATCCAACGCCAGGAAGAGCTTACCTGGAAGCAGGTAGTTACGATAGCGAAGTGTGTGTGAATCTTATGTGTGTGCGTGTGAGGTCTTCTGGATCATCAAAGCATTTCCTCGCCTTGCTTGTGTGTGATTAAGGGTCACCGTGTGCGGTAATACCTCCCAACAAAGCAGCTAAATCATCCTGCATCCTCACCTCTTTTTTAATGTCTACTTCCTCTCCTCTTCTCACTCGCTTTAGCCTCAGAGCTTAACTTAATAATACAATGTCAACGCTGGCGTGACGCAGCTGAGAAGCATTTCCTCTCTGTCGCACATCCGTCTCCCTCTGCGGAGGCTTGCCTCTCCAGGGTATCTGCAGGTATGGATCCAGGCCCCGTATTGATGGATGAGTCGGCCTGGCCAGTGAATTATGGGAAGGATTATGGAGTAATCAGGACAATTCATCATGCAACGCTCCTCTACTCACCCCAATCACAGCTACTCAGCAATATTGACCCCTGCTTGCTGGGGGGGGGGGGGGTAGTGTGTGTGTGTGTGTGTGTGTTGTACAAGGTAGTGAGGGAGCAAGTTACAAACTCACATTGTGCAGCCAAACATTGTTCATACCATCATTCAAACCTTATTTCTCTGTAGCATTAATTTGACTGAATAAGAAGCATCCTTTGATATTATTTATTAAGATTTTTACACTGAAATTTCTGTGGCTATGGTTTGATCAGATTTGACTGACAGCGGTATGCCAGTGTAAGCAAACAACTCACAAACTGTCATCAAATGTCGCTAAACTCTGATTGGTGCTCAGCACCAATGTTCCAACCTAGGCAGAAAATCTTCCAAATAGTTCCAAATAAAGTATGAAGTTTCCAAATTTACCAAATATGTCTGAATTCAACTCGATCTCACAGGAAGGCGTATCAATAGCACGACATTACAAGGACATCCCGCCTGTCATAAGGATGCACTTTAGGGTTTTCGCGTGTTATATGTGCGCCACGCAACAAAACTACGATAATGTCCCCAGTTAGGTCCGCAACAAAATCACTTAGTTAGGTTTAGAAAAAATGTCATGGTTGGCCTTAAAAATGAGTACGTTATCTTAATAAAATACGTACAGAAACAACGTAACATGATTACAGAAAACAGTAAAAAACATGTCACAAACGTAACTTACAAAACAAAACACCGGTCTCAAACACCTGTCTCCTGGCTGAAAGTCCTGTGTTTGTTGAATGATTTTGTTATTTTCATTCTATAAAAGTCAACAGAATGCAGGAAACAAAGTCTCTGAAACTCAAATATTTCTAGGGGAGGGCCCCAAGACCCCCCACATTTGTTGCGAAATCCTCCCTAATTTTGAGGTCTCAAGGTTGGCACGTATGCACCCCCCCTCCCACCCACCATAAGCAGTCTTTCTCCCTTTTTATTCTACATCACTACTACAGGGCTACATGGCGTACAAATGACATAATGCCAAAAGCAAGAAAGGCGCTCTTATTGCACGCTGCGCATTATCGTGTCATTCATACATCTTTTCATGTGAACAGGCTGCTGAAGTTTGGGGAAGATGCACAAGACATCTAGAATATGTCCACGTCCGTCTTGGGTTTGAAAATGTTGCTCACTGTCAACGTCATATAGCTTCAACAAACATGCTGATACTGAATATATTTTACTGTCGGTCTGTGGAATAAAGCCATTTAAACAACCTTGATGGGCTACTGAAGGGGAAACAAATGTGGAAAACTGTATTTTAAGGGGTTATTAATGCTAATCCACAGAGAAAACTCCCTCTGGCTACCAAGTGTCTGCTCTTTCACAAACTCCAACAAAAAGCAGAAACAGAGAGGTTTCAGTTTATGTCAATCAGTCAGCAGACCTAACATGGCTGTCTTTCTCTGCTCCGGGTGCCTCCTTCCCTCCCCTCTAATCCTCCATCTTGGCTCCGTGTCAAGCCGCCTTGTCCAGTTGCACAATATCCCTCCTCCGGGGCAGGCAACTGCATCCCCTCTCTGGCTCCATTAGTGCCACTCCACTGGCATAGCCGGCATTCTCCAGTGGGACCGTCATCTGTGGCCACTCTATTGGCACCCCTGTCACTCTCCAACCACCACAAAAGAAAACCTCTCCGCCCTCCCTCTCTGCCTCTCCTGCTCGCTTGGTCTTTTTTTTGCGCCCCCATTTTCTTCCCCTTCTTGTCTCTCTCTCTCCCCCGCTCCTCTATTATCTTCCTTTTCTCTTTCTAGCACCTTTCTCTTAAGTCTATTCCCTCTCACACTCCTTCTTGCCTACACTCCCCTACCCATCTCTCTCCCACCCGAGGCCTCACACATTGGTTTGGAGAGGCTTATGCAAGACCCTCATCCAGGGTAATGATGCAGTAGAAACCAAGAGAGGAAACTGGGAGCTGACCAGTGATTCCTCTCCGGAGATGTTGCTCACAAGTTTAGAGCCTCTCACATTATTCCACCAAAAGCTGAGTGTGTTTGAACTGACCACAGCGACCCAGGCTCATTAAAACGCACTATGTTTACATAATGTGAGGACTCGGGGCCAGAAACAGACCCACAACACATCAGTCGCTGTCACTTTAAGGGAATTTCCTGCTCTAAAATCATTTAAAAACAAACTCGTTTAATGCTAATTCAAACTGTTACACGGCTCTGTTGAATAATTGATTCACGGTCTGTGATTTCTTTATAGCAGAGCGTTGCTATGTATAACAGACCGTTGCTACAGACGCTCTGATCATAGACTCCGCAGGACCACGTCTGATCATATCAATGTGCAGAAAGAAGTCTGGTAAATTTAACGTCAGCTGTGGCAAAAAATAGACGTTGGGTTTCCGTTACTCCATCAGAAAACACCATGGAGTATTTTTCTGATATTTATTCAAATATATTTGGAGAGCACAAAACTTTAGATTCATGGCTTATGGCAGAAGAGTCCCCAGTGAAGAAAAAGAAAGAGAGAACAAGAAAACAGCGCAGAAAAAGCAAGAGGGTTTAAAAGACACAAAGAGCGGGACGACAGAGAAATCGACATAATTGGAGACAGACATGAAGTAAACACTAAACAGACTACGGTATGGGCTATGGCAGTGTTTAAAGACTGGTTAAGCGAAAAGAAAATGTCAGCAGACTTTGACAGAAAACCTCAATCAGATGCTGCGGTCATTTCATGCATCTTGTCCGACCAGAAGGACACGTACAGATGAATGAGGACAGAAACATCAACATTAATATTCCCAGGGAAGTCCCATACACCTTGTCTCACTTCACTATCAATGGAAAAGTTCCGTTTAATGTGAATTATAGCTAACGAGTAAATTAATTTTAAACTAGAGTTACGTTTCTATGGACTCCAATCGATGCTACGTAGTTCCAACCGTGTCGAACGGACTATTTTCATTAGCGGAAGCGATCAAATCATTTTTATATCAATAAAATCATTTTTTAAATCAGTATTTTGTGTGAAATTAAAGATTTCTTTAGTACGTAGCCGTGTGTAATAAGCACTTCGCCTCCGGGTCCATTTCGCTATAACGACCGGCTCACTGTATTATAATTATTATTCCTTACTTAAAACACATGAATATGTAAAATAAATGTTATTGTCAGAGTCAGAGGAAGGATTTGTGAAGATTAATGTGAGACAGAAAGAGTGAAAGTGGGATATTGTAGCCGTGTAGCCGCAGGCTGCTGATAGATCAGCAGGTTTGTAATCACAGGTTGGTACCCGACCTGTGTGTGTGTGTGTGTGTGTGTGTGTGTGTGTGTGTACGCACATACCCAAGTGTGTGCGTCCTTGCGAGTGTCTAATGACAGGTTCCAACCCTGATGTGTCATTATCCAATTACAGTTTTCTCTCATCTCTACGGCAACGCCATGCCCCCAGTAATTGGACGGCTGCTCTTAAGAACTCTGACCTCTCAGCAAGTGTCAGGCAGGAGAACACACACACACACACACACACACACACAGAGGATGCCAGGAAGATTGGGTAATACAGGATAAAACAGATGCTATCTGAAAGAGTGATCATCTGAACTATGCAAAGACAAGTTAGGACTCTGATCATATCATATCACTCCTTCCTCCTCACACCTTTTTTTCTCCTCCATCTGTCTATCTGTCTGTTTCTCCGTCTAGTAATAACAATAACTGGCACTCATGTGCTTCCTTTCTTCGCCCCCTCTCTTTTCTCTCTCTCTCTCGCAAGTGTGTTGCCTCTAAATGGGCCTAAATGGGCCGAGTCGAAGGAGAGCTTTTGTGGTTTATGCTTCTCCTGAAGCTCGCTCGCTCTCTCTCTCTCTCTCTCTCTCTCTCTCTCTCTCTCTCTCTCTCTCTCTCTCTCTCTCTCTCTCTCTCTGTCTCTCTCATCACTCTTTCACAAAAACAAAACAGCGTTCCCCCCCCCACTGGCCCTCTTAAATATTTCACACGCTTAGGAGGCTTCATGCCCTCTCCTCTTCTTGTTAGTGTGTGTGTGTGTGTGTGTGTGGACTCGTTGCAAAACTTTACGAGGTTCAGTGTAATACAAAGACAGATCCTCATCGTTCAAAGAAATTAAATTATGGACTATTGGCAGACATGCAGAAACACAGAGGAGGGAGAACAAGAGGAGACACAGAGGATAAAGTGTGTGTGTGTGTGTGTGTGAGCAGGTTTCTTCCCGTTCCTGGGTCAAAGTTCAGATATTAGAAGTCGGGGTCGCCTGCGTCCTGACAGCTCATTGGAGGACAAAGTTATGAGTTCAGAAAGAGGAATTTTAACACTTTGTTCTCTCATCACGATTTTCATTATTCAAGCTGTTTTTGTCAACTGATTGAGTTTTTTTTTTTTCATTTGTCCCACATCTGTCTCATTTTCTGCGTCGCATCTTAGCAGCAGCTGTTTCTTTTCTTGCCATCTTTATTGAATTTGCAATGCGTTTTTATGTGTCTTCATTCAAAATTCTGACTGCCTTTCGCATTTCAGCCCAATAACAACAGAAGCAAAATTGATAATGACACCATCTTCATGTTTACTGCTTTGACTTGAATTTCTCCTCCTGTCATCTTCTTACTTACGTCTGTCGCTATCTCCACCAGGCTATGAGTTCACTGTGTAGTTATTGTGTGTGTGTGTGTGTGTGTGTGTGTGTGTGTGTGTGTGTGTGTGTGTGTGTGTGTGTGTGTGTGTGTGTGTGTGTGTGTGTGTGTGTGTGTGTGTGTGTGTGTGTGTGTGTGTGTGTGTGTGTGTGTGGAGCAGCTGATTAGAGATGTTCCCGTATAGTGAGTTAGACAGAAAATATAGTTTAATTTATTATTTGAGGAGGGGCGGGGCTGTTCCAGGTTGTTACAGACAGAAGGCAGCAGTGAAAGTTAGTGGAGCCTAAACACCTTGACAGTTTACTTTTGAATACACACACACACACACACACACATAAAACTATAATATAGTTTGAAAGACAGACAGCAGGGGAATGAAAAACCCAAGGCTATGATGTCAGCCTGTTTTACAGCTCTCATAATTACAAGCAGTGCTCTGGGTGGGTGGGTTTCTGTCAGTGTGTGTGTGTATGTGTGTGTGTGTGTGTGTGTGTGTGTGTGTGTGTGTGTTCAACAGTGCACATAAGATTCCTGTCAGAGTTGTCGTAGTGACCCGCTAGGTAACAGTTGGTGTTTCCCAGCCATCTTAGCAGCCGAGGATATCGTCTGTTCTTGTTGAATCTGTGTTATACAGTACTGGACAGTGCGAGCTGTGGATTTGTGGAAGAAAAGAGCGTTGAATTTCCTTTTTTTTAGTGAAACTTGTATTTTAATTGTTTCCCATTAGTGTTTCCATTTAGGGTGGCAACTAACGATTAATCAATTAGTTGTTTGGTCTATAAAATGTCAGAAAAAGGGGAAAAATGTCGATCAGTGTTTCCCCAAAGCCCAAGATGACGTCCTCAAATGTCTTGATTTGTCCACAACTCAAAGATATTCAGTTTACTGTCACAGAGGAGTAAAGAAACCAGGAAATATTCACACTTAAGAAGCTGGAATCAGAGGATTTTTTTTTTCTTAAAAAATTACTCAAACGATTAATCAACTATGAAAATAGTTGGCGATTAATTTAATAGTTGACAACAAATTGATTAATCGTTGCGGCTCTATTCCTGTTTATTTCTTATAAGTCAAAGTGACTGTCCACCTGCCCATAAACTCCTGCTGCTGAATCAGAAAACTCTTCGACCTGATGAGAGTTGTTGAGGTTGTGGTCAAAACTTTTCTTTTTTTTCTACAAAAATCTTTTTAATTCAACAAAATAACCCAAACATCTCAAGTGCATCTGGTGGTTAATTTGGTTTTAGGCAAACATATGTATAAAAACATTTCATCAATAAAAGAAAATATATGAGAAAATTGAAAATTATGCTTTTTTAACAAAAATCCTTTTTTCTTTTATTCAACAAAATAACCCAAACTTCTCAAATGCATCTGTGTTGGATTTGTCTTCACACAAACAGCTTTACAAGATATTTCCAACACTAATTGCACATTTTTTATCTGTTCAAAATGTACCTTAAACGAAGATTTGTCAACAAATTTGTCAACAAATCTCTCTAAACTAAACTATTGAGTGCGCTCTAGACCTGCTCTATATAAAAAACGTCTCGAGATAACTTCTGTTATGATTTGACGCTATATAAAAATAATTTGAATTGAATTGAATTGAATTTAACATGGGAGTGGACAAATATGATTGCTTTATGCAAATGTATGTATATATTTATTATCGAAAAACAATTAACAACACAAAACAATGCCAAATATTGTCCAGAAACCCTCACAGGTACTGCATTTAGCATAAAAAATATGCTCAAATCATAACGTGGCAAACTCAAACCCAACAGCTGTCAGTGTGTCAGACTTGACTATGACTTGCCCGTTTAAAACTGAGCCTTCTACAGCCGCCGAAAGATCGAATAGCGGCCGGGCCCGACGGTGGGCCGTCGGATTTTTAAGAGGCTAACTAAAAATTGCAATTTGCGTTTATGCGACTTTTTACTTTTTTTTTTAAAGTTTGACTTGGTACTACCCGATTCAATCGGAACTGTACTCGATAAAACTCTGTAGTTGTCATCTTTACATTGATGTGATTGTGTCATAAAGACATCTAACTTCACTTCTTAAACTTGAATGACACGCAGCAGCTTCACACTGGTTTTAGATTAGATCAATACAATCCAAAGTGGCCCCAGATGAACCAGCAGCAGTGCGGTCGACTGCTCTGAGCAAGCTAGAGGCTTGGTGATGAGGTTGTGTCGTATAAAGTGTGTGTGTGTGTGTCATGACCCCCAACAGCAGTAGGCAGAATTCCTTTAGTGTTAAGCACCTGGAATATGGAAAGTGGGAGGAAAAGAGAGGAGGGAAGGGAGGGAGTGATGGGATGAAGGGGGAGGGAAAGAGGGAGGAGAGGAAAGGGTTATTAACCACAACACATTACCACTTGACAACCTGCATGTTCAGACAAAGCCCACAGGTAGTAATACCAGTGTTGTGTGTGTGCAGCGTGCTGGTCCCATGCAGGTTTGTGGGGGTTCGTAAGTTCAGTGTTGTAGTCATGACAAGCCTCATTTGAACCGAGTCTATATGCATGTGTGTGTGTGTGTGTGTGTGTGTGTGTATATGTTACAGTCCCGGTGTGTCATCCTGCAGCCGCTATGAGACAGAGGGAGGGAAACACTTTGAATCTGCATTTCTAAAATTATGGTTGCGCCCCCATCTCCTGCTTCATTTCCCTCAATCAGCTCTCTCAGGAGATAGCAGCCATTGGGTTGGCTTGGCTGATTTTTATAGCACTTTGACTGGGCTGCTTTTCTCCTTCCGTGACTCCTCTTACCTTCAGACTCTTTCATTTGCGCTTTTTATAACTCATTTTCTTTCTCGTAGCAAACAGTTTTCTTTGTTTGTGTTGCCAATATTCTCAGCATATTTTACAGATCCGCAGTGGGGGAAGTAGTTTCCTCAAGTATTGTACAGTACAACTTTGAGGTACAGTAGTTGTACTTTATTTGAGAAGTTCCATTTTATGCTACTATATATTTCTGCTCCACTACATTTCAGAGGGAAATATCGTACTTTACCCCCATTATATTTATTTGACAGCGACTAGTTACTAGTTTTTTATTCACCAAAGAGTGATTTCACCTCTAAACGTCTTAGTTGGTTTCATTTAAATAACCGTTCAAGGTCCAAAAAGGTAAAATTATCCAATATTTCACAAAAAAAAGCAAAGATTAGCAAGAAAAGTCCCAAAAATGTATAGACTGCATTTGGGAAATGGATTGCATTTGTATAGCCCAGCACTTTTCATGACATTACCACTAACATTTTACAGTGTTAGTGGTACTGAACACTGCAGAGCCTTACCTATTTGTGTTTTTTTTTATGTCCTTCACATTAATGGCTCGTACACTCTTTTATTTCCTGTCTTTGTGCGTTCCTCCTCCTCTCCGCCTCCAGCTCCTCTTCATCTCTATGAGTCGATGAGGCAGAAACGGACGGAGACAGGTGATATCTGATCGGCTGATGGTGATGACTGTTGCTAGTCAGGCAGAATGGATGGGTCTAATTGAACCCTGCGTTTGGTGTGTGTGTGTGTGTGTGTGTGTGTGTGTGTGTAGGGGTGTGTGTGTGGGACAGTTCTGCAAATGGCAGCCGTTTCCATGGTAGCAATTAAGCGCTGGGAGGTTTCAGGTCAAGGTTAATTAGCATGCAAAGATAAAAGAGAGTCAGACGAGAGGGGCCGGACGTTTGATCGCTGTGTGTCCCCCACGACCACTCGTGTGTGTGTGTGTTTGTGTGTGTGTGCGTGAGTGTGTGTGCATGTGTTTCAAACAATCCACCCATTGGTTTCAATCATATACAGTATATTATTGACTAGTATACCGTGAAACCGTGTCAGAAACACCAGATACAGGCTGCAGCGCAATATTCTTGATGCAAATTGTTCTTTATGTATAAGGACAGATGGTGTGTTGATGTTTAGTAGGAGCATAACTTACAAACATATCATCAATAAGTCAAAGATCTCTGATAAATGTGAACAGTTTCATTCAGGAACGTTACAGATAGAAACCGTAGGTTTAATGCTCTTCCTGAAGAGAAAAATACTTTGTTTGTTATGTCCATTTAATGTTTTATTACACAGTATATGATGATTTAATGTAATGATTTACACTTGTTAGTAAAATTGTCTTCTTTTCTGTTGAGGTTTTGAGTTTGTATGATTATCAAAAACTTGCATTGTGTCTTAGGAAGAGAAGTGTTTTGGGGCTGTTTTTATTTGCAGAGCTTATGATAAAATCCATGTTCTTAATTTGCAAAGTAATGTTATATACAGGGAATGAAATTAGCACCTGTCACCTGCCAAAGACAAGGTGAATGTTGGCTGTCGCAGGTAAACATTTCAGGTCTGCCACCATGGCAAATGGGTTTTCCGCATATTAATTTAAGAAATATAATTTTTTTAAAACAATTCCTGAATGAAGTCAGAGATTAAGGTGACTACTGTCTACTGTCTGCTACCACTGACTCAGTGTTCACAATTCTGAACAAAGATTTCAGAAGTGGCAGACAAAAAAATTGGCTGGTAGAAATGTTCAGTGACCTGCCAGAGTGGCGAGGGAAAATAACTCCATTTCAGACCCTGGTTTTATATAATAGAGATGAAATGACTAGTCAATTAATCTTGTACTGTAGTAGATTGAGAGAAAATCCAATTGGTCAGTCGTTTCATTAATTTTCCAAACAAAAATATGAAACATTATCTGGTTCCAGCTTCTACATTACTGTAAGAGGATTTTCTGATATTCTTTATCTTATGAGATCGTAAATTTAATATGGAGGGTTTTTCCTGCATAGAGAATCACGAGGTGGCCGCCTCCGTCAAATTTCGCCCTCCAGCTCTCGACAAAACTCTGACGGGTGTCTTCATGGAAAAAACTATTTTATAACAAGCATTGCCCTTGGTAGATTTCTGTCATTTGTAACTGCAATTGCGGCATTACGCAATATAAGACTATAAGAAGATAATTCATTGCATTAGGCAATATAAAACTATGAGAAGATAATTCAGTAAAACCTCTGATTGGCTCAACAAAAATCCCACAAAAAATATGCTTCCCCAAGTTTGTATTTCCTACAGGGCTGTTGTATTGTGTCATAAGGTGTTTTTTTGTAATCACCAGAGTGTTGCAGCTACTCTCAATCACTTTCTTTTATTTTCCTTTTCCTCTCTGTCCCTGCCGCCATCACTCTGCCTCTGAACTTTAACAGCTCAATACTCACTGCAGAGGCTTTCAGCTCTGTTATTCACAGCTCAATGATACAAATCCCGCTGCGTGTGTGTGTGTGTGTTTGTGTGCGCGCCCTCATGTGTGTTTATGGTGATTGATATGCATTAATGATGTAAGACGAACAGCCATTAAAAGCTGGGAAACTGTAAGCACTGCCTTGAGCTGTGACTATTAGTCTGAAAGTTTCCGGTGTTGGCAAAACACAAGGGACTGCAGTGGCAGATGTTAGGGAACCGTGTGTGTGTGTGTGTGTGTGTGTGTGTGTGTGTGTGTGTGTGTGTGTGTATGCGTGTGCGTGTGTGTGTGGACTACCAGTAGCAGGTGGTAAGTTTATTTCACCCCTCTGGCCCAAACCCACGGTCACAGGGGATTTTGGAGCAATCTAAAGCTCAGCTGTTCTCGCGCTGTAACTACACTTGTGTGTGTGTTTCTGAGAATGCGTATAAGCTCTGGGACAGATTGTCTTTTTACATGAGCAAGAGGGTTTCAAAGAAAGAGATTTCCCTCCTCTGTCATGAATTGTAACATAGATGTACTGTAAATCTCTCTTCATAGAAGCCTGTATCATCTTCCCAGCTCCCCCCCAGTAAACTAGTGATCTTCTCTAAGCAGGTACTTCAACACTTTTCCAGGTCTTTTGCTTTAGTTAAGCTCAAGTGTAGCTTAACCTTTTTCCAATTCAAATCCCGAATGAGATCGTTCTGCACTCTCACCTTTTGACCGAAGCTCATTAAAGCTAATTGCTAATCTGGTCATGTGGAAACCCAGCAGCAACCGGCAAACAATCTGCGGTCTTGACACACAGTTTAAGTAGCCAAGGGCCTCAGGTTTCTAACTCCAGATGGGCAGGTTCGCTCAGCTCAACGTAAATAAGGGTCCGACAGCTCGGGAAGGACAAAGACGGCCATTACTGAAGTGGCTGTCGGCAACAGAAAGGATGAGGGAGGAAAGGGAGAAAGGAGAGATTGTTTGTTATTAAATTCTCTCTTCCTGAGGTCAGTGACACAGAGGCTTTTAGTGGCTGCTGGAACCACTCTCCTGCAACACCCCGTCTAATTGGTTAACGACATCTGATGTCATAACATGCCCCCCTCTCACCGTGCCAACGCCATCCTTCATCCCCCTCTTCATGTTGCTTTTGTACTCTCTCTCTCTCTCGCTCTCTCTCTCTCTCTCTCTAAGTTGCTGTTCCACTGTCAGCAACAAATAGGGCTGCATCTAAGGATTATTTTGATTCATCTATCTGTCAGTTTTTTTTATGTATTTATGAATGGATTCAATGTCTATAAAATGTAGGAAAAAATCCCAGCACTGTTTCTCAGATCCAAGGTGACATCTACAATTAGCTTGTAGCTGTAGCTTTTTTTTTACAGCAGACATTTTAACTTGTCATTGTAGGAAAAGCACAGGTGTTACTGATAACATTAACAATGGCTCTGTTTTATTCAAATGTCATGACAGTGTGACAGCGATCCAGCATGAACAAATACCAGGACCCTGATATACTGTAGGTCATTTCATATCTTGATAACGATATATCATAATATAGCATGTTTTCTGGTAATTCAATAAATAAATAGTCCATATGAAATAACCACATGGTAAAGCCTGTTTTTGTAAACTCCTGTCTGAATTAAATACTTGACAAATGAAAAGTACTAGTAGAGTATTTTGTCATTTTAAGAACTTCAGTGCAAAATGAACATAACCGTTTTAAGTAAAATCATAGAGAAAAAAAAAGTAAATATAGGCCCAGCCTATATTGTGATAGAAACAATAAAGAAAAATATACACAATAGACATTTTTATATAGTTTTGATGATACATATCGTTATATTGCCCAGCCCTACCTGCAACTAAAGCAGTTCAATTCAGCCATCATTATTTCTATCATTTACACCTGTGCTTGTCCTACTGTGACATGTCACAATGTCTTCCATGAAAAAAAAAAAAGCCTATTAAATGACTAACTGTTTCAGTACTACATAAACACAATCTTTACACTTTCAAAGGACCATAAGAGTGGATACACATGTGTAGTCTATATACTACAAATCACACACCTGTATTTATAATAGCAGACTGATTTGAAAAGACTACTCTGTATCAGGACTGCATCTAACGACTATTTTCTTTGTGGATTAATCTGTTGATTATTTTCTCGATTAATCGATTAGTTGTTTGGTCTATAAAATGTCAGAAAATGTTGAGAAATGTCGATCAGCGTTTCCCAAAGCCCAAGATGACGTCCTCAAATGTCTTGTTTTGTCCACAACTCAAAGATATTCAGTTAACTGTCTTAGAGGAGTAAAAAAACTGAAAATATTCACATTTAAGGATGTTGACAACTAATCGATTAATCGTTGCAGCTCTAAAGCTTATTCCTACTCTTTACACTTTCAAAGGACCACAAGAGTGATTACGCATGTGTAGTCCATTTACTACAAATCACACATATTGACATATAGACACGATTTGAAAAGACCACTCTGTATTATTCCACACCATTATGATGAAAGTTTGATTAAAAAAAAAAAAATGTAATGCAGACTAGATGTGATGAATTACACAACACAAGCAAAGCCAGATGTTTTTCATATTTTACAAAAATGAATGGAAGCCTAATTAAAGTGGTGTAGCCTACAATACACATTTAAAAATTTAAAGTATACATGACTAACAGTTAAAATGTAGTCCTTTAATTTTCCACTCCTGTGAGGCGGTCTGCCTGTCTGTCGACCGACAGCCTGCCCTTCTTCTGTCTGTCTGTCTGTCTGTCTGTCTGTCTGTCTGGCCTTTAGTTACCTAAGAACCCCGGACCAAAAATAACAACACACTGTAAGACCTCTGGCTGCTACCTTCTCACATAGCCCATAAACTTAACAGCTCTCCTCGCCGCCCGCACTGTTACTCTACACAGTCGCAAAGTGCAAGTCGAGTCGAGGGCGCTCCGGCGGCGGCCTGTTTGCCGATCTGCCCGTAACACTTCCATTTGCTCATCATGATTGCGATTCGTTCACGAGTGACTGAACCGCCGCTCATCCCCCAGCTTCGCCCGTGCAAGCGAACGTCTCGTCTCTCAAAAAGCTCAGTGAACCTTGTTCAGAATGCGGATTTAAGACTATTGATGGTGCTTGTCTCCCTCCTCCCCGAAAACCCCCAAGTTCCGACCCCTCCTAAAACCCCTGGGGGACAGCAGCAGTGACCCACATGTGGTATGAAGCATCAGAAATACATCTGAACCCCTCAAACCCAACGTACACCCCCCAACACACACACGCACACACACACACACACACACACACACACACATACACACACACACACACACACACACACACACACACACACACTTCCCGGCATACTGTATACTGTACACTCTCCCCAAGGAAAAAGCTTAACAGCGGGCTCTACACGTTTTCATCCTGTAGAATGTATTGAGGCAGACATGCATTCATTCACTCAATTGCACACGGACACACACACACACACACACACACGAACACACACACGCACACACACGCACAGACAAAAGACAGAAAAGGGAGTAATGGGCTTAGTGCAGCAGAGCTTCATGTATGTCATAATCTTGTCATGATACTGTCCTAATCCTCCTCTAATCCACTACCCTTCTGGAAAGATGAAATTGGGATTACCCTTCTATCTGTCTCCATTACACAAGCATCTTCTCTTTCAGTATGCATGTGTGTGTGTGTGTGTGTGTGTGTGTGTGTGTGTGTGTGTGTGTGTGTGTGTGTGCGTGTGTGCGTGTGTGCGTGTGCGCTATGAGGTATTGCAGCATTCCCTGGAATGTCAGCTATCGTCATGCTCTCGTTTTTTTTTTCCGCTGATCCCAGGGCTCTGGTTTTCCTACTGCTGGTATGTGTGTGTCTTAGTGTGTGTGTGTGTGTTCGTGTACATAAACTGTATACGTGATTCAGGGGAAATATCTTTCTCACAATGAAGACAATGTCCCCCCCCCCCCTGAGACAAAGGTGACATTTAAGGCGAGCGAGAATGCGGACACACTCACAAACTCACATAAGCGCGCGCGCACACACACACACACACACCTCGGTGGAGCAGATGGCCGCTGTGTGTGTTTGTTTGCGCTCAGATGATCATTCATATGCACAGTGAAAATTAACATACTAACAAGCTGCCTGCGCGTATGTGTGTGAGTGTGTCAATCCTTGATTACCAACGTGGTCGTGGGACAGGAGCTGAGTTTGTGCCCGTGTGTTAATAACATACTGTAGGCTCCACTGGCCACGACCGGGGCATGAAGAGGCAACCCGCTGTCTCTTAAAAGATATGGCATCTTTACAACTCCTTCCCCCTCAGGGCCAAAGAGGAAAACAGGGATGGACAGAAGGTACGGATGTAACGATAAGTTTTTACAACGATACGATACGTATCACTTTCCATGGCTCCGATACGATTCAAGGGCGATATTTGGCTCATCTAGAGCAATATTCAATCAGTGTGACTGTGAAATAAATAGCTGGATACTGGACAGTGGAGGTCAGGATTCCTCAAAGTTTTTCTTGTAAGGGAATCAGAGATAAATTAATTATGGATATAAACAAGGAAAAAATGATTAATGGCAAATAAATACACCTTTTATTTGAAAATAATAAGAAGTGGAACTTTAGGACCCGCTGTTTCAGTTCTCAAGATACAAGGCTTATATATTATAATAATAACAAAAAATTTATTTAACAAAAAATATAATAAACCAACTTCTATTCAAGTTAAATGAGCAGTGGTTTAACCTGCTGCTTCTGTTCTCATTTTCAATATAAATCGTAGAGCAATAATATTTAACAAAAAATAAAGTGTAAATGGCGTCTCAGTAGGTGCGTGGAAAGATTGGTCATGTTGCCGTTGTATTTTATCTGGCCTTTGTATATTCTGCAAACAGCGAGCGAAAGCCAAAATGTTTCCACACGCTGGACCTCAAACACGGCTCGAAAATCTCTCGCTCGTCTGACTCTTCCTCGCTATCGGCCTGCTTCATTTTGTTGTCGTCTTTCTTAGATGTGCTGCTGGCGCATGTCGTCATACACAGGGAGCGTGAACCGGAGTGACTTTACTATTAAAAGTGCTAAAATAGACCATCCATATAATGTTTGTCGTGCTTAAATACAAGGTGCAAATTCTTTGAATCAATACGATTATTTACCTTGCAAATCGATTTTAGATCGATATACGTCCCCCCTTGAAGGACAACTTGCTGAGTACCTATCGATGTAGTTTGATCGTAGGATTATAAATCGATACATCGATGTAGTAGATGAATCGTTACACCCCTAGCAGAAAGGAAGAGAGATGAACTAGAAAGATGGAGAGAAGTTCAAGAAATGTCCCAAAATGGAGGAAAGGTTGGGGGGGGGTGATAGAGAGGACGAGGTGAAGAGAAGAACGATAACAGAGGAGTGGTTTAAAAAAGAGCAGTAAAGTGATTGTGAAAGAAGATGAGAGGCAGCTAGAAGGGCAGAAAGAAAGAGGTGGAGGAGAAGACGAAAGAGAGAAAGAACCATAGTACACTACGATGGCAGCATAAAAAGGCTGCTCCGACTTTTTACGCGCTCGAGGCAGAGATGGTCTTAAAAGACATCGAAATGAACAAAGCTCAGTGTGTGTTTGTGAGTTTGTGTGCTTGCCCTCAAGCTTTTGGCCACTAATGGGCAGCAAAGTCTTTGTTCCTGAGCAACATGGTTTTTTGAGTAGTGGTGCACACACACACACACACACACACACACACACACACACACACACACACACGATTATTCACTCTTTGTAAACAACAGCCTGCGTTGCTACCCTAGGTAACTTTTGGAGTTCATGTTTGTGCATCTTTTCGTCTGTGTGTATTTTGTACTATATCAGCTTCTGGTGGTTGATTGCGATTGCTCCGAGTCAGATTGTTGCAGGTCATTGGCTAACAGTTGCCCAGGGAGACAAGTCGGCGGGCCGCGATTGGCGGATGATCCTAACACAGTCTGACAGCCTTGTTAGTGCAACCTGATTGGTCAATTAGTAACATCACTTACTCTGAAATCCCTGGAGAGAGAAAGAGAGAAACAGAAAACAGCAGAGATGTCAGTTTATTTTAGTTTCTCTAAGCTGATTGAATTCAATCAAATGCATTAAAACAACTTTTTTACAAAGAAGCACTTTTCTGCTTTGTGTTTGTCTCACAGTAAATGTTTATTGAAAGGAGGAAGGCGGTTGACAGAGATGGGGTGGGGGGGGGGGGCAGTGGGGGAGGAGATGGTAGGGGGTCGGGTGTGTGTTGTGGAGACGGATCCAATCTTTCTATAAATTATGAATGTGTTCCGGAGGAAAGCATTCAATAAGCAAATGCCACATGGTACTGAGTCAAGGAATCCAACTGTGTGTATGTGTGTGTGTGCGCGCCCACATGCTTGTGTGCAGACATGCTCAATGTACCCATGTGATTTGTTGCCTAGACTAGCAACAACCAACAAATGACATGCAACAGAAAATATGTGGTATTTGTTATTTGTTTGGACTTGTTTGGATGTACTTGTGATTTTAAATGTAGGGTTGGTAATGCTGAGAAACTGGCAAGAGTACACGTGATTTTAAAAATGATCCAACCGAAAAAAAAAACGAGCCCAGTTTTGCCAGCTCTTTTCCAATGAAAGTAGCTACAGTAGCAGCACTAGTTTCAAAAGTCCCTTAGTCTAGAAAGAAAGTCGCCTAGTCCCTTCAGGCCTCCCTCCAAAGCCGCCCCCCCACTATTATCATTACGAACATAAACAACAAAAATGGCTATTGTTATCACTCACAGCTGTCAAGCTAGCAGCTTGTGGAAGACTCCGGTGACGGTGATGTGTGCACGGGCAGAGTGTTCGCAGGCAGGCAGGCCGTCCAATCAAGTCAATTTTATTTGTATAGCCCAATATTACAAATCACAAATTTGCCTCAGAGGGCTTTACAATGTGTGCAGAATACGACACCCTCTGTCCTTTGCAGTACAACCCTCATCGGATGAGGAAAAACTTTTAACAGGAAAAAAAAAAAATGGAAGAAATTTCAGGAAGAGCATCAGAGGAAGGATCCCTCTTCCAGGACGGACAGACGTGCAATAGATGTCGTGTATACAGAATAAACAACATAATGCAAATACAACATCCATACGACAAAATAAAAATGATACATATAATGTTAAACATATATAAAAGATTGGACGGGCTTATTACAGTCCTGTAACAGCCACAGATACCAGATTCTTTTTCTTTCTTTTTTTTGTCAGAGCATTTGATTTATTGATTACTGTCGGGATGTAATGAGAATTTCAACAAATACAACAAAAAATGTATTTGAACAACACTACCAACCCTACCTTTAAGGTAAAAAAAAAAATAGGCTCATTATTTTTTATATTATTGAGTTAGAATATTTGAAAACAAGTGAAAATCTGATTAAAACTATCAGGAATACAAAAATCAGGGTGAAATTCAGTTTGCAAAAAATACCATTTACGGCACAAACAATCTGTAATTTATCATATATATACAGTATACAGTACAGTATATTCTCTTTACTTTCTTTTACTGGATGATTTGTACGTGATACAAGAACGACCTCGTTTAGCATCTTATTGCATCAGGAAAGACAATTGAAAATTGTTTAAAAAAAAACAAATACAGTGGGCTGGGTATTTTCTGTTAAAATCTGTCAGAAACAACAACATTGAGCTTTAGGTGTACATGTCTTTAGGGCTGTATTTAGTTTATTTATGTCATTTTCATTTGCAGAGTTTGTTAGTTACAGAGAGGCTGAACAATGGCGGCGTATATTTGTGTTTGACTGAACATGCATGGATGAAGCATTTCCAATCCACCTCCCTGTTTCTGCTTGCATCTGTATATTGTAACCCAAACCTCTTCTCTGGCAGCTGAGACAGAATGACCACTGCTGTGTTTATGTCTGGCAGTGCTGCTGGTAATAAAGTTGTGTTGTTTTGAAAGCCGTGAACGACTTAATGAACTTGTTGAGCTTGCTGTCAATAGACTGCGGGCTAATAAAGTTATGTTATCGGGATGGCAGACAGCCTGCACGGCCTGCTGCTTTTAGAGACATGTCACGCTGAGTGCGAGTTAATAAAGTTATGTGTCCTTTGAATGGGTGTAATACAGTTGCCGGGGGCGCTGCTGTGTGATGATAGCGTTACAGAAGGCATTTTGATTGTCAGTGCAATAGGCTTGAACCAAATGCCTCTCAGTGTGACGAGGAAGGCCGGAGCGAGCGGAGAGTTTCCCACTTGTTCTGTGTCTCTAAGTGCCGAACTGCTGTATGTGCAGTGATTTTGTGTGTCTGCACCATTACGGCCGAACATCGCGGACAAAACCGCAAATAGGAAGGTGAGAACACACGGGCAACACGGGCTCCCACAGACACACACAAACAGGAACGAGGATGTTCGGTATGCGGCTTCTGTGTCAGGTGGAGCTGAGAAGGCTTGACACCTCGTCAGAGAGTCTGGGAGAGGAGACGGGAGATCTCACTATGTGACACCAGGCTTTTTATAGACACAGGGGAAGTAGAGATGGACCCAAATGGATCACCTCTGCTCCACAGGGCCCCTCCACCAGTTTGTAAGTGTCTGTGTGAAAATGCCTGTGGGCTTGTTAGTTACTGTGTAGATCCTTTTTTCTTTTCTTTTTTTTTCAATCAGCTAGTCTCATTGAGATCAAGGACTCTTTTTCAAAAGAGGCTTGAGAACTTGGAAAATACAACCAGATGTAAAAAAAAACAACAACAGCTAAACAGATTTAAGATGAGGCAATCAGCATTCAAGCAACAAAAATAATCCACGAATCATGGTACAGTGGAAGTTTTCTGGTGGAGATCCTAACGGGAGTAGCTCGATTGTCTTCTCTGTCAACACTCGGGACAATTTTCGAATGATTTTTGGACATTTTATGCCTTTTATTAGATAGCTGACAGTATAGAGAGGGAGTGAGGGGGGAGAGAAGGGGAGTGACACACGAAAAAGGTCACCAGCCGGTTCATGGTCGGGTACTCTCCTGTTTACTAAATACTTAAAGGGAAAATCTCCAACTTTTATGTGGATGTCCAATCAGTATTGATGGTAAATGTAGTCGATTGAAGCATAAATTCCTCAGTGCGAGCTGCTATATTGACCCAGAAAGCTGAGTTCGCAGCTGCAAAAATCTGTTGTTCTTCCTGCATCCAGCGCTGACATTTGACAGTGACGTAGTTGAATGCAAGGAGGAACTACAGGCTTCTATTTAAGCTTTCTAGTCTCCACCTCTGGGTAGCGAGAACTTCCTTGTTCTCGTCGCTTGTATTGCAAACTAGCCACGTTTCCAACTGCGAAAATGGCATCCCAAAATATGAGTCCTGAGGACGTTATGGACGAGGATACATTTTACAGTGCTTTGGCTGACTCAGATATTCAGCCGTATTTATTATACGGCCGAAGAAATGCAGCGGAGAGAGGCCGAGGCTGAGCCTGCATTAGCCGTGCGAGAGGATATGGCCGGTGGGGAACCTGGGCTTCAGAAGCTGGCGCGCAAAGCATCCTGGTTAGGGCTGCCAAAGTTATCACGATAATAACGCATTAACGCAAATTCGTTTTAACGCCACTAATTTCTTTAAAGCGTCATAGTCAAGTCAGCACACTGACACACTGACAGCTGTTGTTGCCTGCTGAGCTTTTTTATGCTAAATGTAGTACCTATGAGGGTTTCTGGACAATATTTGTCATTGTTTTGTGTTGTTAATTGATTTTTAATAATAAATATATACACACATTTGCATAAAGCAAGCATATTTGCCCACTCCCATGTTGATACTGTAGGCGTATTAAATACTTGACAAATCTCCCTGTAAGGTACATTTTGAACATCTAAAATATTTTAATCGATTGACCATCCTAATCCTGGTACATTTAGGCTCTGCTGGCACAGCAACTCAGCTTTCTGGGTCAATATAGCACACACTGAGCAATTTATTGCTTCAATTGACAGCGTTTACCATCAACACTGATTGGACATCCACATTAAAGGTGGTGAATTTTCACTTTAAATACAAAATAATTAATAAACATACTTAATAAAAAATACTTTTTCTAATTATTATTTTTTTCTGTTAAAGTGGAGGGTCATATATTGCTCTGAGACAAATTTGTATTTTTGGACTATATAAATGAAATTGACTTGATCTGAATTCACTTGAAAGAATAAATATGTAAAATCTACAAAGAGAATCAAAGAGCCATGATTGAGACCTGTTCGCTGTTTATTCCGATCCTGAATCTAGTGCTGCCGAGATGGAGGAACATCGAAGTTTAAATAATCACTGGATCATAATTGCATTAAGCAGAGATGTATGGTAGTTTGGAGGCTTTTACAATATAATTTCATAAATTAAAACCGTGAGATATATCCCTTCTTCTCAATAAGGAAGGTCATCCAACGTGAGGAATGACATGTATTAAATTTGCCTCCAGTGATTAAGCACCGTGCTCTGTGATATACTGTGTTTAACAGCTCGAGTGTACGCGTGCATGCCGAGTTGCATTTTGTGCGTGTTCTCATATTCTTTTGTGTCTGCATGATAAATGGCTTCTAAAAAAATAAAAACGTCACACAAGCTGAGGCACAATAAAAAGGTCGTAGAGGTTTATGTGCGGGTGGTTGGCATGTGCACATACATGCATACATAGATGCCTGTGTGCTTATGTGAATGCACTCAGTGCTCAGCGTGAGTGTGTGAATGAGGGTGAATGGTGCACTGCAGGGATGCTGGCCCCTCTATAGGAGATGAATGTGCTGATATGACAGTGATACATGGAGATGTTTACAGTAAACTGAGAGAGAGAGAGAGAGAGACTCGACCTCAGGGGGATTAAAAGAAAGAAAGGAAGAGGGGAAGTGAGAGAAGGACTCAGCTTGCAGGATGTTTTTACTGAACTCTGTTAAGCACAAGAAAATTGGCAAAGTTTAAATTCATGAATGAGGACAGTTCATCCATCTTTCTCTCTGTCTTTATAGTGAAGCTGTTCTCTATCAGCTCCGTATGATACCACCAGAGGAATGTAGTTATTATGTGAACTGACAATGCTCGCTGACATGTTTGGCTCACGTTCAGCGCTTGTTCAAACAGCCGACATGCACACACAAAGGTGCATGTGCGCATTGAGCAAGCTCGTCCCATCCCATTACTGCGGACAATCCCTACAGTGTTTGTGAACCGGTACACGCTTATGTTGCTCAGTGCAGAACAAATCTCAGACCATTCACACACACACGTACCTATGCATGCAAGGCAGGAAACTCAGTAGTAAACACAGGAGGACTACTGAGAAATTAAAGTGTTTCCCTTCAGTAGCATTATGGACTCTTTAAGATTTCCTTAGTTTACAACGGAGCCCCTGTGGACTGTGTGAACTGTAGCAGCAGCAGAAACTCTATCCTTTTTAGGTGAATTGGTTTTACAGCAGCACACCACTCTGTGCAGCTCTGTATACCCAAGCACAACTAGCGTATAATGTGATATTGGCTGGCTTTAGGAGACTTAGCGCTGCTGCTCTTGATTTGTTGCAACTTTGTGGGAAAGTTGACTGTGAGTGGGATAAGCCCTTATTGCCTGCCCTTGTGTGTGTGTGTGTGTGTGTGTGTGTGTGTGTGTGTGTGTGTGTGTGTGTGTGTGTGTGTGTGTACATGTGTGTGTTTGTGTGAGCTGATGGATGAACTTGCAGTCTGGTAAGCAGGGACATTCCCCTCTCTGTTCTCTCTCTGTGCCATGGAAACCAGACGGGAGGGCTATGGTGGCCCACAGGAGCCAAATGAGGCGGCAATAATGCAGCGCTTAACCCCACATTGAAAAATGACTTCATTCTCTCATCAATAGAGCAGTTCCGAACGCCCCGCCACACTTCTGCATGCACGTACACATGCACACACACACACACACAAACACGCGCATGTACGTAATTGAAACATGCAGCGGGTATTTCCCATGGTTAAGGTATGATACAGTTAACTATTATGCGGCTCCGACACACACACTCACACACACACACACACACACACACACACACACACACACACACACACACAGCCTCTCATGCATACACAGTATGCGGTATGCTGCAGTGCGGAGGAACCAGTTAGCTCTTTGGGTTGATTGAGGCTGCTTTTTAAATGTGTACACTTCTCTGTCGTCAGTGTGTCTTTGCGTTAATATTCAGTCGCTGTGACACTTTCTGCTTTATTGGGATTCCTTTAGCTAGCCAAGCAGATACCAATCTCCCCGGGATCCATTAATATTAAACGAAAAAATACAAAATAAGCAGCAGAGACAACCAAGTGTGACAGATCCGACTGCGCGTTCAGCTCGTTGCAAAACTAAAACCGTTTTCCCGAGCAACCGTTGTTTAAATGCTCCCTAAAACGCTCATTAATTCAAGGTCATTTCAACACATTATGCACACATGCATCATAGAGCGTATCGATCTGGCCAGAGGTCCAAGACGTTAATCCGACCACAACTGCTATTTATGTGTGTTACAGGAAGAGAGAGAGGCCCAAAAGGCTCCTAAAGATGCTCCTTATTTCTGTCCAGTGGCTCTTTGCTCACTTAGTGCTGCCATTGTACGTCTCTCCTCCATTAGTGTATTAGTGCGTGTGTGTGTGTGTGCGCGTGTGTGTGTGTGTGTGTGTGTGTGTGTGTGTGTGTGTGTGTGTGTGTGTGTGTGTGTGTGTGTGTGTGTGTGTGTGTGTGTGTGTGTGTGTGTGTGTGTGTGTGTGTGTGTGTGTGTGCGCGTGTGTGCGCATGTGAGAAAGAAAGGCAGAGAGAGAGAGATTTGAGGTGTACTGTAATATTATAAGTTGAGCCCTGAGGGCAGCTAAGAGCTTTTAGAGAAAGAGCAACAGGGACTGATGACAGAATGGCAGCCAGGCGTGAGTGACAGACAGACAAGAAAATGAAGAAGAGACAGAAGAAGAAGGGAGAAGAAGAAGAAGGAGGAGAGCAGAGGTTGTAAAGGAATATAAAGTCTTATTGCTATGGAGTTAACACAGAATAATAAACTCAGCAATCAGGGATTTCCCTCCCTTGCTGTAAGAGTGTGTGTGTGTGTGTGTGTGTGTAATTACTGGCGTCTCTTAGAAACCACTTGGCATCTGTTTATTTACCTGAGAAAAACAGTGTGTGTTTTTATCGGAAAAAAAAAATGTTTGCTTGATAATGTGTATGTGTTTGTCTGCATGTGAGGCTATTCCCGTGTTTTGCATGTGTTCATTTGTGTGTATGTGTGTGCATTTATGAGCACATATGTGTGTGTGTCGGTGCATGCTTGCCCTGGGGCAGCCTCTTTATACCGTCTCCTCTGTAAGGGCCTCGAATTGAAAGCCTTTTGAAATGATAACCTAGAGTTATGAATGGTTGTATACACTGGAGAGGGAGAGAGTGAGAGCGAGAGACATGCAAAGAAAGGAAGAAGAGGGAGAGAGAGAGAGATGTAAATGGGTGATGAGCAGAATAAAAAAGGAACGGCGTAATTCAATGAAAAAAGAAACGTGTAGGGGGAATAAAGTCATTATTGGAGGTGAGAAATCACGCCTTTGTTTCCTTACGAGTGAATTGTTTTCTTATTCACCACCCTGCCTTCTCTCCTTTATCTGTAAAAAAAGAGAAATTGGAGGGAGCAACGAGAGAGAGAGAGAAAAATTAAAATAGATAAAGGGTGATGGGGGAGCATGTTTGCGGGTACGTGTGAGAGAGTGAGGCCGACAAAAGGGGACAAAAGTGCGCGAGACGTGAAAGACGGAGGTTAGAGGCTGGTGCGGTGTCTTGTTAACCTGTGTGGTGGGTGACAATGGCTCAGTAGGACCCCTGCTCTCCCGGGCCTGTCTCAAGTGCTGCCTGTCAGTATTTAGAGTGCTCTCTTTCTAGTCAGGCAGCCTGCTCCAGCGCCTCACTATGGCCTCACCCGGGGCCTCCCAAGACCCCCGCAGTAAAAAAGACACAATGTCACAACGCCAACCGCTCCAGCCCGCCGCTACTACCAGCCCCACTGCGACTGGCACAATAAACATAACCAATGTGGTTAAAGTTGCGCCTTTTTTTCTTGAAAGTGGTCTGCGCTGCGTTCAAGTGGTGATCTTGTGATTTTTTATAGCCGACGAGCAGTCATTTCTGTGTCCTGCAGATCACCTGTCAGTCAAGCAGTCAATTAACCAGTATTGGGGCGTCTTTGCGTTGCATTCCCAGTTGTTGAAAACAGCCACATGATTTTTTGGACCGTGTGGTTTTTAAATGCAGTCAGATGGGTCGAAATGGTCAAAACCGTTCTGTAAATACTATTCTACGAAGTCTAGCCTGTGCATATTGCCCAGTTTCACCAAGTTGTGAACCGTGCAACCCTGCAGGTCACACACTTTTTGTCTGCTGTTTGCCACTGTGGTTCCTCTGTTTATTCCAAGCAAACCACTGTTGCTGCTGCTGGAAACATTAAACGCATCACTTACTGAGCTACAGAGGTCTTTTTTCCTGGGAAAAAATGCATGTTGCTTTTAAACAGAACTCGTGAGGTTTTTTTGTCGACATGAGAAGTCGAATACGCAATATGAATGGCGTTCAAGTGGTTAAACGGTCGCTAAGCAACTGACAACATAAATGGACTCCTACTTGTTCTCCTGTCAAAAAATTTTGTGTGATTTGGGGGTTTTCTACACTTTCAACATCTTGGTCAGGAAAAAGAGAAAAAAAGGAATTTTTTAATTTCATTTATTCGCTTTATTTTGGAGGGACACAAGCTGCAGATGGGCCCGAGATAGAAAAAAGGGCCAGATAGATAAATGGGAATTGTACATGAATGTGCAGAATTCAACTGGAGCAAATGGAGAAATTTCCATGCGTTGTCCCTGACCTGTTTCTAAAAGGAAATAAAGATCACAAGATGGTGGGAGATAATCTTATGCAAGATTCTGGCTGTTAAAAGTGTAAACTAGAAGGGAATCCTTTCCTTTGGTGAAACCCAAGACAGAAAATAACCTCTCCCTCAAAAACCGGGACCAGACAGGAAATCATGACAATTTGTGTGTGTCTTTATATATATAAGTGTGTGTGTGTGTGTGTGTTTGGTGGTATTTTATTGCCCTGCTTAATGTGGAGGACTTAAAGGAAGCATGCGCGCCCTCTTTGGTATTTACTGAGAGACAGGGAGAAGGACGGAGGAAGGGAGGGAGCAAAGGAAGAGAATAGATTAGGGGAAAAGAAGTGGTAGGAGAGAGGACTGAAAGGAAGGAAATGAAGGAGGAGAAAGTAAAAGGGAGGAGTGAAAGAGGCTAAGTGAGATGAAAGGGGAATAAATAAGGAAGGATGTAGATGAAGACAAAAGAGAAGCAGGTAAAAGGCCAGTGGGATGAAGGATGGAGAAAGAGGAAGTGAAGAATGTGAGGAGAGGAGGTAGGAAAGAGGTACAGTAAAGGCCTTTACACACCAGGGGCGTGACGAATAAACGACAAGAAAATGCAAAATATCACCTGCGAATGTTCTATGTTCAGGGCTTTTATTGTGAAAGGTAAATACTAAAGGAGTGGATCTGGTGCGTGCTGCTTTTGTCAAGGTTGAAAGGAGTAATAAAGTTTTCCGTCATGGTTCGGACTACGGAGCCTCCGTGTTGCCGTTTCATAAATATAGGCGCAACTCAACCCATTCCACACAATTTGATTGGTAGGAAAATCGACCTTGTTCCGAAAAAAGTGTTGCTTTTTTGTCGCGTAATAATCATGTTCTGTGTGAAAGTATTCATGACAAAAACAACAGTTTGAAAAAAATTCATTGACATGCGAATTAAAGCTTCAGTAGGCAGAAAATATTTGGCATCATTGGGGAAAAATTCCATAATAACCTTTAAGCATATTGTAACTCAAGTGTTGTGAGAGAAAACTAGACTTCTGCACCTCCTCATGGGAAATCTAGCCTGTGACGTGAGACTTTCACAGTCAATTTCACAATCACAGGTAATTTCAGAGAGAGAACGTTCCTATTGGCTGTGCTCAGACTGGTGGGCGATGCTTGGTATTTCCTCAACTGTTCTCAACATGGCTGCCAGGTCACAAACTTTCTCATTTTACAGCTAAACAGTACACTACATGATGTTTCTGAAAACATTTGAGGAGAGAAATAGGCATTACAGTAACAGAATATTGATTCATATTTGATCAGCGCTGCTTAGTTTGGCCGTTTGATCGGAGTTCGCGAGTGATTGACAGCTGCTCAGAGACGGCAGGCTCCAGCTCGGCTCTGATTGGTTGTTTTCCTCAGGTCTGTGAAATCTTGTAGATGCCATTAGGAGCACCGGAGGACACCGGAGGGATATGATTTTTTTCAGATTACCTGTTTTATGCACTACTGTCAGGATATACTGACCATTTAATAAAAATAACTTTTTTAAATCAGATTTGCTCCATTTCTACCCACTGCAGCTTTAATCGCACGCCCCCGGTGCCTAACGGCCTCAAGAAAGAAGGAAAATAGGAAGATTGTGAGGAGATGAGGAGGAAGGGAAAGAGGGTGGATAGGAAAAGGAGAATGTGAGGAGACGATGGAATGAAGAGAGGAGGTGGAAAAGACGGAAAATTGGGAACAGGAAAGAGAACGGCAGGAAGGAAAGAAGGAAGGAAACAGGAAGGTGGCAAGGAAAGAAAAGAAGGAGAAGTTCAGAAAAAGAGTAAATAGGAGGGGTTTTGTGGTAAGGAAGGAAAGAGAGAGGAAGGAAAGAAAAGGGGTAAAGGAAGGAGAACGTTAGGCAGGTTGGGAAGGTGGAAAGGAGGAAGGAAAAGAGAAAAAGTGGGATGTAAAGAAGAAGGGAAGGGATTGACGAGTGTGGGTAAAAAGAAAAAAGTGTGTGTGTGTGTTTGTGTGTGTTTGTGTGTGTGTGTTTGTGTGTGTGTGTGTGTGTGTGTGTGTGCCTGTGTGTGTGTGTGTGTGTGTGTGTGTGTGTGTGTGTGTGGGGGGGTGTGTGTGGACAGGGGTGAGAGGTCTATGTCTGTCTTCACCAGGATTAAGCTTCAGCCTTATTACAGCCTCATTACATCAGTCCACTTCTTCCATTACACACACACACACACACATTGAATGCTGTGTCGCTGGTGCACACTTGCATACACACACACACACATACACATATGCACTTAAAATACACTGTCAATCAATTTCTTAAGGGTCAGGGCTGGAGTTTGATATTCTAGTCATGTTAATCAGTTTATGTGTATGTAAGTGTGTGTGTATGTAAGTGTGTGTGTGTGTGTGTGTGTGTGTGTGTGTGTGTGTGTGTGTGTGTGTGTGAGAGAGAGTGTGTGTGTGTGTGTGTGTGTGTGTGTGTGTGTGTGTGTGTGTGTGTGTGTGACACATGGGGGTGTGTATGTGTGTCACAGCTGTTCAATGCATTACCAACTAATATGACACTCCTGGTGCACCCACAAACAGACACACACACACACACCCTGCTAATCTAATTTAGCTGCAGCAGTCTGATGTGTTGGTGTTGTTGCTCACATAGCGCCCCCTACGTCCCCTCCGCAGGAATGTCACTCATCAAGCTTTGACCTGCACATATTCTCTATATTTGGGACACAAACCTCATGACATTGTGGCAGAGTGGGTCATATTTCTAACCGAACAGCTCGTGTTGTGCTGTGGTTAATAAATGGAACAGTGGCATCACTCATGTCTGCGAAATGCGAGCTGAAATGTCTGAACTTGTCCAGTGGATACGTGGCTAAATTAGCCTCGGCTGGTTGAGATGTGTGTGATCAAACACTTTAAAGACACACGTCTCTGGTTTTACAGGAGAGAACATTTCACATCAGAAAATGTTTGATCCACATCTACCTTTTGGATGTGATAAAACAACAGTCAATATCACAAAAAAACATACAAAATATATTGTACAATGTGCCTGACGTTGTGTGTTGATCACACAGTGGTCACATGTTTTCTTGAAGTTGAGCAGGGGGTCTGTGATATCAACTATGTTAGCAGCTTAGAGTAACATTTGCTTGTTTTGGCAGTTGGACAAGAGTTTTGTTCAAAAGTGAGACATCAACAGTGGTGGAAGAAGTATCCAGACCCATAATATAAGATCACTCCAATTACCAAAGTAAAAGTACATAAGTGGTATCAGCAAAATGTATCAAAAGTAAAAGTACTCATTATGGCAGCAGTGCTTTATATATTATACACCATGTTACTAAATTATTATTACTGATGCATACAGGTGTAAGAAATATTTTACTGTTGTAGCAGATCATTTTACCAAATGTATATGTTGTTAGGTAATTTAATCCATACAAATGGATTTAAAATGATCAGATGTTTTGAATGTAAAATCTGAATTTATAAAGTAGGCACTAACTGCAGATGTCAGATAAATGTAGTGGAGTAAAAAGTACAATATTTCCCTCTGAAATGTCGTGGAGTGAAGGTGGAAATACTCCAAAGTACCTCAAAATTGTTCTTAAAGGAATACTTCACTCTCAAAATGACTATTTTGAGCTACCTCAAATTCTTGGAGAACGGAAAACGTATTTTTTCTCGCATGCCTCCACGGTGAACGGAGAATCCAAAACCAGAGAAAAGACTTGATGAATTATAGTAAATGGTGGTCACCTTTAACAACAGCAAAACTACATCAAAACATTTGTTTGCAAACTCTCACACAACTCTTGCAGTATAATCCAAGTCTCATTTCTCCAGTCGTATGCTCACTACTTCCCAAACACATGCATCTACGATAAAACCTTACTGTTTAAAACACTTACGCATAAAAAGTCTGATGCTTGCACGGGTGCCTGCCTTTTTTAGTCTGTTTTAGCGAAGATACACGTTTGGGAAGTAGTGAGCGTACGTCTGGCTAAATGCAACTTAAATTACATTGTACGAGTTGTGTGAGAGTTTGTAGACGGATGTTTTGATATAGTTTTGCTGTTGTAAAATGTGGCCCCCATTTACTTCAATTCATAAAGTCTTTTCTCTGTTTTTTTTTTTTGTTATGTTTTTAGTTTTCTTCATCATGCTTGACGAAGATCTCTCTTTGTTAGATCTTGATTTTTTGATCCAGCACCTGTTGAAGTGTTTTTAGGATGTGCGTACCCTACACCCTCTTCATCAACATTTCAATATTAAACATACAACACAAAGTTGTAAAACCTGAAAACGATACGTCAAAATACATTTAGTGAATGTCAAGTAAGTTTTGTTATTGTTTCTTTTGATGCACGTACAGTCACTGAGAATCAGTCCCTTTAAATCCAGTCACCGGTATTGATGTTTTTGTTTTATTGATGACTTTTATGTGTGCGTATATGTATGTGTTGGTGCACACACATGTATTTGCATGTGTGTGTGTGTGTGAGTGCGTGTTGTCTGGCTGGTGTCCAGGAGACTTAATGGCCAACACTGTTTGCTTTCATGGCCCGTCTTTCCAACCCGCTGCTCATAGGAATGCAGAACACACACACACACACACACACACACACACAAACACACACACACAGTCATTTTGCTCACTTCAACACATATGGTGTTTAGGTAAAATGCAGCGCAAACACACAAAAAGCCCCAACAACCAATCAAGAAAGCGTACAAGTAGTCCACACATTATGCATGACTTCTCATATTCACTGGTGGCCATGTGGAAATGGATCTCAGCTTTTGTTTGGAAGTGTTTGCTTTTCGTCCTCTCTCGTTCGTCTCTCACCCTCTTTGTCTTCCTGCTATCATTGTCAGATATTGTATTTATTTTGACACAGCCCAATAACCATAAATTGTTCTCGGGCACGGCGTCTTTGCCAGTAACTGCCACATTTTAGCGCCAGCGTTGCAGAGCATGTGTGTGTGTGTGTGTGTGTGTGTGTGTGTGTGTGTGTGTGTGTGTGTGTGCAGAGCGGACAGTGGACAGATGGTGCAGGACAGCTGGTCCAGAGTGACAAGTGTGTGTGACCCGAGCCTCTACGGTGGTGAAAGAAAGAAAGACAACATTGACGGAGAGAAACTATTTGAAGAGGAATATTTCAGCTAGCCTGCGATTGCCAGGAGCTGGCAAACAGAGGGGTGGGGAAGGCGAGGTGGGGGGGGAGTCTGGAGACATCTTGAATAGATTTGGAGCAAAAGAGAGAGAGGAGGAGGAGGTGGAGTAGTGATAAAAGAAAAGCACAAACTATGTCTTTCTGCCAATTTGTTCTTTTTTTTTTATCTGAATAGTGCTTGGATTTCTTTCTGATGGCCACAAATGTTGTTCTTGCATCTTTTTGTCCTCCCCTCTGGCCCCCTCCCCTCCATCCTCCTCTCCTCTCCTCTCCCCAGCTCTAATCTCTCTCTCTCTCTCTGGTCTAAAAGCATTGTGCAGGTGTTGGGTCAGATACTGTAAACTGTCGCAGCCTCATCGCCCTCCAAGAGCCGAGCGGCTGACTGATGAATCCCTCATTTCCCTAAACAGCCCTGAGTAGACGATTGACAAGAGGTTCATTCTCACACTGAGTTCAAGTGAGAGGCCTCAGGGGAGGAAACACTTTCTGTCTCTAACACACACACACACACACACACACACACATACACACACACACACACACAACATCACACACTCAAGTAGCGCCTGAAGGGAGGAATATGATCTGTCTCTGCACCTATTGAACCAGTGATAACCACCTTCCCTCTTCCTCATTCTGTCTATAAATACGTCTCCATCCGTCTGTTTTTATTTGCATTTTCAATCAGCACATAAAGAAGGAAACTGGAGGGAAACACCAGAATTATTGAATATAAGTTTGTACATTTGACGGAGGTGAAAACGTTACATTCCTCCGCTCCCTCAGCAAGAGAAGATCAAGAATGACAAAGCTGTGTCAAAGACACAAATGCTAACAAGTGGTGTGTGTTTGTAGCCACGGGGGATGAATGTGATCCTGGTGGGAGGAAGGGATGAAATGCTATTATTTACTTTACTAGAGCTGAAAAAAATGTGTCAATTGATCCATTATTCTGTAAACATTTATAATTGATTAATTGTTAGTCATTTTTTAAGCAAAACTGGGTTACAACCTATTCGCTTGTTTTCTTTGTCTTCCATGATAGTAAACGGTTAGTTGTGGACTGTTGGACGGGACAAGAGAAGCAAATAGATGTATCAGTTTGGGCTCTGGGAAGAGCAAAAGGGACATTTTTTAATTTTTCTCTGGCATTTTACTGACCCAACGAGTAATTGATTAATCAAGATCTGCAAATTAATCTATCTATCTATCTATCTATCTATCTATCTATCTATCTATCTCTCTATCTCTCTATCTCTCTATCTACGAACCAATCTATCTATCTATCTATCTATCTATCTATCTCTCTATCGCTGCGTCGCTCTGCGTCGCGCTGTGATTTTGATAATTGAATGGATCATTTTGCATGTGACGGCTCAAACGATGAAACAATGTTTAGAAATTGTGATGACAGTTTCACTGAGAATCAACTCATCAGTTTTGATCAGCAAGACATGTACAAGTAGTTATTGTACTGTCTCTTTTGCACACATGAGCCAAAACACGTGCAATTTGCTTGAATGAATGAGAAATTCTATTTGTTCTAATCTAATTGTTCAGAGATTTGAACTTATTGTTTTGGAAAAAAAAAAATAATAATTTGAGAATTGAGCCAAAGCGAATGAGAAAAACTGTATTTGACAACGTCTTTCATTAGTTTTCCTACAACATCCGCTTGCCTCTGCCTGTCTCTGTCTGCGTTTATGGTTATGTTCAGGCACTGAAAGCACGGAAAGATTTTGGTTTCAGACAGAAAAAGTCAAGAGTGAGTAAAAACAAGAGGATGACGTGTTTATTTTATTAACATTTAACTTAAACCACCATAACCTTAACCAAAGTGCTTCTGTTGCCTAAACCTAACCATGCGTGGGACTCAGGATGCAAACCCCGGTCTCTTGTGTCAAAGATCTGCACTTTGTATGCCCACCATCCAGTCCAACCATCCATAACTGGAGCGTATTGCCAGGGAGCATAATCCTGAATGATGACATGTGCGTTTCCCTACAAATTAGTATATATCTGTTTGTCTGTCTGTCTGTCTGTCTGTCTGTCTGTCTGTCTGTCTTTCTGTCTTTCTGTCTGTCTGTCTGTTAGTCACTCCATCCTGCTGTCTGTGTGTATGCATGAGGAAGCCTCGCCAGCATGTCACTCCAGAGCTGCTGGGTAAACACAGGGACGGAAAGACAAAACCGCACACAGTGCTGAATTAAGAGGAGTGTGTGTGTGTGTGTGTGTGTGTGTGTGTGTGTGTGTGTGTGTGTGTGTGTGTGTGTGTGTGTGTGTGTGTGTGTGTGTGTGTGTGTGTGTGTGTGTGTGTGTGTGTGTGTGTGTGTGTGTGTGTGTGTGTGTGTGTGTGTGTGTGTGTGTGTGCGTGCGTGCGTGTGTGTGATTGTCTGTCTTGCCTGTCTTGTCATGGTTTGTAAACTGTGAATAATGACACCCGGGTGAGTAAGTCATCGCCACTGCAGTCCTCTGCTGCTGCTATACACACACACACACACACACACACACACACACACACACACACACACACACACGTTTTATGCCTCTTTCCACTGATACACTACATAAACCCTCATTCCTGATGTACAAACACACTCTCCCCGACCACAAACCATCTCTTCTGAGGCCCAACTGTCAATCACGCTGAAAATGTTGTTAGAGGGGAAAAAACTGACCTCTATATTTCCTAAATTGTTTATGAGCTGTTTAGTTGTTTATTTTGATGTTGTGTATGCCGCATCGAGCAGCATGAAATAGCAGATGGGCTGTTAGCTCTTAATGAACAAATCAGACGAATGTAGTGCTCATATACTGGATGGGTTCCGCTCTCTCCCCAAACTTAAATGTTTTACTTTTTAATCCGCCGCTGCTGGTCGTCCTGACGGCGCCGGATGACAGATGAATGGAAAGAGTGAATGATTGATGGATGAAAAGAGTGATGCAATGATTGAGCGATCAGGAGAATAGTGCAGCGATTGATGGATGAAGCGAATTGCGAGGGAGAAAAATAGATGGAAAAGCTAAATCTGAAAATGACAAAGGATCGTTGGGCGCCAGATTGATACATTATCCTGTAGTGAGATGCGGGGGGGGTTTGTAAGACGTTGGGGCTTTTAAATGGAAAGGAGGCAGACAAGAAGGGAGGTGGCTGCTTCAGCTTATTGGGTCATGGAGTTTGTGGCAGATCAGGTCAAAGACGTGGGTGAAGAACTTTCTGACCTGGCACGGGATACGCACACACACACACACACACACACACACACACACACACACAGAGGCAGAAGCACAAAGCCACACTAGACCCAGACAACACGTCCATGTGCTGTCACTTTCTATTTATCTATTCTATTTATTATTGTATGGCAATGCAAGAGGCAAACAGGAAAAGGATATGATGTCACTGACCAAGAGTTTGTGGTAACCGAGTGGTCTGGCAACACGTCCAGCGGTGGTCATTTTAGCTGTGGTGTGTGCGTCTGTGTCTACATCTTGTGTGTGTTTTGGACACTCTTCCAGGCAAAGACTGCAATAAATTTGGTCATAGTGCTGAGCTGGTTTTAAAACACACACACACACACACACACACACACACACACACACACACACACACACACACACACACACACACACACACAGCCTATCTGTCATAGGCAGTGTGTAGGTGTTAGAGCTGGGGTTATTGACTCGTAGAGACGGAGACAGGAGCGAGCAGCGAGTGAACACACTGCTATCGGAATACGATTAATACTGTCTGCCTGATGGATTAGACTCATTATACAGGGAGCAGGGCAAAGGAGGGCGGTGGAGGGTGGAGAGAGAAGAGAGGGAGAGAGAAGAGAGGAAGAGAGGGAGAGGAAGACAAAGGAGAAATGGGGAAAAAGAAGGATTTAAGACGAGAGGTGAGAGAGAGAGAGAAATGTCATGGAGAAAGTGAAATGTAAGAAGTATGGACTGGAAGTATGGACTGGAAGGAATCAATGGACGGGAAAGGAGAGATCTAAGATGTTACATTAGAAATCTTTGATTACATGAAGTTCCTCTGTGCTCAAAATATCAAAAGAGGTTGAGGAAGATGGAAGCTTTAACATACTTCCCTCTGTGTCTGATTGAAACCAAGCCAAAGAGCTTCTAGGAAAGGGAAGAAGTTAAACTCCAAATTGACCAGCAGAGGTCGCTCAAAGCGCAGTATGCAAAATGAATTACAGTCCATCGCATTTATGATCAATACAAGTAGCTATTGAGAATATTCTTTTTTTCTCTGTCATCGTGTCACGGCCATGGCAGCCTGTATCTGTTAGATGAGACGTTTATAAGACTGCAGGGCTCAACATTAATGTTTTTTCGGGCAAGTGGGTCTGAAATCTACTTGCCCAAAGTCAATTTTTACTTGCCCCTATACGAATTGTTTTATTTATATATCTTGAGTTTCGCCCACATCCTCTAATGCCACCCAACTAAACTCCTGTCTCAAGGATAATTGAAATGCTCGCTTGTGCTTCAACTCATAAACTTTGTCTTTAAACGTCTCCAGCTAAAACGTCTCCTGTGTAGATCAGGGCTGCAATTAACAATTATTTTCATTATCAATTGAGCTGCCAATTATTTCTCGTTTTTGGGCTTTGCAGGTTCATTTTCCGCCGATCAACTCATCTATTAACCGACTAATTGCAGCTTGAGTGTTGATTGCATTTGAGATGAGAGAGCCAATTTAATCTATAATGGTTTACGTCATCCCGATTACTTGGTAGCTAAGCTCCCTAGCATTAGCACAACAATTATTGCACACCACTTGGCCAATAGGTACTTGTTTGCCGCTGTGGAAGCGAGGATTTATTCAAGAATGACCAATAAAGGTCATGCAAACTGCACTATTGTACGAAATTTTACATAGAACATATTTCCAAAAAATATCAGGGAAACCCTTATAGTCTTATGAATGGCTAGGTTAGATATTCCAGTAGTTTAAAATCACTGCTAGCAGAGGGCCGCATAAATGTGTGTATACTTGCTATACACAGTTTCTCTCCTGTGTTTTTTCTTCTCATGATGAGGGGCTATGCTCCATTATCACCAAAACAAGCTGATACGGCCAATCTCAGTGCGGCGCTGAGAGGGCCTGCATGTACCTGGAGACCAATAAGCAAGTGGGCTACTTAGTTCGTGTGCATGTCACACCGAGCTACAAGACAATCAGGGTTTTATCACTTAACTATGTGCTCAGCCAGCTGCAGTGTGGGATAAAAAATTGTTTCCTACAACTGTGGCATTCAATTTGACCTGCTTCCCTTGTAAAAGTACATACAGAAAGACATGAAGAGCAGTGTTTTCTAACATGTGAGCCGGAGGAGCACAGGTGCACAGTACGAGAGGCCTTTCTGTTGAGGAAGCTGTAAATCTAAATCTCATCATCAGATGTTTGGAGGGAAACCACGTCCCCATTACTAAGTGCTTCTCAGCTCTCCTCATATGCAATTACTGTATTACTGCAAGCCACTGTCCATGTCTCCTCTATGTGTGTGTGTGTGCAACAGATGTATTCCTCACTTGTCTATAATTACACGTGTAAACATTTCTGATGATGTCATGGTCTCGGACCGCTGACTAATCTGTTCCTTGGCTGGAAAGCGACGTCTGGTTTTACACATGCATGTACACATACACACACACACACACGATCGTTATTTTTTCAGCTTTGTTATTTTACCGTTTAATCTTTCTAGATAGACGTGATAAGAAATGTCTGTCGAGTGTGTCGTTTCCTCAGCAACAAGACGCTGGTGGTACGAGAGGCTTACAGCTGGCTTTGTTAAGAGCTCACTACAAAACGACTGGTAGCTGAATGGAAAGAGCAGGAGCTATTTATGTAGGAAATCAGTAGGCAGGATTGTAGCATTTCTACCAAGCAATCATCTTGGCTTTCCCGTCTGTATTCAGAGTGTAACGTTGCAAAATAAAACTCCTTAGCAAAGCAGCAAGAAGAAAATAACACAGCTGTTACCACAATAGCTTTTTCTAAACTGAGCATTCGGTAATGTTACAACATCGTGGAGGCAACACGCTGGCACACCTTTTCTGGCAGATTGCCACGCACACACACACACACACACACACACACACACACACACACACACACAGGGGACATCCTTTCTGTCAAGTCAAAATGTCCCCGAGGTGTCCACCCTGGTCCGGTAACCATAGCAACCCTCTTACCTGGCATTTAAAGTATGTGTGTGAGGCGTGATGATGAATAAAGAAAACAGACAATGAGAGGGAGGAAGACGGCAGATCTGTCATTCATGAGCAAAGTCAATGTTAGTTTAGAAGAGAGCGGCTGAAAGACGAGGTGCGTGTGTGTGTGTGTGTGTGTGTGTGTGTGTGTGTGTGTGTGTGTGTGTGTGTGTGTGATTCTGCATAATAACTTGAAAGAGCAAATAGTAAGAAGCGCTTTCTATCATGTTGCGCACACTCAGTTTTAAAAGTCTGCCACCCAAGATTTCCAGGGATACACCATCACACTCCTCCACATTCCCAGGTGCCAGTCCTGCCCCAGTGTGTTCAGTAATCCTCTGCATTGTTTTCAGCAAGCCTCCTCTCCTCCCTCTCCATCCCCCCCCCCCCCCCCCCCCCTCATCTCCTCTCTTTTCTTTGGGAGTCTTTCTCCTCCTAATTGCTCACAGAAGTGTGATCTTTGGGGGTCCACTTCATGGCATTGCTCCCTGAATTAGCTGAAGGATCCACACACACACACAGAGTCTTTCTCCATGACCATCCCGTCCCAACCTCGCTCCTTCTCTCGCATCCGTCTTATCTTCTGCATTCACATTTTCTCACTCTGTCCATCTCTTCCTCACTTTCTCTTCTTTTTTTGACTCTCTCCAGCTCCCTCTTTGCCCATTCACACATTCTTACACTTAATAGGATTAAGGTCTCCGAAAGGGATTTGAACAAGATGATTAGTTTACTGCTCTGCCAACTCTGGCCCATGCCCTGCCACACACACACACACACACACTCACACTCACACACACACACACACTCGTATATAGATCCACGGGAACTCCCAGTTTGCTGGACCTGGGAAGAATCTCGTGGCACGTACAAAAGAGGTTCAGAAACTGTATAACAGTAGGTGAGAGTCTGTGTGTGTGTGTGTGTGTGTGTGTGTGTGTGTGTGTGTGTGTGTCCAGTGTGAGAGGGAGAGCAGGGAGGAGGGGAAGGATGAGGGGAGCATGTGTGAGAATTGAGTGCTGCTCTTTCATGCCCAGGTCTTCTTAGACGCGCAGGGCGTCAAAAGCCCCTCTCACTCTGAAAAGACCCTTTAGAAAAGCAGCACTAAGCTCTTAACACTGGAGACCTGACTCTGTCACGCACACACACACACACACATCCTGGGCCACCAGAGGTGAGAAAAACAGACAAAGAGGAAGGTCAGTAGATTTAGGAAAAGACTACAGACTAAAAACTGAAAACGATGTGCGTCCATAGATCTCCATCCACAGTAAAACACCAAAGCAATATGAAAACTTCTAAATCTCCTCCTCTTCTTCCTCTTGGTCAGCAAACAACAAAATTGTGCATCACAGCCAGCCAGCATCAGGTGGAGACAGCCCAATTTCTTAGTTTCAGCTGGTTAAATCTTTGTTCTGCCTGCTCCTATAACGATTTTTTAAAAGTTCCATTTACATATATTTCTGTTTCTGTTATCAGACAGCTGATCAATCATTTAAAAAAAAAAATTCTGATCATAAATGCTATCTGTTTATTAGGGCTGGGACGATTCACCTATCTCCCAATTCAATACTGTCACGATACTTGGGTGCTGATTCGATATGTATTGCGATTTTTAAGTATTGCGATTCGATATTACGATTTATTGCGTTTTTTTGTTTACTTTTTTTTAACCCTAGACCATGGGAAATAGTTGAATCATACACTTCTAGGGTCTCTTACTTTTGGAAAATATCTAAATTAATACATTAAAATGTTTGATTTTCAGCATGTATGTAGTCAGAGATGTCCTGAAGTCAAATATATCAGTCATTGTCAGGCATTATTTATTACATTTTTTCCAGCAACCCAAAAATCAAAGAATAAAGACATTTCCTTCACAAATTAGTGGTATTTTCTTTTTAATTTATAAGGGACATGTAATGTTTTATACTTCTGGTGAATATAATCCAGTCGATCTTATTTCCATATATGTATTTTGCATATACAGTTCCCTTTGTTAACACCTTATTTTGAAAACCGGACATAGAATTAAATGAAACAAATATAGCGATTCTGGCATTAAATTTTTTTTTTCAAAATCATAAAAAAAAAATTGCGATACATAGGTGAATTGATTTTTTTTTTTCCCGCCCCTACTGTTTACCAAGGCAAGTTGTCAATCACATCACAGTTTCATGATTGCAAACTTGTCTGACAAAATAAACATGAATACAGTTGAATGCCAACACCTGTATTGTGTGATCAGCTGTACTGCCATTTAAAGCAAGTGATCACAGAGTGGGTTACAGGTGATAGACAGTTCTCTTCGTCGTTACCGTACTGCAGCACCGTGTCTTAGCAGGCTTACATCATCGTTTCCCAGAAGTTCTGTTTTCCCCGTCCACGCTAAGACGTGACATTTCGGAATCAATTTAACGCGTAGCGTAATGGGGGCGGCATGATGATAAACAGAGTGAAAGTTTAGCTGATGCAAGACGGACGCAAGATCAGTCACTGCACCTGAGAACAGTTAATACAGAGCATGTATATCGTCCGTGTGTAGCACCGTGTGTGTGTTTTAGTCTGTTTTCCTCCTTTGCATCACAGCAGTGTGCTGTCGGCTGTCAGTTTTTAGCAACTGTGTGTGTGTGTGTGTGTGTGTGTGTGTGTGTGTGTTTCAGTCCTTAACTTAGCAGCATGATATAGTTCCTGTGTGGATTTAATACCTCCGGCCCCTTTAAACAAAAACATGCATGCATGCACACACACACACATAAACACACACACACATACACATACACACACACTGGGCTCAGCAGGAGCCTCTTTTAATGAAGGTAACCTCCCGGTTTAGGCACAAGGGCAGAGGTTAAGGGTCAGACTTTGGGGAAGTCCAAAAAACAGGACCAATTTCAGTGAAAAGGAAGAGAGAGAGAGAGAAAAGAGGATGGAAAGGGAGAGAAGGATTCAGGGAGAAAGAGAGGGAGAGTGGTGGGTGGGACATCTACCAAACTATTTAACTAAAGATGAAATTGAATCAGGTGCCTTGGCACAAAACTGAGGAAGAAAATCCACTCCTCAGTCCCAAAGAAGTCAATTTCCTCGTAAGGGGGAAAACGTACTGTTCACCCTCTCTCTCTCTCTCTCTCTCTCTCTCTCTCTCTCTCTCTCTCTCTCTCTCTCTCTCTCTCTCTCTCTCTCTCTCTGTCTCTCTGGTGGTCTGAGTGATGAATCGGGTTGAGAGTGGCCTCCTGCACTTCCTTAAGAGCAACACACGAACCCAAACTGCCAATCACATGTGTATGCATGTTCTGCAATGTGTTTGCACGTGTGTGTGTGCGCGCTATCTCTCATGTCGTAGATCACAGGGACAGAGGGACGTGAAAAATCCATTTCCAATCATCTCAGTGCATCAGAAGATAAATGTACATGTCAAACACACACACACACACACACACACACAAACACTCGCATACTTTAAACCCCTAACCTTTCATATGGTGTTTATCGAAGCTGCATTACTATAACTGGGAAAGTGAGTTGTACGCTCCCAAGTGAACATGTTAAGCGTGTGTTTAAACCAACATTAGTTGAGCGTGTGCTGTCGTTTACAGTGAGGTCTGTGTGCAGCCTGAAACATAGACATACAAACTGTCAAGCTGTCAACTCCTCACATATGACACATTAACAAGTTTTTACTGATTTCTACATCCGATAGGCAGATGAAGTGGATGCAGACTGCAGGTTACATACTCTGCTGTGTGTGTGCGTGTGTGTGTGTGTGTGTGTGTGCATGCGTGCGTGTGTGTGTACGTAGGGTTAAGGAGCACTTTCACTGTGTTTATTTGGTTTTAGAGCTCCAGCGGTTAAAGGAGCACGGCTGTTTTCCAAACCTCCTCTACCCCCCCGGTCCTGTAAAAACAGTATCAGGATACACTCTATTTGATTCAGACCAGCCGCTCTGCATGTGTGTGTTTGTATGTGCGCACCCATGAGGAGAAGCACACACGTGTTTGTGTTGTGTGTGTAAAACAGCACGAGCGAAGCCTCTTTTTCATCTCTGTCTGTTTGTAAAGTTTTATTCCAGGATCATGCTGATTGATCCCGGCATCAGAGAGCATTGAAACATGATGTGAACTTGCCGTGTATGTGTGTGTGTGTGTGTGTGTGTGGGTGGGGGGGGGGGGGGGGGGGCAGGCAGGTATGGGTGCATGTGTATGCGTTCATGTGCATATGTGACGTCCAACTGACATTAAATGAGTTAGTAATGCTTTATTATATACCCCCGCGACAACGTAGTCGGGGGTATAATAAAGCGCTCCGTGTGTCCTTCCGTCCATCCGTCCGTTCGCGTGTCACACTTTCGTTTCCGGAGCAGGACTACAAAAATATTTAACTTAGGAACTTCAAATTTGGTATGACGGTTGACAGTGTGCCCAAAATTTTTGAAATTTTTCCAAAATGGGCAAAACCTTTGGCCCTACTTTAGTAGGGGTCAAGCAGTGAGCGGGGGGGTATGTGAGCCATGCTCACTTTTACCTTGTTTATTCATGCATAAGGAAGTTTACATTTGTTGGTTGTTTGAATTCTGTACAACAATTATTTTGCCCCTCATAATTTCAAAAACTTCCACTTCCACAGAGGAAAAGTACACTCGCTTATGTGATTTTCACAGGCTTAATATGTAGTTCGTTAGTCAGCTGAAGCAGTTTGAACACCTTAAACATTTACCTGCAGATGTCTTGATCAGTGGGTGTAGATGCAGAACAGTGAGGTCCTTTTTCCCCAGTACCACTGCAAACACACGTCCCTTTGATAATAAGCCACAGTTACCAGAGAAAGTTTGTTTACATTGTGTCTTTGTGCCCCTGCTGTCTCACCTGTCAATCAAAACACCAGCCCGTCCTCCCCACTGGCTTGGACGCTGAAGGTCACTTTCACCTTTGATTGCAATACAGGGACTAGTTTTGTCATTTCAGTTGGACATTATGGATCAGTGTGTAATATTTAGGGGGATCTATTAGCAGAAATGTAATTTAATATTAATAAGTATGCTTTCTTTAGTGTATAATCACCTGAAAATAAGAATCGTTTTGTTTTCGTTACCTTAGAATGAGCCGTATATATCTACATAGGGAGCGGGTCCTCTTCACGAAGTCCGCCATGTTGCACCGCCATGTTTCTACAGTAGCCCAGAACGGACAAACCAAACTCTGTTAACTTTTCCTCCTTGGGCCGGAGTCGATAACGTTACTCGCAGCCGTCGCCGCCGCTCTCTCTCTCTCTCTCTCTCTCTCTTGCTTCATCACTCATTTCACACGTACACGCACACTCTACACACTGGCTCTGCTCCAAATGGCTCTGGAGAGGACCATTCGCATTTTCGCGTCGGCCACCGTAGCTCTCCAACACGCTTGGCACACGGGAAAGGCTTCAGTTGGTTGCAATCTCCTTGGGCCTTTAAGGCTACATAAGATGATCCTCAAGCACAAAAATACAACCTCTGAAGATTCTTTCAAACACCCTCTCTGTCATTTTTCTTTTATTATTGGCAACAAATTATCACTTCTTCAGATGCAGGTATAGAAGCAGCAGGTGGAAACACAGGAGACAGACGATACCTGCAGTAGTGATTATACGATCACACACACAGGAATGTGAGGAATGTGGCCGGGCATTAGCTGTTAGCCGATTAGCATGGTGGAGGTCACGGCGCATCAGTCGGGGTCAAGAGCTGGAGGGTCAGTGGTGAAAGGTCAAATAGTCTGTCTGGAACTTGGGTCTGTATTGGCGGCGGACGAAATACACACACGCGCACACACACTGTCGAGCAGTCTGAGATACCATTAAGATGTCTGAGAGTCCAGAGATGATGAGATGATATAGCTTTGTACCTGCATTTCACATCTTCATCCTCCAGACAGCTGAATTCATTCTCATCCCCTCTACTTTACTTTATTTAAATTTGCACGTGTGTGTATGCAAGCGTGCTTAACACCTCATTTCATGTAACTATTTGTGTATACATCCTTCAGCACCTGTGTGTGTGTGTGTGTGTGTGTGTGTGTGTGTGTGTGTGTGTGTGTGTGTGTGTGTGTGTGTGTGTGTGTGTGTGCGTGTGTCCTTCACTAAATCAAGTTGCTATACCAACCACAGTCATAGCATGTACTTCACTTGGCTGCAGGCAGTAGCTTATGTGAGACACCTGTTCATATGTTAGAGTTTTATGTACTCGTGTGAGTGAAGAGGAACATGTATTAGCACACTCCACTCATGTATTTTTGTATGTGTGTGTGTGTGTGTGTGTGTGTGTGTGTGTGTGTGTGTATGTGTGTGTGTGTCACCGACTGCAGTAAATTTAGTGTGTTATTATTTTTTTTGCTGTTTTCCAAGCTGCAGCTTAGTTAAAGTGGCTGAAAATTAAATCTCTGTAAACCCCAGTGTACACACACACACATCCATCACTCACTCCTTAAAAGCAGAGGAGGTGGGGGGGGGGGGGGTGGCGAGGCGGCTGCGGGGGCGAGGGAGAGATGAGTGGGAGAGATGAGAGGAGGAAGAGGAAGCTCTGTGGGAAGCGGAGGTCACCAGTGCCCCCTACAGGTTGTTTATGCATTTATAGCCTCTTCTACCTGAGTTGGGTGGATGTTCAAAGCAGACAATTGAATTGCGTTTGACTCCAGATGCGTGGACACTTATCAGAGGGAGCATTTTTTGTGTCACCGAGAGATGAATAGAGACAGCTGATTATATTAGGTGAAGGAGCGCTCTGTGTGCGAGGAACTCAATTTTGCAGATGATCTGTCTGGCTCTGAAGTTCCCCCCACTGCATTTTGGTGATTACATCAAGTACTTGTGCTGCAAAGCAAGTGGCTCTGTGACAGCTTGGCTTCTTCTCTCTCTTCTCTCTCTTCACCATCTTCCTCTTTCTGTCCTCCAGTGATCTCAGCGAGAACCAGATTCAGGGGGTTCCAAGGAAAGCCTTCAGGGGAGCTGTGGAGATCAAGAACCTGTAAGTGGCACTTTGGCAATACTTTCTCTGCGTGCGTGTGTGCGTGCGTGTGTGTGTGTGTGTGTGTGTGTGTGTGTGTGTGTGTGTGTGTGTGTGTCTGTGCGTGCATTTGTATGCGTGTATATGCGTCTGTCACTTGCTTTGCAATGTGTTTGCAAATGTGCACAACCCCCATGTGCCTGGGCATCAATATTTCATTGTGTTAAATGTCATGTGCCTCCTGCTTGCTGTATTGACTGGCACCGCTGCTCGTTAGCAGCTGTGTGTGTGTGTGTGTGTGTGTGTGTGTGGTCACGTCACTGGCATTTCTGTTGTTTTCTCTCTTTGTTTTGCCTCAGTCATAGTTATGATGATTGAAGATAATTGTTGGTCATATTGCAGGTAAAGTAATTGCCCAGCAGTAATTGTAGAAATATGGATTTTTCAACTATTTCACTGCGTCGTGTTTTTTTTTTTTTCCCACATCAGATAATTTTTTTTAAATGCCGTGCAATTATTATAAAAGGACAGGGCAGTGTGTGTGTGTGTGTGTGTGTGTGTGTGTGTGTGTGTGTGTGTGTGTGTGTGTGTGTGTGTGTGTGTGTGTGTGTGTGTGTGTGTGTGTGTGTGCATTAGCATGCGGGTGACAGCACATGATTTACTGTCCTTATGTCTTAATTAAATTGTTTCAGCAAAGCGATTCTGAGAAAACGGGAGAGAGAGAGAGAAGGGGGAAGGAGGTAAAGAGCAGCGCATACAAATTAGCCGTCAGATAGAAGAGAGCATGAAAGGGGAATGGATACAGAGATGAATTCGTTGAGAAATACATCTACAGAGAACAATGAGCTCAGGAGCAAGAGAGAAAGTGAGCGAGACAGAGAGAGGTTGTTGATGAGTTGGCTGTCTGGCTTGGAGATATACTGTTAGACGCCTTTACATCTTATAACAACTTCCTCTTTTCTTTCTCTCTTTTCTGTATGTATGTATGTGTGTGTGTGTGTGTGTGTGTGTGTGTGTGTGTGTGTGTGTGTGTGTATGTCTGCAGCCAGTTGGACTACAACCACATCAGCTGTATCGAAGATGGAGCTTTCCGAGCGTTGCGTGACCTGGAAGTGCTGTGAGTACCTGTTTATTCAACAACAGCAGAGCTTTGATGAATGATGAACACCAACAGCAGCGGGATACGGAGAAGCTAATATCCTCGTTGACCTTTTTGAAAGACTGCATTGCCTGTGCAGCTCCGGAAAAAAGGACAGATTCATATACTATATATTCAGGAATGACACTTGATGCCTGATCACGGAGTATCACCATCCATCATCAGTGCCACTGTACAGACCCCTTGTCAGCCTGACTGAGAAGCTTGTTGATTTTCTTAATGACAGATATTAATTTTCATCAAATCTCATGGCAAAGCCAAATTTTTTTCAAAGTCAAATTACGTATAATTTGCCGTGTACGTATATAAGTAGATGCACAAGGAGTAGTGTGAATGCTGAACTGACAGGGGTGAAAGAAGTACTCAGATCTTTTACTTGAGTAAAACTATCAATACCACAGTGTAAAAATACTCTGTTACAAGTAAAACTCCTGCATTCAAAATCTTACTTAAGTAAAAGTACAAAAGTTTTAGCATCAAAATATACTTAAAGTACCAAAAGTAGTCATTATGCAGAATGGCCCATTTCAGAATCATATATATTATTTTATTGACTTATAATTATTGATGCATTTGTGTGTTCATCACTTTAATGTTGTAGCTGGTAAAGGTGGAGTTCATTTTATTTACTCTAAAAACTTCTGGGTGGCTTAATGTATAATAATATATTATAACCTATTAGTTTTACTTATATTTCATATCAATAATCTAAATTTGCAATGTAAATAAAATTTTAAAATAAATATAGTGGAGTAAAAAGTACAATATTTACCTCTGAGATGTAGTGGAGTGGAAGTATAAAGTAGCATAAAATGGAAATACTTGAGTAAAGAATAAGTACCTCAAAATTAGTACAGTACTTGAATAAATATACTTAGTTACATTCACCACTGTGAGCTGAGTTATGAGCCTAGTTGAGTTCAATGACACTTTTACGTGAGAGATGTCTTTGAACGTACATTTTTCTTTTGTCCAACTTCCAATATTTTATCTTTTTTTTTAAAATATTATTATTTCATAAATTACAGTCAAGTGTTTTTGCTGAAATGCTCATTTTGTTAGCTTACTAGAAAGAAACTGTTTTCAGTGTCATTTCTGCCAAGATGTCAAATAGTAGCTGTGCATCCTGCTGTCTAAAAGTTCAAGGTTAAATTATGTTTTTATTATCCGAAAAAATCAAGGGACATACAGAAGGCTAAGATGGTTTTAATCAAATGAGACAGCTGATAGATAGATAGATAGATAGATAGATAGATAGATAGATAGATAGATAGATAGATGTACTTTATTGATACCAAATTGGTAAATGATTGTGTTACAGCAGCAGGTTATCCAAGCAATGTACAGGAACAGTACATAAAATGTATATGTCAACACTAAAGAAATATATAACAAAATAAAGTGACAAAAAGCCACCTAGCACGGCGACATCTTGGCATGATAAGAGAGCCAGTTAGCAAGTAGACCTGACAGACAAATCTTGCCGTTATCAAGACTTAATTGAAAAACAGTTTTGTTGTCAGAGTTAAAAAATGACACTGATTCCGTCACACTCAGCGGAGTCCAACTCCCACACCCTACCGTGCTGACTAAGCCACTTCTCTGTGTCTGTGACTGCAGAAGAGTCCGATGAATCTATACGGCGTTGTGTTTTCTGCTCTTTTCTCTCCTCAGCACCCTCAACAACAACAACATCAGCCGGCTGTCTGTGGCCAGTTTCAACCACATGCCGAAGCTCAGGACCTTGTAAGTGGCACAGCCGAGTATTTGGTGCACATTACGGCCCGATGGGAAGGATTCCTCTCATCTGTGCCTGTTTGTACAATTGATTGATCGATCTGTACTTGCACCTCCACCCTCCCTGCTCCTGTCTCCCCCCCGTCCTCAAATCTATTATTTCTCCTCTCCCTCCCCCCACTTGTCTGCCCCCCCCCTCCTCCCCTCCTTTCTTGTTATCGCCACATCCCCTCCTCTCCTCCCTCCCACCTCCAGTCGCCTGCACTCCAACAACCTGCAGTGTGACTGCCACGTGGCCTGGCTGTCAGAGTGGCTGCGACAGCGCCCCCGTCTGGGTCTTTACACGCAATGCATGGCCCCGCCGCACTTGAGGGGGCACAACGTGGCTGAGGTGCAGAAGAAGGAGTTCGCCTGCACAGGTAGGTCCAGTCGACTGTTTGCTTTGTTGTCTATTTCGTGACTTACTGTACATCTGCTTGCTGTTTTTTACAGCAGCAAACCCATCTCTGTCTCGTTTTGCTTTTTCTTACTGTCTTTTGCTCATGCTTTTCAAGATGAGGACGAAGGCAAGTACTCATCTTCCATTGCATGGCTTGGCTCTAACCCCGCGCACTGCACTTACTGAAATATGCACTGATCCGATTTTATTCAGAGCACGAGATTACAAATAATAGATAGACAAGGTCACTGTCACATTTAGGGACAGCATCTCTCTCTCTCTCTCACACACTTTGTTTCCTGTCAGCTTCCACATCGTTCGCTATTAGCTATTTACCCATGGATAATATTGGCCCTCTGTCTCTGTGTAGGTCACCAGTCGTCATCATCTTCCTCCTGCAGTGTGTTACAGTGCCCAGAGTCCTGCACCTGCAGCAACAACATTGTGGACTGCAGAGGGAAGGGACTGACAGAAATACCCACCAACCTGCCTGAAACCATCACTGAGATGTAAGTCACACACATATACACAGTACACACACACACACACACACACACACACACACACACACACCTGCTTTACTCTACATGCGCTCTTGCATCCAAACTCCGGCACTCCATTCTCGGTGCAGTGATATTTCTGTTGCTCTTTCTCTCTCCGTTTTCCTTCTTTGCCTCTTTCCACCTCTCTGTTTCACTACTTCTCTTTCTCTCTGTGCAGTGGAATAAAACCACACGTCTGTGAAATGAGAAAGCCCGGTCATGCAGCTCTTCCCTGCTTAAGAAAATAATAAAGGGATGAGGGAAGCAGAATCGAAAGATTAATGTGAAGGACAAGACTAATCATATCTTTATCTGAAGGGGGGAGCATCAAGAACATATAGCCAGCAGATTTAAAGTGACAAAGTACCAAGCAGAGCCGCAGACTCGAGACTCAACTTAAGTCCCAAAAATGACGTCTCTAGACGTGACTTGGACGAGACTGCTCCGAGATTTGACTTACATGAGACCTGACATGAGAGCAAAAGAATTCAAGTCTCAAGTTCTGGTAAAATCCTGGAAAAATACTAAACAACAGCGCTAGGCAGGCCTCGCACAGCCTCACATCTTGAACATTGAAATACTAGGTCTAACCATTGAAAGGAATTAGATTCAGCTATGTAAAATAAAACAGTTTAACCTAGCTTCGAATGGAAAATGTTCAAATGATGTCATTCTGGTGGTAAGCGCCTTGTTCATGAAGACTCGTGACTTAACTTGGACTTGTCTCGATTGACTTTAAGACTTAACACAAGACCTGCTTTGACGAGACTTGACTTGGACCTTTCTCATTTGTTTCTGACTTGAAACCTCCATTGACAAATTCTTAATGGACCTACACTTACATAGCACCTTTCTATCTCAGCGGACAAAGGGCTTTACAATTTGCCATCGATTCACACTCACACTGATTGCAGCAGAGCTACCATGCAAGACGCTGGCGAGGACACTAGGACATGTGGACAGAAGGAGCTGGAGATCGAACCACCATAGCTGCGACCAGTTCACAGCCCGCTGACTTGTCTCATTTGATTAGAGACCTAACTTTAGACCTGCTTTGGCAAACTTTGAGTCTTGACTTGGACGTGTCGGTTGATTTTCGACTTAACTTGGATTTGTCTCGACTGATTTGATACTTGGCATGAGACATGCTTCGACTAGACTTGAGATTTGACTAGACTTGTCTTGATTGATTTCAACTTGACTTGGACTTGTCTGGATTGACTTGACAATGGCTGGAGATTAGCTTTGACAAGGTTTTGAGAGTCGACTTGGATTTGTCTCAATTGATTTTAGACTTGGCACTTGATTAGAGACCTGCTATAGGGGTGTAACGCTACATTAATCGATTCAATGATCAACGATCGAATGTTATCGATGCAAAGTGAAAACATTGATAAATATCATCATCTTTAAATTAAGTCTTTATTTTGAAATTCCCATGGCACTTCTGCGCCACCATTTCCATCCAAGCGTACCTCCTTCCTACAGAGCCCAGTAATAAAATTGTCAAATCATATTTGAGTTGCTTTTTGCGAGTTGATATAAACGTAACTGATTGTGTTAAATAGGCATCTGATATCGTCGCAAATTTAGGACCCTGAATTAAATCAAAATCGTATCGTGGCAGACTTTGTAATATCAGCAAATATCGTATTGTTGTCGATATATCGTATCGTGATGAAACTTGTGATTTACACCCTTAACCTGCTGTGATCATGCTTTAAGACTTGACTCGATTGACTTGAGACTTGACTTGAACTTTCCCCAAATGACATAAAAAATACAATACAATACAATACAATACAATCCTCCTGTGTGATCAGTCAAACATGTTAGTAATGAATAACGGACTGGAGTGGAGCTGAACAGAAGAGAACAGCAAATGAAAAACAAACTCATTTTAGGGAAATGTTTCACAATCCAATGGTTGGTTTGCAAATCATGCTCCACGGCCTTCCTCGTCACGGTGACTGAACATGTGAGATGTTTAGAGAACGGTTGTTTGGGTCTGTTTTCTCTTTCTGTTTGCCCCCTCCCACTCTCTTTCTCTCTACTGGCCTGGCTCGGTTTGTTTGGGCCTGACTGACGCAGAGTCAGACTGGCACTTAATGGAACACTGCCCAGATAGTTAACAGTGTGTGTGTGTTTGTGTGTCTGACTGTCCACATGTTAAAGAGGGCAAAAGATCAGAGAAATGTGACAGACTTTGGCAACGGTCATCAAAGCGCCGTCTTATCTGGGAATGTTCCCCTCAGCCAGAGCCCCGCGGGAATGAGCAACGATACAGCAGAGATAGCTCAGCGATAGGCGAATGTTAATGTCGCTCCTCAATGGTCTGTGTGTATGTTTGGTTCCAGACGACTGGAGCAGAACGGCATCAAGGTGATCCCAGCCGGAGCCTTTTCTCCTTATAAGAAGCTGCGCAGGATGTGAGTAGATGAGGAGTATTGTGCACCCTGTCAACCATCCACAAATACTTCAGTTTCTGTTTGTGTTGACCTCCGTGTTTCACTTCTCTCCCTCGCTGACTCTCTCTCTCTCTCTCTCGTTTCCTTTTCTTTGGATCTGTTCTTCACAGAGACCTGAGTAACAACCAGATATCAGAGTTAGCCGCAGACGCCTTCCAAGGTCTGCGCTCCCTCAACTCTCTGTGAGTACTGTGTGATATGTTTGTATTTAAGATGCAGTTTACACACAAAGCAATAGCTACCGTCTCACTGCTTAGCCCACCTTAAAGCGGAAGTAGGCAAGATTGAAGCAAATATGATTAAATAAAGTTATTTTTATAAAACGGTCGCTATATCCTGACAGTAGTGCATGAAACAGGTAACCTGAAAAAAATCATGTGCCTCTGTGTCCTCTGGTGCTCCTAACGGCATCTGCAAGGTTTCAGAGACCGGAGGAAAACAAGCAGTCAGAGCTGATCTTGGATCTGCTGTCCAGCAACCGTCTATGAGAGCAAGCTGTCAATCACTCGCGAACTCCGACCAAACGGTCAAACTAGGCTGCGCTTTATCAAATATGAATCAATATTCTGTTACTGTAATGCCTATTTCTCGCCTCAAATGTTTTCAGAATCATCTCGTAGTGTACGGTTTAGCTGTAAAATTAGAAAGTTTGTGACCCGGCAGCCATGTTGAGATCTCTTCAGGGAATACCAAGCACCGCTCATGACCGGAGCACAGCCAATAGGAACGCGCTAGATTTTTTAAAGCCTGAAAACAGAGCCATGAGGAGGAGCAGAAGTCTAATTTTCTCTCAGAACACTTGAATTACAATATGCTGAAAGGTTATTATGGAATTTTTGCCCAATGATACCAAAAATATACTGCCTACTGCCACTTTAAAGATTGTTGTTTATCATAACGTGTTTTTTTTATGTTAACGCTGTACTCACCAAGTTAAGTTCTGAGATCTGGGAACACAATAACATTGTTAAAACAAAGCGAGCAAGAAGAAACACAGTCAGACAATCAGACAGGTTTTAGACAAGCCAAATTAGCCAAATTATCTAAACCACTTTAATTGGAGGAAAAAAAAAAAGTGAGCACATCTGAAATGATCCCTCGTTGCACGGCAAAACTAAGGCAAGTACTGTATGTCAAGTTGAAACAAGAAGTCAGTCTGTCTTACATCTATTCTCTATTCTATCTATTCTCTTATATCTATTTTATATTGCTGTGAAATATCTCCTTCAAACAACTGTAGTTATTGAAGTTTCTCGCCCAAAACTCAATTTTACAAGATTACATTTGAACACATCATGATAGAGTTATAATCTACCATTATCAAATATTATTGAGGTTACTGAGTAGAGTTAATTGTACAGCCCTAGTTTGAACCCAAAATTACTTTTCCAATCTCATCCTCAAATCCTTTTTACATTTAAAAAGAAAGCAACAGTAACCAAGGGACCTTTGGTAAATGGGAAATGGACTATAAATGGGCATTTATACAGCGCTTTTCTAGTCTTCCGACCACTCAAAGCTCTTTACACAACATGTCAGCATTCACCCAATCACACACATTCATACACTGATGGCAGAGGCTGACATGCTGTCAGGATCTAATCTAAATACTCATTCACACACCGATGGCCCAGCCTACGGGAGCAATTTGGGGTTAAGTGTCTTGCTCAAGGACACATCGACACGTGACCGGAGGATCAAACCACCGACCTTTCCGATTGGTGGACGACCTGCTCTACCTTCAAATTTATTTCCTAATCAAAGGGTCAGTGTTAATAATAATAATTCTGACTAACCATGGCGGTTTGATTCCCATCATCTCACTCCTCATGTTTCTTGCCCTGTTGGACTTCTTATCTTATTATTATGGCGAAATAATAGCCAAATCTAACGGCCAAATTTCCAAAATTAAGAAAACTAGAATAATCCATTAATTGTGGCCTCACATTTGCAGAATATATAAGACATTTCAGATGTACCTTTGCGAAGAACGGTGGTGCTGTCGGCCTCCTCTGCGGCCTGAATCTCAGGTCGAACCATCTGCTTTGCGTGTGAAGCTTTGGGAAGGAAGGCGGAGAGAGGAGCAGGAGAGGGAGTGAGGGATGCAGAGTTATTTCATGAAGGAGTTATATTAAGGTCTCGTCTCTCCAAAGTCAATAATTCATAAACACTGAATTGCTGAATGGAGGCTTCTGCCACCTCATTACACATTCACCACAGAGAGAATGGGACACACACATTGATGCTGACACACCACATACAGTATGGCTTTCACATTAAACTGCACTGTGTGTTCATGGTGTGTCGGGGTTTGGTTAGAGAGGATGTAAATGAGCCATCGATTCTGTCTGTATGTCTGTACGTGTGTGTGTGTGTGTGTGTGTGTGTGTGTGTGTGTGTGTGTGTGTGTGTGTGTGTGTGTGTGTGTGTGTGTGTGTTCGTGTTTGTGTGGGTGTACACGAAACAGTACGTGCTAACGTGTGTGTGAGACATAAATGAAGCGCATCGTGTGTTTCCCAACCTCAGGTCTCTCAGGGACAGCCACTCAGCACAATGAAATAAAAGACAATCTAAAACACATGTCTTTAGACCGCCTACATACACAGCGCAACTCAGCGTGGAGCGTAAAGATGACTGATAGCTCTCCGAGTGTGTGTGTGTGTGTGTGTGTGTGTGTGTGTGTGTGTGTGTGTGTGTGTGTGTGTGTGTGTGTGTGTGTGTGTGTGTGTGTGTGTGTGTGTGTGTGTGTGCGTCTAAGGAATTTGTTGGGTAAGGCAGTGGCAATCTCAGCCTTGACCTGTTTGTGTAATCTGGTGTATTTATAAAAAGTGTTTCTCAGCGTACATTACTGACACTGGAGCCAGATTTATGTGTTTTTATTGTGACATTTAGATGAAACGTGTTCATAACTAGTTATAATTTATGTCCGTAGTGTTTACATACGGCCAGGTGTTGGCACAGAGGCACAGTGTTTTTACAGGGTAGCATTTTATTGGTGTTTTAAAGATTCAGTAGGCAACAATTTTTTTGTATCACTGGGCAAAAATTCCATAATAACCTTTCAGCATATATAGAGAGAAAACTAGACTTCTGCACCTCCTCATGGCTCTGTTTTCAGGCTTTAAAAAATCTAATCTAATATTTCCTATTCGACTTTTCCTATTGAGCGTTCCTATTGGCTGTGCTCCGGCCATGTGAGCAGTGCTTGGTATTCCCTTGAGAGATCTCAACATGGCTGCTGGGACACAAACTTTCTAATTTTAAAGCTAAACAGTACACTACAAGATGTTTCTGAAAACAATCGAGGAGAGAAATAGTCATTACAGTAACAGAATAGAGTTCGCGAGTGATTGACTTGTGGCTCTCATAGACGGAAGCTGGACGGCTGTACTACTGTCAGGATATAGTGACCGTTTTATAAAAATAACTTTGTTTTCGGCAGAATTGGAAAAACTGTAAAACTAGGGCTAAAGGCTTATTCGAAGATTGTTAAACCCATAATAAGTAGGGGTGTCACGATTTGATTCTAAATCGAAAATCGATGGAAATGAGCTTTAGTTAATCATGATTAACTATGGACAATAATTTGATTAATCGCGATTAAATATTTGAATCGATTGACTATATACTGTATATGTGTATATATAGAGAGTAAACGAAACCAAATAATTTTTATTAGTGTTAATATCGAATTCTAATGAGATGTAACTACTGGTGATTTACCTCAGATTTGGACACTTCTATGGTTCTCTAAGTGGGAGATATTATAGCTGTCAGACTTTCCTCACACCTGACACTCACAATTACAGCAGTTTTACCCCGCAGGCTGCTTGCAATTAAGGTCTGTTACAATTTGACATGAACGCAGCGTTCACTGGCACACCGTCAACGATTAATTGGAGCTGCATTTTTTTGAACACTAACAAAATATAAATTCCATGTTTGATAAAGGGGAACAGAAGGTAGTGGGGATGGGTTTGGCTCTCTTTACAGTATGAGCAGAGTGTTAATATTAATAAAGTATTACTGGATAATATGTGTGGTCTTATTCATGCAGTGTTTGTGCTCCACAGGGTGCTATATGGGAACAAGATCACTGAGATTTCTAAAGCACTGTTTGAGGGACTGTTTTCTCTGCAGCTATTGTGAGTAGACACACACACACACACACACACACACACACACACACACACACACACACACACACACAAAGTTGGAGCTGCAGCTAAGAGCTCACATTCACATCTCATTGATATTCTGCTGAAAAATGCTTACCTAAAACATTGTCATCAGAGTTGAGACATCGTGATTGAAAGCCATGACCTGTAACATTTGAAACACTCGTTGAAGAATGATAACAGGATAAACCTTCATCCCCCACCTCTCTCTCTCTCTCTCTCTCTCTCTCTCTCTCTCTCTCTCTCTCTCTCTCTCTCTCTCTCTCGCTCTCTCGCTCTCTCGCTCTCTCTCTCTCTCTCTCTCTCTGTCGCTTCTGTCTTTCAGGTTACTGAATGCTAATAAGATAGCGTGTCTGCGTGTCGACGCATTTCAGGACCTCCACAACCTCAATCTGCTCTCACTATATGACAACAAGCTCCAGACCATCGCCAAGGGGACCTTCTCGTCGCTAAGAGCCATACAAACACTGTACGTACACTAGACACACACACACACACACACACATAGCTCAGTGTACACACAGACCAGACTAAGTGTGAAATTTTGAGCAGTAACTGGCAATCACGGCACCTGCAGACGTAAACAGAAATCACCATTTTCGGAATAGCGCAGCAGGAAATAATTCAGTCTGAAGAAAAACACTTAAATATTGTTAGAAAAACAATATTGTTATGCATCTTGGATTTTTGGGGCCATTTGTTGTTGTTCCCACTTGTTAAAAAAAAACATTTTTCAGTTATCTTAAAATCAGCAGTAAACTATTGTTAATTATAATAACTACTTCTTTTAAATACACCATTTATCACTAATGTTTCAAATTACACACTTATCATAGAAGAGCTAAATACTGTATAACAATTTCACCACTTTCAAGAGTCTCAATAGATAAAAATATCTTGTTAGTGTGCTCCCACAAACTATCTCCTATAATGCATAGCACATCACAGGCCGAACAGTATCCAAGTATTCGAGGGTGGACTTTTCCTTTAATGAATGACATGTTACTCTTTAGAGGTGCTAAATGTGATATCCAGAACATTAATATAGCAGCAAACAACGATTTAGATATAGAGGAGTAATGTCTACCTGAGCAGAGAATGAAATCGCTCTCTTTCTGTGTGTTGTAATCTGAGTTTCTCGGTGCTTTTTAGAATCTTTAAGGCCCGTAAATGAACAGAAATCAGTTTGCATCTTTGCGAACTTTGCCTCACCTCGCGCCGCGTTCAGAGATTACATTTTGAAATTCTGTAATTACGTTACGCTACTAATCCCAGTAACACTCTGTTACTTTGGCATTAGCAAGTCATTAAAGAAGTCTTCTAAATGAGTCCAAAATTATCTGACTTTACAGTTCCACAATAAAAGAGTTGTTCTGACATTTCATTTTATTACACACCTGTCATCCAATCACAAGCAAGTTTTTTTTTTCTGTGACCATACCCACAGTCAAGAAACAGAACATGTTCACAACTGTATATTGTTCTGACAGCTCACTTGTGTGTTTTCGTGTGCTCCATGTGTCCATGTCTGTGTGTGTGTTGGTGTATCAGTCACTTAGCCCAAAACCCGTTCATCTGTGACTGCCATCTGAAGTGGCTGGCAGACTACCTGCAGGACAATCCCATCGAGACGAGCGGCGCCCGCTGCACCAGCCCCCGACGGCTCGCCAACAAACGAATCGGCCAAATCAAGAGCAAGAAGTTCCGCTGCTCAGGTATGAACACACGTGGCGTTGTTTCTCTAACATGTACAGACTCCTGCACATGATATTCAAATTAATTCACTGTCCTGTGTTCTCATTCTGTGTCTTACTGCTGGGATTTTCCCTCAGCCTCTCTTTACTAACCTCAACTCCCTGTTTTCAGCATTTACTGGCCTCTCTCTCTCTCTTTTGACCACACACACACACACACACACACACACACACACACACACACAGACACACACACACAAGCACAGCCAGTAAGTGCTTTCTTTTAGACTAGCCTTTTGTTATTTTGCTGTTTTTCACTTTCACTCTCTCTGTCTCTGTCTCTCCATTAGCTAGAGAACAGTATTTCATCCCAGGTATTGTACATCGACCATGTGTCTGTGTGTGTGTGTGTGTGTGTGTGTGTGTGTGTGTGTGTGTGCGTGTGTGTGTAAGACACTTTTTGGTCCATCACGGCGGATGCTGCACCCTCACACACACTCTCAACACTTGTGTGAGTGACTTGCCTTGACTGACACCTTTTGAATGCCAAGACAATTTCTTTTAATGGTCTAACGTACATCGTAATGCATCACGTCTAACCAGGCACCAGATGATCACACTCTTGTCCTTGCACTGGGTTTTCGATGGTAACCGTAACCTTGACGATAGAGGGAGGAAGCGGTTGAATTAACAAGCTCGGGCCGCTGTCAGCCCGGGCACTCAATGTGAGACTCTGTATAAATGAAAGTGTATTGGTGCAGCGATCACAGAGACTATATTTAATACTAGTCCTCCTCACTTCTTACCACATCTAATGATAGCTAATGTATGAGCGTGTGTCCGCGAGCATCTGTGTCTGTTTCGCCCACTGCAGAACATCAAAAGGTCACGCAGTTACCATGCTCAGAGGGGCGCTGGGAAATGTGTAAATCAGATATGCATATGAGATCAGTGGCACGGCTAAAGGCGGTCATTACCACAGCAGCACACAGAGGAGGCATGGTGTGTGTTGGATGAGAGCGAGTGTGTGTGTGTGTGTGTGAATGTGTGTGTCTGTGTGTGTGTGTGTGTGTGTGTGTGTGTGTGTGTGTGTGCTCGTTGCAGTCATTAACTCACCGGGGGGACAGAGGTTTCAAAGCCCAGATAGCACATACGCGGCAAAACTGAATAATTTAAGAACATTTGCGGTTGAAAAGTTGAATAAACATGTGTTTTATTCTGTGGAACAACCTTGGTATCGCGCCTTGGATCAGTACATCTAAAAAGCCTCTAGTTTAATTTGCATCATGTCCCCTATTTCACGCTGTATTATTTCGGATCCTATCTCGTATTTCTGTTTGAACAAAAACTCTTTTAATTCCAGTTTTATCCCTCCAACCAGTTTGGTCTGGTTTTAGTCTTGTGGAGATTGAACGGAAGTGATTGATGTCAAAGAATACACAAAACAAAATAATGTGTTTACTGTAGAGCAGGCTTAATTTTATTGTTCATCAGCACGGCACATTTATGTGTGCTTTTTGTCATCTCGCGATCCTCCCTCAAAACAAGTTTGAATCTGTCGTGCTTTAAGCTAAAGATGTGTGTTGGATGAAAGCACCAAATGTCCTGTTATGCCAGCACGATTCTCACTATCCACGTGTCGTCACCCCTTTAAATGAATCACTGCCTGACGAAAAATTTGTAGCATTTTTTTTCTCAGATTTCACCCCTCTTTTTCCCTCCTGTTCAAATAAACGAGTGAAATCCCTTCTTCTCTCTCCTACTGCCTCTCTCACACACTCAGGAGTACACCATGTCGGCTGTAAGTAACACACACACACACAAACACACACGATTCTTGCGTCAACTCCGAATCCCTCACCTCTCGTCCTCTGAGCCGGCCTCTGACCTTTGACCTCTACCACCCACAGTGACCTTTGACCCCCTCTGTGACTCCTCTTGTCTGTTTACAAACAACAACAATATGAATATTCATGCGATTTACATTTTTATTACACATTTTTCAGAGTATTTTTTTTTCTCTTCATGCTGTTCTTGTGTTTGTGTTAGTGAGTGTGTGTGTGTGTTTGTAGGTATACATGTATCAGTGTTTGAGTGTGTGAGTGTGTTCCTAGAAGTCTCTTGCCTTCAGTGCTGCTGTAACTCTCCTCCCACTCCTCTGTAGCTGCTGCTCTGTTCCTGCTCTCCTGTGTTACGTCTGTGAGTTTAGATGTCTTTAGATGTTTCAGTCTACTTCCCCTGCTATTTCTTTACTGTACTTTCCACCCTGTCTGATCTTGTTCTCTTCCTCTCCTCCTCCTCCTCCTCCTCCTCTTCCTCCTTATTATTGCTCCTCTTCGCTCTTCATTCCAAGTGATACATTTCTTCTCAGTCTTTCTCCTGCTTCTCATCCCTCATCTTTCCATCTTTCTCCCCCTGGATTCTTCCTCTTCTTATTTTTACCTTACCTCCTCTCATCATCATTTTCTTTTCCCTCCTCTCCTCTCCTTCTCATCCTCTCCTCCCCTACCACTCGGTCTCTCCTTCTCACCCCTTTCTCTCACTCCATTCTTCTCCTCTCTTCTCCACATTACTCCTCTCCTCTCCGTTTTGTCCTCTCCTTCCCTCTCCCCTCTTCTCCTCTCCTCTCTCCTCTCACCTCATCCTCTCCTTCTCCTTCTCCTTCTCCTTCTCCTTCTCCTTCTCCTTCTCCTTCTCCTTCTCTCCTCTCCTCTCCTCTCCTCTCCTCTCCTCTCCTCTCCTCTCACCTCATCCTCTCTCCTCTCACCTCAACCTCATCCTCATCCTCATCCTCTCCTCTCCTCTCACCTCATTCTCTTCTCTACTTCTTGTCCTCTCTTCTCACCTCCTCTCCTTCTCGTCCTTTCCTCTCCTCTCCCTCTCCTCTCACCTCTCCTCTCCTCTCCTCCTCTCCTCTACCCCCTTTCCTACTCCTCTCCTCTCTCCTCCTCCCCTCCTCCCTCTGTCCTTCCCGCCCCTGTGCTCCAGCGGAGGAGCAGTCAGTCAGCAGGTTGTTCCTTTGTGCTTGATCTAACCATGTGGCTGCCAGGTTCCTATAGTGGAACATGGTTCTGTCAAGCACCATGGAACGGCCCTGCAAAACCCTACAGCATGGCCACGACGCAAGAGACAGCAATCTCCTGTCAACCCCTGTGTGTGTGTGTGTGTGTGTGTGTTTGTGTGTGTGTGTGTGTGTGTGTGTGTGTACAGTATGATAGATGTGTGTGTGCATTTTTTCTGCTGTGATCTAAATTTTGATGCCGTCTTGTTTGTGCTGTGTTTTCTAACACTAACAATTACTTCGTAGTCTGACAGGACTGAAAAACTCCAACATATTTGTGTGGATGCGCGTGTGTGTGTGTGCGTGTGTGTGTGTGTGTGTGTGTGTTTGTGTGTATGTACATGTCTTGACAGTTTGTGTGTCTTGTGAACTTGTGATACACATGCAGCATTTTGAAGTAATGCTCATGGGGAATGTTGCATATGATCATAATCAGCGATGTTTTTTCAAACACGTTTGGTTCATTTTGACAAGTTCCGCTCCAAACCAAAGCAGCACCGCCCCTCTGCACTGTCGAAATTCTTCCATTGTATCACAACCTTCGGTCTGGCCATCCGCTGTGTGTGTTTGTTGGAACCGGCACCAGTAAACGCTGGGGTTCGACTCTTGCACGAAGAGGGCATTCGTTGACGTTGTGCTTGTGATTGTGATCAGGTACTGAGGATTACCGCAGTAAGCTAGGAGGGGACTGCTTCGCCGACTTGGCCTGCCCCGAGAAGTGCCGTTGCGAGGGCACCACGGTCGACTGCTCCAACCAGAAATTCACCAAAATACCAGATCACATCCCCCAGTACACCGCCGAACTGTGAGTCACTCTGTATTTTTCTACTACAAAGTGTGTGGTATGGAGGAAAACCTCGCTTCGGCCTTGATCTCCTCCTCCATCTCTGTCTCCGTCTCTTTGTCTCTGACCACCTCTTCTCTTCTCTGTTCCTAGGCGCCTGAACAACAATGAATTCACTGTGCTCGAGGCGACAGGGATCTTCAAAAAGTTGCCTCAGCTGAGGAAGATGTGAGTCAGACATGTTGCAAACGTAACGGGAACAAAGAGTCACATGTGGTTGTCAGGAAGTCATACTCAGGTCACACAGTGAAAGCTATGATTGTAGTCGTGTTGACGCAGAAATCAAAGTGAACCATGTGTATTTCTCTCTATATACCTTACCCCCTTCTACTCCTACTCCTACTCCCTCTTACTGACTTTGTCCTCCTCTTGCTCTCTTTACATCTTTCTTCTCTCTTGTTTTCTCTCTTTTCATTCTTACCTTTCATGCTCCTGCAGTAACCTGAGCAATAACCGTATCACTGACATAGAGGAGGGGACGTTTGAAGGAGCCTCGGGGGTCAATGAGTTGATTCTGACCTCCAACAGACTGGAGAACATACACCACCGCATGCTGAAGGGACTCGGTGGCCTCCGCACACTGTGGGTACACACACACACACACACACACACACACACAGTAACTTAAATGCATATGCAATCGTATCAAATATGCGTGCACTATTCAAATATGCTCTCACATACGGCGTCAATGTCCACACAAACATTTATGTGAGCATGCATAATTCACAGGTTTATATTATCATGAATATATCTATTTTTATTAAATTATTAAAATACACAGTGTATTTAATCTTATGTGCCTGTCTGTGCATGTGTGTGTGTTTGTGAGCAGTATGTTGAGGAGTAACCGTATCAGCTGCGTGAGTAACAGCAGCTTCGTAGGGCTGAGCTCAGTGCGTCTCCTGTCGCTCTACGACAACCAGATCACCTCCATGAACCCCGGAGCTTTCGACACGCTGCACTCCCTGTCCACACTGTGAGTACACACACACACACACACACACACACACACACACTCCCGGACACACGCATTACAAATGTTCAAAAACACACACACAAAAAAAAAATGTCAACTCCTCTCTTTGTTCTTCAGCAACCTTCTGGCCAATCCCTTCAACTGTAACTGTCACCTGGCGTGGCTCGGTGATTGGTTGAGGAGGAAACGCATCGTCACCGGTAACCCTCGCTGCCAGAGTCCGTATTTCTTGAAGGAGATCCCCATCCAGGATGTGGCTGTCCAGGACTTTGCCTGTGAAGATGGTGAGAAGGAGCAGATTACACTTTACGCATGGCACTATTAGGGCTGTGTATTGGCAAGAATCTGGCGATATAATACGTATCATGATACAGGGGTTATGATTCAATATATTGTGATATATTGCGATTTTTAAAAAAAAATTTAGGAGAACTAATATGAAGAAGACACCAGAAGTACACCATTTTAGAATAGGCAAAAATAACACATTTATACGTATGTAGGTACCCATAGAACCTATTTTCATTCACATATCTTGAGGTCAGAGGTCAAGGGAACCCTTTAAAAATTACCATGCCAGTTTTTCCTCACCAAAATTTTGCATAACTTTTGGAGCGTTATTTAGCGTTCTTCGCTACAAGCTAGTATGACATGACATTCCTTAGGTTTTTTAGTTTCATATGATGCCAGTAGCTTCCCTCTGGCTTTAAGACTGAGCCCGCTACAACCTCTGAAAGACAGAATAGCGGCTGGGCCGTTGTATTTTTAAGGTTCATTAAAAATTGATAATGTTTTGGAGAATCGATTCAGTATCACAAAACATTATATTGCAATACTCATGTGTATTGATATTTTCTTACACCCCTAGGTGCTATGCAACATCTGCAACATCTGACAATTTTTGTTTTTATTTTTCATCACCACTTTTCTATCATCCTCCCTCCCCTCTCCACCACTCCATCCATCTCTCATCAGGTAACGATGAGAACAGCTGCTCTCCGGTGCTGAGGTGTCCAGCAGAGTGTTCCTGTCTAGACACGGTGGTGCGCTGCAGCAACAAGGGCCTCACCACGCTGCCCAAAGGCCTCCCCAAAGAGACCACTGAACTGTGAGTGAGAGACCAACACATCATTTAGTACAATCTAACTGGTTTGACAATTGCAAGGGTCCCATTTTATACGTGGCTCCTCACTGAACCTCTACTAACGTGCCGAGATGCCGGATTTTGAATGAGTGCAGCCGAACAGCAGGCTGTCCTCTCTGCCTTGTGAGTGTGCCTCGGTCAAACTGGAGTGGGGTGTGGCTGGAGAGTCTGGGAACCCGGGAGTCAAGACTCAAGATAGGGGCGCGTTTCGATGAGCTTCATGCTTCATCGTCCCCCCAGGGTACGAATCCAGGACCTCCTTGTTGAGGGGTAACGGTGCCGGCCGCTGAGGGGGGAGAGAGGACAAGTACAGAGTTTGGGGAGGAGGATTGTGAGAACTAAGACAGACAGGAGACAAAGGGTTAGACACACAAATATAGTCTGCACAGGTGGTTGAATTAGTGAGGCACAGGTGGCAAAATTAACAAGGTGCAGGTGTTTGAATTAGCTTGTTCCTGAACCTTAGTCATAATAACTAAAATGTAACATCCGCGCCAAGTACTCCCACGTTGTTGTTTTTTTTGCTCTGGTGACGTTAGTAAGGTGTGATCTCCATAGGCAGAAGTTCAAATCACACAAATCTCCCGCTGTCTTGAAGTTGTGAAGCTATTAACTATATCTATGATGATCAATACATTTGTTTTTCCAGGCTCACTTTGGGCTTGTAGAGCAACAATAGGCAGGGGTGAATATTGTTGCCCAGCCTGGTTAAGACAGCTAGTCCACCTGCTGTGCTGCCAGCACCTCAGGAGCTGTGCTGCTGACAGGACAGCTGGCTCTGAGGACAGTGAAGCCTTAATGGAGGTCGGCGCAGGTGTGGATTGCAAAGATGAACGCATCAGTCGCGCTTACGCAGTGTTGACGTCTGGTGTGTGAACTCGGGAAAAGACCGAAGTCGACATGGAGTTGCTGCCATTGTAGCATCAAAGTTGTCGGCCTCAGAAAACTTATAACTTGACACATTGTACATTTGAATCTTTTTTTACTGAAAGCTGTACTCAGTCAGAAGTATGGATGTCACGATACCAGACATTTAGTAGTCGATACCAATACCAGTGAAATTCCACGATTCTCGATATCTATTCAATACCACGGTAAAAAACAAAACATTAATCCCATATACTTCAACATCCACTCCTTTATTACCATTTGCATACTGATTTATGTTAGGAAGTTAAAAAGGTCATTATTCCCTCTCTAATATCTATTTTATATTGCTGTGAAAACAACTCCTTCAAACAACTGGATTTATTCAAGTTTCTCGCCCAAAACTACATTTTACAAGATTACATTTGAACACATCATGACAACGTTAGAATTTACCATCACCCAATACAATACACAATATATTTTTACTGAATAGAGCCTGAACACACCATAATGTAAATCAATGGCACCTCCCGAGAGCTAGTTAACGTTAGCTGTTAGCAGTTGGTGAGCAGCACAGTCCTGCACGGAGAGCTAACAGCTAACGTTAACCAGCTCTCATGGCTGTCCTGCCGATTTCAACACAGATTTGTTGTTCGCAAATTAATGTAGCGTTATCAGGGAAAAAATAGGGTGCGTGCCCTGGACACATCGATAGTGAGTTTGATGTCCCTAGTCAGAAGACGTGAAACATTAACACATGCAGAGTATTTTATTACAGAAACTCATCTCAACACACACACAAAATCCCTGATAACCAGAAAATTATAGCCCTAAATTAAACATCAGACAGCAGGCTTGCTGATGTTTTCTATCACTTCTCTATTTCACCTGTGGGGAACATGCTTTTTCCAATATTAACAAAGACTTAATTAATACGCCAGATTAATAGCACAATGTCACAGAGTGAAGGAGATATGATCTCAGCTGTGCATGTGTGTGTGTGTGTGTGTGGGTATAAAAGGGAGAGGGTGGTTATACTGTATTAGGATGCCTGTGGGGATATTAAACTCCAGTGTTTATTATGGCTGCAGCAGTAATGACTGCTCACACTGCTGGAGATGAGGAATTTCCCACATGGCTGAATAACTTCATTTTCTCCCTCCTCATTTTCTCTCTCTCTCTTTCCCAATCCTCCTTACATCTTCCACATTTCTCTTGTATTTCCAAACCCCCTCTCTCTCTCTCTCTCGCTATATCTCTCTCTCTCTCTCTCTCTCTCTGTTTCTCTCTGTTTCTTTCTGTCTGTCTCTCAGGTATCTGGATGGTAACCACTTCACTCAGGTTCCTGTGGAGCTCTCCAATTACAAACACTTAACACTCATGTAAGTCTCACCCACATGACGTCAGCATACTGTACACTCACATCACAAAGCCGGAGTTTTGCTCAGTCAAACACACTTGTAATGAGGATCGTGACTTGGCCTGTGTTTCCCTGCACTCTGCTTTTAAAGAGCAAAACTAACTGACTGGTATTATATCAGAGCTCTGCGTTGTATCACTGTTGATGTGAGCTAATTTGGCCCAGATGTGAGCACCGTAGCGTACAGAGGAGTATGGACAGTGCTGCATATAGTTTGTGCGTGTGTGTGCATTTGTTAATGCATGTGTTGACAGTGCTGCCTGTGTGTGTTTTATGTCTCTGTTATTGTTTCCTTTTCAGTGATTTGAGTAACAACCAGATCAGCACGTTGTCCAACCACAGCCTCAGTAACATGTCTGAGCTGCTTACCCTGTGAGTCTGGCTTTACATCAGTCCCTTTGCAGTGTGTGTGCGTGTGTGTGTGTGTGGGTGCGTGTGTGTGTGTGTGTGTGTGTGTGTGTGGTTCATAAATGCTCAGGGAGAAGATGTCCTTGACAAAAGGAAAGCAGAAATCAAATAAGGAGTTCCTTTTGTTGAGTTGTCATATAGTCACACATGAATACTGTCCCATGTGGGACACCGAACTGTAGGTGGCTCATGGGAGCCTGTGAATGAGCGTTTTTTTGAGCACTGTTAGCAAAAAAATAGCATTTTTTTTTTAAATCAGAAAGCAACTGAGAATGCAGTCACAAGCAGTTGAAAATATCGTCACCACAGCCAACAGTACAAGAAAATGCTGACCTCACACAAACCGCTGTAAGCAAACAACAACAATTAATAATGAATAAAGCAGAATTTTAAAAATTGAACCAGTCAAAGAGTGGAAGATAGACCGGTTTGGGTCAGTGAGTTTTGTTTCCAGCTACAGACTTAAATGTGTTTTAAACCTATTTTATCAGTGGCCCTGTTCACACCTGGCATTAGAATGCGTTTCCACATGTGTCTTGAGTGACCACTTGTGATTAGATCTCACTTTCCCCGCTCTATATGCAAATAAACAAGTAGTAAACACATGGCTAATACAGCAGACGTTGTGACATCATATTACAGGAATGTCAGTAGCAATATCCTACATATTTGTGAATTTGGGTGCAGTTTATTAACATCAAAATATGCGTTTATTGTCTAACGGCGGTCGCCTCCGGACCTCCGTGCTACCGACACCACCGTAGCCGGGAATGAGAGCGTGTGGGCGGGTGGGTGTCAGGTGTGTGCAGATAACCAAAGCAAAAATACCGACACGTCTCCGACAGTATAATATTGCACTTTCCGTGCCTAGTCTGATAGTCTGTAGATATGTAGCCTATAGATAAGATACATTTTAATATGTTGCTGTAGCGTATAAAGAAAATACAGTTGTACCGACAGGATCAGTGCACTGAAGACATTTCCATCCGTCAGTTGTCTAGGCGGCCCTTAATGTGGCCCAGGACACATTCACGTACACACTGCTAAAAGAATGTGGCCGTATGCGGCTCAGACCACCTCTGTATGTGGTCTGAGTGATCGGATCTCTCTGTACTTAGAGCTGTCCACTTGTGATTGGATCACCCAGGACGCATGTTAATACCAGGTCTGAACAGGACTTATGTGCTATGTGTGTGTTACTGTCAATAAAATTGCCCCAGAAAAGGACCAAATTGCACACAAAAATCTGATCGAGGGCGAAAAAATCCACACTTTGCGTGCAAGATTTGTGTGTGTGTGTGTGTGTGTGTTTCTGCGTGGATGTGTTTATGCTGAAAAGTGTGTTAAATTGCGTGTGTGCGTTTGCTCTACTGCTTTGCTCAGTGGTACGTCTTTATAAACAGGATCGTGCTCTGATTGTGCTCTTTGCTGCATTTGAAGCTATATTGAAAAAAAAAAAACGTCTGCATTTGTCTCCATGCCAACATGTTTATTCTGTGTGTAAAGAATCCTGAGCTACAACCGCCTGCGGTGCATACCAGTGAGGGCGTTCGATGGACTCAAGTCTCTCCGTTTGCTGTGAGTATCTGTCACGACACCTGCAAGGCGGCGGATAACATTTCAAGTCAGACCAGTGCTAAAGAAGCGATCCAGACTTTTAACATCCAGACTCTTTTCTACATTTCTATGCCCTTTTTCTCTCTTTCTTCCCCTGTATCTCGCCCTTTCTTAGGTCTCTCCATGGTAACGACATATCACTGATACCAGAGGGAGCCTTCAAAGACCTGTCGGCACTCTCCCACCTGTGAGTAACATAAAAACACACACACACATCACAGTTCACGTCTTTCTATACGATTGAAGTGTCTACTATAGAATTGCAGAATAAGTAAAAAACATTAACATGACAAAAGAGCCTTTTCTCATCGTCCGAAAGGAAAATGTCTCTTCAGTGAGGCGTCTCTGTGAATGTATCAGGCTGCTAAATGTAACTGAGCAACAAACCCATCTACAGATATCTCCTTTCTCCTGCTCTCCTCTTTACTCCTCTTATTCTATAATATTTACTATTGAAATTAAAGGCTGGGGTATACAGTATATGGTGGGATTCTATAGTCCTTTCCTCCTCTGAGCAGTGCTCCACTCTTTGTAGCTACAACAGCAACACTGAATTTGTATTTATTTCTTTTGCTAAATAATGGATTTTAGGACAATCTGCTAAATTGATTTACTGCAAAATGGCGGGGAGACTCAGAGCAGTGCAGAAATCCAAAGCACAATGTTTAACTAAGAACAGGAAAGTTGACTTCAAACACTAAAGAACTATTACTTTCCTCAGTTTACCGATGTTTACGAAGCACTCTGTAGAAAGACAACAGTGGTTATATTGGCTGCACGCAAGTGAAGGATGATGCTAACAACTTTTTAGTTACCCGCTGGTGGGAATGCCCCCGAGGCGCTCACAAGGATCAGCACCATGGATAGCGCTTGTCACAGGCTGCTGTTTATCCCACTGCAGGCCACTAGTCTAATATTATCTCTACCCACAACAGAACTAGTAGTTGTAAGCATCTAGTGGCTTGTATGCTCGTAATTTCTCGCTGGTGCATCGTTACATGCTTGGTTTTTCTACCAAATATGTGTATATATCTGGCCACTAAATATTGGGCCACTTGCTAATGGATTATACCGACTCATTAACAGCAGACAGATCTGGAAGTCAGTCACCATTTGTAAAAGTCGATTTCTTTATGTTGCATTTGTGATCTCTGGTGGTTAATGCCCTTGTATAGCTCGACAAACGACTGCACTCCACCGTAATTTCGTTGCCAAACCGTGTGCGCACACAATACGTACGTCATCATTGTTTACAAACTGTAAAAGGGTCTGTTTGTCCCCCAAAATAAACACATACATGAACGTAGATAATGTATAACTGTACATGTATAACTTAGTTAAATCACAATACCAATAATTCAGCAGATAAGGCAGAGATTTGGGTCGGAGGTGGTTGAAAGAGCTCGAGTAACAAAAGGTGTTGGCACGAAACTTTCAGCAGTAATCGGGTTATAAAGGCATGACTGGTTACGAGTCAGATAGTAGCCAAGTAGCTGATGAATGAGCCGGTCATTGTGGAGCATGAATAAAGCAGATGATGCTAATGAGCTTATGCAAGCGCAACTTCCATTAGTTGCCTCAAAAAATGACCTTAGATTTTGTTTATTGAGCTGTAGAACATCAGGAAAACTTCATGGGAAGTGTAGTGTTGTCGGTGACAAATTCACTCCTTCATACACGCCCCTCATCAAATACATTTTATATTTGGTCCGCTTTGATTTGTGCACCGTGAAACCGAACCAGACTAAATGGAAAAGAAACCAAAAGTATCAGTTTCGCTCTGATTTGGACTCACCAAACAGACTGGCTTGTGAATGTGCCCTAAAATTGCCCGAGAAAAGGACCAAAATGCACATAAAAATCTAATTAACAGTTGGCGGGGGCTGGGGGGGAATCCCCACTTTGAGTGAGAGCAACAAAGGGAGTCGAAATGAAACTATCAGCAGTAATCGGGTTATAAAGGCATAATTGGTTTCGAGTCAGATAGTAGCCATGTGGCTGATGAATGAGCCAGTCATTGTGGAGCATGAATAAAGCAGATGATGCTAATGAGCTTCTGCGAGCACGACTTCAGTGCTCTGCCTGGATTAATGCAATGCTCCATTAGTTACTTTTAAAAAATGACCTTAGACTTTGTTTACTGGGCTGTAGAACATCAGGAAAACTTAATGGGAAGTGTTTTAAGGTTGAGAAATATTATCGCCAGCACTGCTACCAGCATGAGATAGATGCTCCAAATCTTCTCAGTTACTCATGGTAGAAATGTACAACGCTTTAATGCTCAATTTGACAGTGATGTACAACTCAGTCCGTAGTATTTACACAGTTTTGTTTTGGCTCTGTATTCCAGCACGTTGGATCTGAAATGAGAGTTCCTCCTGTAATTATGACTGAACATTATTCTCTGGCAGGGCGCTGGGAGCCAACCCTCTGCACTGTGACTGCCACATGCAGTGGCTGTCCGACTGGGTGAAGAGCGGCTACAAGGAGCCCGGCATCGCCCGCTGTGCCGGGCCCGGTGACATGACCGACAAACTGCTGCTCACCACGCCTTCCAAGAAGTTCACCTGCACAGGTAAACGTACACTGTCACACACGGAACACATGCCAGCAGATATATACTGTAAATACACATTTGTATATTGAGTGTATAAATGCACTTTTATTAGGTGTCCAAAAACAAAAGCATGCACACACATACTTAGCAGTATTATGCAGTGCCATCAAATACAAGACATGTTGTTGAGGACTCCTAGAGGAGACCACAAGTTGCCATTTACAAATCGTCCAATGAAAACCATGTATCTCCAAAATGTCAACTTTACATGGAAAATAAAAACAGCCTTGTTTTAACATTTGTGACGGTGCATTTTTAGTTTTTACAGGGTTTTGTCAGCCGATGTCAGTGATGGTTTTCACTGGACGTCAACGACATGTTAACATTTTTAAAGGGGCTTTGTGTAAGAATCAGAAATTGCGTGTTAACAGTGACACCTGTGGACGTTAAGTCAACGACAGTCAGCTAAAGACACAATATCACTGTATATCTCACATGCTTGGCAGTAATGTTCAAGCTCACCTGTCCATTAGGAATTTTGCCAGCTCGGGGTCCGTTTTAGTACCCAAAACCAAACGAAGGTCCCTCCATGAATCGAAGGCCCGGCTGATGTTGATCCTAGTTTTCCCCCGACGTCTGTCACGTTCCTGTTTTGCAAGACGGGCTTCGCGAGATATAACTTTGTTTTTTTTGTGCTTCCGTGGAGTTTGCGTTGGAGTCTGAGTTGTGGTGGCGGCCGGTTGTTTGTTGGCGATAGCGGACTCCTTTTCTAACCGAATGTTGTTAGCCATGTAGCGGAGCTGAAGAGAGTAACGGCACTCGCGTGCATGACGTCACATCCGTTGGATTTTGCTGGAAAAAAACGGGCCCAGGTTCTTCACATTAAAAGCAGTTTACAGGCTGATAGAGGAAACCCAGAAAGTTGCAGAAGGTCTCATTTTTTAGGTTAGGTTACAACCTGTTCACACATTATCAATAAAAAAACGATTAAAAAACTTTTATAAGTGTAAAAACTTACATACAGTCCCTTTAACTCGCTTGTGAGCATGATCGTGGCTGTAACTCATCATACTGCAAAATGCTACTGACTGTTGACCTTTAAACCTTATTATATCACGTTAACTATGAACACATGACTGAAACCTATTTTTCACCTAATCTAACTGACGCACTGTAGAAGTCCCGGGGCCTTGTGGTTTTCTGGTGCCAGGTAAAGTAGCCAATCATATCCCAGTACTTCCTCCTCAGTCTCTCCTCCTCCCCAGCTCCTCCAGACAGTCCCGGCCCAGTTTTCCTCGTCCTTTTGAGCCCTAACGCCTCGTTTCCACATAGCTCTGTGTACGTATACGAGTCAAGTTCATTCAATCCTATGGGAACCTCCGTGATCTTCGATATGTTTCACTTTTTTTTCCATACGTTCCATATTTGCCTCAAGTACGTTGAAAGAATTGAACTTTTGCGGCTTTTCCTGTGTGCCACAGGAAGTTAGCATGTTATGCATGTTAGCGAATTATTAAACTGATTGATGAATGTAATACAGCTCTATTTATACATTTCTTTTCTAAGTGAAAAGTTCAACGGCATATTTAGCAGTTTTGTGAACTATTTTGTTAAAAGAGGTTATTATAAATGTGACTTGTCTATACTGGACGGCGAAAAGCAGACAGTAACTCATAGATATAAAGAGTGTTTTATATACATGTAGTAGCTTCTCTCCCATATCTGCGATGGTGTTTCTATCCATCCAGAAAGAGATTACTTGTGTTGAACACTAGGGGGCGTAATCTGAATACTATACGAATTTACGGACACAAAAGAAAAGTGTGTGGATACGAGGCGTAACCGAACAGAACCGCTGTGCTTTCCATTCAGCCCTCATGTTCTGACCAGTATTGTGTGTCCCAACTGTTGGAACTTGATGTTCTGTCATGAAATTTGGGAATATGTTTGTCTCCTGTACATGTCATGGCCCTGCAAAGGAAATCAGATTTTTTTTTTATTGTATAACCCAGTAACATGCCTGCAACTCTTGCTTATTAAATCCATACACCTTTTAATAATCTCCTTCAGCACACACATTTTTAAGTATAAATTTGCATATATTTCACATAAATAGACAGTATTTCATAATCACTGTTTAAATATTCAAAGTGAAATGTCAAAAATACATAGCAGCCAGTGGGAAAAAGCACCATCTTTTTTTTTGCAGCACAAAAAGTTGACTTGAGTTGATGCAGGTCCCTGATAATGTACAGCTGAGTGAATGTATGTCAACCTGTGTGTTCTGACTCGTCTTACTCAGCCAAATGTAGAACATTATATGAAGCTAATCGTCTCTGTGGTGTGTGTGTGTTTCGTGTTTGTTGCATCACACAGGTCCAGTGGATATGAGTATCCAGGCTAAGTGTGATCCCTGCCTGTCCAACCCCTGCAAGAACGATGGCACCTGCTCCAATGACCCGGTGCACTACTACCGCTGCACCTGCCCCTATGGGTTTAAGGTACACATACTGTGGAAAGCCAAAACAGTCGTATTCACTTGCAAATACTGCGATTATAAGAAGCTGTTGTTCTTTGGAAGCACTAAATGTCTGTGTGTGTGTTTGCATTTAGGGCCAGAGCTGTGAGGAGCCCATTCACGCCTGTATCAGTAACCCGTGCGAAAATGGCGGCACTTGCCACCTGAAGGAAGGAGAAGGGAGCAACTTTTGGTGAGAGACTATTAAAAAAACAAAAATCTACCTTGTTTTGACTTTTATCCCTATATGGGTTATGTTAAAGAGGCTTTCCAACTATTTTACACATGGATATCAGTAGGGCTGTCCTCGACCAAAGAAATTCTTAGTCGACTTAACACTTAAACGATTTTGTTGATTTCGACAGATCTGTAAAAGTGAGTTTCTCCACAAAGAATAACACTAAAGCACCACTTTATATCTTGTGTTTAACAGATACGTGCTCATAGGTTTTTCTGATATAAGTCATTCAGCATGAAAAAAAAGCATAAAAAACGACTAATCGACTAAAGTAATCTTAGTCGACTAAGACCAAAAGGACCGATTAGCCGACTAATCGACTGAGAGGGGGCAGCCTTAGATATCAGATTACTTGTCTCAAGGAATACTACTCAACTTTATGAAAATTGGAAAAATAACCCTGATGATGTCATTAAGGTTATCTCAGATTGGACTTGAGGCTTCAAATTTACAACAGAAAGCCTGCCTGACAAACTGGGGAGTTGTACTATGGGAATCGTAGGATCCACCCTTTTTGTAGCTTGAGTTATGTTAGGGACTAAAGGTCGTTACATACTGGCAGCGTTTTAATCGCACGTCAATATATTTTTTCGAACTGTTGTTTTTGTCATGAGTACTCTGACACGGAACGCGAATATTACGTGGCAAAAAAGTGACGTAATTTTTTTATTCCGGAACAAGGTCGATTTTCTGAGCGTTAGCACAAAGGCATCAACCGATCACATTGTGTGGAACCAGCTGAGAGTTGCGCCTATATTTATGAAACAACAACACGGAGGCTCCGTAGCATGGATGTATAAAGAGAACTGGATACAGCGTTGTAGGCTTTAAAACTTAGCCCATTACAACTTAAAAATCACAAGTTGCGATAATGAGTTAAGGGAAATTTGTGGCGTTACAACAATTTGCGTGAACGCATTATTATCGCGTTAACTTTGACAGCCCTAATCAATATATGTGTTAATCCATTAAGTCTTTGCAACTTTATGTGGCGGTTTCCAACATAAAGCCAGCATCTTTTTTTAGCAGCAGTGGTGCCCGTTAGGAGAATAAGTCTATTCCAACATGTTAATTTTAATGAGGAGGTTAGGCTGTTAAGTATCGCAGTAACAGGAGGGGAGCTGACGCCTGTCTGCACGCTCCAAGCAGATTTTAACCACCCACACAGACAATTAGACCAGCCCAAGATCACACCCCCTCCTGTTTCTCTCTTCCCTCGCCCTCTCTCTGTCTTCTCTGTTACTTTTTCATATCAGTCTTCCTCTCCGTGTCTGTATTTCCATCTTTGCACGCTTTCTCTTCCTTCTCCAGCGTCGGGGTGGAATATTTATCGTGAAGGGCTGTCGTTGACTATATAATGAGATATTAATCCACCCGAGTGTGTGCCGCATAAGAGCTCTTTATTAGACCCATAATATACCACTCTGTATGTGTGTGTGTGTGTGTGTGTGTGTGTGTGTGTGTGTGTGTGTGTTTGTGTGTGTGTGTGTGTGTGTGTGTGTGTGTGTGTACGCAGTAATAAACCTGAGTAGTAGTTACAGAGTTGAGGCACGCTCACGTTAACAGAATAATGACTCTCTACTGGGGATATGTAGATGGAGCTGACACTGCTGTTATGAGCTGCACACACTGAAAATGTGTGTTTGTGTGTGTGTGTGTGTGTGTGTGTGTGTGTGTGTGTGTCTGTCTGTCTGTCTGTCTGTCTTTGTCATCCCAAAGATTTCTGTTGACAATGTTCTGTATGCGGCCCTACATGTGTTTATCCTTCGATACCTGCTTACTGATGTGCGTGTGATCTCAGGTGTGTGTGTCCAGAGGGCTTTGAAGGCGACGGATGTGAGATCAACATTGACGACTGTGAAGACAACGACTGTGAGAACAACTCCACCTGCGTCGATGGAATCAACAACTACACATGCATGTGCTCACCAGAATACACAGGTAATACACACGTGACTCTCCAGGGTAACGCAACAATCCTGTAGGTTCATTTTATGGCCACCGGTTTTAATTATTTCAACTTTGTTTCTGAGGGAAATCATTTTCGCTGGTGCATCATTTTGGTATGGCAGATGGATCAAAATACTACAATACCCATGAGCCTTGGCCGCTGTTGCCATGGAGAAGAAGCCAGTCAGAATCAGACATTAAAACTGAACTGATTTGAGCTGCAGGTTGTGTTGTCAGTTTTCACCTCAATCTTAAGCTTTCTCCCGCCGCTAGCGGCAAACGTAAAATAATTTTTAGCTCGGTGATTGGATGCGTCTTGCCAAAATGCACCTTGGGAATCGTAGTTAACTTCTACCTTGAAAATTTTATGTACAAACAAGCTTGTACCTTGACTTATTATCAAAGAAACAGATATTTTCTAACACAGTCGTTCATCTTTTGTACTACTGATGAGTTTAAAGGATTATTATTTTATTACTTATTTTATTTTATTACTGATTACTTATTTCCAATTTGGGGCCTAATGGGGACAACTATTTCTGAAATTGGTCCAAGAACTGAGGGAGTACGATGAAACGAGCTGCTAGGGCAAGTGAGCAGCATCAATATAACGTTATGTTCACTAAAAGTGCTTGTTTTTGCCACTGACAGGCTCAGATTGTTATTATAAGTGTCTGACAACATTATAGAAAGGAGTCTACAGAGAAATAAAACATTTTTCTTACCTTTCGCTTTATCCGGTCTGTTTGTTATTGTGTCCAAGTCCCGCTGAAGGAGAAGTCTGGTTCTGAATTCTGAATATCCGGATACATCACTCAATAGTGGACCAACTCCAGAAATTGTTGTCGCTATTAGTCAGTTAAAACATGGGAAAATAGGGTCCAGCTGTAGAAGTGCTCCAAGTGTGAGTCACGTAACATTGTGTACGGGAAAAATAAATGGGACTTTTACTTCTCTACTTGCTCCACTTTGCAACTGTATGTATGTCACATTTAAGGAAGGCCTTTTTACAGTAATACACTGCAGACAAATCATATTTGTTCTAACACTGGTCTGTTGCTACTTGTTTGTCTGCTTTTGCACTGTGCTAATCACCTCTGACTGCTAACCTTTGTGGCGGTGTTCTCTCTCTGTCTTTTCTATGTCTCGCTGTCCTATGTCTCTTTTCGTGTCTCGCTCTGCTTTCTATCATCTGTCGTCTGTCTTTTTTTTTTTGTGGTTGCAGCTGCTACCAATGAGGTGGAGAGAGGTTAGTCTGTTCTTCTCTCTGTCCTTCCTGTCCCTCTCTCCTTCCGTCCTTCCTTCCTTCCATCCTTTCCTTCCTTCCCTCATTTCCTGTGCTTTATCCACGCTCCCCAGAAATGTTCGCCGTCAGCACCACAGATTGAACGTACTGTATGCAGTCATGCTCCATGTTAGCAGCATGTCCTTGATGTTCAAACAGACCGCTGAGTGTTTAATTCATCTTCTCAGATGTCTGGGGTTACATGTATTCCGCTTGCTGCTTTATGCATACATGTCACTACCAAAGTAAATAATGTGTCATAATATTCCAGGTGAACATTTTGACATTACAGGAGAAGGCTGGTGATTTTCTATGATTTTGTTGTTGTCAAATATTCCCATGAAAAAGACCAAACTTCCATCTTATTATTCCATCTCTCAATCTCTCAATTTTCCCTGTGCCTGTCTGGCAGCCAAAAGACCATTCGTTCCTCCAGAATACATAAATCTTTAAAAACGGATCACAAATATTCCCTTTAATTTTTTTTAAGGGCTCAGTGTTATCGGATATAACCAGCTTGGCTCTAAAGTTTTTATCAAACTTTACTCAGACAGGAGTAAATGGTGCATTTGGTGGAGACTAGCAAGTATCTGGATGGTGTCCTAGTGTGCTGCCTGCAACCTAAATATCTAACTTACTGTATACCACTTTTAAAACTGTCCTTGTGACTAATACGACTACTTTTTGGTGACCAACTTGTTATAAGCTATTCTCACATAGAATTGCACAAGAATATTAATGCAAATAATTTACATATTTATGTAAAATAAGAAACAAAACTCCAAATACAATTAAAACATTTGCTAAAAAATCCACCCATACTGCCCCACACTTTGCATATTTTACAGAAACTTTAACTTTTCACAGAGGCAATTTCAAACTAATGAACTTGGACAAGACCCACTGTTAAATTATAAAGTATGTGAGGATTCCCTTTTAAGAATAAGAATCTATTAAAGGGATAGTTTGGGTGTTTTGAAGTGGGGTTGTATGACATACTTATCCATAGTCAGTGTATTACCTGCAGTAGACGACGGTTGGCACTCCCCCAGTTTGGAGAAGCAGACAGGAGTACCGACACGGGTGAAAAGCAATATACTGCTGTGGACGGGCCGTGAGCAAAACGTATTTTAGCCTCCTAAAAGAAAGGCCCAGTATACGCTATATTTAGAAAATTTTCGCCGGTTTACCTTGCCGTGAGACAGCCATACAATCTATGTTTCCGACGGGGAACTGAAGCCGTTATCTATGCTTTCGCCAAAGCCACCAGACTCCATTGAAAAAAACAGTAATTTCACCCCGCGGAACACAGGAGTTGCTGATCTACCGCTGCGGTAGACCAACAATCCCCATGTTCTGAAAGGTAAAATTACAGATTTTTTTGATGGAGTCTGATTGCTTTGGCAAGAGCATAGATAACGGCTTCAGTTCCCGATCGGAAAGGGTTGTCTGACGAAAAGGTAAACCGGTGAAAATATTCTAAATATAGCGATTATGATATTGATTGTTTTTAGGTGAGCCGTCATACAGTACATTGCTTTGATTCCGTGTCGGGACTCCTGTCTGTTTCTCCAACCTGGGGGCGCGCTGATCGTCATCTACTGTAGGTAATACACTGACTTTGGATAAGTACCTCATACAACACCACTTCAAAACACTTGAACTATACATTTACGCTAAAATGACTGCTTCTAAATAAGTGAGGTAGCACTGTTACTGTTGCAATAGAAGCTCCAAAGCACAAACATGCTTCTCCCGTTGTTTCACACACGTTCTCATTGATCCCCAGGTGATCATGTAATTATTCCCAGTGTGGACTGGGAGTGCTGTCAGGAGTATTGGTTTATTCCCTTATGCCTCATCAGCGATTTGTTCGGAGTTCAGAGTTTCAGGAGCGTTGGGATATACGCGCGGGATATCATTAGGAATATGACATTCCCAGAGATGAGATCATTTATCAGAGCGCTGGGTTGGTCCTGGCCACAAGAGAGTCATCCATCATCAGAGTACACACACTACAACACACACACACACACGTTTCTGGGCCTGCAGTACAGATACATACAGTACTGCATACACACACTGAGATGCTCTATTGCACAAACACTGTAAAGGCGGCAGAGTTGGCAAATATTGAGGTGTTTTATATTATAATTTCACTTTATTATTTATTATTTTTGTTAATGGTATGCAAAGTATTGAAACGGTGTTGAGATGATTTGTGTGTGTGTTCGTAGGGGAGCTATGCGAGGAGAAACTGGATTTCTGCGCTCCAGAGCTCAACCCATGTCAGCACGACTCAAAGTGCATTTTGACCCCTCAGGGATACAAGTGAGTGGACTACACACTCACGCAGACGCACGCACACACATACACACACACACACACACACACACACACACACACACACACACACACACACACACACACACACACACATGTATGCGGAGTTGGTGGAGTTAGCAGTGTTTTCTTGTTTCTCTCCCACACGATTTGAATACTAACATTTCTCACACTGAAATAAATGAGTCGCTGGTTTTTCCCTGCAGAGATAAGCAGTGTGTGTGTGTGTGTGTGTGTGTGTGTGTGTGTGTGTGTGTGTGTGTGTGTGTGTGTGTGTGTGTGTGTGTGTGTGTGTGTGTGTGTGTGTTTGTCTGGAGGGGACGTGTTTGGAGTGTGATTTGGGCTCCTTCATAAGGTTTCCTGTCCAGATTTTATCTGAACCTTGCTTTAGTTTTACTCCCTTGCAATTTGTACTGGGGTCAGTGTGGTGCGTCTCTGCCTCTGTGTGTGTGTGTGTGTGTGTGTGTGTGTGTGCGCTCCGTTGCTAAGCTGTATAAAGTTATCAACACTTAAGGCCTTTACACACCGGGGCCGTGACGAATAAACGACAGGAAAATACGTGAAGTTGCTTCTGGTAAACAGCTACGCCGTGTATATGTCTAGGGATTTTATTGTGAAAGGTAAGAAGTGAAGGAGTGCTACTTTGGTCTGCGCTACTTTGTCAAGGTTGAAAGGAGTAATAAAGTTTGCTGTCTTTGTTCGGACTACGGAGCGTCCGTGTTGCTGTACCACAGACTGTATATACAGTCTCTATATATGTATGTAGACTGTATATACAGTCTATGTGTTGTACACTGTGCATGTACTGGATATGTCCGTTCTGCAAACCGTAATTGGTTATTCACGGTGCGATAACTCAGAAAAACCAAACTTATATTAAAGGGGCTAGATGTAAGAAATTGCTTGTTAACAGTGACACCTGTGGCCGTTAAGTCAACGACAGTCAGCGTCCTGACGTTCGCGCTTGTGCTCGCACTGCATAGACGCAAGCAAGCATCGGTCATCGGTCAATAGTTGTGAGAGTTGTGGTGGGGGGCTGGTCGTTTGTTGGCGTTAGCGGACTCCATTTCTAACCGAAGTTTAGCTATGGTTGCACACAGTCAGCCCTGTAGATGGAGCTGAAAATAAAGGCGTTGCGCGAACGTGCATGACGTCACATCCGTTGGACTTCCCCAGAAAAAATGGCCCGCATTCTTCACATTAAAAGCAGTCTACATGCTAAAAGAGAACAAGGTGTTCACACATTGACAATAAAAACAATTAAGAAACGTTTATACGTGTAAAAACTTACATACAGTCCCTTTAAGATTACGTCGCTTTTTTGCAGCGTAATATACACATTCTGTGTGAAAATACTCACGACAAAAACAGTTTGAAAAAATGTATTGACATGCAAAATAATCAAACGGGAAAAAAAACGTCCCCGGTGTGTAACGGCCTTTAGACATATGATGTCTGGAAGCCAGTGCTCTTCATCAGGCATCTTGAAACCTTAAACTTTCATTGTCTGTCCTACATTTCAGGTGTGAGTGCACTCCAGGCTATGTAGGTGAGCACTGTGAGCTGGACTATGACGACTGTGAGGAGAACAAGTGTCAGAACGGAGGTCAGTGCATTGACGCAGTCAACGGATACACCTGCGTCTGTCCAGCGGGATACAGGTGAGGTACACATCCCAGCAGGTACTCACACACTGATGATAATATCAAAGTACTATTCTCTTCACCACAGTGTCATAATAATAGTATTGTGCAGTGCATGTTAAGTTTTTTTTTGTATTGCTGACGATGTTTTAAAACATTTCTAATATTTCTGTATCTTTCTATCTATCCATCTATCACAAAGTTACCTTATCATTGTGTGGTAATGAATTTTGAGAGGAGAGAGTATTTTTTATATCGATCAATCAATCAAACTTTATTTATATAGCACCTTTCAAACAAGTCAAATGCAATTCAAAGTGCTGAACAGACGATTGACAAAATGTAGAATGTTAAAAATGGATTTAGAGACTAATGCACACCAAAACAACCAAGATAAAAGTTCATTGAATAGGAAAGCAATGAAAGATGGGTACTTAAGATAATAAAAGATAAAGAAAATACAAGGAATAAAAATAACAATAAAAATTATTAAATTACACAAAATAAGCAGATTGTATTAAAATAATGAAATATCAATAAAATAAAATAGAACAAAAGAGATAATAATGATCAGCATTAAAATGTTGATTAAACGAAATAGAGTAAAATAAACACTAAAATGATGATGATAAATAAAATAAGTATAAACAATAAAACCATAAAATTATAAAATTATAAAAACTACATAAAAGCCAGACTAAATAGATGGGTTTTTATACAGTAATAGTAATTTATAGTAAATACTCTCCTCCATGTTTGTGAGTTCAGGGTTTGATTTCCCAACAATGTTGTAGTTTGTAATGCTTTTTAACTCGCAAATCTCAGATTTTGAATTGTCCCTGAAAGCACCAACAAAGACAGTTTTTAAAACAATCTCTGTTCACAGACGTAGCACCCCAAGTTGGCAGTAATATAATTTTTGAAAAACAAGAATAAATACAACATAAGATAAGACAAACCTTTATTGATCCCCAGAGAGGAAATTCGCTAACCTGACCCTGTCAGATGGTTTGTTACACAGAACCATCTCAGAAGCCGTCATTGGAAACTGTTTGGAAAAGGGCAGACAGGACAAGAGACACAGACAGGAGACACAGACAGGAGACACAGACAGGAGACACAGACAGGAGACACAGACAGACACAGACTCAGGAAGATGTCAATCAATTACAGTCTAACCACACAGCCACAGCCCTGAGCAGAGGTCTAATCAGCCAGATTAACTGAAAACACCTGTGTGTGTGTTCAGAGGCTTTAAGGATGATTAGGACTTTGGGACTCATATGTTTATGTTTATTTGTTTTACATGTAAAAAGATAGTCAAATATAATTCACATGAAAGGAATGTAAAATACGTGAGATGGTGTGGTAGAAACCTGTAATGGCTTATAAAACCACACCCAAAGGACATACAATAGGTAAAAATATTACCAGACAAAATTCACCAGTACATTTTAGATATTAGTGTTCAAAAAATTTCACATATAAAAAAATAGAGTGTAAAGTGTAGGAGTAAAGTTCAAACAAAAAAAAAAAAATTCAAAGAAGCAGGAGTAATGGCCATATTTATTTTTATTTCTCAGAGTGATAATTTTTTTCCAAATCAAACGTTTTTGTCAGCAGAGCATTTCTAAGTCTGTTTTTATACAACAGAAAATGACACAGAGGAATCCATTAAATGGACATTTTCATTCCATAAGTTAACTTATGGAACTTTAATTTGATAGAAAACTGGAATGTTTTATACAAAGGAAGAAGAAGATTGTCAGCCTGTCTGGTTGGGTAATTATGGGATTGAGAGTTGTTAACAAAAAAAATTAACTCATACTTAATGTATCACCATCATACTTAAAAAAGAATAAAAGAGCACAGTTTCAGGTACTTGTATTCAATGTGTGTGTGTGTGTGTGTGTGTGTGTGTGTGTGTGTGCTGCAGCGGGTTATTCTGCGAGTTCTCTCCCCCGATGGTCCTTCCTCGCACCAGCCCATGTGACAACCACGAGTGCCTCAACGGGGCGCAGTGCGTCGTCATGGGAGCGGACCCCCGCTGCCAGTGTCTCCACGGCTACGAGGGCGAACGCTGTGAGACGCTCGTCAGTGTCAACTTTGTCAACCGCGAGTCCTACCTGCAACTTCCCTCCAGCCTCCTCTCACCGGAGACCAACATCAGCCTACAGGTGTGCGCTTCATACCGAGTCTCATTGTTTGGATGTTTTGGTTTGTTTGTGTGACATCCTCCCCATTACAGGATGTTAACATTATTGTTTTATATAACTTTCATGACATAGATAAGTCCTAACCATAGACTGTATATAAGAAGTGGACGTAGTCACCGTGACGTCGCCCATTGGTTTGTGGACTGCTGTTTTGAAGGCATTTTGGCCGTCGCCATCTTGTTTTTTTGCAACCAGAAGTGCCACAAGAGGGTGGAGCTAAGTGCAACTGAACGCTGAATAAGACATTTTTAGGTGACCAAAAAGGTTATAATTAACTTTCATGAACTGAAAACACATTGTGAAAGGGTTAAAGTTGTAAGACGAAAACACGGACAACTCCCAGACCGGACAACGCCGTGGTAACAACCAATCAATCACAAGAAAGCCCTGCCCTAAAGCATACCCTGCTTTATTGTCTATTTGACTCTAAATGAGACCATAATTTTCTAAATGTACATCATGCTGTATCGAAGAAGACTTGAAACTAGCGATTGAGACCATAAACTCATGTTTACAATGTTTACTGAGGTAATAAATCAAGTGAGAAGTAGGCTCATTTTCTCATTGACTTCTATACAATCAGACTTCTTTTTGCAACCAGAGGAGTCGCCCCCTGCTGAGTCATTTTCAACCCATGAAATGCTGATTTGTATAAATTTGGTAAGAAATGAATATATTAACACCAGCATTGATGTGTTTCATCAAAGTAGAGTCATATAATTTAGTTAACAGCTCAAAAGACACGTTTAAGTGTGCAGTACTGTAGGCTACCTGTACATTTTGCTGCTGAATTTGAATGCAGGACATTTACTTGTAACAGGAGAAGTTTTTCATTGTTGTATTGGTACTTTTATCTACTTAAGGTCATTTACACGAACATCCCGCTGTGTTTTCAGATTGCTACAGATGAGGACAGTGGCGTGTTGTTGTATAAAGGGGACAATGATCACATTGCCATGGAGCTGTACAGGGGACGCCTGAGGGTCAGCTACGACACCGGATCATACCCTCCTTCTGCTATATACAGGTACATGCACATACAAGCAGAAATGTCCAACTTCACATGATGGATGATCCAAACGTTCAGACCGAATCTCTCTCTCCCTCAGTGTGGAGACAGTGAATGATGGCAGCTTCCACGCTGTGGAGTTGGTAGCATCAGACCAGACTTTGTCTCTGTCCATTGACGGCGGGCCGCCCAAATCCATCAACTCTATCAGCAAACAGTCCACACTCAACATAGACTCTCCGCTTTACCTGGGAGGTAAGGACCCGAGTACAGTGTGTGTGTGTTTATGTGTGTGTCTCAATGACTGAAGCCAAATACGTAATCGATACCACTGCAGGTCAAAGAGGATAACTGCATAGATTTATGTATTCATCAGGAATATCTGGTTTATTTGCAAAGAAAATTATAAAGAAACAGGAATATTTTTAATATGTTATTTTCAAATAAAGCCCGTTACATTCACATTGTTGGTCATGTGTTATAAATATATCATAATAACAGGCATAAGGCAGATTTTTAATTGTTCTCCTCAAATGTGTGCTGTTGCATTTTTTTTTTTTATATTTACTGGTTCTGTGTATTGATCGTCACACAATATCCTGCTGATAGCCAAAAATAAGAAAAAGAATGTTTTCTGTTGGAGCAAAGGCCAAGATAGACTAACTTAAAATCCCTGGCACAAAACATCAAACCACAAGTAGCCTTGATGTGTATTTTTATCCTTATTTGAAATTTGAAGCCCACAAAACATATCACTAAAAGAAACCTTGATTCGTTTTAGGAGTTTTGCCAAAATACAGCCATTTGTGTCACGGAAAGGTACTGAGAAACTAATGCACCCTGTTATTGCTGGCTAGATTACTGCTCTCTTTAGTGACGTACAGAAAGAAAAAGATAAACTGCAGATTAGACCGTCCTGCCAGAGGAAAGAGGCATCCCAACTCTTTTCATTTTCAAAATAAAATCTAACACATTTTAGCCTTGTATTCAAATAACTATTAACACTAATTTTACTATTTTTTTTTTAAACAATATTTTTATTGAATTTTTACATATAAACATACATACATATATACACATACATAGACTAACAATATGAATAATTAAATTGACAAACACAACAACAACACAACAATTTCAACAACAGCACTCAGCAACACATAGCAGTTTCAATATGACTATGCACCTTGACGTCCAAGAAACTCCAATAATGGTTTCCACACTTTTTTAAATTCTGCTGCTTTTCCTCTGGTTATGTATGTTAGTCTCTCCAGTATAACACAAGATGCCATCTCCTTCACCCATACCTTTATTGAAGGTAAATCCATTCTTTTCCAAGACAAAGCTATCATTCTCCTTGCTTGCAGGAGTCCAAAGTCAATTAAGATTAACTGGTTTGAGCTAACAATAAAGTCATCCGGATATATACCCAATACACATAACCTTGCTTGGTGAGGCACCTTCACTCCAACAATCTCAGATATATTCTGAACAATTGTTTCCCAATACTTTTTTAACTTTGGGCAGTCCCATACACAGTGAAACAGAGTACCCCTTCCTTCTAAACATTTAGTACACGTGTCTGGAATGTCAGGTGACCAACGGTTCAGTTTGGCCGGGGTAATGTAAGTTCTCATTAACCATTTGTATTGCAATAGTTTCATTCTTGTATTAATTGATTGTTTTTGGGCCTTTAAACATGCAAGTTCCCAATCAGTCTCTTGTATATCCTCTTGAATATCCAGTCTCCATGCCTCCAGTCTATCAATCGTAGACTCCTTATCATATGACATCAAAGCTGCGTAGAATAAAGAAATCTGACCCTTCTCATTTAGATTCAGAAGTGTGATGTTTTCAAGATGTGATAGTGGTGGTTCAGACATTATAAACTTATGTTTTGATAATATGAAATGTTTCAACTGTAAATATTTAAAAAAATGTTTTTTAGGGATGCAGTATATCTGACACAACTGATCAAATGTAAGAAGGTTACCATCCATATAAAGATCCTCTATTTTCTGCAAGCCATTGCCTGCCCAAATTCTGAAACCACCATCTGCCCTTCCTGCTCTAAAGTATGTATTGCCCCAAATGGGGGAGAAGCGAGAAATGGGCGGGGTATCCCCAATATGCTTATGTGCTTTATACCAGATGTCAATAGTATTTTTAAGGAAAGGGTTTTCTGTTGTTCTCTTCAGATTTTTTGGATCTGCGGAGTATAGATACAGTTTTAATGGAAGGCCTGGTACTGATGCCTGCTCAATATTCACCCAGGCTGGAGAAGCCTCCATTGAGAAATAAAACATTGCAGAACGTAACTGAGCCGACCAATAATACAACTTCAAATTTGGGAGTCGCAGCCCACCCCTTTCATAAGGCAGGAATAGCAGCCTAAGTCTCAATCTAGACTTTTTGTTATTCCAGATGAATTTACCAAAAGCACTATTAAGCTTATCAAAAAATGACTTTGGTAATGGAAGCGGGAGTGATTGAAAAAGGTACAGAAATTTTGGCATTATATTCATTTTAATCATATTTATACGGCCAATCATTGATATGGGCATTGTCATCCAACGATCAAGTGTCTCCTCCACTTCACACACTAGTGGGTCATAATTTGTTGAGATAATCATTTTAATTTCAGGGGTAATTTTAACACCAAGGTATGTGAATCCCTCCTTCGCATTAACAAATGGGGTTTTTATAACTGGGTTTAATCTTTCTTCTTTATTCAAAAATAGTATTGATGATTTGGAATTGTTAATGTTATATCCAGAGAAACGTCCAAACAGTTCAATCTGTTGCATTAAATTTGGGATACTAACAGATAGTTTTGTTAAAAAAATAATCACGTCATCAGCATACAGAGATATTCTATGCTCCTGTTCTCCCAACCGGATGCCCGACAGGCCTGTCTGTGTTCTTACTGTCATAGCCAGGGGTTCTAGGGCCAATATAAATAACATCGGTGATAATGGACACCCCTGGCGAGTAGATCGCTCCAAGATAAATGGTTTAGAAACTATACTGTTTGTTAAGACACTGGCTGATGGGTTTGTGTATAAAATCTGAATCCATTTAAGATATTTTTTCCCAAACCCAAATTTAGGCAAAACCTTAAATAAATATGGCCATTCTATCCTATCAAAGGCCTGCCGGGCATCCAGTGATAATACTGCTGTATCTTTTGCGTCAAATTTTTCATGAATTATGTTAAGAACTCTTCTAATATTATGGAATCCCTGGCGTCCCTGTACAAAGCCGTTCTGATCACTATTAACTAAATGTGGGACATGAGGATCTAATCTTCTCGCCAGGGCTTTACAAAGTATTTTTGTGTCAGCTCCAATCAAACTTATTGGTCTAAATGAGGAACACTCTGTGGGAGGTTTTCCTGGTTTCAAGATAACCGTTATCAGTGCCAGTCGTAAAGTGGGTGGAAGAGTTCCATTTCTATAGGATTCATCAAACATATTCAAGAGTGGGACTAGAAGTTTTACTTGAAATACCTTGTAAAATTCAATTGGTAGGCCATCAGGCCCTGGCACTTTACCACTATTAATACTTCTAATAGCCTGTGATAGCTCTTCAATTGTTAAACCACCATCCAACTCCGTTTTTGCATCTTCTGTCAGTGTCTGAAATTGTAACTGATCAAGAAAGATATCCCGTTCCTCAGAAATTTGGGGGCATTCCGATATATATAAATGTTCATAAAATTCTCTAAAACTGTTATTAATTTCCATTGGGTCCACTGTTAGTTTTCCCGAAGAGGTTATTACACTGTTAATTGCTCTATCAGATTGTATTTTTTTTATTCTCCATGCTAAAAGTTTCCCAGCTTTTTCCCCTTGATCATAATAAGATTGCTTCAGCCACATTAAACTTTTTGCAGCTATATCTGCAGATAATTTATTATATTTGGCTCTAAAAAATAGCAGATTTCTTTGTTTTGTTGGATCGTCTCCCTCATTTAGGTCTATCTCTAAAGATTTAATTTGTTTTTCCAAAGTTACTATCTCTATTTTTTGTTGTTTAGCCTTAGAACTTGTATAGCCAATAATTTCTCCTCTGATGTATGCTTTGAATGCTTCCCATCTCGTGCTGGCACTAGTTTGATCTGTATTTAACTCAAAATAGTCATCTATCTTTGTTTCCACAAACTTAACAAAGTCTGGATTCTGTAACCACCTTACCTGGAACCGCCAGTTGGGGGGATTGTGAATAAGTTTGTCTATGTGAATTTTTAACGAAACAGCAGCATGGTCGCTTATTACTATGCTATCGTACCAGCAACCTTTAATCTTTGATAAAAGCTCTCTTGAGACAAGAAAGTAATCGATACGAGAACGAGATTTACATGCACTCGAGTGACAAGAATATTCTAGTTTGCTAGGATTCTGCTCTCTCCATACTTCTACCAAGTTTAAATCCACAATGTATTGATTAATTAGTTTCCTAGCTTGCGACTTAGAGGTATCAACACCTGTAGAGCGATCCAAAGCTGGGTTTAGAGTGCAATTAAAGTCTCCTCCGATGATATAGGAGCCACGCAAAGTGGACACAGTAAGGAAAAGATCATCAAAAAATTTAGGGTTGTCGTCATTTGGCCCATATACACTGACAAGGTTTAATGTAAGAGATAGAATATTACCTTGAATAATAACATATCTTCCAGCTGTGTCTTGGATCGTGTTTATGGTTTGAAACGGTATTGATCTATGGATAAGGATCAGTACACCTCTAGCATAATTGTTATATGATGAATATATTACTTGGCCAGGCCATCTATTCTGTACCAACTTAATATCTGAAATGGTCAGGTGGGACTCTTGAAGAAAAACTATTTTTGATTTAAGGTGCTTGATCCTATTTATAACTTGTTTCAGTTTGGTTAACTTCCTTAGTCCCCTAACATTCCAGCTCGTGACTTTTATATCAAAGATACTCTGAGTTTTCGTCTGTTCCATAGTACATACTGATTATACAAGAGAAAGGAGCAAGAGATATTACTGCTGTGTTGAGTGCATGACATACGAAAAAACAAAAAACAAAAACAAAAAACAAAAACAGAAAACAACCCCCATACATTTACACACGTATTGAACACTTAAGTTCCACCTCCCTTACTCAGAACAAAGTACGGTGGGGCTTGTGCTGATCCACTCTATAGAGGAGCAGCTAAACTATGTGAACCCAAACTCCAAAGGCAACTAGTGGTGTCCGTCAACCTTGCACCTCGCTGTAATTTAGCAGATTACATACTCAACCCATGTAATATTGAAAAGAACCAAGAAAAATTTTAAAATTGAAATCAAAATAGCCACTGAGCTGCATGCCAGCATTACCTATTCACGTCCCTGAATTCCTACTGCAATATAAATACAAAAACAATGCTGGCAACATAAACAGCCTCTTAACTACAACATTTTCAAAAATAAAAGAGGGCAAAGTGGCATTTCTTGTAAAATAAACAAAAGAAAGGAAACAAAAAAACAAAAACAAAAAGGTTTTCTGGGACTCATTTAGTGTAGACTTATATCCCTTAAACAGTCAGTATCAAATGATACTCTTACGTCGGAAAGTAAACAATTCTCACCGCTGCTTTAATCAGACCTCTCAGATATGTCCGCGATGGAAATCCTCGGCCTCTTTTGGTGCTGAAAACAGGTGTATTTTCCCGTTGTGGAGGACCCGTATCTTGCATGGATTAAGCTGGAATCCGCGGAAAGTTCCTTTATCAACAAACACTTTCCTGATCGTGTTGAACTCCTGCCGCTTTTGCATGGTCTCAGCTGAGAGGTCCTGGGCGAAGAAAAGTCTGTTTCTAATTTTACTATTTAATCCGTTGTTCTTTTAGGGGATGTGTCCACCAAAGCTTTTTTTTCCTGAGGCCAGTGTATTTTTTTAACTCTTTGCAATTGGAGCGCTGCGTATTTACACTATGGAAAAAACATCAGCAGTGCGACGAGGCGCGGAGCGTCTATTCTGCACCAACAGCTGCACGTTTGGAATATTTTTTCAGGTCGCGACAGTTGAAAAATCTTCAACTTTGATTAAAATGCTGCACCCTTCACTGTCACTTTTTACCCAGCTGCCCAATCACAGTGGAGGCGGGACAAATAGTCTACCACAAAGACATGATCAAATGTATTTATTATTATGAGTAAGTTGTGGTGTTAGTGTGTATGTTATGCTGTTGCTTTTATTGTTTTTAAATGTGGACTTTATGTTCACCTCATGTGTGGAGCACTGGACCAAACGAATTTCCCCGTGAGGGATAATAAAGTTGATTCGAATCTGAATCTGAACTGAACGATCGTACTCGCGAGATGTTTCCTCGCCCATAAAATCTCGTGAACCCACCTAGATCGGCAAATTCGTCCTCTCTCCCTACGTACTTCCGCCTTCCCTTCATCCAGAGCAAGGCCTCCTACCTTGTGCCGACATGTATACTTCTTTGGATATTCTGTATCATAGCAACCAGACGCACTTAAAGCGTCTCAGCTGAAAAAACGCTGCACCTCCAAAGTGCTCTCAAGCGCTCCAGTTTTCAGAAGAGCGCCTGGCGTTTTCAGCTGGGAAATACACTTTTGTGGCCCTTATATATATATATCTATCTATATATATATAGATATATATATATATGATATATGATATGTACCTCGTGTAATTTGATGCTCTAATCTCTCTCATCCCATCTTCCTCCAGGTATGCCAGAACGTGCCTCAGCCTCCGGGGGTCTCTCGTCTCTGCAGCATAGCTCAGGCGGACGCAACGGCACCAGCTTCCACGGCTGCCTCCGTAACCTGTACATCAACGGGAAGCTCCAGGACCTGGGGGCCGGGCTGGGGACGGGGGCCCCGGGCTCCGGCACCGCACAGAGCACCACCAGACAGTGGCTGGGCCACGGGGTGGAGCCGGGCTGCCAGCCCTGCCAGAGAGGCGCCTGCGTCCAGGGTGACTGCCACCCAACGGGACACCGTGGCTTCACCTGCACCTGCCACCCGGGCTGGACGGGAACAGTGTGTGACCAGCAAGTCAACAACCCCTGTGATGGCAACAAGTGAGTGTTTGTGTCCATGTGTTGGTGACTGGGTGATTACATTACCGGTATGACTTTAAACACCACAGGTTTTTGTCCAGGACCGCAAAAGGGATTTTGCCGGGAGATCTGTCCACATCTTTTATCTTTGCTGTCTCTCCCTCCTCCATCCTCAGGTGTATCCATGGTACCTGCCTTCCAATCAACTCCTACTCCTACTCCTGCCGCTGCCAGCCTGGTTTCGCTGGCGTACTCTGCGATGAGCAGGACCAGGACGCAGCTAACCCCTGCAGTGTGTCTCGCTGTAAACACGGCAAATGTAGAGTGTCGGGCCTGGGCAAGGCCTACTGCGAGTGTAACGGTGGATATACAGGAGAGGTGTGCGACAGAGGTGAGAAAAAGGAGGGGATACACACGTATGTGTTTACAGTAAACTGACTCACATTCTTCTAGAAAATAATATCTGTTGCTGTACACGCTTTTTAATTTCTTAAATCCTCTTAACAGCACCTCTTCTAAACTTCTGCTTTGCGGTCTGTTACTTTGTGTGTCTAACAGTGTTTAATGTCTCTGCGTTAACGCTTTTAACCCGTTGCTCTTTCAACTCAGCATCTCCTGAGCTTCCTCTTAATCCCTCGCGGGGGATAACTCAGGTGAGACTGCCTGGTCACATCCCACTGTCCTTCGCCCTCTTATTTTCTCATTTCCTTTCTTGGTTCCTCTCCAATACAACCCAAAATACATCCACCCACTGCCCCTGCTTCACCTTGTTTTCCTTGCTTTTTATTTTTCATCTTTGAAATTACGCACAGCAATATGACAACTCAAAGGTAGACATAGTATCTTATTTTAGAATGGTTATTTTTTTATCATCCAAGATAGACAATCTTGTAGAGTATTAAACTCTTTTAAAGGTAACTGGTCTTGATTTTTCTAAGATATACAATCTATTTTTAACTAGAGTTGTAAAGAAACAAGTCTGAAAACAGGACTACGTGGTCATATCCCAATATCAATAGTACATTAAGGAGCAGAAACATCCATAGTAACTCCTGCATTTTGCTGAGTTAAAAGACAAATTATTTTGGTAAAAAAAACATTATTTTGAATGCCAGAAGTTTCATAGTTTATATTTTTTATTTTTGACAAGGTTTAAGGTCAGTGTTTTGTAGTGGCTTGATGGTTTTGCTAGTTTCACAACTCTCATGTCGTACTCCATTGGCAGATTTGTTTGTATGACACTAGCAAATTTCTCAACATTTCACATTATTTTGCTTCGTTAAGGCAAGGGATTTTTTCAGTGTCATCCTTCATGGCGGCACTTTGTCTCATTTTAATGTCCTCTTCTTGTCCTCTCTACATTTAACTGACATGTTGAGTTACTGTTTAGTTGTTTACACCATTAAAGCTGCCTTCACATGATAACAAATTTGCTCTTTGCTCAATCACCGCGAGCTAGAGCGCAGAGCCCTTTACAGAGGCAAAGCTCAGCGCAGGTATAATATGCCATCAAATCAGATCGGCGGAAGGTCCGGGTAATTTTCCAGTCGGAAGTCGAGCCGTTTTGGCTTCATGCGCTTCTGAACAACTTTCATAGGAATGAACGGGGCCCCGCCTCCAACGCTGTATCCAGTTCTCTTTATACATCCATGAGTCAGGCACGACTCTCCCCATAGGAAACAAATGGCACAGCCAGCGCAGAGCGATTCTGATCATGTTCGGGCGGCTTAAGATCACTTTTGTTATTGTGACGTTGTCGCTTCAAAGTGGTTAAAAGCGTGGGTAACTTGTAACCTTCCTGTTCCCTCCTCATGCCTGCAGAGGTGGCCTGCCGAGGGGAACGGATCCGAGATGTCTACCAGAGACAGCAAGGCTACGCGGCGTGCCAAACCCAGGAGAAGGTCTCCCGCCTAGAGTGTCGGGGCAGCTGCCCGGGGGGAGCAGACGGACAAGGCACCTGCTGCACCCCCCTCCGCAGCAAACGCAGGAAATACACCTTCCAGTGCACTGACGGCTCTTCTTTTGTCCAGGAAGTGGAGAAAGTGGTCAAGTGTGGCTGTACAAAGTGTTCCTCATAAAAAAGAGAAAAAAAAAAAAAGAGACAACACCCTTGGCAGATTTCCTCTCCTCCAGATATGTTTTATGTTCTTGCCCGCCTTACTTGATCCCCCTTGTCCAAGGTCCTGATTCTTCCTGAGAAAACCCTCCACAGTCCCCTCCCCCCACCATCACTGTTTTTTTAAAAACCCTTAAAAAAAAAAAAAAAAAGGCAAAAAAAAACAAGAGAAACAACTTAAAAAAGAGTTTCTTTTCTTTGTCAGTGCTGGACTGATGATTGATGCTTCCTCGGTGGGGATGTTGAATTGTATTGTAAAGTACAAAAACAGACTTATTTTTTATTATGAAGTGGAGAAAAAGACAAAAAAAAAAAAAACACAAGAGTTGACTTTTTCCTTCCATCTTTTTGTTGGTCATGATGACTCCAATGGTGTGCCACACTGTCTCTTCCCCGGAGGACTGACCGGTCACTGACGGCTGACCGCTTCCTGTAGATCTCCTGCTTCCTGTCTGTGAGTTGTGTGTTTTAGGAGTAACCTTAACTGGTAGTATCACAGACTCACCACTAGGAGGAGCTGCATTAAGGTGAACGGGGAGACGGTGGGCAGTGATAACCCCCTACAACACAAGAAACCACCACTGTAGTCTGACGTCTCCCTCAACAGACCTCCTGAACCCTCTGAGACTGTGTGCACGATCCGACACACAGCTGTGCTCAAACTTGTGGTATTTTTTACAGCTACTGAACAACACACACACACACAGACACACACACATACAAATTCTCTCACCTGTAGAAGAGTTCAACACAATACCTGCCAGGTTAAATACAGTACTCTCTGTTTATCTACCCCCCAGTCATGAATGACAAGTATTTATTGTATCATAAATACCTGTACTTATTCAGTAGATCCCCTATGTATCAATCTGATTCTTTTAATATATATTAATTTATATTTGTCCTTATTTTTGTATTAAAAAGACATAATCTGTCAAGATAGCTGAACTAACAAAATGGTGTCCTTTATTTTGGTTGAAGAGAAGTTGTTTTTTTGATCACTGAAACTATTGTGCTTGCCAGAGACCTTAGTTACATTTTAATCTGCAAATGTGACGTGAAGACATTGTATATTTTTGTCGCGTTTCCTGAGAGTTTGTACTGTGCCATTACCAGAAGGTCTTTATATTAGAGTATAAATGTATAGATAATTTCCCTACCTATGTATTTCACACACAGATCTTGTGAGTAGCATTGACCCTAGAGGATGCTTAGAACTGTTTTTACCTTTTTAACAAATTTATGCTTAAAGAATACTGTGACTTTTTCTAAATGAAACTACTTTGTTAGCCCCTTGGTCTCCGATGTTAACATGTTGCTGCTAAGTTTTTGTACCGTAGACTTGGATCCTGATCTGTATGTTATATAGAACTTCCTGCTCCTACTGTACGGGGGCACCTTGTGTAACAGATAAATACGTCCCCCCCCCCCCACCTCTACACATGTGCGTTGTGCTTTATATTCCCCTCTTCTCCATCCCCAGACTAATGTCAGTTCCCTGACTGATGTTTGTTTATTAAACACAATATTTACCTCACATTTCTCACCTTTTGCTTTTTTTTGCAAGTCAGAAATGTTTCCCTCGACATACTGAAGACAATGATTTTTAAAGATTTTAATGTGGACAGTAATCTTCCATTATTCTTTAAAGATATGTTGCATAAAATGGAGAATACAGCAGGGACTGTGCGATATGCCTTCATCCTTACAGTACCTTCCCCTCTTTACATCCCCTCTCGGTCTCTTGTTAAACATTTAAAGGGATAGTTCGCATGTTTAGAAGTGGGGTTGTATGAGGTACTTATCCCTAGTCAGTGTATTACCTCCAGTAGATCGCGGTCGGCACGCCCCCAGTTTGGAGAAACAGACAGGAGTACCGACACAAGAGCAAAGCAATACACTGCTGTGGACGAGGACGGCAGAAAAATGCATTTTAGCCTCCTAAAAGAAAGACCCACCTAAAAAAATCTACATCCGTTTAAGTGTGCACTATATTTAGAATATATTCCAACAGCAAACTGAACTGAAAATGAAACTTTTCTATACTGTTCTGTCATCTGAGCCTGCTGCCTTTGAAGAGATCATAGATAAGTTTCACTTTCAGTTCAGTTTCGCATCAGAAAGGAGAAGGAAAGAGCTGTCTGACAGCAAGATAAAGCGGTGAAAATATTCTAAATATAGTGTACACTTAAACTGATACTGATTTTTTTAGGTGGCTAAAATATGTTTTACTTTGCATTACATTGCTTTGCTCTCGTGTCGTTACTCCTGTCTGTTTCTCTAAACTGGGGGCGTACCGACCGTCATCTACTGTAGGTAATACACTTGACTGTGGATAAGTACCTCATACAACCCCACTTCAAAACACCCAAACTTTCCCTTTAACCTTCTTCTGTGATATTTTTAATCCCGATCTGATCTGCTCGTCCACACTCCCTTAGACCAGTTTAGTCCAACTATGTTTCTTATTGCCAACAAAACCCATGAAATGAACAAAAATAACAATGATCTTTTCCCCCACTAACTGTTGTCTGTGTAGCCTGATATAGTTTATTCCTCTGTGTCCCAGACTTCCACACATCAATAAGGCCCACTGTTGCACTGGTGACATGTTCCTTCATTATCATGAACATGGGCGCTGTGTATTAGCTAGTGTATTTGAGTTAATCCCACAAACACCGTCCTGCTGGTGTAAATACTCGCTAGCATACCAAATGTGTTTTAATCCGCAGCTGTAAATAGTTCTTCAAGAAATGCACTATTTGGTCTTGTTTTAGTTACATATCCTAAAAACTGGGGCCCAGCTGTTTTATTTTACAGTATTTTGTTAATTATTTTGTCCTTATGTATGAATAAAACTATATTTGTGACCAGTTTTTTGAGATTTATATCTTCAGTAATGAGAGACAGACTAATGCATTGTCATTTTTCTTCTTTTCATGGGATTTGTTGACAAAAAGAATACACATAGATTGAAAAAATGCCTGCGTTATCCTTTAATGGGTTTTGTATTACAGGTAACAAGTGATATTTTGTGCTAACACAAAAAACAAACTATACTTATGTATTGTTGTCCAAAAGAATTTTTCAGAAAAACTCTTATGTGCTGCCTCTAGAACTGTATTTAGACCATAACAAGCTACTAAAGCCATATTTAGAAGCACTTTAAATATTTTTAAGTAGTTGGTTAATATGTAAGGGATAATGTACAGCTAGCGGGTCGTTGTTGTGGAATAAACCCCAACAGGGCGGAGGGGTTTCTCATCGCCCTGAAGGGGTTTCTTTCACAACACTGACCCGCTAGCTGTACATTATCCCGCTTATTACACGGCTGCTTACCTAAGAAATCAATAATTTGACACAAAAACGATCCACCAGAGTCCGACATCAGAACTGTGGCCATAGCAACGGTCTGTTATAAAGAAATAACAGACCGTAGATTGACCAATCAGAATCGAGTATTCATCACAGCCGCGTAATAATTAAGTATAGAGAGACTTTCACTGAATTAAATTGAAAATAAAATGTCATGGTCAGTGGTCTGGGTGGAAACTTCATCATGCTAAACTTGGATGAGACTAGTTGATATTTAGTTGTTTAGTTGAAATAATTGAATAGTCCTGAGGTTAGAGGTTAGAGGTCAGAGGTTAAGATGCCTACCACGTCTGGCTGGGGACCTTTGTTGCATCTTTCTCTTTCACATTTCTTGTCATCTCTCTGCTGTCTGTAATAAAGGAACAAAAATGCCCAATAAATACTCAAAAAATGCCCAATGTTAATGGTTTATTTTAATATGCGGTTCAATAACGCCATCTGCTGGCGTGTGGCTTAATTACAAATGAGTGTTTAATGTAATATTAGGTCTGTTCTTTATGGACACAAGCCGAGACACAAGGCTCGTTCTCTGTAACATAAAGACTGATGTTGTGATAAAGTGCTACACGAATAAACCTGACTTCACCTGAACTGAAATCTATTTGCTTACAACATGCCATAGTCATAAGCTACATGTGCAAGTAGCCCTGTCAGCGGTAAAACAGTAAAACAGCAGCCTCAATCATCTCTTTCGAAGCGCTCCAGCCTTGCTCCCTTCCCAGTCTGTCCCAGTCAAATGATGGGAAGTCCCCACACTGGTCAACGTGGAAATATCCACCTCCTCCTATACAGTACTGGAGACACACACACACACATAAACAAACAGCAGGATTATTACACTGTGTAACAGTTTCTGTGTTGACTGACAGCAGAAGTGTCTGACTCACGTGTTCAGTGTTGCATCCGCGGATGGGCTTGACCCCGGAGCAGATCGCCATGCTGGAACGTTCATTGTTTATTGCTCTGAATGTGATGAAACCTGGTTCAAACTCCCCTTTCATAGAAACAGAAAAAAAACATGAGTTTTTCAAAGGGTACTTTAATTATAGCCGTATGAACTATTTTTATGTTTTTTAAATTTATTTATTTAATTTTTGTTCAAATTAAGACTACACAAACATAACAAAAATAACTGAATAATATACAGTGCAGGAAGAGGCAAAAAAGATTTGAAGCCTCCAACTACATAGTGTTCAAATTTCACAATGTTATAGAGAACACAAGATTAACATACAGAAATAATATGACTACATAATAGTGAATGACAAACAATTAGAACAAGATATATATCATAACAACAATAACAATAAATATATCAAAGAATTTGGTTTCGTTAGTTATTTTCTTAACCATCTATAGCCTACGTGTTGGTGAAAAAGCTCTGTATTATCTCCATTTCCTTCTTATTACATGAGTTGTTTACCTCTTGGATTGGGTCCATATAACATTTTGGTGGACTCTTTGTCTCCATGGTCGTACACAATGGAAATAGCTGGCCCTCTGTTGCTGCACGAGCCAATGTTGTATCTCACTGGATATTGCTGGAAGAATGTGACAATATATATATATATATATATATAGGTAATCAGATATTTTATCTAAGTAAAAGTAGCAATACATCAGCGCAGAAATATTCTGTTACAAGTAGCCTAACAGTCCTGCATTCAAAATGTTCCTTAAAAGTATTTAGAATCAAAATATACTTAAAGTACCAAAAGTGAAAGTACTCATTATGGCGAATGGCCCATTTCAGAATAATAAATATTATATAATTGGATTATAATGATTGATGCATTTATGTGTAAGGATCACGTTCGTGTTACAGCTGATAAAGGTGGAGGTAACACATTTATATACTGCCCTTAATCTATAATAATATAGATTATAATATAATATAATATATAATATATAAAAATTCATATGTTAATTATATTTTGTATAACTAATCTGAATCTGCAAAGTTACTACAGCTGTCAAATACATGTAGTGCAGTAAAAAGTACAAAGTAGTATAAAATAGAAAAAAAACTATCTCAAAATTGTACAGTACTTGAGTAAATGTACTTAGTTACCTCCCAACATTGTAATTTAACATAACTACATGTTACTGAGTTACCTTGAAGAGGTGAAAGAGGTTTCCTCCGTACAGGCTGAGGAAGCGGTTGTTGGTGTGGTAGCGGAGGATGGCGGCCAGGTTCCAGTGCTCCAGAGGGAAGTTGTTTGGAACGTGCCACACAGACATGTCTTCTGCTACTATATCATAGTAACCTGGGTTCTGTGAAAGTGTACACACACTGTTGTCACGAATCTAACTGTGTCAAAATGGCTGCGAAAAGTGCCTATTGTCCCGCTCAACACTACACTGTAGGACAGTGAAGGAGACATCAACTAAGCACAGTCTGACACACCTGTACAGTCCTTACCAGAGGTCAGATCAGACAAAATCGTTGAAAACACCTCTGTGTGTTGGTGCAGAGCTTAAAGGCCCAACCATAGAAATACAATGGGAGCCGAACAGACAAGGGACTGTTTGCCATTTGGCTCTCAGCACTGTACATTGACCATAGAAATAAGATGAATTAGCCCGCTGTCACGGTTCTTTGCAATGGCAGTGGTACATATAAAAATGGCCGCCACTCTGACCATCCTGCTATGTTGATTTGAATGGAAATATCCGTTGTACTCTAATTCTATTTCTATGAGCCACCCAGTTTTCACTTATGTCTCCTGATGAGACCTCTTCTCACGACTGTGTGGGTGAGCACAGATTTACACCGATGTGATTCTTTTTTTCAACTTCATTTGTAGTGTGTGAATGTAGTGGAGTAAAAAGTACAATATTTCCCTCTGGAAAGTAGAGAAAATGCAAATATACAAGCAAAGTACCTCAAAATTGTACATAAATACAGTACTTGAGTTACTTTCCACCACTGTCAAGTTGTATATGTACCTTAAAATCATCCGAGGTGGCGCCCTCTACTGCTCCAAAGGTGTTCCTGTTGCCCCAGTTCCCGTCTCCATCTGGCAGCTCAGCATTGTTGCCCTGTTGGCTCGACCAGCGATCGCCCACTGTGCACCTTCCATAAACACTGTTCTCGTGGACGCTCGCCACCAGTGTCCAGCCGCCTCCCGCAGTGGTCATGTCACAGAAAGTCTGATAGACCATGCCATTAGCAGTGGTCAGGAAGTACACCCCATCTGGAAACATTATACTTTGTGTTAATGAGTTAAAAATACACACATTTATTGTGATGTATTGGTTATCGGCTGTTGAGATGTATGCCAAATCTGTACAAAAGTGTTTGAGGGGACTGCAACACATTGAATTTATCAAAGACTTTTAAATTTCCATTGCATTAAAGACTATATTTGTTTAATGTCCAAGTATTGCATAGAGAGACATCTCCTACAGGCTACTTACCTTCTTGTTCATTATATCTGTCTTTGAGCTCTTTGCAGCTCCTTGCAACATATCTGGACCTGTTGCTCAGTTTGTCCAAACGTTCAAAGTTTGTCCTGGTGAGGTTCTGAGTCGTCTCAACATCCTTGATGGCGTCGAGCTCCTCATTTACTGAAAATAAACCCACATTATATAAATTAAGAAAGTTTGATAACAGTGCTGTAGCCTACGCATGATCATATGTGGGATATTGTATTTACCTATTTCATCTAAAGCAGCCGCTGCACATGAAGCATCTTCCACTAGCAGCAAAACCACCAAAAGCAAAAGCATGTGGTATAACATGTCTGTGAAAAGCATATTTGTATCTATTAGAGTAGAGAATGTTATCTCATAGACACACAAAATTATTCAAACCGGACAAATCTATCTACGGAAATCAGAAATTAGCCAGAGCACTATTCTCCCACTGTTAAATGATTGTGTTAATGTTCTTTCCAGCATTATTGAGACCATTAATACAAACACTTCTTTTATTCAAGAGATTAATGAAAGTCTGACAGGTTTCAGAAAAAATCTTTTTTTCTCCCATAATTCAAAAATCTAAAGTAACATTCATCCACAAAGCTTTATCGGTACATTAAGACTGAACAGCACTTCATTACTATGCTGTCATAAAGCTGTCCCCGATGTGCCCATTTTTGTAACAAAACCTCTATTTCCTACCTGCGTTGATCGCTGTGAGATGTGTTGTGGTTCATTCTTGATCTTCACAACTATATATGTCCTTGTTCATGAGTCTTTGTTGACATATCAAAGTTCAAAGTGCGAATTGGTTAATATTTCATCAGTATTTATTGCATTACTTACCGGAAACCCCACTCTGACTAGGAAACAATTCAAAGAAAATATACTAAAATGTAGTCATAATGATCCCAAAGGTCCTATGTTATCTTGTTGTAACTCACTGTTTTATAAAACATCCTGTCTGCACTTTACCGTTTACCTTCTCACTGACTTACAAACCGCCATAAATTAGCCAACCAAATTATAGGGACAAGGGTTGTTGGTAACAACATGTTGCCAGTATAACTTCTTTGTGTCCCACTAATCAAAACAAATATGGAGAATATAAATAAGTATATAACACTTAAAGGATAACATCTGTATTTTTCAACCCTATTTTCCCTTGTTTTTGTGTCTAAATGACCAATGGGGACTTTTTTAAATTGGTCCAGTATTGAGGGAGAACGCTGAAACCACCAGCTACTGAATGGGCTGTAATGTAATTATTTGGGGCAACCTGGCACCTTCATTTACGTTCACTAAAAGTGCTTGTTTTTGCCACTGACGGGCTCAGATTGTTATTACAAGTGTGTGACAACATTATGAAATGGACCCTACAGAGAAATAAAATGTTTTTCTTACCTTTCGCTTTCTGTTTGTTATTGTGTTATGTGACTTGTTGCCCTAAGACAACGGTGGAAACATGAGTGAGAGTGGAGAGAGGAGAGAGGAGTGCCACAGGACACCGGTGTTGTCAGAGTTCGCTAGGTTTGACTACAGTAAACGTAGATTAGTGTTATCTAAAAGATTTGCAGTGTCATAGCTGAATATTTAGATGATTTCGACAATGTGGATGCGACGCAAGGTTTCAGAGCGAGGCTTCTCGGATTGCTACTGTAGATACTGGAGTCGCATAGCTCGAGAATTGAGCATGATCTTTAAGACTACAATAAGAAAGGATCCAGGGCTATTGTTACTGGGTTTGCTCTCTAAAGAAGTAGCTGTCTCCCGTTGTCACTACAAATTGCTGGACAAACTTCTGCCCCTTGCTCGTAAATGCAACCTGTTAAAATGGGTTAAAGATACTCCACCCACAGTAACTTTCTGGATAAGTGCGGCCCTTAGGGGTAATGAGGGCTCATTTATTACGATGTGAAATCCTGTTCTAGATTATTTACCATTAGAGCTCCAACACTCTGTTGATAGGCCAATACCCTTCAGGATGGAAGCAAATTATGCCTAGTGCCACGTAAAACATAAAAAATATTTCTATGATCACCTTTTACCATTCACTATCGATTACAGTCTGAGGACAATATACTTTACTCTATGAGATACTATCTGCTATAGATAGATAGACAAACAGACAGACAGACAGATAGATAGATAGATAGATAGATAGATAGATAGATAGATAGATAGATAGACTTTATTGATTCTGTATTTACAAATCTCTATATACATACCAGCTACTACTTTAAAACTAGATAAAAGAAATAAAAAATACAACAAAAATAGAATTAAAGATATGTCCCTTCTGTACAAATTGAAAGTAAAATATGCGTTGTGCAAATTTAAGTAGAATGTGCCTTGTGCATTGCCACTTAGAACATAAGTCTCCTCTCCCTGAGTAGAGGAGAGTCATTGTATGTTGATATGGCTGTGGGCAGTGCATGTATAAAGAGGTCCTCTGCACCATATTCTCTCGTGGATGGCACAGTATGGCCACAGAGTATGGAAGCAAGGAGATGAAACTCCGGTGTGTTTTGACAACAGCTGCTGCCACCATTTTGGACTGAAAAAGCTTTATGTATTTATAATATTTTATTCTTCTACGCAGGCCATTTCGGTAGAATACGACAACAGAACAGAAATAATTTTGTTTTACTTTTGTACTGCACTTTTTAGGTGGCCGTTTTACTGGCGTTTTTTTTTCAGTCCAAAATGGCGGAAGTGTAGCTTTGCTGCTGGGCGCTGATGTTTCAATGGAACGAACAATTGACTTTCACTTCATACGTTCTTTGGTATGGTCTCCTTACTGGTTTATACAAACTGTAATATATTAACACCAATATTGGAAGACATGGTCGTGTTTTTGAACTGTAATAAAAAATCTCATTTTGTTAACAATGCTATTAAGCTTTTATGTCTTATTGGTAAATACCATATACATAAAGCTAGAGTGCTTCAAACAACCCCAAATTTCCACTTATTTTGTGTTGAATTGCAATATCTCTTTGACTCTGTTTCCAAGATCACTACAAACAAAAAAGCTATTTTGACATCCCAGATATACAAGAAAATTGTTATGTAAAGAAAATATTAACAAATGAACTATATACAGTTAAAATATCTGGTAATTTCCATGTACTAAATGTCATTGTTGATTATTTTTATTTATTATGTTTTTATTTTAATTTTATGTAATTTTATTTTATCTCTTTTTCTGTCTTTAATCTCATGTTGTCCATGTCATATATTGATTATATATGAGTTATGATGTAAAAATCTTCATTCTCTTGTTCCATGGAAATTGTATTGTTGAAAGGATTCAATAAAAAAAAAAAAAACGTTCTTTGGTATGGCTGCAGTTCACCACCAGGCCACCAGGGTGTGCTGCAGAATATTGCGCACCGACTAATTTATGCCTGTGTTGAGAGTGCGCTATCAGCCGACGTTATCTTTGTAATACGGGCTATTCAGTAGAAAGTAGAAGTATAGACTAGCTACTAGTGATTGTGAGATGAAGCTTCATGAAGTATTGAAGCTTTCCAGCAAATTGGTTCGGAAAAGGGTTCATTACTCGAGGCTTCATGTGCACACGCAACCACCTGGTGGCCAAAGAGTGTGAAAACAGGCAGATATGATCTTAACCAGCTGATCTCTATTTTGCGCCAGTAAAGGCTGTTGGGAATGACTATAAACAATGAAAAAAAATCTATTACCATGTAATCCATTTATATCTATATAATATATAGTATAATGTATATTTTCAATAAGTAAATAACATACATGAATAATAAACTGTAATTGTTTTGTGAGTAATGCATCTTATGTGTGCCAAGATCTGAACCACTTCTTGAACAAGTGACGTGATATGGCCGGGCAGCGAGGCTTCGGACGTCATCAATGACGTCATTTGTCTAAAACGATACAAGCCTCGATACGCGCATCGCGGAAAACTTCCTGAATTACTCGACACACGCTCCGAAGCCTTGGCACAGCACGTAACATCAATACTTGCTACCATGCCGCCGAAAAAAGGGCCGCTACTGCCGACTGGGTCTTCAACACTGACTAGTTAAAAAAAAACATCTTTACACCGACGGGAATTCACCAGCTAGCAGTAGCTTTGCTGCTACGGAGGATGCTAACTCTGCTACTACCGTTACCAACGTTACACCTGCTGCTGCTGAATGCGGGACCAACAGCACCACACACCTGGACACGCATTCACCTGCTAGTGTTACAGCTAACTGTCTTTGTTGCTACCCGGACCTGATGCTGACGTTCAGAAGAGGAGCAGGATGAGCAGCAGGAACTGGGGACACTATCCGTGGAGAGCATGAGGTGGGAAAGTTTGCTAAACTTCTCGGAGAGCCCGTCAATAAAGCTGCCGGTGAGTTCAGAGGCTGGAAATTACAAGGGCAAGGAACATCGGGGTAAAACCTTGGAAATAATGGCAGTGCAACACTATACTTCCGCCCTCTGCAGAGTGCTAATGGGGCTTTTCTTTATGTAATTCAATTCAATTCCTCTTTATTGACAGACTCGAAGTCCATTAAAAAACATACAACACAAACAACAATACAAACATTAAAAATAGGAACTGCCACTTTTTATAAAAGACAGTTGTACCAATGTTTCCACAGGGGTGACTGGTATCATATAACACTAAAACAAGGATTTGACGGTAGCATGATGATGGCATTCTGAGAATCATTTCGCCGACATATACATTTATACATCAGGTTTCTCAACAGAGCCTGGAAAGTGTCAGTGACACTGACTGTAAGACCAGGAACCGTATTGTTGTTCGTGGCCTCCTACCGACACATTTGACCTTCTCCTGTTCGTCCAATCCTGGATAAAGAGAGGACATCACTTCAGCATCATGGGTTCCATCATCTTAATGGTAAGAGGATTTAACTTTTTACTAGACTATTGTGTTGGGCTATGTGGTGTGTGCCGTCATACCTTTTCAGATTTAAATGATGTTTGTTTAGATGATGGGGTTGTTGCAAGTAGTGGGGCTGCTGCTATGTGTGTGACTGTATATATAGTAGGACAACGCATTTCCTTTTTCCTCCAACTGTACAAAAGTGAAGCCAAAATATCCCGGATATGGGGTTATGGCTAGAATGGATCTGTTATGTGTTGTGGAATTTCTGAATACTCAGGTTAACTCAGTCAATAGGAAGGAAGAGGCCCCGAAGCTGCTGATGTCTTACACAGAAGGTTTATTGAAGCTTGATCAAGGAGCAATTGTCAGGTCTCCACCATTGATGTGCTCTCTGCGTAAAGGCCTCACAACTCTGCCCTTTCCCCCTGGTGCTCAGTGTTTTACCTCTTATCATGTTTTGACTTACTCGGTTCCTCTAGCATCTCTGACCCTGGTTGCCACAGCGACTGGCTCTATGGTCCCTACTACAGACACAGCTGTACAGATAACGGTGGAGCTCCTAGACAGGACTCCAACCCAATAATGTCAACAGAGGGACACTCTGACCTCTCGACCAAGGAGAGAGAGAGGAATTGTAAAAAATTCCATCACATTATGTATGACTCTCGCGAGAGTTTGTGTTGATGTGTTTACGTTCTGCAGGCAGCCTTGAGTAATCCTGTAGCTCTACACTTTCAAGGCCTATTGAAAGAGGCTGTGTCACGCGTCATCAACGCATCATATCTTTGGGGTACAACACATGCGCAGTAAAATCTGGTCTGCGCTCGCCAACATTGAGCCAATCACAATGTACAACCGGAGCTTCAGTTACACTGCGCATGTGTTATACCCCGTACCCAAAGACCCGTGTCCGCCCGCGTCCCACCCTCCTTCAATAGGCCTCGTACTCTTGTAGGAAGGTTGCAGTTCTGTGTGACATGTTTACATGCTAATTTGAATGCATTGTGTAATTTATTTTAGATTCAGGTTCCAATAATGTAATGAATTCATGAATCAAGTTCAAGGTTAAGGTAATATTTTTTTGTTATCTTAAAGTCACTACGAATAACTTTCATGCTGTGTTGATTTTGGCGGTCCCCAAAAGCGGTAGTGTGTCTGAGCACCAGAGTCCCTTTTTACCCCTTTCACACCGAGGGCTCAACCAGGGTTGAACCAGCGTTGATTGTTGGTGGCTTCAAATGAAACTCGTGAGCTCGTGTTTACAACATGGGAAGTCGTGTTCACAATATGCTTGGCGTTCGAGTGGTTAAGTTGTGAGAACACCGCTGCTAAGCAATAGCCTTATTAACGTTACTGTCGGAGTCTAGGAACCACAGAGGCTAACAATTTAGCAAGCTAGCAAGAGGGTAACATAATGCACTAAATGCAAAGACATAATGACGGAGGGAAAAGATGAGGCCGTCGGACTCTTCTCGTGAACACGGTAAAAAACGACCCCATTTGAAGGCACCATGTGTGTTTGAAAGGGTTAACCCGCGTTGACCGACTCTGCTTCCTGACCCAGGTCGAGAGGTGGGTCAGACCAGGGTCGATTTTAATGTGAACGGCACCAGGGTCGCTAACAACCGACGCGGGACAAATCTATTTAGTTGCAATTTTGGTTGGGGGCACACAGTCGTGAAAGCAAATGTAACAGGAAACCTGTCATTTTACTGAAGCAGGGTCTGACTGTGTGTCCCGCTCACATGGCTGAGCCCGCTTCTTCCAGCGGGCTCAGCCACGTGAGCCATATGGCCCGGGCCTCCGGCAGCGTGACGTTCGGTCCCAGCGGGAAATGTATGGATTGTGCTAAATGATAATATATGGGCCAATGCCCCCTTTTATTTCTTACTCAGGGATTTGGCTAAGTACAAATGTAGTCAGTCTGCTTGAGTAGACATGGAAACTAGGAGGTTATCTTTAGACTATCTCAGGTGGGATGCATCTCTTACCAGTCTGCAGAATTACATTGAGTGTGTTTCTGCCAGTCATCAAGTGGCTCCACGTGATCACAGCTGATGGAGGCTACAGTCAGTGAGATATTACCTGGATGAAATGTCCCTGACAGATTTACTGCACAATAGTTGACACACGCCTATCTGTCTGTTTTCATTTTTTGTCTAGCTGTCAACATATCCACATTTCTATTACTTTTTTTGAGACATTGAGTGTACAAACCTATTGATGAGGAGGTTCACATGGTGCGACACCTGCTGGTCATTTTTTGTAACTACTTTGGGCGTACTTGCTGTCGGTTCTGTGCCATTTATCTTTCTAATTATTGAGAATAGACTTTACTGTGTGTCCACAGTACATACTGAGGAAAATTTACTAATATGCTTTAATTTTCAAAACAGACATGATGTGTTATCGTCACTCAGCTGCAGATGAATTGGCAGTACAATAAAACGCTGTTGTAATACTTTATTATTCATGCACCAACCGAATATTTGAAAATGAAAGACAGAGCGTTTAGTTGATATGAAGAACATTTTTATTGTCATTGTAGGTCATAAAACAAAATTATGTGCGGCAAATCTCAGTAAAAGCATAATAATAAATTATTATTCAATTATAATCTTCAGTTATTAAAGACTAAAGGGCATCATAGCCATCAATACAAGTATGGTCTGTGATCGTAACATAGCCTTGTCTGTCTGTCTGTCTATCTATGTTTCACAACATATATATTTTTGTGTTGACATTGCAAGGTCTAAAGGCAAAGAGGTAGAACATTTATTTTGAAGAGTACAGCGCAAACATAATTGTCAGAGCACACTAGCCAATCAGAAGCAAGGGGGATCTGAAGGCCCACCCGCCAATGAAAACGAAACATTGAGTGTAATATTTGTTTTGTCAGTAAGAACGGAAAACAAAGAAATCGAGCTGAATTTGATAACGCCTTCCTGTCCAACGTCGCCGTCGTTGAATCGTAGTGCCCATCCTCTGGTTCTGTCAGGGAAACACTGTTAGCTCTGTCAGCAGTGTTGCCTTTGTTTTCACTGTTAGCGCTGTTAGCACCATTAGCTACGAGCTGCCGGCTCAGCTGTCGCCATGTTGAGAGCCAATCTTGCATTTAGCACCTTTAATAAAACAAGTCAACTCTAGGTGTTACCTCAATAAAACTGCAAATTGTAACCTTGTGGTGTAAATTCTGTCCTGGGCTGAAAGACCTCCACTTTGCAGTTGATCTTTTTGTCTTTTTTTCTTTCAGACTTTATAATAATGATAATAATAATCTTCATTTATATAGTACCTTTCAAAACACAGTTACAAAGTGCTTTACAATAAAAACAGAACACATTTAAAACACAAGGATAATGAAATGTACTAAAAGCCAATAACTACACACATAAAAACCAAGAGAGTAAAACAACTAAAATGTCATAAAACATAAATAAAATCACAGATTTTAAAACACAAATAAAAGCCCAAAGCAATTAAAAAAAAAAGTGAGTTTTTAAAAGTGATTTAAAAGATGCGACAGAGGCAGTGACAATATATATTTGTTATGGTCATGTGACTCTTGTGAGAGCAAAGTTTACAGTTTGAGCAGAGCTGACAGCCAGTGATCGTTAATCATCAACTGGTTAGATGTTATTTTTACTGTTGCCAAATTTTGGACTAAATTAACAAGATGCTCCCCTGTGTTGTAACCAGTGGGTGAAAATTAGCAATACAACAGTGTAAAAGGACTCTGTTGCAAGTAAAAGTCCTGCATTCAAAACTTTACTTGAGTAAAAGTATAAAAGTATTAGCATCAAAATATACTTGAAGTACCAAAAGTAAAAGTATTCATTATGCAGAATGGCCCATTTCAGAAAAATATCTGTTATTGGATTTTAATTATTGATTACATTTATGTGTACATCTCTTTAATGTTGCAGCTGGTAAAGGTGGAGCTAATTTTAATTACTTTATATAGGCTATTAGCTGGTAAAAATGAGAAATGTTTTTATTCTTTATGATGCTGTTTTATATCTCGTTTGATTATTCACAATGTGATGTGTTTCTCATAGTGTACTTTCAAAAATACAATTTTTTATTTTATTTATTTTATTAAACTAAAATCCTCTAATACAACTTAGTGAATAGGTTCTGATTTCTGTACTTTCCTCTTGAATGTATCAGGGTCATTTTCGGACCAGTAAGACACAAACCACGACTACTCTTTTTCTCTCTGTGTGTCTCTCTCTGATCTATTTTTAGAGGTTAGACGGACACTGTGAGAGGCGTTCACTAATAATTCAACTGCTTCACACAGCAGCAGGAATGAGAACCGGCAGCCAGCTGTGCACTCCCAGCTGCACCGACCACATGTGGACGGTGCAGTTCAATCTCTATCTAAGTTCCTTTATTTAAACCCTTCAGAGCTATTTGCTTCCACTCTTGAGATTCAGTTTTTGTTAGCCTTGTAGAAATGAGGCTAAATCAAGAATGTTTATGTAAAGTCGTGTCTTTACTATATGTCACAACATATACTGTATGTACTTATATTTGAGTGACTTAACCCCCTGAGACCCGTGGGATCGCTAGAGAGCTAGAGTGAAGCCATACAGATATCATATGAAACTAGAAAACCTAAGTAATCCATGTTGTGATAGCTTGTCGGGAAGAAGGCTCAATAACGCTCCATAGTTAGACTACTTTTTGGCAAAGAAAAACTGGCATGGCCTTTTTCAGAGGGTTCCCTTGACCTCTGACCTCAAGATATGTGGATGAAAATGGGTTTTATGGGTACCCACGAGTCTCCCCTTTACACACATGCCCACTTTATGTTAATCACATGCAGTTTTGGGCCAAAACAATGCTGTTTTTTGCATGCAGTATGAATGTGTTATTTTTGCCTATTCTAAAATGATGTGTTTGAATATTTCTGTATACTGGGGTCCCTAAACAGTCTCTGAATAACATAAATTGGGTATCACTGTAAAGCTGAGACTCTTGTGGATATAAAGAGCCCAATTGTATTCATGTGTGATGATGTTAGTCCCCATAGTAGCCATTTCATATAGTGAGACCATTTTTTGAAACTTGACCTCACTGTATAAAATGACCTGTGGTGACCTCTAGGATAATCACAGCCTCGTGAAACTTTACAACCACAAACTAGAGACCTAGAGCATTCAGAGGATTGATGGCTTTCCTAGGTTTATTGATAATAAGGGGGTTTCTGAGCAGTTTCCAGAACAGAAGTGCTCACCATCCAATCACCGAAAAATTGAATTTTTGCAGAAATCTCCAAATGTTAAAAAAGTTTTTGAAACCAAATCGCACCATGGCTTTTTCTATGGTGTTCCTCAAGATTGCAGTGTCTTAAAGTTGTATTTTGGAGGGATTATTGATCATTTTTATCAATTCTCGAGTAGTAAAATATGATTAAATTTAGCACCAAATCTGTGTAAGAAATGGTATCAAACCAAAAATTGCTGCAACAACTTATGAGACATAGTAGAGCATGGGAATGGCCATCATATACTTCCATTATACTGTTCTCAACCCTTATACAATTTCACAATAAATTTTAATTAATTAATTAATTTCTGATTTATGACTAGAACAACTTGTCACATAGTTCTGAGCTGCATCTCAAATTACTCTTTAGGTCCCCAGCTTTCAGATGATGTACACCACTTATATGTCACATCTACTGTTGACCTGCTATCTCCCCCTAAAGACCCCCTGTACCCCCCTAAAAAAGACAAAAACTGGTCTATTGTGGGTCTCAGAGGGTTGCTCTAAAATGTAGCACACATAGTTGTTAATGGCCTATAGTAACCAATAACCGCTGTAGCTGCATACTTTGTACGTGAAATATTAGTCTGCCATGCTGGTATTCTCTGATCTTTTACTCTGTCCTCTTGCAACTCAGATTAAAGGGACTATATGTAACTTATTACGCGCATAAATCATACCGGGTCGGTGTCCCATGCGCGCTCGCGTGTGGGTACGCGAGCGCGCAGACTCCAACACAAGGCTCCAGCCTGCGCTCGTTCTCACCCGCTCGGCTCGCTCCAACCCCACGTGCACGCGCGCACACTACACTGTGCAGAAGAGTTAGTTTAGCTCTGAGAATATCTAGTGAATGTGCAGTGGACGTTTGTGCAGAAATAAATGCTGCCGCTCCTCCAGACCAATAGAGGTTTCCCGTGTCTTTTGAAGTGACGGGGCTCCGCAGCGAGTTACGTTATTGCTCCGACCGGGTGTCGGTGTCTCCCCCCCCCCGTTCCCTCCGAGTCGGGAGTCTGAAGCAGGAAAAGCCAACACTAGTATCAGCATTGATTCATGGAGAGACCTTCGTCTGGTCAGCTAACATTACTGCCAAGCAGGTGAAATATAGAGTGATATTGTATGTTAGCTGACGTGTGTCGCCTCACTGTTTAGACCGGTGCTCGTTCATGTCTATGTAGAGCGAGCACAAGCGCGAGCGCGAGCAACAGGACGCTGACTTTCGTTGACATTGCGGCCACAGGTGTCGCTGTTAACAAGCAATTTCTGATTCTTACATATAGTCCCTTTAAACTTAAATTATTATTGATTGAATTGGATAAATAGAAGCTATAGGCTACTTAGTTTCCCGGCCAAAGCCAAATTTTTATTTTTTTATTTTTTTATTTTAGGTTTCACTGTAATCTGTTTATGAACCTGCATTTCCCCTGACCCTAAAAGCCTCCATATTTCTCAGTTACATCCTCATGTTTCTTCTGTCCTCTTTTTAGTTCACTCTCTTTCACACACACACTTTCTCTCCCTCCTGCCTCTATTTTTTCTTTTCTCAGTGTTGTCCGATATTCTAATCTTATCTGACCTGATTCACTTTTCTACCGGAAACCTTTGGATTCATTGACTTGAACACACACAGTCATAAATAAAACACACACACACACACACACACACACACACACACACACACATACATACAGTACACAGTTTTCACTTCTCAGACTTGCTCTGAGCTTTCTTAAACATAAAGGATATAAAGGATCAGCATTATATAAGAGTTGTGTGCTTATAGACATGATTGTAAGCCAGGACTAAATTGGACTAATGTGTTCTTCGTATATTTATAATAATAATACAGAGACCAGGGACCTCTCCCTCCAGTACCAGGATTATAGCAATGACCTGATCCCATGTCCCCAGAGAGACTGAAGGCCATTATGAGGTCTTTTGGACAGAAAGACTTCTCAAACTGGATCAGAGGAGTAAAGACAGTACAGGGGAGGTCAAAGCAAATCCATCAGTCTATATCTATAGATGCACATTTTTCATTCAATAAGCCATTTACAAGGATGCAGAAAAAAATTATTATATTTGCTCAGGCAAATTTTGATTTCTAAAATAGGTCAGTGCTTTCAAACTCTTCTATTACCAGTATCGTTGAATAGGTATAAGAGGAAAAATTATGTGTTTTGTGAACTTATAAACAACAACATATTGACTTTGTATTCAGTGAGATGAATCTACATGAATGTACAGAAACATGTTTGCTAAAGCAGTAGTTTCCAACCGCAAACATCCACAAGATCAATCGCAGGGGTCACGAGGTGATTCATCGTACAGGGAGGAAGGAAAAACAGTTGTCTACTATTTTCTATTCTTTGTTTGTACATTGATTTTGTAAAATATGAATGGGTTTTTACCCTCTAACAGTTTTTCAAATGAAATAATTTACAAGGTTTAGAGGGGAAAATTAGTCTTTGGTGAAACTGCTAACAACTCAGACAAACAAACAGACAAATTAGTTTGTCTAATTAGACAAATTATTACTGAGAGGTTTCTAGATAAATCTGAGGGGTGATCAGTGAGACAGGAAAACAAAAAGTGACACAAAATGTAGTTAATTTGGAGGGATTTTTGTCAACCTAAGTTCATTCATTATTGTTCATTCTCTGCTCAGGTAGACATTATTCCTCTATATCTTTACATAGACAATAGTTGATTGCTGCTATATTAATGCTCTGGAGCATCTTTGAGGTTTGGTTAGGTTTAGGCACAAAAGTAATGCGGTTAGGGTTAAGGAAAGATCGGTCATGGTTAAAAGAACCAATGTTGACTTTCGGTAGGTAACAGGAAACAAACAGCGGCCTCTGACGTTTTGTCGACCCATCCAACCACCTCGACCTCCTCCCTCTGTGAACTTTGTGGGTCTATAACAACGTCGGACAAGAGTCATAATTCCTATATCTGCTAGACGGCTTTGTCAATTGAACGTAAACATATGTTGTTTTGGGGGTATTAGCTGAACCGCCTGATTTTTTTTTTTCTGTTGTGTTGTTGCTGTTCTGATAATATTGTCTTATTAAAATGGGATAAATAAATTGCTCAAAACTCCTCTTGAAAACCCCTGTATGCTGAGGCTTCAGAGCGGTAGGCCTAGTAGTAGGCTACCTGAAGTAGGCCCACACAAATCGATTAACAGCTCCTTCTGAAACTCCCTGTAACTCTCTCTCTCTGTCCTGTCGTGAGGCCTTATTCAACTCACGCATTCACGGTGGGTAGGTGTGGCCCATTAAAAGTTTCCCCAGGCGAACACAACCACCCTTGATGAAGTGAGCTCATTTTTGGTTGACATGAGAATGAAACAAGGACAGCCATTAGTCAGTCAATATTAATAGATGTAATCACTTTATCATTCCTCAGAGAAAGGACCCCGCACACTTCCTCTCTGAACTGCACTTCAGTCGGGCCTGTAATGATTTTTCTCACTCAGTAACCTACATACGACGACTGTAAATGGGAGACACGTTTTAAAAAATGTATTTGACCCATGTTTTATTAATCCTCTTTGGTGTGGTGACTATTCTTACATACAGTTGGAGACGCCAACAGTTGATGGATGTAGGTTACAAGCCTATTACACAGTGAATACCAAAAGGCTGCACACATACAGTTATACAGTACACTGTACCACCACCTCTGTGTTTTCTCATTCCTGCATAATCAGAATAAACACAAACATGTTATCACTGGTGCCTAATAGAGATAATACATGTGGTAACTGCATACATTTTCAGTGGAATTAGAAATTAAGACCGTGTATTAGTTGTTGATCCATAATATGTGGTGTACTTTAAAGGAACGGTTTGACATTTTGGGGAAATACGATCATTCTCTTTCTTGCTGAGAGTCAGATGAGAAGATCATTCATATCTTTACGGTAAATATGTTGCTGGAGCAAGCAGCTGCTTAGCTTAGCTTAGCATAAAGACTGGAAACAGGTGAAACAGCTAGCCTGGCTCAGTCCAAAGGTAACAAAATCTGCCTAATAGTACCTCTAAAGCTCACAATAACTTGGTGTCTTACTATTTCTCAGCTGGGAGAAACGCTAACTCTGGGTAATCGTAGGTCTTGCTGGTGCTAGCTGTTGCTAGCTGTTTAACTGTTTCCCCCTGTTTTCAGTCTTTGTGCTATGATATAAGCAAAGAGTATAGAAGCAAAGAGACAAAACTCTGGTTCTTTTTTGACAAAGGCAGCTAGATGGCGCTGCGGTAGCGCTGCCGCTGTTTTGGACTGTAAACACCAATGAGTCCATAGACATGGATGTATAAAGAGACGTCTGTAAATCAGAATAATTCTTTAGGTAAATCAAACAGACACTACAAAACACTGTACAAACACTTAAATAACCCGTATTAAATCATTATGTCCTAAAAGTTGTAAAATGAACTAATAGCTGAATCCAGAGTTATTTTCCTCGGCATAACGAACGTGCATCAGACCAACGGGACTGCACCGCCCTGCACGTTAATATGACAGATCCGGCTCTGCCAGCTTCCTGCTAGCTGTATGCGGTTGTAATAATGGATCTATTGGCTGTAATTCATCACTTTTATTATCTTATAATATACCCATGGGCTGTATGCTGTAAGACTGTCCCGTGGTGGATGTATTAACGTCTCTGTTCCCATACAACCGGCTATCGGCCAGTAGCTGGTAGTGCTAGTAGCACGACATAAACAGAATTTAATGTAGTTAAAGGCTATTTACTAACACGCAGGGCAAAAACACAGGGCACAACCTCTTATGCATCCATGGTCTGAGGTCTATTGTACATCGATTTTGGAGGTCCTTGACATGAAAAGTTTGAGATTGCTCTCAAAATCTGTGTGCTGGATTTATTTTTCTAACTTCCATTTATGTCCATTGCTCACTTTGTGCTCCTCTGGGAAGCAACCGGGCAAAAAAGTTTAATAAATAAATAAATAAGTAAGTAAATAGTTATAATAATATGCATATTTATAATATTTTTATCGTTCAACACAGGTCATTTCGGTAGAGACATTAAAATTATGACAGTACAATAGAAATCATTTTGTTTTACTTTGTAGGCGGACGTTTAACTGGTGTCATTATGGTAGTCACCTTGATTACAGTCCAAAATGGCGGAGGCGTATAGCTCTGCTTCTGGTCGCTGGCGTTGCAATGGAACGTATAATTGACTTTCACTTCTTAGCAATATATGTTCTTATAAGTATATATTGCTAAGAAGCACGTAATATACATGCTTTAAGCTAAGTTGCTCTGGATAGCTTCATTACCAGACAGATATGAGTGTGGTATCAATCTTCTCATCTAACTCTCGGCAAGAAAGCGAAAAAGCGTATTTTCCAAAAGAACCTTCCTTTGCATCCTGTGGGCCTAAGAGTAATTTAATCACAACCACCACCAAAATATTTGCAGCTCAGGATGGAATCATAAATCTTGTTGGCTCCATTAAGACTTGTGGCTCCTTGAGGCTGTAACACGCGCTTTTATTTTTAACACTAACAAGGAAGTCTCATTAAACAAAAATGAACAGATGTTAATCTGTAGAGAGTTCATCACAGAGCAGGGTTGTCACTGTAAAAGCTTCTGTGTTCTCACTGGTCAGGGCATCTTTCACAGGAACAACCTTTACAAATTATTCATGTGTGTTTCTTTCAGTGGATAGAAAGGGGGGGGGGGAACAGAGTGCACACTGCATCCATACAAGATGCACAGCTGACGGGTGCTAATGTGAGTTAGTTACATAATCACATTTCTAGAGATTCAGAGAAATCCTGACCTCTGTCTCTCCGTGGTGGGGAATGGAAGCTACACTGCAACAATACCCATCCTCACTGGTAAATCAGTGTTTTCCTAGTAAAACGGGGGAGATATTTCACTTGTTTCTTGGTGAAATTTCTTCTGAGAATTCTCTTGAAATTAGGCATATTAATTCAGCAATGTGAATTTAAGGTGTTTTATCATTCGTGTACAGCACCAAGTCTAATCTAAACACGGAGACTGAGAAAACTATGAATGAGGGAGAGATGATTACACCTATCTCAGCTTGATTCAAGCCTTTAACCATCCTACAGGTATCTGTCTTACTCAGTTTTGTTTGGCATATATGGCTGTTTCTTAGAAAACTACTCAAATAAGTGCCACATGGCAGGAAAAAATAAAATTACTCATTTCTTTTTTTACTTGATTTAACTTCAGCTACAAAAAATATTGTAAAACTCACTCATCTCTCTTGCTGGGCCTCCCTTTATTTACCCATCTGGACCTGTCTATATATTCGTCCTCACATTGAATTTTGCAAGCTCCCACAAATGTGACATTTTACAAAGACCACAAAGTCTTTGGGTAAACATCCATGTGAACAAAAATTAGCTATATAGCCCACAGACAGATAAAAAAAAAATAACAGCTCAAACACCTACAGTTATCCGAAAACACAAAGTTTTTCATATGACTGGTAAAAATTGGGATAATGGGTGTTATTTTGTATCATGTGAAACCCCTAAGTTGGAGGTTTTTTTGCTACCTGCTTTTTGTCCACATGGATGTTTGACTGACAAAGACAAAGAAATAAATTCACTGTGCTTTCGCTTTTTTATTTCCTGCCCCTGTACACTGGGGTTGGATGTGCAGGGTGCACCTTTGTATATTTTTCCTGCTCCCTGACCCCCGCACACTGGATTTCATAAACGGTGTTACTTATAGTCCTATCGGTATCTGCGTCAGTCTGTCTTTGTCGTTACTTTCCTCAGTGTCCGTCACCTGCTCCGAGGTTGTCCCTCGGTGATAAAACACAGTCACGGTAGTGTTCCCGCTGTCCTCGCTTCCCCTGGTATTCGTGGCACGGGAGACGTCCGGCTTCACGTCCAGCGGACTCTCCTGCTTCAGGTGTCCGGCCTCGTTGCCCGCCATCGCCGTCTCCACCGCTGCGCTCACCGCGGCGCAGCAGCCTCGTCCGCGGCAGCGCAACAAGCGCAGGAAGGCGTCTCTGAAGTCCGCGTTGAACGCGTAGATGATCGGGTTGAGGGACGAATTGCTCCAGCCGATCCACACGAAGACGTCGAAGGTTTTTTCACTGACACAATAGGGGCCCCGCTGCGCCGCCGGGGCCTCCGGTCCGGGACAGAAGGGCAGGGCGCAGTTCAGGACGAAGAACGGCAACCAGCAGCAGACAAAAACGCCCATGATGATGCTCAGAGTTTTGAGGACTTTCGTCTCTTTTCTGATGGAGACTCTTAGCTCCCGGTGTGACTGATCAGAGCGCCGAGAATCAGGATGGAGACTTATCCGAGACTGATAGGAGTTGGCACCTATTTCCGCGCACAGGTCAGGGCAAAGTTCAGCGTCCGAGCGGCAACTCTGTGCGTGCTCCGCAGCCCGCTCAAGGGAAGATATCATCCGGATCTGCATCTGGGCTATCCGGTAGATGCGGGTGTATGTGACAATCATAATAGCCACTGGGATGTAGAAGCTAATGAGGGAGGAGGAGATGGCGTACGTGCGACCCAAGCTGGAGTCACAGCTCCCAACAACGCTCATCTCACCGTGAAGCGCCAAATCCTTCCCGGCCGGATCACCCGTCTCCGCCCGGTGCCAGTTCAGCTGCACGGGAACGAAGGATATGACCACGGAGACTGTCCATGTCACGCCGATCATCACGGAGGCCACCTTCTTGTTCATACACCTCTCGTAGCGGAAAGGGCTGGAAATGGCCCAGTATCGGTCCACACTAATGACGCACAGGTTGAGGATGGAGGCCGTGGAGCACATGATGTCGCAGGCCAGCCAGGTCTTACAGAACCCCCCGAACGGCCAGAAACCAGCCACCTCGGCCACAGCTTTCCACGGCATCACCAGCACGGCGACCAGGAGGTCCGACAGAGCCAGGGACACGATGAAGATGTTGGTAACTTTGGCGCGCAGGTGCCGGAAGCGGTAAACGGCCGCGCACACGGTGAAGTTGCCGAAAAGCGTCCAAACGATGAGCAGCGCCAGGACGCAGCCGGTCAAAGCTCGGTGCGCCGGTAACTCCTCCCGGCTGCCAGCTCCTACCGAGCCGGTTGTGTTATTCATCGCCTGGTCCTGGGCTCGGCCATGTGTTCAACTAAAAAGGACAAGAAAGAGAGAGAGAAAGCGAGCGCGAGTCCTGCTCCAGTCCGAACTGATCTGTGTTGCTGCTCCAGGAGCGCAGAGCAGATTTACTGGGGACCACATGCACCACCAGCTGGTACTCACTGCTGACAACACGCTGCACAGAGACACGCAGCGCTGAGACAAGTTTGACATTTGAGAAATCACAAACATGTCAAGCACTTTAAAATGACCTCGTATTAATTTACTGTCATTCAGCATTTCTGTGTTTTTATTCCCTCTCCTTTCCCAATGTTTTGTCCCATTTCACCTTATTCCCACAGTAAGCCATTAACTGAGCTGAATTGAGTAGTCCTACAGGACGGCATCATATATATATATACTGATCAGCCATAACATTAAGACCACTGATAGGTGAAGTGAATAACATTGATTATCTCAGCTGGAAGTGGGTGGGATATATTGGGCAGCAAGTGAACATTTTGAACTTTTAACTTTGTGTTGGAAGCAGAAAAAATGGGCAAGCGTAAGGATGTGAGCGACTTTGACAAGGGCCAAATTGTGATGGCTAGACGACTGGGTGAGGATCTCCAAAACTGCAGCTCTTGTGGGATGTTCCCGGTCTGCAGTGGTCAGGACCTCACAAAAGTGGTCCAAGGAAGGAAAACCGGTGAACCGGTGACAGGGTCAGACCCAAGGCTCATTGATGCACGTGGGGAGCGGAGGCTGGCCCGTGTTGTCCGATCCAATAGAAGAGCTACTGTCGCTCAAATTGCTGAAAAAGTCAATGCTGGTTCCGATAGAAAGGTGTCAGAACACACAGTGCATCGCAGTTTGTTGCGTATGGAGCTGTGTAGCCGCAGAACGGTCAGGGTGCCCATGCTGACCTAATGTTATGGCTGATCGGTGTGTATATATATATTAATATATATATATATATATATCTATATATCTATATATAGATATATAGATATATAGATAGATAGATAGCACCTTTCATAAGATACAACATGCTTTACATTTCAGCACTGTGATTAAATGCAATCAGGCACATAAAAGTACTGAAAATGAAAAAGAATATATTACTCTACGATAGAATATGATAATAAAAAAGTGAAATAAACATAGAACAGGTCATACATATTAGAACTAGAAAATAACTTAGGAGTAACACTGCACATTAAAATTAGGGCTTAATGATTTTGAAAGAATACATAATTGCGATATAATTTGCGATGGAGGGAATGGTAATTTTTACATCATTATTCTCATTTTCTTTGAAAACCATTAAAATGATTATGGTGTGATTTTTGCGGGGATCTGTACCAAACAAAGATGTTTTGTTAAGTCTGTAGAGTATGATGTGTAGGCCAGGAAATCTCTGCAGCATGACAATATTTAATTCAAAATGGTATTTTGACACACATTTCGCCTTTAACAAATATTGCGCCTCCTGCGATTTGAAAATTGCAGTAGTCCATATTACAATTTCAATTAAATTGTTATTAATTGTGCAGACCTAAATATAATTAGATAAAACAATTGAGAGCAAGCCCATCAGTCCATATATTTACTTAGAATTAACTGAATATAAATGTCACAGGGTGTGTAGCTGAGAAAAAGGGAGCTAAAAGGACTAATTTAGTCACAAATGATAAGTCATCCAAGATGATCTCATCCATTACGCCTCACTTCCCTTCCGCTGTCTCTCTCCCATCCACCTGGTACATTGTACTTATTGTGAAAAACAGATATTCAACTTATTTGTCTGCTTTATAAAACTTATAAGTTTATAAACTTTATAACTGTACAAATAAACTTGACTAGACCTAACATGTGTCTGCAGGAAAAAACAGGAATGATGTTAATTTGTAATTGATCTAATTTTTTTATTTTTCACCTCATTCATGCAACACAAAATATCTGCAATTGGACTTGCTAATGTGTAAGATGTCTTTAAAATTTCACAAAGACACATGACTACATGCTAAGTTGTCTACATTATTGTATATCATCATCTTCCCCCGGGGTTTCCAGCAGACAGGTTTCAACCAAGGCTCTCGTCACAGCGTAAGGGTCACAGTTGGCAGCAGGACGTCTGTCCTCAAAATAACCACAGCCCATCCGACTGACATGGTCAGGGATGCGAACACTAACAGTACGAGAGCCTATGGCTGAAGTGAAGTCATGGAAACTGGAGATAGAGAGCGAGGTATTGCGTTGAAGACTGAGGCGTCTCATGTTGTCGGCGCCATTGTGTGGATCGTAGACACGGAGGTGCTGAGAGTGACGCTTGCTCAGCCTTCTGACTGCCTCTTCAATGTACCTGTAATTTCACAGAGAACAGATTTTTATTGATGCATCTATTTTCAAATGTCTATTTGCTGTGCACCAAGAGCACAGGATAGGTGTATTTGGGATATTTGTCCCGTGTCACTAGACTTACTGAAGTCCCCCTTCGCTTCTCATCTCCTTGGTGCTGAAGTTGGTGTGACAGCCTGATGTGTCCATTTTGTTCTCAATGGGTTTAACATCCAAGGATGCAACAACCCCAAATTCTTCACAGACACGGTGCAGAATGTAGCGGGCCATCCACAGATGATCTCCCATTTCAATGCCCTCACATGGGCCGACCTGGAACTCCCACTAATGAGACAAAAACACAAATATCAGAGAGCGAAGGAGACATCTGAGTATTTATAATGAAGGTTACGATATTGTAACTCTTGTTTTTTAAGCACAGGCGGAGCCCTCTACTGGACTCTATGGGTAATAGTCTCCTCCAATCACGTGCACGCATTCGCCCACTGAATTTTGCATAAACATAGCCGGCCAATCAGGATGTGCCAACCCGAATACGTGCGGACCCCACAGTATATAAGGCAGCGTCCACCGCTGTCAGACATCCCACACCCTCTTCAGCGAGCGGTGTGGGAGCAACAGGGCCCCCTTGGTAGGGGGCTCCACCTGTGCTTATAGAACTAAGGTTACATATCGTAACCTTCGTTCTAACTCACACAGGCTCCGCCCTCTACTGGACTGTCTGGGTACAGTGGGTGGAGCCTGATGTACTTGTAGCAACCTTGACTTGAAAGTATGCGGGGGTGAACCAGTTTATCGGCTGACCCAGTTTCAGTATCTGTATGATGATCGGCATGCGAAACGTCTTGAGGCAATGCATCGGTTTAGGAAGCGAATAGTTAAAAACCAGTCAGGTGAGCTGTTACCTGGGAGGGTAATACTTCTCCATTGGTGCCACTGATCTTTACACCAGCATACAGGCAGGCTCTATAGTGACAGATACAGATGTCTCTTCCATACACTTTGTTAATGCCCACAGCGCAATGTGCTGAAAAATAAAACCAACAAAAAACAAGATTTGTTGAGAAAACAATTCCAATTAAAAAGCAGTATACAAATTTGACACTGAAAATATGACATAATACATTTTAAACTATAGAAATAAATATAATAATATATAATACTCTCAATATACAGTATGTTATTCTGGTTCAATCCAATATTCATATATCTATTTTTAATCGCACCACTTTTTGGGCATCCCTGAGGAGGCCAACCAAAGGGCTGTCCATCCAAACCAAACAGCGTGTACTCCTGTTCCATCCCAAACCAGGGCTGATGTTCTCTAACTTCCTCCATGACTTTAGCACACTGTGAACGATGATTACTTCCTGTGTAGAAAAAGTAAAACAAAGAGTTCAAAATCAGTAGGTGCAGCACACCAAACTTTGGGCCTCTTACAATATGGTTCTCTGTATTTACATGTAGCTGATACTTTTGAGTTCTCAGTCAGCACTTTAATATGTTACCTTCGGGTACATGGTTGATGTCAAGTACTTCACACAGAACCAATTTATCGGGGTCAAGGTCGAAAGGATCTCGAAACATTTTCACCGGGGCCAAAATGACTTCGACCAAAATCCCAGAAGTCTCAAGGAAGGCAGTATGCCATTCTGGGATATCTGTCAGGGAGTTATTAACACATGGTCATATGAAACAGCAATGTATCTTCACACAACAGTTCGTATGACATCTTACAAGGGGTCGACCGATATGTTTTTTTCAGGACCGATACTGATACCAATTATTAGTAATCAAGGAGACCGATAACTGATATTTTGAACCGCTACACATTTGCAGTAAAAATGAAAATATTTGTGTTCAAAATGGGAAAAACACAAAACTTCGCTGAAATGCCTTAAAGCATATATTAAATTAAAATAGAACTTTTCAACATTATCTTAAAACAAAAAGTGCAGGGAGCCCCCAGCTTCTTATAATATTAAACGATAATTTTAATAAATAAATAAACAATATCTCCCTGAAGTTTAATAAAGTGTAAAAATAAAAAAAACTAGCAAAACTTAAATTTGTGCTGAAGTTTGAGTCCCAATTCAGCAGCAGCAGATTGTGGTGCAGAAATGCTCTCCAGTGAGACGGCTTCTGTTCCTCCCATAAACTAGGCTACTCCATGACCAGTGATTACTAGAGCTGAATATGTACAATAGCAATAGAAGTGACTATTCAACTCTATGCAGTGCATGTATGGATTAACACAGGCCTTATATGCAGTTCCATTCCATTCCATTACACTGGGCATAACAGCAAGATGTGACATGAACTGCTTTCTATTTATTTATAAAGCCCTTAACTTGCCATCATATATCACATTACATATTACTTATATTATAACACTACTGAACTAATAGATCATTTAAAACAATGATGACCAATTATTCTACTCTCTAATGTGACTGTATTTAACTGTGTTCAGATTTTGTCTGTTTGTTTTCTTGTTAATTATTATTTTTTGTGTATTTATTCAGTTTTAATTGTACTCTGGACATAATTAAAAATGAAGGCATGTCTTCAATTGTTCCTCGAGATTTAAATAAAAGTTAAATTAATGAATTAGGTATAAAGTTGCTAAAAACAATATCCTGCACGTCTCTATCAGAAACAGAGTCAGAGCTGCTTCAGGACAGACTCAGTAACGTTAGTTAGTAGTCCTGGTTGAGACTGAGAGGACCAGTCTTGGTAAGGGACGTGTAAGAGATAACGTTATATAATGTCAACTGGCTAAATTATGGATCAACAAATGAACTTATTGACGTTCGCTATTGCATTCCAGCTCTACGACGCTCAAGATTAGCTTACGGGTGAGTAATGTTACGTTCGCAAATCAGCAGCTAAAACAAGTTCCAGTTGCGCTGTCACCAACATTACTCAGAGATATAACTAACGCTACATAAATAAACGCTATTATCTCGTTAAAGTTAACTGAATATCGCTACAACAACGTGCATTATTCGGACATTTTCAGTGGTGTAACTGGGAAACTAGACATGCTTGTCGTCATATTAATAGATCGTAAGATTGTAGTGTTTTTGCAACTTAAGCATAGAGGATTGGGATGTTTATTGCAACTTCGACAATATCTTCCATCTTACCGAGAGAACACAGCACCGCTCACCGGAGCAGCTCCGGTCTGTCTGTCGGCCAGGCCGATAATCGGTCGATCCCTATATTGAACGAAAAGTTATTCCTTATTTTTTGTGCGTTTTCTTACAAACGTCTAGTAACACGTGACGCGCATGTTAATTTCCGCTCCAGTCTTTACAAAATAAACTTTAATCAACGCAGGAAACAAGATAGCTTTAGGCAACAAAACTACTTGATTAGGTTTAGGAAAAGATTTTGGTTTGGGTTAAAATAACACCAGAAGTGACGTAACTGAAGTGCAGAAGTTACATGACAAGTACAGTAGATCAACGGTGAAACTCTGGCCTTTTTTGAACCACCCCGCCCTCCTCCCTACTTTATGTGTATGTGTATGCACTATGTTTGTTGCCCTTTATACTTACTTGTTTACAATTACGTGGACTACATACGAATTGATATCGTGGGATATATAGGAATTACAGTGCATTACTTTTCGTAGGTATAGCTACGAGCAGTGTATGAGAACAGCCTGGAAACAGCAACACATGAGACACAATATTTAAACATTATGACAGACATCAACAATGCTACCTAAAGCCCATTAAAAATAACTACAGTTACTTCAAACAGTCAGTGTCCATTATTTCATTCTACTATACCTCTGATTCCTGTTGGTTCTTTGTCCAGAGACCTGGTTTTGCCATTTAGATTTTCTCCAGTTTCATCCATCCAAATGTACGTCACCTGGCACTCTGCACCTTTGGTAAGAGACATATAGTGATTCTTGACTCTTTTGTGAAGACTGAGGCTTTCAGACAGGAGGACAGACATGATGATTTTCTTAAGATTCAAGGTGATGCTTCTCTTTGAATGTAGTGGAAGAAACTGTAGTGGAAGAAACACTGTGCAGGGGAAACAGGACGTGTCTATTTATTTAAATTCCAAGAATCAACATGCTTAACAGGCAGGGCCTTGTTCAGCTACATTGTGATGGGTGGGAGTGGCTCATGGGAGCAATATCAGGCAGGGGTCTCCCTTGAAGTCCGTGTAACGCCAAAATAAATATGCATTCTGGGTTTGTCACACCACAGACAAATGTGTTACTAACCACCCAGCCAAATTTGAATGATTACAAAAATCACCAAGTATATAAAATTAGCTTTCAAAATCATGGAAAAATAAGCAGCATTCTCTGCTCTGAGACAGGGCGTATCGCTGAAGGTGCTGAAACCTGATAGCTCTCTTAATACATCCACGGCTGAGACCATACCCACAAGCGGGGAAGGTGCAGCCTGTCAGGATTCCTCAGTAACGCACGGAGGTACCCTATAGCAACATCATGTGACGAACCGGGTTTTCAACTAACTCCAATGTAAACCCACCTGCGGCGTTATTCGGTGGTCGAAGCAAGTGGACCCTACCTAAGTGGTCGTGTTGCCTAAACCTAACTTCCTGTGATAACAGAAGTTTATTTTGAAAGGACACTATGCATGTAACGAGCATATATTGACACGCAGCCCCTGGTCTCCGATCCCAGGGATTACTCCGAGGGTTAATATGAATATAATAATAGCCTGGCTGTAGCTTCATATTTACCGTAGAGATATGAGAGTGGTCTCGATCTTCTCATCTATCTCTCTGCAAGAAAGCAAATAAGTGTGTTCCCCAAAATGTCAAACTATTCATTTCCTTTTTGTTTTACCTAAGACAGCATATTCTAATAGTATTGCATTGCCCCTCCTCTACCTTCTACCTTCTACCTTAGGTAGTATTGTTCAGACACAACATACTGCCATGGCAGTGCACTCTAAATTTAATACCCCCTCTCCCCACAGCTCTCTCTCTCTCTCACAACACACACACACACACACACACACACACAGAGGACATGATGCTGAGGATAAAAGCATACTTTTTGGCTGTGTACCGAACCAGATGGCACAGCTGAAGTTGGAGCACCGGTGAAATACACTGAAATAGCACTCAAGCAATATTTGATCTTTATTAATGGCAACAGGGTTTAGTTTGAATACAGATTTAGATGATGGAGACAGAGACAGACAGTCCAAAGCAGAGGGCAGGGAGTTAATAATCAGATTATCTCCATCATTTTTTGAGAGTTTGTACTATTTTTGTGCATTTGCTCATTTAGGACACACTAGAATTAAATCCATTTTGTTGAAATTAAATTGCTCTCTTATTAACTTCCTGTCTAACTGGTTGAATCTAATAATGATAATAATTCAAAAGTCACAACATATTGCACCTTTACATTCCTGAATAGTTAGTAATTGCTATGGATTTGGTAGGTAGCTGGCTACTCTTCTTGATCCTCTTCTGCGCGACTTCTTGTCAAACTGCTTTTTCAAAGTCAACATGTCGCTTTTTCCCTCTCACTCCGCAGGTTCTCCTCCAGCTGTCTCTTGAGGGTTTCTTTGCTCACCTTTACAATTCTGAATAATTAGTAGTTAGTAATTGCTATGGATTTGGTAGGTAAATGGCTTAGGGACACAGTACACCATATGCATGAAAAAGATAGTTATAATGAGTGTATTTGTTCCGTAAAATAATAAATCCACTGTAGAAATCTTCATGTTTTTACTGTATACAGCAGGGAGCTCCAACACTCTCTAAAGCTGCGTTCAATCCCACCAGTCCCATTTCTTGCAAATATCCGGTCACAGTCGTCATTGTACTGTGTTTCTCTGCAGATCTCTTCTCTATCGTCTCGTTGCACGACTTCTTGTCAAACTGCTTTTTCAAAGTCGACATGTCTTTGTCGCATTTTTCCCTCTCACTCCGCAGGTTCTCCTCCAGCTGTCTCTGGAGGTTTTCTTTGCTCACTTTTTGTTGCTCAACTTGTATTCTGATGAGTTTTAGCTCCTGCTTGAGGGCCATGGTTCTCCTTTTCTCCGCTCTCTGATTCTCCATCTGTATGGCCCTTTCTCTCTGGTTCTCCTCCCTCTCACGTCTGAGCAGGTCCTCTATTTGCTTTTTCCTGTCCTCCTCCTTCCTTCTCTGCTCCTCCAAGCACTGGGTGAGTTCATCCAGCTCTTTCTGCAAAGTGCCTCTCTTCATTTCCTCCCTCTGCCTGATGGCCTGCTCTTTCTGTATTTGCTGAAGTTCCCTCTCTCTCTCCTTCTTTTCATTTTCCACTCTATCCCTTTCGATCTTCTCCTCCATTGCTCTTCTCATTTTCTCCTCCTGCTCTTCCTGCTCCTCAAGCATTTTAGTATATTTGTCAAGCTTTTCTTGAAGAGCGTCCCTCTTCTCCTCCTCCTCTCTGCGTATCTCCATCACTCTCACCATCTCTTTTATATTCCTATCTTTCTCTTTCATGTCATACTGCTCCATCCCTCGTCTAAAGGCCTCCTGCCGATCTCTTGCCAGTTTCTCCTCCTTCTCTCTCTCCAGCTCCTGCTTTTTCTTCAGCTCCTCCATCTCCGTCTTGCTTTTTTGCTGAACCATCTCTAGCTCTTTTTCATACAACTCTTTTATTGCTGCCTCCTGCTTCCTTTTTAATAGCTCCTCCTCCTCGTTCAGCAGCTTCCTCTCCTCCTGCAGCTCCTGAGCCAGATCCTCCTCTGCTTTCTGGAGCATCTTGCTGCTGTAGCACGTTCCTCCATTCCTCCGCATCATGCTGTCCACTAAGGCAAGCAGCTGCGACACCTGCTCCTTGTTCTTGGAGCTCTGGTTGTTGAAGACACAGTACCTGCCCCCACATCCGACCAGTAGCTCAGCCAGATCCTTGCACTCGTCCATCAGACAATGCTTTACAGATGTCCCTTCTTCCAGAAGGTCTCCATGGGTAAAAACCACCACAGAGAAACTCAAAGCGTGGGAACCCATTGCCTGTTTGATCTGCCGCACCGCCTCCTTCTCCTCCCGAGTGAACCTCCCAATCTGAATAACCAGAAGGAACACATGTGGGCCGGGGAACAGGAGGCTAACACTCCTCCTTAACTCTTTCTGCACCTCCTGTGGAGTCTGATGAGTGTCCAGAAGCCCCGGAGTGTCAAGGAGCGTCAGTTGTCGGCCACGAAATTCTCCAGAGACCCTGCGGCAGCGTTGTGTGATGGAGGAGCTGCTAACCTTTGAGTCGAAGATCTTACGGCCCAAGATGGAGTTGGCGGTGGAGCTTTTCCCGCTGCCGGTCTTACCCAGCAAAACCAGTCGGATCTCAGCGGAGGAGGAAGACTGCTTCCTGCCTGAAGATACAAATAAGGAGAAAGGTTATGTTCAAATTAGGGGTGTCGCGATATATAAGTAATGACCTTAAGCGTGGTATTTAAAAATGAAATACTGATATCATGATAATAATACACATATGATAGGGCTGGGGAAAAAAAATCGATTCACTTATGTATCGTGATTTTTTTTTTTTGTACAATTTTGAAATTGATATATTTAATGCCAGAATCAATATATTTGCTTCATTTGAGTCTATGCGGAGGTAGAAGGAAGTTACTGTTTTTATTGTTGTAGTCTGAGAAACGTGACGTCATATCCGTTCCGTATCCGTCAACCAAAACAAAACACAGCCGGCCGAAACGACAAAGTAGAAAACGGCGGAGGGTCCTCGTGGATACGACTTGAACCCTCACATATTAAATCGAAAGTGGTAAACACTACACATACAGTAAAGTATGCAAACACTTTGGGTTTCACACATTGCCAGGAAAAGCAGAGCTAGACATCATGGCTAAAGCTGAATGCTAACTCTGTCATGGACAGGAAACGTTATCGTATTGCGGTAACGTAAGGTCAATCCAGCCGCGACTTGCATGTCCGTGATCAAATCGGCCGACGCTACAACTGTAGATCACCCATATACTGACATTTATGTTAAATGCATTCAAACGGCCCCGGTGGAGCTGACCATGGATGTATAAAGAAAACGGAGCTGACGGGAGGAGCTCAGAGCTAGCGACGGACTTGGCGAAGTTAGCTGAAGTATACACGTGTGACTACGTCCAGAACTGTATATACAAAAAATGAAAAAAAATTAATTAAAATGAAAATACCCCTAATTTGTGAGGGAAATGTTTTTATTCTTTGATCTTTGGGTTGTTGGAAATTTTTTTATAAATAATGCCTGACAATGACTGATATATTTGACTTCCGGACATCTCTGACTACATACATGCTGAAAATCAAACATTTTTACTGTGACAATTTAGATATTTTCCAAAGTAAAAGTCCCTAGACGTGTATGATTCAACTTTTTCCCATGGTCTAGTGTTAAAAAAGTTAACAAAAATCGCAATAACTCGTAATATCGAATCACAATACTTGTAGAATTGCAATACTTAAAAATCGCAATACATATCGAATTGGCACCCAAGTATTGGGATAGTATTGAATCGGAAGATAGGTTAATCGTCCCAGCCCTAACATATGATGGTATTGTGTAAATAATCCAGCGCCTCCTAAATCCTTTTATATGTACAGTTATGGTTACAGACTCTCTCTCCGCCTCCCTACACTCGTATTTTGAGTGTAATTAATTTGCCAAAAAAGAGACAAAACGCACATTAGAAGTTAAAGATAAACTAGACTGATATCATTATTTTTTTTCTTAAAATTTTCTATATACTGTATATCTCGATAATATCGTTATCATGATTTCTTTTGGCTATGATAATCGTGTAGTCTAAAATCTAATATTGTGACAGCCCTAGTTTAAAAAGAAATAAACATAAATCCCAACGTACCTGCACAGCTGATGGAAGACAGCTGCTTGCTTATGGACGACATGCTGTTTCTGGTCACTTGCCTCCATAAATTGAGAACAAAAGTGAACAGTACACCGCTATTTAGATCCCAACATTGTGGGTGTGTCTGGCCCTATGACATGTTAAACCCCTCTGAACTCTAACCATCGCCATCACCGTGTTTCAAATATCAGTCTGGAGAAATTGGGGTGCAATAGTCTGTCTCTGAAACACTCTACACAGCAGATATTATCTCTATCGATACTATCTGAGTATACACACTTCAGCAACAGGTCATGGTCCAGCTGAGGCAAAGATCTGGGAAGCAGGCTGAGATACTCTACATGAGGGGTTTGTGAATAAGTTTGGGTCAGTGTGATCAAAGTCCAACAGACTAGTCATTTGATTGTTGGTTCTCTTTATCGTAAAAGTGATTAGTTTTTAGTGATTTAGTGATTAGACCCTATCTTTTATTGAATCTATTTAAAAACGAAAAAAGGAAGATATTCAGTGAGTCGAGGAGGCTTATTAGAGTAAATGAGAACACGCATTTATAGAGACATGAATTAACTTCAGTTTGAGCCTGGTTTATTATTGCCTGATGTTATTAGTAGTAGTGATTGTTTTGTTGTGTGTACTATGTGATTTAATGTTTTGTTGTTGAACACACCGAAACAAATTCCTAATCAACTGTGGTTGATATGGCAATAAATTATTGAATCTTGAATCTGAATCTTTAGTAAATTAGAAATTCTATCACAAATCTCACAATACTAAGATGTTTATTTAGCTTGATTTGTCTATTTAAGGCACTAAACATTTTTTGTTTTATTTAGATTATCATCATTAATGCTCTTGTTTACCCTCACTTTTGATGTATCCGTCACATTCAAATCTTGAAGAAGAAGGTTCACTTGTGGGGGAACTAATACCTTACTGATTTTTTGTTTTGACCGATGATTTTTTCCAATAATATCTTAGTGATTCATTGTTTACAGTGAAGATTTGGAAAAGCAGTTGGCCGAAAACTTTGTCCTGCATAATATATGCATCCTTAAAATCAGTTCTTATCTAGTTCATGTACTTTTTAACCTCCTCTTTAAACTATTATTGTACTGTGACATCTTATAGCCCATTAAGAGGATCTGATAATACTTCACAGATTCCGTTTTTAATGTCTTTTGATATCATTAAGCTGTCTATTTGACACTTTCTAAATAAATGCACTTACATGTTCACTTTGTCACGCATGTACTATTCATTCACTCAGTCAGTAACTGAAACCTCTATGATTATAGCATATCTGCCCTCTAGAGGCTCTTGGGGGGAATGGAAAGGTCTAAAGAAACTGAACCAGGTTCATTCACTTGCCTTCTGTTGTCCTGCTGAACTGTGTGAATTACATGAAGCTCTTCATGTCTTTCACACTGTGTGTGTGTGTGTGTGTGTGTGTGTGTGTGTGTGTGTGTGTGTGTGTGTGTGTGTCCTTAATCGTATGACTATAATGCTGGTTATTAGGTCATCTTTTGAAACAGATTGAGGGAAATGACTTCCTGTATATGCAAAACCAGTGATTTTACAGAAAAAAAAGGTAGGAAGCAATCACAAGAGATTTTATATGCAAAACAACAGAAAAGGGCAGTTTTGTAAAATGTAAACATACGTCAAGTATAACAAATGTAGATCTGTACCATAAAGCAAACTGCTTGGACAGTGAGTAAAACCATATTTAAAGGTATACGATATTGAGAGCGTTAATAAAGTAAACAACTATCTGCTATGTAAAGATATAGAGGAGTAATGTCTACCTGAGCAGAGAATGAAGTCTTTCTTCCTCTGTGTGTTTTGTAATCAGAGCTTCTGCACGGTTTGTTGACATCACCGGGCCAGCCACTCCTGCCTTTTAGTGCATGTTATTACACGGCTTTGTTGAATACTCGATTCTGATTGGTCAATCACGGCATTTTCTGGTCTGTTATTTCTTCATAGCAGACCATTGCTTTGTATAGCAGACCATTGCTTTGTATAACAGACCGTTGCTATGTATAACAAACCGTTTCTATGGGCGCAGATCTGATGTCGGACTCTGAAGGACCGTTTTTGTGTCAAATTATTGATTTCTTAAGTAAGTGGGATAATGTACAGATAGCAGGTCATTGTTTTGAAATAAACCCTGTTAGGGCGATGCGGCACCCCGACGCGAAGCACTCAGTGCATGGAAGCGTGCTGCAATGGCTAGCTCACGACCGCTGCTCTGCACAGGTTAACAATGTTAGCTCTGTCAGCACTGTTGCCGTCGTTTGCACTGTTAGCAGCGTTAGCTGCGAGCCGCCGGCTCAACTGTCACCATGTTGAGAGCCATGCAGAGGCAATAGAAATGCTCCCAATCTCACATTTAGCAACTTTAATATCAAACTTTTATTTTGTTACTGGACTAATGATCAAAGCGTAAGTTAGTCAAAAAGTACAGTACATCCACCGTTCATTCTCTGGAGGTAGGCTTTAAGGTCTGAATATTACATTAAAAAGTGAGTAAGAAAGGTAAACATTCATTCTTTCTCTCCAAGTCTCACATTCAAGTATTCACAACTTTTGTAAACCATTTTCTTAACATCTAGACTAGAAAAACACTAAAGACTTTTTTCTTTACCTTGCACACTTTTCCATGATGATCAGTACAAGGAAGGACATGGGATTCGCCCTCTTTTTGATGATATATAAGGTCGTTTCAGAAGTATTTAAGATGAATCTGCTGGTGCTCTCATTGTAACTGACTCTGGAAAACAGCATCATCTGGTCGCCAAAAGCGTAATGTAAGTAATGTAATGCCTATAGCTGAATGTCTGGCTGTTAGCTCATCCATAATGGAGAGTCCATGCATGTTCAAGGCGAGGCCTAGATTGTCTTACCGCTCCACTGCTCCGTCACACATGCAAGCACACCTGACGTTAACTAACCGAGAGGCTTTGATGAAGTTACGTGTGGTTAAACGGATGATTTGTGTGCAGTGACCTTTTACCCTGAATGTCAAAGTAAAAAACAACAATGAACCACAACCGCACACACATACACAGACACACACACACACACACACACACACACACACACACACACACACACACACAACACAATACTGAAACACATATAAAACAGTTGTGCTTCATCTGGTGTTGCATTAAAGTAAAAATGAGGTGACTCTGAGTAAGTGACAGAGGATTAATGTTATAATGATGGTAAAAAGATGATGTGGCTGTCAGGATGCCTTTGCAATGATGAGGATGCTCATGAGGAACACCATGATGAAGAAGATCCACATGAAAAACCTATCCATCACCTTGGCAACCTTCTTCCACTCTGCTGCCTTGAGACACGTAGCTCTCTGCTCACGGAAGCAGTTGGCGATGTACTGGATGTTCTTCACCACCTGAGGAAGAGACACAGAGACGAACTAAAGCAAGCACTTAAAGAAACTTTAGAGGAAGAGGAATAATCCGATAAGTGGGTAAACGGAGATGCTGTGGTGATGCACCTGTTTATGTTGGAGGGAGGGGCAGCAGCAGGGGCAGGCTGGGACTTGAAGTTTCTCCGTGGGATAGAGGAGCTGCTCCTTCAGCCCTCCGTTGAGGTGCTGGAGGCTTTGTGGATGATCCGGGGCCTGGTAGTCCAGTTCATCCCTCCTGATTTGGTGGTAGCGCTGTGTGGGCTCTCGCTTCCCCTCGCCCCTCTCCAGTCTGGACGCGTGGCTGTTATGGTTGTAGATGTGGCGGCTATTGTTGGCGTTGCCGTTAGCCTGGCTTTTGTGAGGCTTGTTGTGATGACGCACGCCATTGCTGTACTTGTACGGGTCGCCGTCATGATGGTAGTCTTGGAAATGGTCATCGTGGTAGCCGCCCTTACCGTCCATGGGTTCCTCGGGGTACAGCGGGGTCCTCTCACTCTCCGGCGTAGTGCAGTTCTCCCCCACCTCGTAGACGAAGAAGATTTTGGACATGTAGTCTATGATGACCACCTTGGCCCAGTGAGGGACTGGCTTGGCCTCAGCACCACAGAAATGAATGTTCATGATAAAGATGGTGAGAGAGGTGGAGGCTGTGATCATAGTCATGGTGGCTATGTAGTACTTCCCTAGAGGAGAGGGCAAAGGAGGGCATATTTATGAAGGTGAAAGGCAGCACATACATAGCAGCCCTAGTTTATAGACTACGAGGTTGAAAATTCACATACAACAGCATTGATCTGGAAAGACATGCCATGGAAATCTGTTACATATTTGAAATATCAGTTTAACAGCCAATTTAGTCTCCAAGTTGCAATGCTAAAGGCTGGCCCACACTAAAAGATTTTTCGAATCTTAAAAAAATGTTGAAAATGTGAGAGACCCCACACATAACGACATGTTATGTTAAGTTTAACAGTTTTGTTGTTCCTACAGTGTGTGGAGAGCAACGATTTGGCCAAAACAGCACACCACACACTAACATATTCCATTCATAAACAACAAGAGCACCGAGAAAATCTCTCGAAATCAAACGTGAACAAACATGGCGGACGAAATACACGAAGAAAAAATAAAAATAATGGATAAAGTCGTGGAGACACGTTAAATAAACACTAGTGTTGTTGCCACAAATCAACAAGTTGGTCCTCCACTTCTGAGCTCCATCTTACTACTACTTTATGCTTTGCGTATTGCATGAAAAGTTATTCATGATAAATACTCATAGATACTCATGGTAAGTCAACATTATGACAGGATAAGTCAAAAGTTGGACTTACTTAGTCAAAATTATGAGATATTGAGTCAAAAATATGAGACACAAGTCAAAATCTAGATTTAGAAGCTCATAATATTGACTTACTATAAATATTTTTTAACTTTATGATCCATAACCTTTCATCAATTTTAGTCTTCTATAGTTGAAATAGTTCAATAATGAGGCAGAGAGAATAATTCAAACCTATGTAGGGCATGCTCTCTGCAGGAGGCATGCTCTCAGCCACCAACAACTGGAACACAGTGAGCGCCAGCAGCACCGTGACCCCGAGGGAAACCTTCTCCCCCGAGTCGGCCGGCAGGTAGAAGCCCAGCGGGGCCAGGAACGAGATGAGGAAGCAGGGCAGGAGCAAGTTGAAGATGTAGAAAGAGGAGCGGCGCTTCAGGAGCAGGGTATAGGTGATTGTAGTGTAAGGGTCGGAGCAGCAGCCGTACATCATGACGTTTTTAACTGCCGGCATGCCGTGACACTCCCACTCCACGTTCTCCACAAAGTCAGACAGGTCACCGCTGTCCATTCCCAAAATGACGTCCACCTGTGTAGAGGACACACATTGTGTGTATCAAAACACAACAACCAGAATTCCCCTTACATATAAAAACAAGTTATTCACTCTATATTTATCTGTTTGAAAGTGACTTAAACCTGCAGTAACTGATTGCTTGGTCACTTGGGGGCAGCAGAAGCAAGTTGTGAACATCGACATATCATCACCTTTTAAGTTGATTTGGTGAACTAGCAAACATTTACTTATTTACGCATCACATTACACGATGCAACGTCCAATATTCACCCACTTTTAGCTCTGTTTTTGGTCTCTACCACCTCCTGAGGGCAATAGCTGTCCAATTTAGCTGCTAAGTGCCCCACTATGCTCCCCAGCTAGTTGCCAACTGTGTCTGCTCTGTAAAGCTGAGGGGAGCTGCAGATTCAGCTGATAATTGTCTATAGGTTCAACAAGCGACCTCTTTCACAGTGTCATTTGTTACATTTGCTGTGGCTGTCAAAGTCCAATCATTTCATTTGGCCTGAATGTTTGGACGTAATGATTGGACGGGCTACCTGCCTGCCCGTGCACTCATTGCGCGTCACCTGAGTCTTCGACAAGCTGCTAGCTTGACAGCTGTGAGTACTAACAATAGCCATGTTCGCCGTTCAAGTTCATTATGGTATGTTTATGGTCGTAACGCTAGCTGCTTTCATTGGAAAACACTGAGCTTGGCAACACTGAGCTTGGTTTTTAGGTTGGACATTTTTAAAAATCTAGTGTACACTTGCTAGTTTCTCAAGATCAACCACCCTACCTTTTAAAGGAAAAATACACGTTTTATAAGCCACATTTGAAGGGGACGAGTGTGGGCAGAATATCATGTTCCTCTAAGGGTCAGTCACGATCGAGTCATTAGGCTTAAGCATTTACAGCCTTCCAAATAGTCTTTAACCCAGAATATTAACTGATTCAAACAACAGAGAAGGTGTGATCCCCGTGTCATTCACCCCCCGTTACCCCCCTGCTTAAACACACCTGGTTGCCATTGTAGGTCCAGGAGCCGAAGGTGAGCTTGCACTGCTGCCAGTCGAAGGGGAAGTAGGAGACGTCCACCACACATGAGCTCTTTGTGATCGCTGGAGAGTCCCAGGTGATCTCTCCATTATAACGCAGCTTCACATTAGTGCTGGATGCATCTGGAGGCTCCTCATCTGCCCTACACAGACATACAGAGGAAAGGACACATCAGTCGGACAGATACACACACTGCTGCATTATAGGCGCACTGCGAACGGTGCTTTGTTACTGACTTGTTGTAGAGGACGATGTCAGGCTTCCAAACCAGGTCGCTGGGGATGTTGATCATCTCGAGGTCGTCATATTCCTCCTTGTCCCACTTCAGGTAGGCGTCGTGCCAGGCCAGCCTGATCCACAGGTACGTGGTTAGCACCTGGTTCCTCTCATCCTACACATACAAACACATTTAAACAGAGAGAGAGACAGGTAACATTAAAAAAAAAAGTTGTTCCTGTAAAAGTCAGAAGACTGAAGGTAGTAGTGTCTGCACAGTATGAGAGCCACACATTTGTTCTGTAGCTCTTAGCCATGAGCAAATTAGAGCGGCACTCCACTGATTTACATGTCAAAGTCAATTCATTAGTCACTGGGAGGACTACCCAGCCAGTGAAAAATCTCATCTTCTGTGGCTCTGGTCTGGAGAAGTTTTGTCAAAGTCCGACTCAGGAGACATCACCTGGGTATCTCAGCGTGGGAATGGAGACTGCAGATATGTAACTGAAAGCTTGAATAACTAACTAGGGCCGTGTAAATTAACCAGTTAGGGAGGATCGAAGAAAACAGGCTATTGAGTAGCATAAAGTGACTCAAGTGTGGGATCCAATGTTTTTGGAGCTGGACTGAAATTCTCTGCCTCAGCTGCATCAATTTTGACCTTTATTTTTTTTTATTTATCTTTTGTTTTTAAGTCCCCTTCTTTATGAAAGTGCAGTACTAAACGCTAGAGTACTCTTTTAAGACTTGGTTGCATTGGACATACAGTAGCACTCTAATTTATTAACATATCCTCATCGTATGATATCTTACAAATAGTTATTCCTCATTTTTCGTGCATTTTCCTACGAATGTCCAGCAACACGTGTCAATTTCCGCTTGTTGCATACAGTCTTTTCAAAATAAATTTCTGTCTACAGAGGAAAGAACTTGGTTAGGTTTAGGAAAAGATTGTGGTTTGGGTTCAAATAACTCTGGAAGTGGCGTAACTTAACTACGGAGGTTACGTGATCTCCTGGGCGAAAGTCCATGTTTTTTAACCCACCCGTCCACCCCGATCTCCTCCCTACGCGTCGTTTGTCACTCTTTATACTTCCTGGTTCACGGTTACGTGGATTACATACTGATTTATTTTATGGGATATATAGGAATTTCAGTGCATTACTTTTTGTAGGTATAGCTACGAACGGTGTATGAGAACAGCCTGAATTTAGCTCTAACTAACTTAACTTATAACTTAATCTATATTCCTTATCAATGTGGCTCTGTCTATACCTTTGATATGTGCTACTAGAAAATTTGCCTGACTGCAGCCTTTTTAGCACAGCCTCAAGAGTATGGCATCCTGCAAAGTAGTGTTGTTTTAATTTCGAACTGTATTCGAAGAGTTCTACATGACGTATGTTTATTCAGGCTATATTTTCACATATTTCATTTAGGTTGATCAGATATGAAGATACTTACGTTGAGCTTATATTTGTGGTGTAAATGTGGGTAAATGTGTGTTGTCGTTTTGTCATTAGGATTGTGGGTCTTTGTTATGTTGATGCGGAAGTGTATATGATGTAGGTTGTATATATTCATTTTGTGAGGGAAAGAAATCATCAAATCCACAGAAGTTTCAAAAGGGACCAAATACATCTGTTGTGTATTTATATGGTGTCTTGGATTTGAATATTTCAGTCAGTGTAGGCTTCCTATAGCTTTAATGTGTTGTAGTTTTAGCTTAGCTTTTAAGTGTTAAGTAGATAATATATGTACATGTCATATTGTCAACCAGGGTGGAACAACTTAAAGACTCATCTGAAGAGATCTTTTGTTGTTAAATGGTTATATATGTTTATTTTAGGGCTGTCAAAGCTAACGCGATAATAACACATAACTCATAGTCAAGTCAGCACACTGACACACTGACAGCTGTTGTTGCCTGTTGGGCTTCAGTTTCCCATGTTATGATTTGAGCACATTTTTTATGCTAAATGCAGTACCTGTGAGGGTTTCTGGACAACATTTGTCATTGTTTTGTTTTGTTAATTGATTTCCAATAATAAATATATACATACATTTGCATAAAGCAAGCATATTTGTCCACTCCCATGTAGATAAGAGTATTAAATACTTGACAAATCTCCCTTTAAGGCCAATTTTAAAGGCAATTAATTTATGATTAATTGCGATTAACTATGGACAATCATGCGATTAATCGCAATTAAATATTTTAATCGATTGACAGCCCTAGTGTAGTTATATCTCTAAATCTCTGCTGGATAATGATACGTATCAGAGTGTCCTCTCTACTCACCATATCTTTGATCTGTGACAGGGTGATCTGCAGGGTGACGTTGAGGGCTTTGTCTGTATCGTCCACGGGCCTCAGAGCGTTGGAGTAGTCCTCCATCAGGTCAGCCAGAAGTTTGCGGGCATAGCGACCCTGAGCTCCGTGGGACACTGAGGGGGCAGGAGGAGAGCAGATGGTAGGTACAACAGCAAAGGTTACAATACACAAATGTCAGGGGATATGCAGAGACAAGAGCAGATAAAACAAGTCAGAGTTTACAATATCAGTCAGATATAAACATCAAACTGATCCGTCACGCAGAGCTGACCTTGCACCAAAAGGCTGATCCAAACCATCAGCGCTGCCTTCCTCATTTTCAACCAGTCACAAACCGAGGGATCAATTATTCAGCAAAACAGTCGCTGAGACGGCCCGGGTCCAAATCCAGAGCGTCACTCTATTCTGAAAACCCATTCTCGCCTGCTGACGCTGAGCAAGACCACAGACGACTCTCGAAATCTTACATCCTGTCAGAAGCTCTGAATGCTTCGCTAGTTGTTAGTCGCAGTTTCCCTCTCTGTCACCGTCTCTCTGTTTGTGATCGCTGCCCTGGAACAGGACCTGGGGCTATCACACACACACACACACACACACACACACACACACACACACACACACACACACACACACACACACACACACACACACACACACAAACATACACACACAGGTACACCGCAGTATCACATAACACACAGGCACTGGGGGAAATGTGATGCCGGCAGCCCTATCCATTTGTGTAAATGACCACAACCAGCTGTACCACACACACACACACACACACACACACACACACACACACACACACACATACACACTGAACCTTACTGCATTACACAGCTAATGACATGTGTCAGTCACACACATACAGTGACACTTTCTTACCTATGCTCAGGTCATTCAAGATGAACACACACACACACATGTCATGACACATGTCACACACGCCACACGGCAATGAGCTTCACACAGATCCAGGATCAGGTTCCACACTGTAAATAGGAATCTTTAACACAAGAACAGTAAAGGTGTACACCATTTGTAGATCAGTGATAAGAGTAGATTTCATCCTCTCTGTGTCTGGAGGCCGTCGAAGAGATCAGTAACCAGAAGCGGGGGCCAACTACTCGATTGTATTATTGACCAGCAGTCGGGACATCTTTAAGAGTTTAGAGTATCTCAACATATTGATTTATGTTGGGTTTTTTTGACAACAAGGACCACTATGGAAATTTGAATGTTTTCAACCTGGATCATGCCTTCAATTTCATGCATAAAACCTTGTTTGTGTTTCATTCTATTTATACTTTGTTTTATTGTATTCAACATGTTTTGTCTTCACATGTCCAGGTCCCATGCTGGATTGAATCTGTGTTTTATTTGCTTTTATTTCCTGCATTTTTGTTTTGTTTTTTGTGGGAGTGTGAGTGAGTGAGTGAGTGAGTGAGTGAGTGAGTGAGTGAGTGTGTGTGTGTGTGTGTGTGTGTGTGTGTGTGTGTGTGTGTGTGTGTGTGTGTGTGTGTGTGTGTGTGTGTGTGTGTGTGTGTGTGTGTGTGTGTGTGTGTGTGTGTGTGTGTGTGTGTGTGTGTGTGTGTGTGTTTGGGAAAATGCGTTGTTGTTTTATGAAAGGAGTAAAAAACTAAGTCCGATTATGATCCTGTATTCAAGAACAACACTAAATTAAATTATAGTACTTAAAAAACTGCTACTAATAAGAAAAAAATATTTAACCATTGTTATTATTGAAGGAAAATGTAGAAATGTGCATCTGCAAAGTCTCCATCTGGAAAGACAAGATTCCTGAGAACAAAAGATAAGCAGGGATAATAATAGATGTCGTTCAGGTGAATGGGTCGAATAGACGTACAGACAGCCTGAAAACATTATGCCTCTGGCCACGGCTGTCACCGGCACGAAGGCGTAAAAAATGTATAAATATATTATCTATCAAAATGAGACAGTAACTCTTACATGCATGTGTCACATAACCTATAACTCTCTTCACATGCATCGAATCAGCATTTCTGTGCAAAATGTGCGCAAGTGAATGTTATTATATCTTAAATGTTGTCCTCAAATGTTCAATAATTATTCAAAAAGACATCACAGAGGTTAAATGATCTTCCATCAACAAGGAGACGAGCTGCTGGTTGAGAGTTTGTAGAGGGCGTTGCTGAAAGACGGCAAAAATTCTCAGTCAACTTTACTTCCAAAAGTAAAAAAAATACAGCCTTTATGCAGCAAGTCTTTTTTCTAAGATTTCCAAAAATGCAGCGCATTAGTTCAGGTTTTAGAATATACTGTATTTAATATAGATATATAATTTTTATATATATGTACCTGTGGTTATATCACTCTTGTAGACACGATTGTTATATTAAAGAATCTATAATAAGAGAACCACCAAGGACAAATGTTGTATTTTCGCTTACGATGCAGTATTACTAAAAACCTGAAAGACAAAAGATCATGCCCTTCTTCGAAAGTCTTGTCTTTGTTTTTTACTCATAATTTAATTTGAATCAGTGCTTGGATTAAACCCCTTCAACAGAAGCAGACATGGTCCTTGCAGCTGACAGTAAATCAAACAACATCAGTAAGAAATGTTACTGACATTGTTCTACTCTGTTATTCTGCAGAGCACCGCGCAGCGTCATGTGATGTGTTAATGTGTCACTGACTTTCTGTGGTACTGAGCTCGCATAGGACAGGTGTTTCCTGTGTGTGTGTGTGTGTGTGTGTGTGTGTGTGTGTGTGTGTGTGTGTGTGTGTGTGTGTGTGTGTGTGTGTGTGTGTGTGTGTGTGTGTGTGTGTGTGTGTGTGTGTGTGTGTCTCTCTCAACGGATGAAAGTGGGAAATAGTGTCATTGTGTCAAGAGACTAATTGTGACTAAGAGTCAAAGAAGAGCTTTTGTAAATCATTTCTAATCATCATCTCTGTGTAGGGTTGAATATGTGTGTTTGTAAGTGTGTGTGTGAGAGAGACACAGGGACAGATAAGGAGACAGTTTGTATGCTGAACATTGAAAAGTATTATATGATTTATGCACTGTACAAAAAGAAGAGGCACCGTGAGCTTGTGTGAATAATAGTGGTGGCGTATGTCAGGGTATGACTGTGCGTCGGTGTTCTTGCAGTAAACGGGGGACAGATTGGGGGAAGTGTGTGTGTATACAATAATCAGCAATGTCTAGTTGTAGTAGAAGTAAGTTTAGGTATACAGTACTTTAGTAATCTTGAGCAGGGTGAGCAACACAGGTGTGGTTGACCTTATTAAGTCTGGTGATATTATAAAATATTCTTATAGTCAACAAATCTTATGAAAAAACAACAAAACAAAAGCAACAATGAACTAATACTAACAAGTATTCTCTGCGTAGCTAAAGCCTAATGTTTTTTACCTTACCACACATAGTAGCAGGTTGCATACAACTTAGTAGTGGGTGAAGTACTCAGAACTTTCAAGTAGCATTATTACACAGAGCTGTTGAATACTCTGGTTGGTCAATCACGGCGTTCTACGGTCTGTTATTTCTTTATAGCAGACCGTTGCTATGTATAGCAGACTGTTGCTATGGGCGCAGTTCTGATGTCGGACTCTGGCGCACCATTTTTGTGTCAAATTATTGATTTCTTATGTAAGTACAGTAGCCGTGTAATTAGCGGGATAATGTACAGCTAGCGGGTCATTGTTGTGAAAGAAACCCCTTCAGGGCGATGAGAGACATGTGGCATCGCCATATCGGGGTTTCTTTCACAACAATGACCCGCTCACTGTACATTGTCCCTTACAGGCCACAGTGTAGAAATACTCTATCACTCTAAATAAAAGTACTGCATTCAAAATTTTACTTAAGTAAAAGTACAAAAGTAAAAAAAAACGTAAAATCAAAATACACATTAAGTACCACAAGTCAAATCCCTCATTATGCAGAATGGCTCATTTTAAAAAAAATGAGTGGATTTCAAAGTGGGGTCCTTGAGGGGGTTCCAGCGGGTCCCCAGCAAAAAGGAGAATCATGTATTTTCACTGTAATTCATCTATAAGTAACACAATGACAGAATGTATGACTATTTTGGTCATGGGTTTAATACATTTTCTGTAATAAAACATCTAAAAGCAAAAATCCTGTCAGATGGTGAACCCTGGGACAAATGGTATTAAATGGGGGTCCATGCTCTATTTGTGTCAGTTTTAGGGGTCCTTGACGTGAGAACCACTATTGGATTATAATTATCGATGCATTCATGTGTACATCATTTTAATATTGCAGCTGGTGAAGGTGGGGCTAATTTTAATTACTTTATATATAGCCGGGTAGTTTGTGAATCCCCCTATATTTTGTATTATTGATCTTAATCTGCAAAGTAACTGAAGTTAGCTAATACATGTAATGGGGTAAAAAAATATTTTCCTCTGAAATGTACTCATAAAATGGAAATACTCAAGTACAAGTATAGTAGTTGGGTAAATGTTACCTTCCACCACACCACTGTAACTGAGAATCAGGAAATGCACAGCTGTGGCAGATAACATTAACGATGGCTCTGTTCCATCTAGCTGTACCAGTAAACCATGTCAGTTAGCCGGTATGTATATTAGCAGAACCCTGGAACAATGACACCTAAATGAAATGTGCTCCTCTGCTACGACATGTCAAAAAAAAAGGCTGATTTATCAGCTCCTTTGATAACACACAAGCAGAGCCCTTGAGAAGTATGTCAGAATAAACTCCACTGTACACTTATGTATACCCTGTATACTGTATACTGTATAGTGTGTGTGTGTGTGTGTGTGTGTGTGTGTGTGTGTGTGTGTGTGTGTGTGAGAGAGAGAGAGAAAGAGAGGGATCATTGTGGTAGTTGTGGGAGAGATAGAGCACAATGACAGATGAAAGATCTGGCCACAGCAGGCTGTCAAACATGCTAAACTCTCAGAGCGTTTCTCTTCTTTGTCACTTGTAGCTCCAAAATTACCAACATGCAGACAGTATTTAAATGAACATTAAAATTTGATTATGACTATATTACAAGATTCTATGTAGTAAACTCAAGTTTTTAGTCAGTGTCCTCCGAAACAATTTGTAAAAGACAATAATAATGTGAGTATTATTATATAATATACTATTTCAGATTATTATTTACAATTAGGGCTGTCAATCGATTAAAATATTTAATCGCGATTAATCGCATGATTGTCCATAGTTAATCGGGATTAATCGCAAATTAATTGAACATTTTTATCTGTTCAAAATGTACCTTAAAGGGAGATTTGTCAAGTATTTAATACTCTTATCAACATGGGAGTGGACAAATATGCTTGCTTTATGCAAATATATGTATATATTTATTATTGGAAATCAATTAACAACACAAAACAATGACAAATATTGTCCAGAAACCCTCACAGATTATCATAAAGTGGGCATGTCTGTAAAGGGGAGACTCGTGGGTACTCAGAGGTCAAGGGACCCCTTTGAAAATGGCCATGCCGGTTTTTAAAAATCGCAAGTTGCGTTAATGCGTTAAAGAAATTAGTGGCGTTAAAACGAATTACGAGTTATCATCGCGTTAACTTTGACAGCCCTATATACTATATACATCAGTAAGCTCTGAGAAATTTGGGGATTTTTGTCAAGATTTAATATGTCTAGCAAGAGAGACTTACATAAAGTCTAAATTCATGCTCATGTGGTCTGTCCTTTACATATTATGTTGTCTACATAAGGTTTAAGCACACGTGTGAGTGTGTGCATTAGAGACTGAATGAGTGAGCGTGTTTGAGACCAAAGTAACAGTCGCTGTGTGTGTTTGACTTTTGTAATGTGTGTGCGTTGGGATGTGGTTAAGTGCTTTTCAGCGTATCCTTGAAAAGCCTGTTTTGTATCTCTCATCCTAAGCAGCTACGAACACCACATAAGACATAGAAATGTGCGGGAGAAAAGCATGAGGGTGTGAGGAAAAGCTTTTTCTGAGCTTTTTCCTGGTTGTTTGCTGCTCCTGGTCGTCTTTTTTGCGCTTTCATTATCATTCAGCTACAATACATCTTTTAACACGGCCTTCATTTCCTCATGTCATCCTCTGGCGTGCATATTCAAACCCCACCGAGACTCATGTGTCACATTTAAAATATATTCTGATTGTACTTATATATAAGACTGTACTGGTGTGTATTAGGCTCTAAGGATGGACCATAAATAAAACTAAACTAGGATGGATACAAAGATTTAAAGTCACATGTGTGATCACCTTACATCTCTATCTCTTTTCTATTGTGTGTACGTACAGTATGTTAGCTGTTACACTAGCTACGAGTTGTTCTCAATGGCTAGGCTGCTGTGCCTCTCAATCTTTGTCACTTTTCACTGAGATACTATTAATTACTCTTGCCTTATTTTCATGTTTTGCCACTCATATAAGCATGCATGAATACAGTATTACAGATACACAGCACATACAGTATGTCTGACAGCATTGTTTGAGGGCTTTGTAAACAAAATAGTTTGACCTACTCGTCATTCAAGATATAGCTTTTGATAATCTGGTCAAAGTCAAAAGCAGCCCCCCCCCCCTCACAAAAGGAATCACAATTAATTATTTGGATATGAACATCTAATACGGGCATATTCAGTTACTTTTTAGAAGGGCCAGATTTGAAAAACGGTGAAGTGCCAAGGGGCCGGACATTTACATTTCCTGTCTGATCTGCAAAGCTAGGAATTTAAATATGAAAACAATACACCTCGTTATTCTTAGTAGATTATTTTTTTAATAAAAACAGTGTTGCATTTAACATGTTTTTTATGCAGTTTGACTCTCCTAAATTCCCTCTGCTTAAACAGCCTGAGTTAAAACTTTTAACAAAATAAGTATTTCTGTGCTTAACAAGACATAACTAAGGAATAGGCTACTTGGCCTACTAATAAAATGAGGATCTTCTGATAATCTAACAATGTAAACACCCATAAACTAAGTATGTTAGCAGGTTATATAAATAAAAACACAATGACGTTGCTTTTAACAGTCCGTAACAGCGTCAAGTGAGTGGTAATGTTGATGAACGGGAATTAACTCTGTTACTGTAAAAAAAAAATATATATTTTTTTTTAAATACTTTATAAATGATCAAAAGGTCGGTTTGAGGTTGTTAAAGGGCCGGATTCGACCCACGGGCCGCTAATTGGCCTGATCTAATATGATGTGTATTCTAATACAAGCCAATGGTAGCTTAATATTTCATACTGTATCATTTTTGATATTACATATATGTGATATACAAAACATGTGATAAGTATGTAAATGAGACACAGTATAATAATACTCTATGAAATCTGTTTCAAAGTTGCCATCAGCCAGCACATACAAAATAGACCGGATGTTCACATACAAAGTGTATAAATTATACCGCTTATATGATTCTTATAGAGTTTATCTGGGTTCAGACAAAGTGTAAATCAAGTAAGGCAGAAAAGGCTGCTTTCATAATGAATGCACGCTTATATTCAAATCCAATGCAAACTACCTCAAAAAGATAGGAAGAGATACCAAGAGGAGATAATAACACAGCCATTACTCGGGAAAATGACTGGATATATTTCTTTCTTTTATTCGCTATGGGTAAACCTGTACAGATATAAATAAAACAATACTGTGTCAACGTGTTGAATCCTTAGTTTTAATTTATGGACGATGGGGACAGTTTGCAAGACACATAGGTAGCAGGTCATGTCTTAATATTTTTCTTATATTTTCTAAAAGGAAGAATTCAGTTAAATAAAAAAAACAATTCACAAAAAATCCACAATGGCTTCAATAAAATGTGAAATGTCAAAATTTCAAATAATGTTGATGTTTCATGTCCCTTTACTATTATTGTTGAATATTTTTTACGTGTTTGGAACCTCTACTAATATAAAATAAACTTCTCAATTACGTCATGTATAATACAAATGTTTTAAGGTACTTTTTGTAATTATGATATGTGTTGACTGTCATGTATTAGTCAAATTTCATTTCAATGCAACTGATGTCTGAGTAAACATTTCAAACAATACAAACACAGGTATCTTTTAAATAGATTTGACAGAGATATATATATATATATATATATAATGCACGTACTGTATAACATAGAGAAATATACAGCCTGCTTTGACCTATTGACATGTATTTCATAGTCACGTCTAATAAAATGTTATCCTCTCTGGAGAAATAATAGAGAATATGCTATACGTAGAGCCTTATGCAGCTGAGCTGACACCTGCATATCTTATCCTGAAGAGTTTAAGTCATTGATGCCAACATGCACTCACCATTATTTACTCATTTCATATTAATTACATTTTAGGAGCATAACAATAGACTTTTCCTTGTTTGAGTTTGACACATTTGTAAATGCTCCGTTTTATTTGTGGCAGTAAAGGCACTTATTTATTTTACAATTCAAAAGTTAATTTGCTGATTCCACCACAAACTCGGATATTAAAATGCCATCCTCTCTGGGAAACGACATGCTGTTTCAATATTAAAGCTTTAACTGAAGTAAGCCTTTCAGAGCAAAAGTTCTTAATGGAGTATTTCTGAAACGCAAAACTTCTCTGATGCCCCGTTTGAAATACTTCCATGTGATGTGCTGTGGTTCACTTCACAAACAGATCAGAGGAGTCTTTTCTTCACGTCTCTCCCTGGATCACACAAAAGCAGTGAAAAACTTCCACCTGTGTACATTTGCGTGACTAAATCAAAGTATTCTCATTTTAAATATAGTTTAAGTTTAGGGGAGTCTTTTTTGGGGAGGGGGCAGGACACCCCGTTAGTGAAGGAGAACCCTACGTATCGCTATATAAGAGAAATACAGCTCTGGGTTCTTGTACCTCTACAGGCCCTCACTGAGATTGAACAGCACGCTAAGACGCATTATTAGAAAAGTCATCTCATGAAGGTTCAGGCGCCCACCAAGTCAAGGTCAAAGGTCAAAAGACCTTGCACTGATTTATGCTGAACATCCGTCGCCTGGCCTGTTTCCTGGCCTGGTTTACGGCCGTCCGCACTGCATGCTCAAACACCTGTTGCACGCCACGGTTGCTTAAGGAGGAGCACTCCAGGTAGCCTTTAGCATGGATGTCATGAGCCACGCGTCTCCCCTCCGCTGCTGAGATGCAGCTGCCCCGATGCGCCCCCCCCTCCCGCAGATCTGTCTGGGTGGCCACAACCAGCACCGGCACCTTGGGCAAGTTCTCTCGAACCTCGGCGATCCACTTGTGCTGGACGCTGGCCAGCGAGTTCGGGTTGGCCACAGAGTAGCAGATGAGGACGATGTCGGCCTGCTGGTAGGATCTCGGTCGGATTTGTTTAAAGTTGTCATTGCCCGCCGTGTCCCACAGCCCCAGGCTGATCTGAACCCCGTCCATGTACACCTCCACCCCCGTGTTCTCAAACACCGTGGGCTTGTAGTTGTCCGGGAAGGTCTCTGAGGTGAAGCGGACCAGCAGCGCCGTCTTGCCCACGGCGCTGTCCCCGACCAGGACACACTTCAACGACATCTCTTCGACGCCGTTCATGGTTGACAGCCTCACTCCTCTAGATGTTTGTGGTTCTGTGGAAAAAAGTCTCAGGGGTAATTTGTCGATCTGGAGAGGCGAAGGGTTCACGAGGTAGTCAAAGGTGGCGATCACTCATCTGTGTGTGCTGTACTTCCGTGTTCAAGTGGTAGTTTTCATAGCAGGTGATTTGTAGCCCTCCGTTCCCGGGGATTTCAGCGGTCATTCAGCTTGTTGAACTGACCTATAACGCCGCTCTTTCAGAGTCCTTAAATGTTTCTCTTATGGAGTAGCTCAGTACAGTCTGCCGTTCTCCAACAGGGAGCTTTATACACACTTCACATAACGTCTTAGTTGTTTAGGCCCTCTCGGCTCTCCTCACTTCTGCCAGGTCTCTGCAGCGTGGTAAGATGTTGGTCCTTCTCTCCAATGACGGAAGTCATTCTGTCCAAACAGATCGAACCTCTCAGAGTTGAGCAGGGAAATCTACTGAGGAAGAGAGATGATGTGTTACAAACATGAGGTATCTGTAAGCAATTTGTCGTCTTACTTCAAAAAGACAGAAACTGAAAAGCAAATTGCTCATTTAACTGAAACCATGTTTCTCCAGACAGTTGACGTGCAGCCTACTGTAGAAAATGACAGCAGCGTGGCTCTTAATACAATATACGTTTTGCGGGACAAATAAGAAATATCTGTTAACTGCTAGAGTACTGCATGTGGCAGATGGCATCAACTTTTGTTTTTGTAACAGACATATTTTATATTTACTGTGAAAGGAAAACCTTACATGTATAACAAGGTACTGATTAAATACGGAAGTAAAGATTTGTGTGGTTGGGTGTGACCCAGAATTCGCAGCTTGATCCTGAACACTTTAACTGGGGCTCATTAACAACATATCCATGTTTGTATTATGAAGCTCATACATATGACCCGTCTGTCTCCAATTACTGTAATGTATCTCCTAATAACCAGTCCTGATTCAGCCGTTTGCACCAATCTAATAATGGAAGAGGATGTCTCTGTGTTATTGTGTGATATAGTGATAGATCTACATTTTGGTGTTTCCTTTTTATTATGATCAACAAAGTCTGCTGGTAGTATCTTATGACTTTTAAACTATCAGTTTGACAATTGTATTAAAGTAGCAGTAGTATCAAGTCATAACCTCAAAACCACCTGCCATGACACATACACACAGATGGAAAGACCTCCATAACGTCAATGGGACACTTTAATCAGTGTTTTTTTCCACAATTCAACTTTCTAAACCATCTCTCAGGAAGAAATCACTCAGTCTACTCTACTAAGCAATAAATAATAAAAGAATAAATAAAGTCATAATACAAGGCTCAAACTCTCAGTGCAACTGATTAAGCCGATTAAACTCTTCTTATTTCATGTAACGTGCTTTTCCTTTATTTACATACAATCAAATGTTATTTAACAACATTCATAATTATCTTTTTGTTCTAATGAGAGAGTAAAAAAACACCCTGAAGATCTCATTTGTGTTAAAATGTTGAAAAAAGTTTAGGTTTTTGCCCACATTATGGAGTCTTAACGTTAATTGAATTTCCAGATAGAAATGTAATAGTATAATAGAGAATAGTAACCTCAGCAATACGTTGTTGTATTCAGACAAAGAAAAAGACAATTACCTTTCTTGTCAGTCTTCTCGATCTTTAACGGGCGGATGCTGGCTGCCGCCTTTGAAGACTTCACAGCGCGTACCAAAAAATGAAAAGCATTTAAACTCCAGAAACGTTTTGTTATTAATTATAATCTGAAGATCTGGATACAAAACACCGTTGCTGAAGTCTGTATTAATTAGAGACGAAACAGACAGATGAAATATTTTTGGCACCTGCCTAACAATGCCGAGGTTGGTAATGAAGTAGAGGAGTGAAGTGAGAAAGTCGGAGAGAAAAGAAAAGTAAAACACATCCGCTAGTCTGAGTGTGGTGGTGTGACTCAATCTTCAGCTCGCCTCCCCCACAGCAGCTGTGTTAAAATGTGTTTTTTCTACCACTTTAGCTGGCATTTCACAAAGCAGCAGAGCTCACAGCTGGCACATATAAAATAAGGTATTTTATAAAGATCTTGTAGACTACTTAATCAAAAGAGAACCCCCTCTAACTCGAGATATGACACTCTGTATAATAAGTTCAAATAAGCTTTAAGCTTTATTGGCATGAATGTTCAGGTTACATTATTGCCTCTGTATCTCTTATTGAATTGTAAAAGAGGGAAGTCTTTTTACAGGTGTTGGGGAGTAACACTACAGTATGTGTTAAAAAAAAGTTGCATAAAGCATTTTGTGGGCGCGAAATCTGATAAATTGCCTCAAGTGATGTCACTTGAGGCAGCATCGGTTGTGTCTGAAGACTACAAGTTTGAAAATAAAACAAAATCTATTGGTGTAGTTAGAAAGAAGTGAGCTCACCAGACCTCTGTTGCCTGCTTTTCATAGAATTTGATGGCTCTTTTTTGTATCCTAATTAAAAGGGGGAATTGACCTAGTACAGCTCGGCATCATGATCTCATGATTTTGAAATGTGCAATAATTCATGTTTTTACCCTCCCTGGTACATGGATTTAATCATCTCTATATCTAAAGTCTTTCCCAGGGGTTCCCAAACCTCTCACGTCTAAAAAAAAAATTTGGGGTGTCAGATTTTTGTCCCAGTGAGAGATCATCGTTTTTAAATCCGGCTTCATACAGAAATTGTCAATTCTGTACATGTTGGTGAAGCTATGAAACAGTAGTTATCACTTGTAGTACAGTACATGATCTCTTTGTATTGACTTGTAGAAAGCATCATTGTAAATGGCAAAAATTATACTGTCCCTCTTTATCAGCATCATGGCCACCTCTTTTGATACACAGACTAATATAAAATGACTACAATGGATTATACGTGTTTTGTGATGGTTTGTTTTGTTAAAACAGCAGTAGCACAGGCTTATGTTTTCCACTATGATGCAAATCCATTGATGTAAACCAGTGGACAACCTTCGGGTCTGAGAAGTGAAGTCAATGCTGTACTGCCTTAAACTTGCATTCTTTCTAACAGCCAGCAGGGGGCGACTCCTCTGGTTGCACAAAGAAGTCAGATTGTATAGAAGTCTATGAGAAAATGACCCTACTTCTCACTTGATTTATTACCTCAGTAAACATTGTAAACATGACTTTATGGTCTCAGTCACTAGTTTCAAGTCTTCTTCAATACAGAATGATCTTCATTTAGTAAATTATGTTCCCATTTAGAGTCAAATAGACCATATAGCAGGGTATGCTTTAGGGCGTGGCTACCTTGTGATTGACAGGTCGCCACTACGGCGTTGTCCGGTCTTGGAGTTGTCCGTGTTTTCGTCTTACAACTTTAACCCTTTCACAGTGTGTTTTCAGTTCACGAAAGTTTATTAGAACCTTTTTGGTCGCCTAAAAATGTCTTATTCTGTGTTCGGTTGTACTTAGCTCTAGAGGTCGACCGATATGGGTTTTTTATGGCCGATGCCGATGCCGATTTTTTACAGAATCAGGACAGCCGATGGCCGATATATGATGCCGATTTTTTTTTGCCGATATATTTGGCTGGTTTTCTTTTTTTCCTCCATCTGATAAAATATAACAATTTAATAATAACAAATAATACACAAAATGTCTTAACTTAAGTAAACATTTATTGAACAACACTTATGGTCTGTCTCTCCAATCTGCATTTTGTGTCTGCACTGCAGTGCATATTTTATTTTGTGCATGATGGTTAATAGTAGTAATAGTACAGGCTCAAAACCTTTAAGCACCTTTCCAAAACTGTCCTAAAGCATGTTTTTTATTTATGTTTGTTGACAGACACTGTTACAAGCTATATGGCCATAATCTAAGTGATCAAAAAATAATAATAACTTTGTTCACTCGTATTACACAGCCTGCTGCTCATATCTGCTGCGGACTACACACAGGCCAGTGACGTCATAGACGCTATGTAGGACCCATAGAGACGTTTAATGAGGAAGTGAACTTTTTGCTAAATGTTTCGACAAATTGCTCGTGTTTCCGCCCTCACATTAAAACTTGCACTTATGACAAGCATTGTCAGCATCAACTCTAGTAAATTGTAATCACGCTTATAAGTTTAGTTTTCTCCGCCATAGTCACTAAGAGCAGAAGCTCTGTGTGTGTGTGTGTGTGTGTGTGTGTGTGTGTATGTGTGTGTGTGTGTGTGTGTGTGTGTCTGCGCTGCAGCAGCGTGTCTGTGAGAGCTGCTCCGCCCCGCACGCAGCTAACGTCACCTACGGAGAGAAATTCTCCGTTACCAAAAACAGAATTGATAACGTCGGAGCATTTCATATCTAACCAATTAAATACATAGGGCTTTGAAAGAGAAGAATTTAAGCCTACCGGTTTCTCCCGGCAGAACGGCAATTTGATTGACACACAAGGGGCGGTGTCACACGTGTTCCACAGCAACAACAACACTGGGCTGCCCGTAGATAATCGGCCTAATATGCTCAGGCATCGGCCGATGCCGATTATGAAAAAATGTCAAATAATCGGCCCGATTAATCGGCCGACCGATGAATCGGTCGACCTCTACTTAGCTCCACCCTCTCGTGTCACTTCTGGTTGCACATAACCGAGATGGCGACAAACAAAATGCCGAACTTGAGCCTTCAAAACCGTAGTCCACAAACCAATGGGTGACGTCATGGTGACTACGTCCACTTCTTATAATACAGTCTATGATGTAAACCCATACATACAGTACACAAGTCTTAAACTGTAAACAAATAGGAGTTTATTCCACAATACAATATTTTCTGTAAAACAATTGAACAAATGAATAAAAAAATACAATTTTCTCTTTATAATTCATGTGTTCACAACATTATGTACAATCCATAAAATGGGTCAACATTTTTGTTGCACCTTTAGGAAAAATATCACACATAGAAAAACAGAAGCTATTTTAAACCTACAAAAATAGTGTAGCAACCTGAGGAATACAACCGCTACAACATTTGGCACAATGGGTTTAAAAGGCTACCAGGAACAGGCCAGAAACAACTGACCGGCCTCGAAAGAGAAAACCTAAGAATGGAACTTAACCTGAGTTTGAATAACAATATATTAACAGCTATCCTTGGCCTTCAGTAAATGAACAGTTGCAGTATGTTCCTGCTAAGACAAAGGAGGCCGATGGCTGCAGAACTCACAGAGGAGGATGTTCAAACTATTTAATAAGGTTGTTCAACCCATTTATTTTTAGTTTCACCTCCTGGTGAGCACAACGCACTGTAACACTACAACCAAGAAAGAAAACTCTCTTCCTACTCAGCATTTGGTTTTGTGATAACTTCTGGCATGCATTAAATGTAGAATTGGCATCAAATAAAATGCTTAAATTGCATCTCAAAAAAGGATGCCATATCACTTAAATTCCTAGACAGCAACCTCCAAGCAGACAGCATGCAACGATGATTCAATTAAAGTTTCATTAAATCCTCAAAGTGTGTCTCAAACTTGATTCCAGATTAGTAAATGTAAGAGATTAGATAACACCTTATTTCAACATGAAGCCTTCAAAACACAGGGATTTTTTCATACACTTTAAAAGGCATAAAGATAATTGTAAAGCAAAATACGCCACACTATAAAAAACATTTTTAAATTTAAAATATACATACATTCTAGCTTTACGGGTGCATAAAAATTGTTTTACGCTTCTGCAATTTTCTTTCATAAAAACAAAGAAAAACTATTCTCATTAAGATCTAAATTAAGATTTTAACTAAATTAATCTCAGTTTAACCAAGATTAAGATTAATTTAAATATCCGGTAGCTATATAATTTATGGAGAAATAGAGGGAGACAGGATGAGTGGGGGAAAAAAATAACTGATAGAAGTAAGAAACAAGGGGTGTACCATACTGTAGTAACTGTATATGTGGCGTTTTGTTTGTGTGTGTGTGTGTGTGTGTGTGTGTGTGTGTGTGTGTGTGTGTGTGTGTGTGTGTGTGTGTGTGTGTGTGTGTGTGTGTGTGTGTGTGTTGTCCTCCATAGCAGCTTTAGCTTGAATCCAATAAACCCGGTTCTTCTCACTTCAAAGAGACATACACGAGACCTGGCTTTGGCTCAGTGAACCTGAGAGATAAAGAGATAGGAGAAAAGGTGGGTGACAATGAACATGCTCTGCATATGTGTGTGCGTTTGCGTGTGTGTGTGTGTGTGTGTGTGTGTGTGCATACCTGTAGTGTTTGTTGGTGAGGTAGTCTATAACGGCGGGGCGGATGCGGGCCACGCCCCCCTGGCTGTGGTTCCCTCTTCCTGTGATGACAGTGAGCTGAGGTCGACACAGACCCTGCTCACAGTCTATAGAGAAAGAGGCCAAAGATGAACAAAACACAGTTAAAAGAAGCAGCATGCACACACTTTTTCTCCTTCAAGAATATTTTTTATTGAATTTAAACAAGTCACCAAGACATACACAAGAACTTTGTATAGTGCACAACGCACAATCAAGTCCTAATCATCCCTCAGCTCCACTAGCCTCATCTACACAGAACATTATTTCATTTATTTTTTTTAAATGTCCTTTCTCCTGTAGCCCACCTGCATCCAATTCATTTTACTCGTACCCATACTTATAAGTTGAAATATAAATATATTGAGGGGAACCTGTTCTTGACAGAGTTTGAGACGCTGATCTAGAATGTAGATTTGTAACCTAAGGGCCCTAACGCACCCCCGTCGGCCAATTTCGGGCCGTAGGTGAGCGTCTGTTAGCCTAGTTATAGCAGTGTGTCCCGCACCGTTGGCACTAGTCTGCCTGTGTCGGAGGCTTTTTGGCTGATTGAGCATGTTGAATCTGTGGTGGAGCCCGTCGGTGAGAAAAATCACTCTGATTGGCTGTTCAGCTTAAACGAATCAGTGCACGAGAAGAGAAATGGACGTGAGGAAAGTAGGCTTGTCGTGGAAGTCGGTGGGCCTTAACATTAAGATGCCAACATTTTCTCTCTCATCCTCCCTCTGTACTCTACTGAGAGTATACAGTACAGTACAGTATATTGTTCATTACCTGTGGTTTTGTCCTGTAAAACCTGGGCCAGATGCTCCACGGCCTCGTGTACGTGCAGCCCATGGAGGTCCAGGACGTTGTTGGGCAGCAGCGATGCGTTGACCCTCTCAAAAATCTGAACTGCTGCACGGTGATTGGCCTCACGCATTCGCTGGCCATGCAGGTGTCCCTACAAAAAGAGGTGATGCAAATGAATTTACTGTGAGTGGAGATTAATTTATTAATACAAGAAGAGCTGCGCCTTCAAAACGTTAAGCTCCTCACCTGCTGTGCGTAAAATGAGGCCACTTCTTTGCGTCCTTGCTTGTAGGCCTCAGCAGCCTTGGAGAAACTCTCGAGCTGGAGGCTCCTCTGCTGTGTGGCCTCGGTCCTGAAGTCATCGTACTCCGGGTCCTCCGTATCCTGATAGTCGAGTACGATTGACTCCAGGGGCTTCTGCCTCTGACAAATCAAAAAAGGGACAGAGTGAAACAGACCTCTAATAAAGGGAAAAGTAATCAGTGACTGAAATATTGTTATACGGTCTCCTGTAGATGCACAGTTTGCAGTGATGTTTCCTTTTTTTATTGCAGATATTTAAACTCTGAACTGCTCTGCTTTGTGGAGGTTCAGCCTTTAGTCAGTTTGAGATGTGTCCCCCAGGAAGAGCTGGAAAACGTCGCTGGGGAGAGGGATGCATGGATGTATAAAGAGAACTGGATACAGCGTTGGAGGCGGGGCCCCGTTCATTCCTATGAAAGTTGCTCAGTGGCGCATGATGCCAAAATGGCTCGACTTCTGACATATGGCTCGGTCACGGGGTCCCAACGTCACGCTGTCGTCACGGTCTGGCTCTCATTCACATGAACGAAGGTAGGGAAATAACTCTGGATTCAGCTATTAGTGTGTTTTACAACTTTTAGGACCTAATGATTTAAATAAGGGCTGTTGGACTGTTCGTACTGGGGAGTTGATTTACCTCAAAAAAAATTATCCGCTGAGTTACAGACGTCTCTTTCCCAATGTAAGCCTATGGGAAAAAAATCCTTTTGGGCTCAATGGCATCACGTGACGGATGCGGAAGTTGTAGTACCGCCGTTTGGCCACTACGAAAAAATTGGGATCAACGACCGGCGCTCTTCCTGGGGGCTTGGAGGGATGTCAGGAATTCCCTGCTAAGCCTGCTGCCCCCGCGACCCGCCCCTGGATAAGCAGAAGAAAATGGATGGACGGATGGATGGAAAAAAGAAATAAATAACAAAAACATCGGTATCGGTTTCTGCTATCGGCCAAATTGTTATTTTAAACATTGGTGTCGGCCCAGAATTTCACAATCGGTCCATCCTTAGTGTTAAACATGTGAAATAGATGTATACAATTGTTTGTTTTTTTCTCTGCTAGTGTTTGTGAATACCTTCTCCCTCTCCTTGCTGGCCGCTCTGAGGTGGTCGGACCGAGGAGCCTCTGGGGCAACCACCGTCTTGACGGGCTCCTCCTCCAGCAGAGAGCGTAGAAACAGCTCCGTCTGGGTCAGGCTGTAACTACGCAAAGATAAACACATGTACAAGTCAATCAGGAGTATGGCGCAGTGCTTCAATACATCAGATACATTCACATCACGTTTTTGCTTGCTATAGATAAAAGAGAGCATGTTTGTCTCCATCAAGTATGTGACGATGAAGCGTCTCTACAGTGTCAAGTTGTTTTCTCACTTGTGATCTCTGAAGATGTCCTGGAGGAAATGCCTGTCGATGGTGGGGAAGAGGGAGTACAGTTGGTTCTCTTTCAACAGGGCGGCTCCATCACGCCGGTCGAGGTCAACGCGACTTTGTCTGGTCTGAGAGGAGGAGGGTTGGAAAGAGGTTAGGATGTGGGGAACAAACCAGGATGTGTATGGATGTGCGTGTATGTGTGTGTATGTGTTACCTTTTCCACGTTCTCCTGTAAAGCCTGCTCCTCTTTAATAATATCTCTAAGAGACACATGTGGGCGGGAAACATTCCAGTGATCCATGACTGGCATCTGACCACGGGCTTCTGGTTGGCTGTCCAGTGACGCGTAACCATCTGCACTTATCAAGAAATGTGGTGGTGGTTGTGTCCGGTCTCGTGATCCAGATCTGGCCACCTGTGGCTCACCCCAGTGTAGTGAACCTACACATTCAAAAGGTTGTGAAACAAAATGATGTCATGTCTGAAAAATGTTGTTCCCAGACAGTTTGTGTTTGACTGGGACCGTACGGGTAATACGGGTAATACGTGTGTGTGAACTCACTTTCCTGAAGCAAGTGAAAGGAAAGAGCTGCTTGTCTCTGCTTTTCCTGTAAAACAGCATTCACAGTGAAATTTACATTAACAAGGGAGATCCACTCACAGTAAATCTGAATATCAGGGTAGATTTATAATTGTATGAAAGTATCCCTGCTAAATATTAAACCTGCAATAACTGATTTCTTTGGGCCACTTGGGGGCAGCAGAAACAAGTTGTGAACACAACATTGACACACAGTATATGACAATTAAACAATGAGCTGAAAATGGCTATAACACACCACACACATAACACACATCACCCCCATACTCAGATCTCTGCATTGGCTCCCGGTAGCCTATAGGATCCACTTTAAGATTCCTACTTATACTTTGGGAGGGTCTTTGGGCTACAGAGATACCGAGAGAGGGAGAGAGAAAGGTCCTGCACTGAACTTCAGTTGGTGTTGACACTCAAGAGGTCAAAAATAGCAAAATAATCACTCCATATGTTGATCTTGTGGGTAAATTATATTTACACTATTTTATACATTATTTATTGCCTCAGTGACAGCTGAAAATCATTAGTATCTTGTATCTTAGCATTAGTATCTCATCTCTTCATTGAATAGATATACAACAAAGTGATATTGATTCATCAAATTCACCGAATATAAGTCTACTTATTACTACTATGCTACTTTTAAAAAAAAAAAAAAAAAAAATCTTGCCTGTCCCACGCACTCGCCTTAAGATCTGTGGTGATTGTGCTTTCCAGGCAGTAGCAACTAAACTCTGAAATGCTCTGCCCCCACCTTTAAGGTGACTCAGTTGACTACTAAGATGACTATGCTGTAAAGCCGAGGAGAGCTGCAGATGCAGATGATAATTCTCTGTAGGTTTCATCTCTACGAGCAAACCCTCTCACATTGTTATTTGCTAAACTGTTGTTAAAAACATAAAGATTATAGTCACTTTATAGAGCTCACCTGAATGGTTTCCTTCCACTTCTGGTGGAGCAGTTTAGCCAGGTTCAGGTCCATCTCCACTACATAGTCATCAGTGGAGCATGTACCTGAATATTGTGGACAGCAGAGGACAAATACTCTTATGTCACTTCTGAGTACCAGGGAAGTTTAAAAAGACTTAATTATTGGTTCAGCAATTCGTTAATGAAAACAAAACGCATCTGCATGTTTCGAACGAAGATGTCAGATCGTCAGATGCGTGCGACATGTTTTGTAATTTTACGAAACAGACGATCACAGCCAACAACTGACCAGGTGTGGAGGTGTGAAAGAGTTTAAACTTCCGCTAACGTTATTTTCTTTCTTCACAAAACTTCTTCCATTGTTTTTGGTAGTGAAGCTCGGGGCTGAAGGTAACGATTATTTTCATTGGAGATCAATCTGTCGATTATTTTCTCGATTTATCGATTGGTTGTTTGGTGTATAAAATGTCAGAAAATGGTGAAAAGTGTTGATCAGTGTTTCCCAAAGCCCAAGATGACGTCCTCAAATGTCTTGTTTTGTCCACAACTCAAAGACATCTAGTTAATTGTCATAGAGGAGTAAAGAAAATATTCACATTTAAGAAGCTGGAAGCACAGAATTGACTTTTTTTCTTTAAAAAATGACTCAAACCGAATAATCGATTCTCAAAATAGTTGGCGATTTATTTAATAGTTGACAAATAATTGATTAATCGTTGCAGCTCTAATGAAGATTAGAGCTGCACTGTCATCGGAGTGTTAAAGTCAGTGGTTGGAAAGGGTATTCTTCAGTGTGACACCTGTGCGTTAGTTTAGTTACCTGGGTCTTCTCCGACAGGACCAAACAGTTCAGTTAGCTGCAGTGCCAGTTCGGTGGGTAGCTTCAGCTCCACACTCTGAATGTCCAGGTGTCTGCTCCTTCTCTCCTCCATGTGCCTCCTTTCAGTCCTCTTCTCCTCCTCCTTCTTCTGTTTTTGCTCTCTCTCCATGTCCTCCAGCTCAGCCTGCAGCAGCCGGTGGACCTCGTCCATGCTAGCCATCTCCTCCTCCATCTCGACTCTCGACTCTTCTATTATGACTCCGTCGTCTAAGCTTCCACCCCACGCAGCACCTTCTAGGTCGGCTTCTGATGTCACTTTGTGCTCGGCGTCACCGCATCTCTCCCCTTCGTTTACTGCTTGAGGAAGTTCTGCTTGAGGAGATGTTTTTAAATGGGAGGTTGTATCTTTGTTTCTAACAGGAGCGGCTGCACCTCCGTCTGATTCACCAACTGTCCCAGTGGTTGACTGCTGAGTCACAGTTGGCTCTCCGTCTGGCCAGCCTTCGGGGTGACGCTCGTCTAACACATTAGGACATAACCCGGTTCCTACAGGGTTGCCTAAAGCGCCACACGGACTGGATGTGTTCTGCTCATCTTCACCCCCAGCACCATCCTCCTCCTCCTCCTCCTCCTCTTTCTCACCATCATCATCATCATCATCTCTGAAGAACCTCTCTCCAGAGTCCAGCAGCAGGTTGGTGGTCCATTCTAGGTCCTGATGGCATTTGTCGTACAGATCCTCTAACGTATCAAAACTAACCAGTTTAAAATGGCGGCTGAGGATGCGCAGGCTCTCGAGCCGGTCTTGAGTCGCCCCGAGCTCTCTCTCCTCCACCTGCGTGCCTTTCTCGTGCACCACGTGGTAGGGCACCTCTCTGTGGCCGGACGGGTGAACCGCGACCGCCGCGGACATGGCAGAGGACAGCTCCGGCACAAAGCGGGAAGAGTCTCCAGACAGGACTGTGATGTCACTAGGGTGGCTGCACGCGTAGGCGACCGCATCGCCGAGGCGGTCTCGCCGATTGAGACGCCACAGAAGGGCAAAGTGTTGAGGATCTGTCTGGGTGGGGCTGCCTGTGACTACCAGAGGAAGTGGGGAGGGAGGCTGCAGGTGTGCCTCAGATTTGGACTCGGTGAACGGGTTTGATTTAAGGCTGGTGTTACGGTTAGGATTAAAGTCAGGTTCAACATCTGTGTTGATGCTATTCTGGATGCTGTTTATGCTTTGGGCTGTGCTATCGGGACATTCAAGAGTATTCACTGAAGAAGCAGCAGGGCAGTTTTGAGTAAATGTGAGGGCTAGTTTGCACTGTTTCCCCGATCTACGACCCTGACGCTGCAGCTTTCTCTCCTGACTGCCTCCACTGAGAGCGCTGCTTTCTGCTTCCACAGAGCCCTCGCACACAGGACTCTGACACACATCTGCCTCAACTCTAGCCTCTCTGCCAGCAGCAGGCTCCGTACCGACCTCTCCTTCAATATTGTGGCTTCCCACTCCATCGTGGCATACATCTGCTGCCACAGTTTTGGAGATAACAAGCGAATCAGCAGTAAGAGCTGAGAGGGGATTCGTTGGGTCGGTTGATTTCAAATCCACAGACCCCGTTTCTCTGCCGATCCCCAACACATTACTGTTCCCTTTTAAGTCCGTTTTAGGTCCCTCCCAATTATCAGTTCTCGATACCCTGACCTTGCAAGAGTCAGCTGCCTTCCAGTCTAACACGCAGTCAGGTAATTCACCTCTGCTGCTAACTCGGTTCACGTTTTGTTCCCTCTCCTCACTGTTAGATCGACTGCCGTGGGATTCCTCAAACCTGCCACCTGCCTCCTCTTGTTTCTCCAGTTCCTCTCCAGAGCTCGGAGAAAGGGAGGACGAACGGGAAGAGCCGGTCTGAATGTCGGCTACTCCCGTCTGAATGAGATCAAGAAGTTTCTGAAACTCAGTCACATTGGCTCCCAGCTGCCCTTTACTTTGGTTAGCTTCTAGAGACACAACTTCATCTTCACGCCTTTCTCTTCTCCTCACCTGTCGCTGCTCGAGGGACCCTTCATCACAAGGCAAATCTCCTACAAAATCCAACATCATTCCTTTCTCTCCCCCATCAACCCCTTCTGCTTCCTTTGCCTCGCTGTCTGATTGGTTAGTATCTTTCACCAGATCTGCAGGCTCCAGCCTGTCAAAAACAGACCTCCTGCTTGGCCTCTCTCCCCTCACTCTCTGTGCAATAGACTCAGAGAAAGCCACAGGCATTTCATCCCCACGATGATCTTCGCTCATCACTGACTCCACAATACAGTCGGGGATTCTCTGATCTCCTATTGGAAGACTCAGCTCTAACTGGGCGTCCAACTCAGAATCTAATTCCCCCAAATCCATGTCATCGTCCCTGTCGAACATTTCAGGATTTTCCCTTCGTGTTCCAGCAGGTTGGAAATTGAGGGACTCCGTAGATTTGTGGGTGCCGTCTTCCAGCATTCCCGCCTCACTAGACCGGCCCATAGATGACACGTCAGGGAGGGAGGAATACAGCTGAGGACGGGATCTCTCACATCCCTCAGTCGACCCAGGCTGCCCTACAAGGTCAGGACAAGGTGTTTCAGAAGACACCGGCCTAGAGAAAACAAGAGAGATATGAACGGCACAATTAACACATCTAATGACGGCAGCACAATATCAACATCATGTCTGATTTAGCCCAATGATGTTTGATGATTCATGTTTATTAGATGAGCATAAATCTCATGATTTTCATTTATCTTACTGATAAAAAACAGAATAATCCCTTGATGATTATAAAAACATTTTTTCACTTCAGGCAATAGAGTGATGGAGAGCCACCTGCAGTAGAAAGAAATGTAACACAGATTATATGAATATATTAAGGATGTCACGACACCAGAAATTTCGTAGTTGATACCAATAACAGTGAAATTCAAAGATTTTCGATACCAAATTTGATACCATGGTAAAAACAAAAGTAAAACAATAAATCCCATGTACTTCAACAACAATGATACGATTGGTATAAATTACTTACTAGAAAGTGACCACAGGAGGTGCATCAGCACATTAACTATTATTTGAATTACTTGACTTTGAGAATATTCACATGGACTTTTATTAATTATGAACTAATTAGATGCTGTTCCAGGTTATGCGAGTCACAACTGGGTTTTCTTTATCCAAACATAATGTGAAACACTGTAGGGGCGGGGGGACAAATTGATACAGCATTGTATTGCAATATTTTCATCATCACGGACGTCAAGTATCGATCTTTTATTATATTAACTATTGATATTGCAACTACAATGTAGACTCTAATACAAACAGTTAAGTTTGTCAAGTGCATGATGCAGCATTGATGTTTTTATGACAGTGTTTGTCAGTCGGTCTGCTTGACTGACGATCCCATTTTGCTGCAATAAAAATTACTGAAGTGAGATGAACAGAGTGAAAACTGTATCTTATTAGATGAAACTGATGTTGACAAACTGCATAATTTACAGTTGAAAAAAGGTAATAAATCGCAATATATTTTATCGCTATACTCAGCATATTGCAAAATGTTTAAAACTGCAATAAGATCGTATCGTGACTTATGTATCGCGATAGTATTGTATTGTGATTCCCGCCCCGAGTACAAAGCAGATGTCCTGACAAACGTTTGAAGGTGAAACTCACTGTAGGCTTCTGTCCTCCGGAGGGAGGCGCTGTTTCATCTCCGGCAAATGTGAACCCATGATGGACTGGAGTGTCACGTAGCGCTCATAATTATCAAGCATGCGTCGGATTTTTTCCACCGGCACATTGTGTGTGGAACGTCTGCACATGCATATAGAGACACACACACAAACAGATACAAGACACAAAACTGAAATACATGAAATAGTCTCCAACAGCATTTTGCTCTTCGTGTGCAAAAAAATGATTTAGTTGACATTCTACTTTAAAAAACAGATGCTACAATAATTCCTCTCTCTCACCTCTCCAGCTCTCTGGGCTTGTTCTTCCACCAAGTGTCCGGCTCTCTGAACAGCACCTTATATCCACGTTTTTGTGCCTAGAACAGACCGGAGACCAGCCATCTTTTACAATTCATAACAAAGGTATGTGTACTATGTCCAGCCACTTGTCTTAACAGATATTCCACAAATTTTATGTAATCTAGAGATGCACCGATCCAACTTTTCCAGTCCCGATAGCGATACCTGGGCTTTGGGTATCGGTCGATACCGAGTACCGATCCAATACCAGTGTTTAATTAATAAGCTGTATGCCTCGCTGTGTGGAAGTGACTGGGATCATTCTGTTATGTGTAAGACAACAAAATGTAACAAATTAATGCCTTTAATGGCTAATCAGATAACAAAACACTGCACAACTATTTATGATCCTCAAAGACAGGATTCTACAAAACCGGACAGTTATCACTGCAGCAAATACTAAATCTTCCAACAGGCTGCTTTTTTTCACGCAGTTGCTGAAATCGGTCTACACGCGACCTCGTAACCCATTTACAGTGTCATGTATTAAATGTTATTTAAGAGGGGTTTATGAACCTCTTCTCAGAGCAATTAGTGCTACAGCAGAATCAGGTAGCCATGTGAGTTTCGTGCTTTATGTAAATCAGACAAACTGACTGACCTGAGCCACGTAGGGTTTCATCTCCCAGCCCTGCATGTTGGTATTGTCAATGATGATGGGGTTAACACCCGTTTCAAAAGCCTCCTTGGCTATGGAATGAAGTTAGCACAAGAGAAACAAACCATTTGTCATTTAACACACAGCACTTAAAAGGGGAACAATGGCAATCAATTACATAGATGAAGAAAATCTTTAAAAAAGATTGTAAAGGACTTTTGACTTTCTGCGTCACATCTTATCAGAGCTTTGTTGTTTACCTTGTTTATGGTTCCACTCGTGGGCCTCCCCCAGAGCAGCGGGGTCAAACTGATATACTCCATTGCGAGAGAAATAATCGTCAGTGCTCAGTATGACTCCACCTGGGTTATACTCCAACAAGGCTCTGCAGGCACACACACACATTTCAAGTCATGTAACACAGGTTGTGATTGCTGAAATAAAAGTCCATGACTCTTGAGCAACAGTGGCTGTTACTAGTGTTCCTTAAAGTATCACTGCTATCTTGATGGAATACTACATCTGTTATAAAGTTAATCATCTCACCACTGACACATCTGATCTGTTTTATATTTAGATCACGTGATCTTGTTAATCATCACTACCCTGATTTAAACATATATCTGATTTGAAGAGTGGCTACAGCACGACACACAGATTATTCATTTCAATATTAAATTCATTACTAAATTAACCTGATTAACTACTGACTCTTTTCGTGCTATAAGAACCAAAGGATCTCAAATTGCAAACGTGTACTTTACCAGACTGTTTGCCAGTATTTATAACATTATTTAATCACTTAATGTTAGCAATGATTTTCCTCACGTCTTTTTTTTTTTTTTATCTGGATGCTTTTTTACGCAAGCAAGCTAACTTTAATTAAAATTGCACCTTTTAAAACAAGTTACAAACAGATTTTATAGGATGAAGTAAATGTTATAGAATCAACAAAAAGCCAGGAGTCCCTGCTCTAAAGACCTGAGGCCCCTCTCAGTGGTAAGAGGTGCCTGACCATCTAATGCCTTGTAGGGCAAAAATAAAATCTTAAAATCAACGCTCCAAACTTATGCTAAATTTTGGCGAGGAAAGCCTTGGATGGCCATTTTCAAAGGGGTCCCTTGACCTGAAAATGGGTTCTATGGGCACCCGCGAGTCTCCCCTTTACAGACATGCCCACTTTATGATAATCACATGCAGTTTTGGGCAAGTCATAGTAAAGTCAGCACACTGACACACTGACAGCTGTTGTTGCCTGTTGGGTTTCAGTTTGCCGTGTTATGATTTGAGCATATTTTTTTTTGCTAAATGCAGTACCTGTGAGGGTTTCTGGACAATATTTGTCATTGTTTTGTGTTGTTAATTGATTTGCAATAATAAATATATAGATAAATTTGCATAAAGCAAGCATATTTGCCCACTCCCATGTTAATAAGGGTATTAAATACTTGACGACTCTCCCTTTAAGATACATTTTGAACAGATAAAAAAGGTTGCGATCAATCACGATTAAATATTTTAATCAATTGGCAGCCCTATACATTTTTTTTTTTTTTTTTCATAAAAAGATGTGTGTGATTTCTTTGCTTGTTAAAAATAAAACTTTAGCATCAGTATGTTTGCAAGCCAAATGAATACATTCCAATAAATGGTTGTTTCTTATTATTAATGGCATGCAACAAAGTCTCCACTCCGCTGGCTGTAGCTGTGATGCAACTGCTAAACTGCACTCCTGAACAGCATATGCCACTAGAGAGCATAGCGAAGTGCTACTTAGAGTATCCCAACAGTCCTCACCTTGCCAAAGTTGACTTGCCAGATCCTGGAGCACCACGTAGCAGCACAAGGACCTTCCCTTCCAAACGAAGCCTGCTGTACCTGGCAGGAGGATGAGGAGCAGCAGGATGGGACCAGGACTTTGGAACAGTAGCAGAACAGACGGGGCCCGGATTCAGCCAGGGAGAGGCGTGCCTGGGTTGGCCGGGCCAGCTGGGAGGCGCTTGAGCCACAGGGGTAATGAAGGCCGGCCCCTGGTTTCCATGGAGACGGGGAGAAAACACTGGTGCCTGCAGGTTCCAGGGTGATGATATGTAGCCAAGCGGCTCCTGATTCAACATGTTCACCTTAGATCTTGCTCCTCCAACTATCGCTTTAGAGGGCATGACCCCGGCCTTGTCTGAGAGAGTGTGGGATGGGTCTTGCTTTTTATACACCTGGAAAGCGGAGGGACGCCCTGAAGTCGCCAGGTCCAAAGAAGGTGTCGGCTTGTCTGCGGGCGTCTCTGTCATCAGATGTGCGAAATCCACCACCGACTGCTGCTCTTGGACGATCTTGTCTTCCCAAATGCTGAGCTGGTCGAGTGGAGAGGAAGCTCCAGACATGTGCTCCACCAGGCCACCTCTAGAGGACCCTCTAGATCCAGGCTTCATGCTGGACTGGAGCAGCTCAGGGAGGACCTGTTGTGGGAATGGTGGTGGAGAGAAAGAGGAAAGGGACGTACCAACAGATAAATACTGGCTGCTGTGCTGCTCTTCCTTAACACCTTGTTGTGCAGTCAGTGTCTCCAGCTCCTGGTCAACTAGCAGGTCCAGCTCTTCTGTCAGGAGGTTGGTGGAGGGAGGAGAGGGGGGCAGCTGTGGTGGTTTGGAGGAGTCTGGGTCTGGGTCTGGTCTACGTTCAGAGAAGTGGCACGGGCTGAGCAGGGCTGCAGCAGTCCGCTCAAAGCCAGAGACATAAGAAGGTGTAGGGGCTGCAACTTCGGCAGCATCAGACAGCTCCAAGAGAGAGTCCATTGCATTTTCAACTAAAACAGAGAAACCACAAGACACCAAGAAAAAGAAAAGAGTGGGTCAATTTTCATGTCATGATTCATTGTTTTAATACTTCTATTTTAACCCTCTGAGACCCCCAGGCAATCCCGACCAACTTTACTGTCTTTCAGAGGCTGTAGCAGGTTCCGTTTTAGAGCTAGAGTGAAGGTATACATGTAGATATATTATGAAACTAGAAACCCTAATCCACTGGTGTCAGTGTCATGTCATACTAGCTTTTCAGGAAGTAGGCTAAATAACGCTCGAAAGGTGGGCAAAATTTGGCCGAGGAAAAACTGGCATGGCCATTTTCAAAGGGGTCCCTCTGACCTCAAGATATGTGAATGAGACTGGGTTCTATGGGAACCCACGAGCCTCCGATTCGGTATCAATAACTTTGGACATTTGGAGATTTCTGCAAGAATTGCATTTTTTGGTGATTGGATGGTGAGCACTTCTGTTCTGCAGACTGCTCAGAAACCCCCTTATTGTCAATCTACCTAGGAAAGACATCCTTCCTCTGAATGCTCTAGGTCTCTAGCTGCATCTCAAATTAATCTTCAGGTCCCCAACTTCCAGATGATGTACCCCACTTCTGCTGTTCTTTTAATACATCCATGCTGTTGACCTGCCATCTCTCCCTAAAGACCCCCTGTCCTCCCATAAATTAAAAACACAAAAACGGGTCTATTATGGGTCTAAGAGGGTTAATTTAGGAATTTGCATTTATAAGCTCACATAGAAAAAAGTAAAAACATTAAAGTGGTGAAAAAAAAAAGAATAACAAAGAATGTGCATTAAAAATAATAAAATAAGAGCAACAGGTGGATTGTGGGTTGTTGACATGCAAGGTGCAGTATTAGATGACTGCTGATACTGTCAATAATACACATGGGAACTCCATTATACAGTAATCTCACGTTGTAAACAGCTGTCTGAAATACACAGCTAACGAGCTAACGTTACACAGCTTAGTGGTTAGACAAATTACACTGCATAGCATTCCCACAAGTCACACAGCAGGTTGGACAACTGTCTTCCGTGTTTACTGCTCACTTACCTTTAAAATCCGCCTCGGACAGCACAATGTAGATAACTTCAGGGTCCAGGTGGGAGAACATCTCCTGCATGCTTTTGACGATGTTCTCCTTGGCGGAGCTGGGGAGCGAGGTGCTGGGTGGAAAGTTGTTCAGCATAGGTAGTCGGTAAGCCGCGTCGTGGCCGAGGCTTCCCCCCTCCGACGGCCCGCCGGGCACTCTGGCCGGGCTCTGGCCATTTTTCTTCCTCCGAGGCATTCCGTGGCCGGGCTGTAGCCGCCGGCTGCTCTCATCAGCGGCTACACGGAGCTAACTAAGTAGCCGAGGAGCTACAAAAAAGATGATCCGGAGCTGAAAACATGCTTCTGTAGAGTAACCAAAGTGCAGCAAACTCCAGATTATGATATCTAACAGCACTCCAAGTGGTGGAAATAACGTTACATCAGAAAGAGGCCAAGACCTACAGAGACGTGAAAACCGGAAATCAAGATAGTGACTTCAAAATAAAAGGTTACTCTGGCACATAGTCCTTGTTGAGACTTTTTTTAATATTTATTTATTTATTTATTTTTATTCGTTATCAAAAATATGTAAAACTGGTCAAGGAACAACTAATAAAAATAATAAATGAATAAAAAAAGAAAAACAAACATATATATATCACATAAAATAAAAGAAACAAGGCTCATCTCAAATTAATTTAACAGCTTTTTTGTCAGTCATAATCGACAATGATTTACTTAGCAGTTTTAGCTCATTCTTCATACTAGTCAGAGAGGGTTTAGTTTTGAGGTATCTGCATGTATGTATAAAAAATGTACTTAATAACAGTAAAATACTGATAAAAAAATCCAAATTCCGATTCACAGCAAAGATACCAAATTTGACCGTTTTCTCTGTCAATGGTGACAGCTCAATCCCCTTGGATTGTAGCCAGCTCTGCATGTCATTCCAGAAAAACTTCACTGATTCACAATGAAAAAATACATGTTCCAAACTTTCAATTTCACTTTCACAAAATACACAGTTATTCACATCAAAGTTGAACATCACTCTTAAGAATTAATTCGTTGGGTAAATCTCAATCTTTTTCACTTTAGGAGGGAGGGGGAATGAAATATATCTTCTCCGTATTATCTCAACCTCTTCAGCTTCAAATTCCTTGAAAACATAATTTATTTTGTGTAAAAAATGTGAAGTATCAAAAGTACTCATATGCAGCCCCAGTGTAAAATTGTCATATTATTATACTGGATTATTATTAGTGATACATTAACATGTAAGTAGCATTGTACTACTTAAATTGATTATGCTTAATCTTTTTATAATTTGATTATCTTGTATGTAAAATCAGTAACACTTCATTTTACATGTCGGCAAATTTCATGGTAATTAGATGATAATTAGCAAGTAACCGATTTGAAATTTCTTTGGAATTACTGCCAAATTACCCCAATATGTACCTGAAAATTGATCAAAAATTACTTTATTATAAACATTATTTAATCATTATATTCCGATATTTCCCTAAGCTGGTAATTTATTTAATAAATTTCCAGGAAAAGAGTACAAAGTTAATTGATATGCTTTATTTCCATGTCTGCTGATAAATAGATAATAATTAGCAAATAACTTATTTGAAATTTCTTAAAAAACTCCCAGAATCATTACATTAGCTACCAGGTTACATTTCTGTGGACAATAAGTCACACAATGGTGAGATTTGTGCCTGATCAGAAGTGTCTTCTATTAGTTTTGGTTTTCCACCTCTGATGAAGAGCAGCGCACAGCCGCTTCTCAAGCCTAAGGGCCCTATTTTAACCATTATATGCTATTTTAGCTAGTGAAGATACTGGTATCATATGAAACTAGAAAACCCAAGGAATCCATTAACCAACCATGTTATACTAGTTTGTTACCAAGGAGGGTAAATAACGCTCCAAACTTACAAAAAATTTTGGCGAGGAAAAACCTGGCCATTTTCAAAGGGGTCTCTTGACCTCTGACCTCAAGATATTTGAATGAAATTGGGTTCTATGGGTACCTACAAGTGTCAGATAAAAAAAAATGTGTGATTAAATATTTATATTTATCTAATAGATAGATAGATTACTAAAACAATAAATTTTCTTGAATACAACGTTATGCTTTTTTTTATTTATTGAATACACACCTCGATTACATACCACTGGATTTCTTTATATTTATAAATTGGGGGTTGTGAGATATTTTCTTTTTTTCTCCTGTCTGTAAGCTACCTGATATGATTTAGGAACTTGGTCCCTTTTACAGGTCAGGTAGACCCTATTATCATTAATGCACATAACCAACTGAACATAATATAATGTCAGATGTTACTGAAAGTAGTTAGTCAGGGTTCTTGCAGAAAATCAGCTTATTTAAAGAAAAGCAGAACTGGGTCAAATTGAACCACTTTTTACAATTGTTAACTACCAGTTGACCACCAGGTGTCACTACTCTCACTATTCTTTATTTTATGGAGAAAGTTATTGTATTGGATTTGTTACTGCCATAAGAAGTTATAGTAGTATTACTAGTAGTAGTAATAGTATTAATGGTGATAACAATGATAAGAATAAATAGAAAAATACATTGCACTAGCAACAACAACTACAATTATGATAATATTGGTAGTAGTTGTAGTATATTGTTCAATGGTTTTCATATCAAAAGAATATAAACATGGCCTCTTGCATATTTGAATTTATACCAACACAGTCACTAATTTAATTAACAAAAGCAATGTTGACACTGGAGATATTTTAAAGATAACCCCCACAGTGAAGGACAGAAAGTGATTTGTTTGTTTCTGACTCCCGCCATGTATTCGGTGCTGCAGTACTGCGGAGAGACCGAGGGGGGCGCTGTGCGCCCAGCCTCCACACAGACAGCACTGGCTGAACGGACAGAGAGCTTTGTGCCGAAAACTAAGACCCAACCTGTGTCAGACTAATGAATTAAAACGGCCCCACTTGAGAGGTAAATACAAACGAGGAAACGCTTGGCAAATATCCTGCTGTTTTAGTCGTGGGTGTATATTTGAAAATAGATTCATTTCGCATTTTGTTAGGGTGTTTAAAATCATGTTGTGGGGGGGCAAGTTGTTGGTGAGAGAGGAGACGGCAGCAGCCCTTCTTCGCCTGTGAAACTAGCGGCAGTGCGGAGCGATGCGTTGAAGTTGAAAAAGACAGTAACAAGTAAATTAGCTTGATTTTTAAACTTCACAAAGTAGTCGCACTTGTTGTAAACCACGGGAACTGACCACGAGCAGGGCTATTCGAGGCGGAGGTGATAGGATAACTTCACTTCCTCAGTGATTGTCTGTAAGCTGGAGATGTGATGGGGACCTCAGTTAGTTTGCGGCCTAGCAGAAGTAGGCTAACCAGTTAGCTAACAATGCTAACGCGTATTAGCCGCTCGCTGCTAGCGTTACTTCCTTCCCGCAAAATGCTAGCCGCCTAGCCAATGATGTTTGCGCTGCAGCTAGCCAGCTAGCTAATTTGATAACCTGTGTGACAGTAGCCACACACCGGCTGGGTTAGGGTTGCTTTTCTAACAACTAAGCTGTTCAAATAGCGGCGAGGTTACCGGAGTAACAGTGGAGCTTGTTTCTATAGCGACACCATGTTAGATGAGAAATTTACGGGAAAATACGGAGCTGATGTTTAGCTGGGGGGGTGTTTTAGCATGCGAGCTAATAATGTGCACAACGCTGGTTTTAATGTTGGCTTTCTGTCTGAAAAGTTTTCTGGATTAGCATATCGGTAAATATACAGGTACGCTGTTGTCACTTATAGCGGGCGAAAATGGATGATTGGCAAATGAGAATGGTGCTTAAAAACGAGGTTTTTGGTTAAGTGCGGTAGCATGGTTGTGTTGAACTTTTGTTTTCTGACCCATAGAGGCCAGTAGAAGACCGTGTGGACCGTACATCAACAAGCATGGAGTTCCCGCAACAGCAGAAACCGCCGGGGGACGGAAAGATCATATATCCCCCCGGAGTGAAGGAGATTACGGACAAAATCAGCAACGATGAGGTGGTCAAACGGTTGAAGGTATGTTGATGGGGTTTTCCTGCTTTCAAGATACATTTTCTGCAATCCCTAACCTCGTTTATCAGTGTCCAGCCCATGGCACAATGCCAACAAAACCTAACTTTGTCAACTACTGTATATTAGCCTGAGTCATAAGAGGCCCCTTTTTCCTCTTATTGTTGGCTGTTTTCCCAATCCTTCTGTCATTTTGTTGAGATCTGTCAGACTGGAAACAAACAACACTCATACACATGTAATCACTGCCAGAGTACTGTGATGTTGTTGAACTTAAGTGGTCAGAAGTATTGAAGTTTCCAAGTTTAGCAGTTCATTTTATCCCCTTAAGACTGGAAAAAATGGGATGATCCCAAAATGTCAACACAAGAAAAGCAAATATTACACACTGAAGCTATTTTTACTCCTTACTCCAAGGGAACAAAACAGTGACTCATGTTTGCATTTCTTTTTCAAAGAAGGACTAATTTATTGAACATATAGTGTTGTATACATTTTATCATTTTATTTTAGAAACAAGTCTTTCTTTTCCTTCGAGGCTAAAAAGAGACTCGTCCCTGCCACCTTTATGTCTGTGCTGGATTATGCTGGTGTTATATACATGCATGCATCTTCTCAAAGCCTACGCACGCTGGATACTATCTACCATGGAGCACTGAGATTTATAACGAATTTTAAAGCCCTCACAAACCGTTACTCTTTGTATGCTCGGGTAAGATGGTCTGCCTTGTCCACCCGTAGACTGAACCCCTGGTGTATTCTTATTTATAAGGCTATTCTTGGTTTGCTTCCATCTTACCTACAGATCTACATCCTTCAAAAAAGTACGGGAAGTTACTGTCTTCGCTCTTTCTCAAACACAGAATGGGGGTGTGGTTAATAGTCAGACATAATTCTTTCCTATGGCAACCAGATTGCATCGTTTTTCAACCCAGTTTAGATGAATTTACTGTTTATCAGACCACAAATGAGACAAGAATTAGCGCAACACACCGGCTCTCTCACTCGCTCTGTTCTTTACTGTCTCCTCTTGGTGAGGCGGCCATTTGGCTGCTGCACCGAGGAGTCGCACGCTAGCCACAGCGCACCACAGGACGGATAGACTTGTCGCTGAGGTCCGCTGTTTGAAATGCAGTTTCAGGATGTTTTGGAGGTGCACCGTCCACCAGCAGCGGTCGCTCGCCTCAGCTCCGAGCACCGACAACGCACCGGGCTCCACTGAGATTCGTTTATTTGTTTGTTTCTCTAACGGGACTTTTCTCTTGTTTTCTCATGAGTTGAAAGTTGTGCGCTCCCCGTCGTCTGGACCTGTTTGAGGCCAGCAAACCTCCAAAACAGCTTTCACATTGTTTTCACATTGTCTTTTGATAAATTTATTATGAAAATATTGATTATGGCCACTTAAAACATAGGGAGTTAAACCATCTCCCACTGCATCCTGATATCCAGCCCTCCCCTTCCCCCAAACTTCAAACCTTCAGCAGTTGTAAAGTTGGCATTTGTGTTTACAGAGACCTTGTGACTCTTCTTAATCACATTAGATTGTTTACTACACTAATACTGAAATGGTTTCCTGACATCCCAGAACTGTTTATAGAGTAGCATCGTGACCATAAAGCACACAACCCTTGGCCCGGGCAAGCTGGACAAATGTGCTGAATGGCAGGTTGTTGACTGTGCAAGACAGAAGTTTACGGATCCATTTAACCTCTGCTATATACTGCTGAGAGTTGGAAAGGCTGACACTAATTGCATGTGCAATTAGCCAATTGATGGAAGAGATTTATGATTTGTGTTGTACTGCCAGCAAAGCAATTAGCCAGTAGGCAGCTTATTTTATAGAGTTGATGCCCAGTTATTCAGTCACTTTCATCTTCAGTCAGCCACTATCATAAGTCATTCTGTAGTTTGATCTAATGCCTGTGGTAGGTCAAAAAGGTGGGAGTCCATATAGCACCAGGTCAGTTTTCATTTAAGAAGCAAGAAGTAAATAAGTCTTCTATCTGAATATTGCATTAGTATTTATCAGAATTAATACATGTCTGAGCTAAAAAAAAATTGTTATTGGTGTATTTGTAGGCTTAAGTTTAATTCTGTATGTTGCTAAGGTTTGTTTTATGGAGTCTGTCCTTTTTTATTAAGTGTCTCACCCTGTCCTGCATTGTGTTGGCCTTGTGTCGGGATTGTCTGTATTGAGTTTAGTAGGAGTTGACATATTGACCTGTAGGTTTGTCTGGGACTCAATTAGGGGTACAACGATAGGATACGATTTCCATGATTCCGATATGATTCAAGGACGATATTTGGCTCATCTAGAGCGATACGATACGATTCAATGATTTGAAATCGATTATTTACCTTGCAAATCGATTTAAGATCGATACACGTCCCCCGTGAAGGACAACTTGCCGAGTACCTATCGATGTGGTTGGACCGTAGGAATATAAATCGATACATCGATGTAGTAGATGGATCGTTACACCCCTAGACTCAATGTTGTTCTTTTTGTCTTGTCTTTTAGACTTAGTTATATTCACTTTGCGACTGCAGAACTGTGTAGAAGAAACTAACAACGTGTACAAATGAGCAAATTTATCTTTTTCGTCTCGAGAGCTGCCACTTCCATGCAGGGAATAGCAGACTTTGATATATTGCTGTCGGAAGTGTTGTACGTGCGAATCCCTTCTCCTCCAGTTTATCTCCAATGACATAAACGTCACTATTTTTGCGGACTTTATTTAGCATATTCTATATGTTCTTTTCGGTTCAGATGTAAAGGTCAGTCCTCTCTCACTAATGTTAACCTGTTGTTTACCTGTCTCCATTTGAACAAATACCTGCACAGGCAGCCTGCGGTTTGGTTCGCTTGGAAACGGTCCAAGACCACCTCTCACAACCGGTTGTTTTGGTTCGCACCAGGGTGTGATTACTGCGCTCACAACTGTGTCAAACTTTTGTGAATACGTTGTACCCCGTCACCCAGAGACTAGCGTTAGCAAAGCATAATAACGAACTCCGGCACTAGCAAACAAGTCGGCTAACCAACACACACTGCAGCACTTCAGCCAACTCTGGTCGAGTGAAGAAAATAACTCGGTCCACAGTTTCATTTGAAAAGCCACAGACGGTGACCTTCATCAAGACCAGTTAGCTTTGCTGCCAGTGGAGTAAGTTTCTGATAATAGCTCCCCCCCTTTCTATTTATTCAATCGAGAATCAGATCCTGACACTATTAGGGTCACAATCTTTTGATTGTGCACCTGAAAATTAGCTGTTTGTTAGCCTTTTAAAACTTTTTCAAGAATGAAAGTACTTAATAAAAAATGCAGTCAATAAAAATGGTAAGATATATAACTATATGACTATAGTACATATCATGTTTTGTTAAATTGCTTGTATTGTAATGAAATAGTTGTTGTGGGTCATGATAGTAGTATATAGCGAGTAACTCTGTCATTCCCTCCCCAGATGCAAATAATGTAATAATTAAGATTATTTCAGGTATTAACAACCTCATCAGAGCTCACATTGCTGGTGAAATAAGCCAAATAAGGGTGTTCACTGTTCATAGTTTTGAAAGGGTAACCGCTAACTGAGCCTACCCAGTGGCAAAGTATTTTCTCCATCACCGACTGGTCACGCACTCTTTGATCTCTCAAAGAAAAGCACTGTGTACAGAAACAGAAGGAGGGATGAGGAATCGGGATACAACATCTGCTTAATCGGACTGTTGTGTAGAGATGAATATTTCAAACCACATTTATTTCTCAGAGGGGAAAAAGTATTCCTTAAAGGTCTGATTGATGATCTCTATTGATAACATTTTGATGTAGACAGAGCTTTTAGAAAGGTGCCGAATAAAAGTATTGCTTTTTGTTAAAAAATATGTTATGATTGTGAATTAATCATTTAAAAAAATTTGATGGGTCCAAAATTAATGTTTTGTTTATCTTTGTGGAAGATATCCGACGTTTGGTTCCCACTTCTAACAAGGCTTGTGAGCCAATAGTAAAACAGTTATCGCCCAGCTTCACTCAGTAACAATCCCAAGTGCTCAGCAAAAAAAGGAGGCTGCCTCTGCCAGGCCTGACATTGGTGTCTCCATCAGGCTGCAGGATACGTGAATATTTACCGTGGCAACAAGTGACAACTGACATTAGCGCACATTAGCTGTCTTAGTTTAATCGTTCGAACAACAATAACCCATAAAATGACAATTCGGCATATTTAAACAAAACCAACAACAACTACCAACAGCCATAGTCCTTACTTTCTTAACCAGGGATGCACCGATCCGACTTTTTTAGTCCCGATACCGATAGCAATACCTGGATTTTGGGTATCAGCCGATATAGAGTACCGATCCGATACTAGTGTTTAATTAGTAGGCTGTATGCTAATGTGTTGTCACCGGTTAGATTGTCAAAATGAGAAAAATAACTCCCTCCCTACTCAAACAATTTATAACGAAGATGAGATTCAGAGGTGATTTAGAAGTGGGTGGCTGACTGAAAATAAGTAGGTATAGACCGTATACCTGCGTATTCCCCGCATTACACCACTGCTTAGATGACAAGTTAAATGTTACCTAAAACTAGATACCATATCCTCAGATTACCATAGATTACGTTACATGAATCTTGAAACCCCACCCCACAAAGTAACCTAAATCTATATCTAATGTATAGCTATATATTGCAAAATGACTTACTCTACTCTACCACAAAAGATTCATCACTTGACATGACTGTCTGAGTCTTACTCCACTCTACCCTAAAATATGAAGGTTGTGCAACAAACTGGCAACCACTTGTTGTGAAGTGGATGCAATCGATCAGGGGAGGGAGACTGCAACATCTAGTGGCTGAATGTTATCAATAGCACCTTTAGTTTAACATTTTAGAAATATCCTTGCTCTTCAATAGATCAATATCACCCTCAGACATGAGAGTGGTATCGATCTTCTCATCTAACTCGAAAAAGCGAATAAGTCTATTTCCCAAAAATATCTAACTATAAAGCAATGAATCTCTGTCTATCTGTGGGTCTGTATGTCCTTCAAGAACCGTTCATCTGATGTACTTCACACAAGGCAGATGTATTGATGGGAAACCAAGGACATCAGTGGTGAATGTGGTGCAATTTGGCCAGATGGTGGCGCTATAACAAAGAACTATACGTATTGGCCTGTAACTTTTGAACCCATAAGGCCTTTGCACACCGAGTCTGTATTTTTCTTTTGCGTTTTTTTTTTTAATTTTAATCCGCCATCTGATAAAAATGGTACGCACAGAAACCTTGCACACTGAGTCTGATGGGTTTTATTGTTCTATTTGTTGTGAAAATTCGCAGTACAACACAAAACTGAATTACTTACGTGGATGCAATGGATGGAACTACTCCTAAACTGGGCTAATGAATGAATGACCTTAGCAAGAAGCTATCGTTTAGCTGCCTAGAACACAATCACTGCTGTCTAATCTTTCGTACATCCTTTGTTTTGCAACCATCCCTGATTCTAAGCTGTTCTTTAAATGATGCATCTCTGTATACTTTTTATACTATACTTGTATCGTAAGTTTGCACGGACGGTGGCTCTGAGTGGTCAAACAACCCTCTTTTGCTTTTTGATGGATGTGAAGAAACGCACAAATTGAACCTGTTCCGAAAACTTAAATGACGGACGAAAGTTTCGGAGTCGATGTGTAAACTTGATTGACACAACATGAGGTTGTATTTATTTTTAAACGTTCGACGATTTTGGACAAAAAATACAGACTTGGTGTGCAAAGGCCTTAAGTCTCATTCTTTTTTCCCCGGATTTTGTGGGTCCTTTGAATTGTGCCCAATTCTGATTTTTTTTGCTACTACTCCTACAAATTTAGAGCAATCGTCTCCAAATTTGGTACAGAACAACTTTTTGGGGATTGTTGATGTTCCATACAGTTTATTGCTGGCCCTCAAAGTTAGCTCAAATGCTGTGAGCAGGGCTTACTTTACGAAAAAAATGTCATATCTCCTGAAATTTTTGTGCTATTGCAACCACATTTGGTGGACATGTGCAGATATGTCTGAGGACATGGCAAATTTGGAGCCATTTGGCCAACAGCTGGCGCCCTAGCAGCACCATCATCTAACTATAAAGGAAGGAATCTCTGTCTGTTGTGTATGTATGAACTGTATGTATGACTGCCCTTCACATATCTCGTTCATCCAATCAACACCTCGGGTGCAAGCTAGGGTTGGGTGTTTGAACGAATAAATTGGCAATTGGCTGAGCCTACGCAAATATATTGGCAATCACCGGTTGTTGGGCTGACAATGGCCGGTTTGAAAATGTTCACATATCGCCCAACCCTAGTATAAGCTGCCATACCGCTGTTCTCGGCAACGTTGCAAGCAGCACTTCTGGGGGCCAAGCAATCGGCCTGTTCCAGATGGGTACACGTTCGGAACGGGCACTGCAATAGTTCCTTTCATATTAAGACTTGTATGGAAAGATGCTTCCTTCTCATTTTGCACTCAATTGTTCCATTTCATATTATGTTAGGCTTTCATTGTACATTATAGTGCATGTTGCTTGTAACCAAACAGGGTCTGAAATTAGCACCCGCCAAATGCGGGTAAATTGTTGGCAGTGGCAGGTGAAATCATCAGGCCATCTGCCCCTTTGGCAGGCAGGGAAAACACTAGTGATGGAAATAGAGAACTGTCGCTGTCCGATTCCTTGGCATCTCATGCCTCCGTGACTTATCGATTCCTCTTATTGATGTTTCCAACAGTTACACATGCACAATGACGCATACGCACACTGTATCATGTTTCAGTTTCTCTGGGACCGGAGACACAGCGGGAAAAAAAAGCGCTCAAAAGCATGGCGCTACTACTAATAAACCTGAGGGGCGAACCCTATTTTTCCCCTGATAATGCTACACTGTGAACGGTTTGCTGCTTCGGGTCATTGAAAGCCCGTTGAATAACGGATCTGTGAGTTTGAAGGTTTTTATCAGGCACCAAAACTTTGCACAGCGGTATATATTGTGAGGAAGAAATGAACAATTCTGAAAAGTTATCACAGCAGTAATATTATCGCCTGTGGTGTGATTGACAGGTAAACGGGAGAGTTGCCCTATTTATTTCCCAAATTAATGTAGCAGGAATGTGTGCTTGCATGTATTTGATTTGCTAACAAGATGAGATCACTCTGCATTTTGGCAAAAGTTGAGCCAGGCTCTACTTTGTTGACTGGACTACACTGTGTTGTTTTGCCGATGCCCGCTGCACTAGTACTCCACAGTGTTGGTCACGTTGAAATGAAGAGAGACCTGGGTGTTTTTTTCATGCAGTGCTAATGTCTTTTTAAACACAATACTCCGTCTAACCGGTTTGAATGACATGAAGGGATCACAAGGGACATTTTTGACTCCCTGGGGAAGGAAATGGTTGTCTGCTTACAGCTTTTATTAAATGTTATCACCTACTTGCATGATTTAAAGGGTTAAATTGTGGCTTCAGTTAAACATTAAGCAGCACAACTGTTGTGGAGTCTCAGACTTTGCATCAGCAGCCATTTGAAAACATATCGTATATATTTTCACACTGAACCAAATTCTGTCCAAATAAACAACAATAAATTTAAGGTGCGGAGATGCACACATTCTCCACAGCTCAACCGGCCCACACACTCGTCTCTGTGTAGAGAGCCTTCACCGGCTGGGTTGTGACTGTTTCAGCTAAGAACGGCGGAGGGTTGGTGTGTGTGTGTAGGAGTGATTGTGTTGCTCTGCAGTCTGCTGGAGCTGTTGGCCCATCCCCCACCCATGCTGACTGCCTGGCTGTGTAGTAAGCTCCACCGCTCTGCTCTGCTTCGCTTCTCTCTCATATAACACACTCACTCATCACTCTTGTAGAGGAAGTGATAGTTTAAAGCGTGGCGTCCTAGTGCCTTTCCACAAGTACTGAGATGTTTGATAAGATTGGTGTGCATGCAACCTCTTGAGACAATAGTGTTCATGTTTAACCTAGAAAAGTGAACCCCCATAAGCACTGCGAAAGTGTCATTTTCAACCAGAATAATGCATTTAGGATCTGAGATATGCTGTTGAAGTCCTTTTTATTTTGATGATTCAAGACACAAATGTTCCACCTTTAGCAAGGGGAATGTGTTATCTTGCATTGTCCCCATAGATTCTTTACAAGTGTTTAGAATATCTCAAACTCGTTGTCATTGAATTCAGTAACTCTTTAATAATATAGGATCATGTGTGCTCTAGGGGTGGAACAGTACGTGTGTTCATCCCGTACAGGACGTTCGGTTCGGTATGCGTCTTCTGTTCAGTACACTCTGTAACCTAAACTGACAAAAAAGTCTATTCATTTCTACTACTCGCATGCTCGGAAAATAAATTCTGGAGTGCAAGTTTCATTCGGAAAGTTTTGGCAGTGCACTCGTTGTTGTCAGCTGTAGCATGCTAGTCGGCTTAGCTCGGTTTGCCAAGCTGAATGGGCAACGATTTGTGTCGAATTGTATGACGGTATTGTTAAAGTGAAGTCTTGTATATTTGTGGATACACTTCAACCATTTCATTTCCAAAGGCATCACCCGAATGTGTCATTTAGCGGAACGGCGAGTCTTCAGATTCAGACCGTGCCAAAGTAACTAATGATATAAGAGAGTTTATTGCTGCATATATGTGACCACCCTTGATCGTAGATAATACAGAATTAAAGCATATGGTCAAAGTGCTTGAGCCACGCTACAATGTGCCTTCACGTGTGTATTTAACTCAGTCCGTTGTACCTGCCCTGTATAAACGAGCACAAGCTGCAGTTCAGTTCAGGAATTATCAACAGGGCGATGACTTATGATGGAGCAATACATTTACATTACAGAATGCAAAATCATGCTACCGCCAGCCGCCGTCAGACTTCCGTTACTCCTGAAGTAGTGTTATTATGGTAAGGATGGCCTCTGAGCGAGGCTAATCACCACGGTTTTGCACTTGGCGGCTCACGTTGTTACCACAGTCTTGGAAAGGGAGGGCGAAGACCACTCAGTTGGTTGCAGTCTGCAACCATACTGCTAGATGCCACTAAATCCTGCACACGGGCCCTCTAATATTCAATTAATTGTGCAGCCCTAGTGCATGGGGGGAAAATTATTTTTTTGGTGCTGGGTGTCGTGTGAACTGCAATACCAGCTGTGGCCATTATGCTAAATCACTTCTCAGCCTAGCACTGTTTTGTGTGCTAAGGTGCTATATAATATATAAAGTTACTTACAATTAATGACAGCCAGCATTATTTGCCCCTATCTCAGTGCCGTTTTGCTGGTGCACAAACCTCACATATAAGTCCTGCTGTCAAAATTTCGGTATGTTGTGCTGGAGATGAGAAGAGGCTGTCGAAACCTTCTGCCTTAACAACTCCATAGATACTTTACTCCATGGATGAAATTGTGTAGATTACACCAGACAAAGCACTACAGGAATCCATCAAACTAAAGCTGTGATGCAGGCCATATTTTCTTAATGGAGAACTGTCAAACATTCATATTGATTTACTAATATTAATTGAGGCCTGCCCAGGATGTTTCCCTTCTCACCTCCGCCCTTGTCGCTGTGTTTCACAGATGGTGGTGAAAACCTACATGGACATGGACCAAGACTCTGAAGAGGAGAAGCAGCAGTATCTCGGCCTGGCGCTCCACCTCGCCTCAGAGTTCTTCCTCAGGAACCCCAATAAAGACGTAAGGCTACTGGTGGCCTGCTGCCTGGCTGACATCTTCAGGATCTATGCTCCCGAGGCTCCCTACACCTCCCACGACAAACTCAAGGTTAGGAACTGACCCTTGATATAAAATCCTCTATCAATTGATTAAGCACTGTCCTCAAGGGAATAGTTTTCAAAAGCAATCCAAACTTTTCAATTTTGCTGATTACACCGGTTGAATTCACAGCTGTCTGCAGATTTTATGAGCTGTAGTTGACACACGGACATGAGCAAAATAAAATAAAGAGTAACTCTATTATGTTACAAAATAATGTTATAAAATGTTACATAATCTGGGAGAGAGAACCCCGATTGCCTCTCTAAATCATCAATTCATTCAGGCTCATCTTTTGGCTATCCCATGAAAAAATTAGGGGTGGGAAAAATTGATTCACCTATGTATCACGTTTTTGTTTTTTTTTACAATTCTGAAATCAATTTTGTTTAATGCCAGAATCTTTGTCAGCATATTTGCTTCATTTGAGTCTATGCGTAGGTAGAAGGAAGTTACCATTTTTATTGTTGTAGTCAGAGAAACATGACGTCATATCCGTTCTGTACCCGTCAACCAAAACGAACAGCAATGAGCCGAAACAACAAAGCCGAAAACAGCGGAGGTTCCTCGTGGATACAACTTGAACCCTCACATTTTAAATCCAGAGTGGTAAACGCTATACAGTACAGTAAAGTATGGAAAGTCTTTGGGTTTCACACATTGCCAGGAAAAACAGAGCTAGACATGATGGCTAAAACTGCATGCTAACTCTATCATGGACAGGAAACGTCCTGTTATTACAGTACTGTGCGGTCAAGCCAACCATCACGCTCATCTCCGTGGTCAAATCAGCCGACGCTACAACTGTAGAGCGCCGATATACTGACATTTATGTTAAATGCATTCAAACTGAGCTGACCATAGATGTTGAAAAGAGAACGGAGCTGACTGGAGAGCTAGCGACGAACTTCGCGAAGTTAACGAAGTATACATATGTGACTACGTCCAGTTTTCAAAATAAGGTGTTAACAAAAGGAACTGAATACAAAATACATATATGGAAATAAGATCGATTGGATTATATTCACCAGAAGTATAAATCATGACATGTCCCTTATAAATTAAAAGAAAATACGGCTAATTTGTGTGTCTAATTTTTTTCCCATGGTCTAGTATTAAAAAAGTTAACAAAAATTGTAATATCAAATCACAATACTTGTAGAATCGCAATACATATCATATCGGCACCCAAGTATCGTGATAGTATCGAATACTATATCGAAACTTTCGGTCTGAGAGACATTGGTAACTTTGCAGCAGGATTACTACATCAAAGTGCCATCTAGATCTAAGAAGTGTTAAGAAGTGTTTCCTGCAAAACCACACTGAACATCACTGTGCGATTTCCTGAGGTGATTTGGCAGACTTTGCAAACCACTCCACTTTCCAGGAAACGTATTTTCTTTTTTGAGCACTTACCAATACTTGCATGAAAACAATTAACTCAGAAGAAACAAATCACCGGCACTCACAGATAAAGAGTCTTTTTGGTTTATTCTGGGCAATCAAACGAACGCGTTTCAGCTATAAGCCGTCATCAGCGTCAACAATTAACTCAGTCACATGCTCAAGTGTTTTCCTGTCTTGTCTCCAGGACATCTTCCTGTTCATCACCAGACAGCTGAAGGGACTGGAAGACACTAAGAGCCCTCAGTTCAACAGATACTTCTACCTGCTGGAGGTAAGGCGCTTATGTGGTAGAAAAACCTTGAGGGGCTAAACTTGTATTGTGTTTTGTCAATTGTGGTTCAAGGGACAGTTCATCAAACTTCTGATGAAGGAATAACGTGTCTTTATGTGTTTCTGTAGAACCTGGCGTGGGTGAAGTCATACAACATATGCTTTGAACTGGAGGACTGCAACGAGATCTTCATCCAGCTTTTCAAAACGCTCTTCTCTGTCATCAAGTAAGGCCCTTGTTATCTGCTGCTGTGTCCTTTTGTGAAAAAATCTCTTCATATTTTCACATTCACATAGTTTTTTCTCTACTTTCCTTAATATCGCAGTTCATCAGACCTTTTTCATATTCCAGCACACTCCTACAGGGCTCCAAACTAACTTTTTTCACCATCCTCCCGGAACCGTCCCCAAATACAACCTAAGCCGTCCCCAAATGAATTATCATTAGTTAATCATTCAAAGTGACCTTTAACATAAATCAAACATCAATTGTGGTTTATTTTTGTCCATAAATGTATTATTTATCCAAAACTTTTTTTATATTTTAAAAAGTCATTTAATATTTTGTTTTTTTAATTTATAATTTGCATGTTTGTTTTGATATTAATGTTAATAAAGCAGATAAGTTAAATTAAAATATTTTGCGTGCGTGCGCTTATTTTGTCACGGTTTAATAATAACGGTGCGCTACACAAAACGTGCACTCATTTTCATCGTCGTTCATTCTAATGTAATTGGTATTTTTCTTTCAACTCTCGTCCCAAATTCGTTCCAAAATTAATTTTCATCCTCCCTGATCATATTTTTTTCGGCCCCGGGACGACGAGACGTCCTTAAGCTCGAGCCCTGGTCCTACTGGTAGCTCTTGAATCTGTCACATGTATAGATAAGCTCCATTTTTACTCCCTTTTTAACATGTTTAATTTACCCAGAAACATGCAGACTGATGGATGTAATCCCAGTTACCTCTAAGACCCATTTTAACACCAGATGTAGAGGGGGGGTTACAATGAGTAGTCACTCTTTGTTTTTTATTTATTATTGTTTCGGTTTTTCTTAAATTTGCGTCTCTTTCTCCACAGTAACAGCCATAACCAGAAGGTGCAGATGCACATGATAGACCTGATGAGCTCCATCATCATGGAGGGCGACGGAGTCACACAGGAGCTGCTGGATACCATCCTCATAAACCTCATCCCTGCACACAAGGTGGGGCACTCACAAACACATTCATGTGTATCATCTAGTCATAATGTCATTTATTTTTTATTTTTTATTGTTTATTGTTTAGAAAGATCTTCAGATATAATTATGCAACTGTTGTCATATTTGTATTTTTGTCTTTATTTTTCAAATACAAAATATAATTTGGATATTAATTAATGGATGAAAAACAGACACAAAACTCTGGATAAAATCAGTGTTGAGATTCTCCCCCTGTTGTCACTGACATTTTGAATCAGAAATGGAGGAAAAAATATTGTAGCTGTCTGTGGGAACCCAGAGCTACGATAGTACCTAATATTTGTACAGAGACCAGACGAAACTCTGTGTATAAACCATACACTGTCTATGGTATAATATTATAGAGATTATGTTGAGTGTTGATGGAGCAGCTGCATAGCCTGGCACGATCGATCCAAACTCCATTGAGAAAACAAGCATTTTAAAGGTTGTTTGCTTGTCGTCTTGTGGACAGACCTGACAAAACATGAATTTAGACTTTTTACAAATCGGCATCTTTATGTAGTTATTATGGCATCCTTTTGATCCATTTATTGCAATTAAATTACAGCACAATCTGTTTGTTTTGGGTTCATACCGCTGTAGCAGCGTGTGGCTTGCTAGATATAGTGAATACAGCTTGGTGAAATTCACAGAGCGCCGTTCTGATGAGGTTATGAACCCAGACATGGTTTTTCCGACGTATCTGGGACTTCCACAAAATGTACAAAGCAGCAATAGTGGTTATTTTGGCCATGGTTGATGAAACACTGTTGGTATCTACAGGGAGGGAAAACCCTCCTCCTCTCCGGCGCGTCTAGCACGAGTGATGCGAATGAACACAAATGATCCCAGCGGTCAAACTCGAAACCTATTCTGAGCTGTGCTCACTACAAGAGGACCCTTATTACTCTGAGCTAAGATGAATAGTGTCTTTTTGGAGCAAGAACAGCTTCTTTTTTTCTCTCGAGGAAAATCTGTTTTAAAATTGCCAGCAGTGAGCCTTGCATATTTTTCAACCCCTGTCAGCTGATATCATATTTGACAAGCTTGAAGTTCTGTGTATCAGTAAATGTTTGAGTAATCATTCAGTTAAACTAACTAATCAATGTTTAACTTTCCTTCGAACAGAATCTGAACAAGCAAGCGTACGATCTTGCCAAGACTCTGCTGAAGAGGACCGTCCAGACCATCGAGACGTGCATTGCTAACGTGAGTAGCGCTACTTATTTCAGTTTGACTCTCGTCCTCAGACTCTGTCTGCATAAATTGATGTAAGTATTGATCAAACACTGTTCTTTTCCTTCCTCAGTTCTTCAATCAGGTTTTAGTGATGGGCAAGTCATCCGTCAGCGACCTATCGGAGCACGTCTTTGACCTCATCCAGGAACTGTTTGCCATCGACCCTATGCTGCTTACCTCTGTCATGCCACAGCTGGAATTCAAACTTAAGGTTAATACAACACATCCAGTCAAAATGATAACCGTACATCTCACCACAGATCACATAGGATTAGTTTTTGCTCAAAACATTAACATCGATCAAACTATAGATGGTGTCTATTTTGTAGGAGTGATGTAACTTTGTGTTGTCATTGTTGTAGGGCAGTATTAATGGTTAATGGGCAAACTGCCAGATTTTAAAGCTTGCGCACTCTGTGTCTCAGCCTGTGTTTCAGTAGTGTAGGATAATGCCCATCATCATGTGAGTTATCTTGGTGAAACAACCTTTACCCAGACAACCCAGGACACTCATGCTTTTAAACAACAAATGCAGGAATGTCAAAAAAAAAACACCCAATGTTTTGTTTTTTTAAGAGCAACCTTTGCCATATTGTTAAGGCAAATTGTCGATGAGGCTCACAGGCTTGTGCCTGAATACATCCATTAGCTGTACCTGCTCATCGTTAGAGAGGTGCTGCAGCCAATCCCAGCTGACATTGGGCGAGAGGCGGGGTAAACCCTGGACAGGTCGCCAGTCAATCACAGGCGCACATTCATGGTCACATTTACACCTACAGGAAATCTAGAGTTGCCAATCAACCTAACCTGCATGTTTTTGGTCCACTGTAACAAATATGAATATGTATCAGTTTGGATGTTGTTTTTCTGATTCTGTTGAAGCTCCCCAGTTCTGTATGCAAACGTGCTGCATGTTGTTCAGGTATCGGATCAGAGTACAAGATGGGGATGCTTGACAGTTTGTCTCACTGTTTTGTTTGCATCAGGAGAGTGAGCAGGACAAGAGTAACATTATTATTAGTTTGAAAAAGAGCCTAAAAAAGGCAACTTGTATTTTACATGTGTTTTGTGTTTGCAGAGCAATGATGGCGAGGAGCGTCTAGCTGTTGTGCGGTTGCTAGCTAAGTTGTTTGGCGCCAAAGACTCAGAGCTGGCCTCACAGAACAGGCCGCTGTGGCAGTGCTTCCTAGGACGGTGAGTTACGTGAACACTATGCAGACACACACGCACACACAAAGTGATGCTTTAAACTAGGGCTGTCAACGAATACTCTGAATTCGAATATATATTTGAATAGTACAAAAAAACCTATTCTAATATGAAAATTAGTATTCGATTTTGGGAAAAAAGCAGCACTACCGCGGCTGTCTGCCTCAGGATGGGAGTCACACAACATCACTTTCATTAACTGAAAATGAAATGTAACTTTAGGTCACTCTCTCTGCGGCAGAGAACTCAGCCGCAGAGAGAGTGACACTGTGTCCTAACAGCAAGCGTTGCATTACGTTATGTGGTAAGCCCCTAAGTTGCAAAACTCTCATGAGATGGTTAAGGTTAGGCATTGGTCTCGAATGGTTAGGGTTAGGATAGGATGTCGGGCAGTGAGTCTCGCGAGAGTTTTCGCTCATTTTCGCTCGTTTTCACAACTTGGGGATTACCTTTTAGACGCAGCCACATCATGTAAACAAACCACGTACCTATCAGCTGTGCGTTTGAGATCATTCTCGAGATCAAGACATAACCACTGCATTTTGCTAGCTTTTGATGTTTGTACTTTCTAAACAAAAAAACCCACACATTTTATATTATGATATTTACTGGAAATGACTTACAATATAGCCAACAGCTAGTAGGAGACTATAGGCGATCTCCTGGTGGTCTCCCTCCAGCCAGCTGCCTCCTTATTTAGGTTTTTGTAGTGAAATGAGGAGGTATTGTATCGATAACTCCTCATTTCAACCTCACCAATCAGCAGTTCTTTGTCCATTGTGGTGCTTTCAAATCAAGTGACAGGAATAAATAGAAACAGGGCGTCCGACAAAAGTTCAGCTCAAAACGGCGGGCTGCACAGTGCTGCGTCGCTCGTGGACAGTTAGGACACGGTGTCATGGACATTATGTGCAAAAATAGACATTTGAATTGTTCGAACCTGTGTGGGTTTTTGTAATTGAGTAATTTTTGGCCCATTTTGATAGCCCTCCTTTTAAACTGACCTCATCCAGGAACTGAAGAGAGTGAGTGGGAGTGAGTCCTCTTAGTAACATTTCATTTGTATTTCCTCATCAGTCACTGGTTCGCTCTCTTGCTTTCTCAGACTATGATGCATAATTCAGTTGATTTCATTATGCATAACTGATGTTTTTCTCCAGGTTCAATGACATCCACGTTCCAGTTAGGCTAGAGTGTGTAAAGTTCGCCAGCCACTGCCTCATGAACCACCCAGACCTGGCCAGAGACCTGACAGGTGGGCTTGTGTTTTCTTCACTTCTAATTCACTCCTTTAATTTCACGTTATGCTATGAACAAAAATGTGGTTACATGTCCTTCTCTTTATTGTCCAATCAGAGTATTTGAAGGTGCGTTCCCATGACCCAGAGGAAGCCATCCGTCACGATGTCATTGTCACCATCATCAACGCCGGGAAGAAAGACCTCAACTTGGTCAATGACCAGCTGTTGGGCTTCGTACGAGAGAGGACCTTAGACAAGAGGGTGAGACACACATGCACTCTCATGTGGTGCAGATGTTGTTACAGGCGTGTGGGAAATGAATCGCATGTCATTTTGGGTAGTCGTAGTAGCAGGTGGATATATCGATTTGGCTTTCTGTCATTCAAAGTTTTAATTTGCTTATGACTGAGTGTCAATGTCATGATGTAAATTGACTTTCCTCATCTTCGTTTAATTCTGTCCACCCTGATCTGTTTTTCTCCCCTCCCCTCCCCTTACAGTGGCGTGTGCGTAAAGAGGCCATGATGGGTCTTGCTCAGCTTTTTAAGAAATACTGTCTGCACCATGAGGCCGGGAAAGAGTCTGCCCTGAAGATCAGCTGGATCAAAGACAAACTGCTGCACATCTACTACCAGAACAGCATTGATGACAAGTGAGCATATATACACAGATTTGGGACGTCACAGTAACCGATACTTCGGTATCAAGTCGATGCCAACATTCTAAAAACGTGACAGCACTCGTTTTTCTACAGTACCGTAAGTACCGTAAGTACCGTCAGGGCTCGAGACTAACATCGCCCCGGCGTCCCAGGGATGATAGAAAATGTGTTTGGGACGCAGTAAACTCACTATCGGCGCACCCTATTTTTTGCCTGATAATGCTACATTGTGAACAACAAATCTGTGTTGAAACCCAATTTCGACTCGGAAGGCGTCATTGATTTACATTAAGATACGTTCAGGCTCTATTCTGTTTTAACAAAGTGGTGGTTATAGCTTATTTGTTTTCTTTTAGTGCTCTGGTGAGGCTCTATTCAGTAAAAATGAGTATTGGGCGAAGGTTATAACGTTATCATGATGTGTTCGAATGTAATCTTGTAAAATGTAGTTTTTGGTGAGAAACTTGAATAAAATCAGTTGTTTGAAGGAGATGTTTTCACAGCAATATAAAATAGATATTAGAGAGAGAATTATGACCTGTTTAACTTTCTATCAAAAACCAGTATGCAAACGGTGAAGGAGTGCATGTTGAAGTACATGGGATTAATTGTTTTACTTTTGTTTTTTACTGTGGTATTGAATTGGGTATTCAGAATCATGGAATTTCACTGGTATTGGTGTTGACTACTAAGTCTCTGGTATCGTGACATCCCTACCACAGATATATAAATAGTTTAATGTTGAAAAGAACAGCACAGCTGTGTCTCAACCCTTGACAACAGTACTTAAGTGGAGGTTGCCATGAGACACAGCATAAATGTTAAGAGAAACAACTGCTATAACCAACTAACTTGTCTTCTAAAAGCTTGAAGTACTTTGTCTGTTGTATAATACATTTCTTTGGAACCTGCTTTTGAGACTTGGATTAACAGACTATAGTAAATATGCCGAAATACTGCATTCAAGTTTATTAGTACACTGAATGACTGTAATTTCCATTCTCTCTGTTTTCACACAATTCACGTAAACTCTCCTTTCTTTAGGTTATTAGTAGAGAAGATCTTCGCTCAGTACATGGTGCCTCACAGTCTTGACACAGAGGAGAAGATGAAGTGTCTGTACTACCTGTACGCCTGCCTGGACACAAACGCTGTCAAGTTAGTAAACCTGCAATATTTCCTCTCTTCTAAGCAAAAACACATTTTCAAATTGTACACATGAATACTGACCTGTATGTTCTTAATGTATGCTTGCTAGGGCTGTCCAGAATACCATTTTTTGTGCTCCAGAGCTTCAGTAGTAATCACTGGCGAATATTCAAAGCTTCGGCCGGGGTGGGGGGGATGCGCAGTACTGTCATGATTGGAAGAATGCTTTAACCTCTTGGTCATTAAAGCAGCACAATTCCTCTGTCACACAACAGAGGCTTCCCCCACACATGCTTTTACGAACAAAAATGTGTCTTGATGAGTCCACACACGCCTCTGTCCATGCTCAGCGTCTTGCAGGCCCTCTCCCCCTAAACGGCGCTGTTTTGAGGCAGCTGCGTCTGCACTAAGCGTCTCCTCTCCTCATCCCTCTGTGTGCGAGTGTAGACTCACCTCAAAGTCACGTTAACAGGCCCTCTCGCCCTAAACGGTGGCATTTTGAGGTTGCTGTCTCCGTGTATTAGGCACCGACCCCGGCAGTGCCCGGCTGCAAGCCCGTGCGTATTGCAGCCTGCAGAGGCTTCCTCTTGGCTCTTTCGGCCCGAGCCTCCCATGGGTTCCGCTCCGACATGAGCAGCGGCGACGAGGCAGAGCCAGAGCGCTTTGCTCGTCTCCATGACGTGACTCAGGAAGGACTCAGCCAGACATTTCTCCGTTCTCGACTGAGATGGACGGCATAGCGCTGCAACATGTGTCTTTAGGTTTAATTAAAGGCATTCATTTTTAAGAATTCTGTTTTTCAACAGTATTGTTGTTTGTATTATGTATTATTATTGTTATTTATTATTGAATAAGAAGCATTTTCCAAAAGGTTTGGTGTGTTTTATGCATGATTGTAATCCCAAGGGGTTAAACCAAAAACAACAACAAATATCCGAATACTAAAATTGAAAATGTATTACCTACCCAATGAATGAATAACCGGTCCAGCCCTAATGCTCGCTATAAACACAGTTCTTTAGAAAATACAAAACTGCACAATGGCAAGCAAACCCGTATCTACAAACAACATGAAAACAAACGACACACTAATAGTTCAACATGTCCAAATCACAAGAACAGTATATTGATTGTGCCCTCTCACCTGTTTCTTGTCTCTCTTTGTGTATTCTTTGCTCTCAGGGCCCTGAACGAGATGTGGAAGTGTCAGAACATGCTCAGGAGCCTCGTCAAAGAGCTGCTTGACCTCCACAAGCTGCCAGTGGTATGTTGACACATATTCGCATACAAAACTAACCATCTCCTCCGTGTCTTTTGATGCGAAACATATCTGACATTTTTCTCTCTCTTTCCCCCGGTAGTCCGAGGCCAATAACACAGCCATGTTTGGGAAGCTGATGAGTATTGCCAGTAAGTTGGAAACCACGTGTAAAATACACTTTCAATCCACACGCTCTTAAAAATGGTAAAGGTCCATTTCACTTAACGTGACCGACATCGTAATTCTTCTTCTATGTTCACAGAGAATCTGCCAGATGCTGGAAAGGCCCAGGACTTCATGAAAAAGTTCAACCAGGTTCTGGGTGAGGACGAGAAGCTCAGAGTCCAGCTGGAGGTGCTCATCAGCCCGACCTGCTCCTGCAAACAGGCAGAGATCTGTGTGGTGAGAGGAACACTCATCCATTTAGCATACACACTCACTCACAGACAGGCTGCCAGTCTCATTCTCTAGAGTCGACGGTGCGGGACACACAGCAAAAACTGGGCCGACGGGCGCTCACCAACGGCCCGAAATTGGTGGTCAGGGCCTTTAGAGAGAGAAGAAAATTGGTAGTGGTAGTTTTCCTTCAACCTTTGTTTAAATCTCGAGGAATCATTGAGGGCATGCCCTCATTTTCAATGATGTCGAGAGTACAATAAAACTGAATAAATACACACAAGAACACAATTAACGAGTTAACAAGAAGCAAACAGCCAGACAACAGAACACGGAGTAGTTTGTTTGTAGTTTCTAGTTACTGAAAAAGCTTACTTTTATCTATATTTTCAAGGTGCAGTCACTTAAAAATGACGTAATTTTTTATTTTGCAGTAGCAGGAAATGTCGTGCTATAAAAGGGAAAGCTTCTACAAGTACAGCATTAATCAACACCTAATCAATACTTGATCCCTGGTTTACTATAACGGAGCAAACCATGCAGCCTCTATAGTGTTTGTAGCTATCACATTATTATTAAAGACATCAAGATCACCAGTCACACTCATGTGTTTGAGTTTTAGTTAATGGAAGGTACGTTTTAGGAAGGTTGTGCTAGATTAAGTAATACAAACCATGCCGCAAATCTGCATGTAGATATATACGCACAAATCAATGAATGTTGGTATTAACAGTGTACTGTTTGTAATGTGTGCAGAGGGAGATCACTCGGAAGTTGACGTTCCCCAAACAGCCCACCAACCCGTTCCTGGAGATGGTTAAGTTCCTGCTGGAGCGCATCGCCCCCGTCCACATCGACTCTGAGGCCATCAGGTCAGAAATATTCCTGTCATGTTGTGGCTGGGTCTTATCCTCTAAATTTCACAACAGGCCAAAAATATAAAAACATATTCAAGTCTAAATTCTAATACTAAGAAAATGGATTAGTGTACATTTTGCTTCAAATTGAAAGAGCATTGTAAATATTGTTCTAACAGATTTAAGTGTGTTTTCGTACAGAACACAAAAATCGGCAGTCATACCACCAGCAGACTGCTGTCTCTGTGTTATGGAGCTTCAGGTTCTCCCTGTGTCTCTGTGTCATTGTGTAATACCATTAACAGACTGTTCTCATTCACTGAGACACCTAGTGGCGGCGAGGTGTACCTGCGGGCCTTAGACACTTAAACAGGTTTAACCCTTTCTGCTTCGTGGAAAAACACCATGAGAGAGGAAACACACACACTGAAAGACTTCTAGTGCTGAAATTAGGCAGTGTAACACTTTCTGTTGTGTTTAATGCTTGCTATTGTGTTGTCCTAAGATATCCAAAAGTGCTTCAGTTTGTCATGTAACGCACATTTAGATTATTTTAACAAAGTGGTGGTAATAATAGCTCATTAATTGTTTTCTTTTAGTGCACTGGTGAAGCTGCTGAACAAGTCCATTGAAGGCACGGCTGACGACGATGAGGAGGGCGTTACTCCTGATACAGCCATCCGCTCTGGCCTGGAGCTACTCAAGGTGCATAACAAGGACTAAGCATGCTGTAATAGATGGAAGCCAATGCCCAAAATGCCACGAGTGTGTGATTAGTAGTAAACAGTGGCTTAAACATGCTAAATAGTAGCCGTGCTTCCATTCACATATTTTTGTGTGCATTAGAGCTGCAATGATTAATTGATTAGTTGTCAACTATTAAATTTGTCGCTAACTATTTTGATAATCGATAATTGGTTTGAGGTGGTTTTTGCCTTTGTCAAAAAAAGAGTTGTTGCTCTAAATGGATTATGGAAACATCTTTGCCTAATAAATTCTGACGTAGTGAACACTTAACTCACATGACTGATCAGCTGTTTATGCTGTTGGCGTCTTCCCGGATATTCCCATAGCGTGCGAAAGCCTGGCTTTGTCTCCGGACAGCATGAAACATGGCCATACGAGCTGACATGAAAGAACAATTAAAACTTGCCCAGTTGAAACAAATTCATGAAGACCTCTCTCCATTTTTTCTCCCGTACACAGATGGGTTAGATGCCCTAGGCGACTTGATTTGTTTCTGGCACCAATTTCTGACCAAACTACGCTGTAGCTGAGTTTATTCGCTTTAAACCTGTGGATTGAAACGCGCCTTATTCGCATTTCTTTTTTTTTTGCGACATTTCAAAATTTTGCCTAAAATTTGCTTGACATTAAATGGAAACAGGGCTACTGTTACGGTCTTTTAAGGCTGGATTGTGCATTTTTGCAACAAATTAATGTTAGAAAGTAAATAATTTCTACTCCTTCACTTTCACTCCTACTAGGTCCTGTCGTTCACCCACCCCACAGCGTTCCACTCGGCAGAAACCTACGAGTCTCTGCTGCAGTGTTTGAAGATGGAGGATGAAAAAGTGGCCGAGGCAGCCATCCAGATATTCAGAAACACAGGGCAGAAGATCGAGACAGAGCTACAACAGATAAGATCGTAAGTGAGAAATTATATTATATACTTAAAAGTGCAAATGAAAAATTCAAACAGTAGACATTTTTATTGGACAGTAGTCTGGGCAAAGGGTCCACACTTTTGGCATTAGCCATACTGGTCTACATCTGGATTGAATGAAAGAAATAATCTGCATTGTGCAAGTCTTTCTAATGTCTGTTCCTATGTGTCCATCAGGACTCTGATTCCCGTCCTGCATCAGAAAGCCAAGCGGGGAACTCCTCACCAGGCCAAGCAGGCTGTCCACTGCATCCATGCCATCTTTAACAACAAGGAAGTGCAGCTGGCACAGATTTTTGAGGTAGTGGATCATTTCCTAACTTACTGATTTGCTGGGATGCACCTTGTATTACAGATAGACAACAATGTTTTAGTATGTTTTTATGTATTTTAACTTGAATTATACATCATTGTCTTGTCTCCTGTTTTTCTGACCTGTATTAGGGCTGGGCGATATGGAGAAAATCAAATATCACAATATTTTTGTCCAAATCCCTTGATATCGATATTGCAACAGCATTGTAGGGTTGACTATTGGTGTTTTTACAAAATATTTACACAATGAGATTTTTGATGAATAATCATCAGTAAAAATAATCATCAGTAATGTGGATATAATGACTAAGTGGGTAAAGTCAAATAATAGAACAGCTAGAGCAGTCTGGTATGTTCAGAAATGTACATCAGTTTACTGTAATGCAGCCTTGAAAACCAGGAAAAGACAACACTAATGCCATATTACAATGTCCAAAATCAAAGACGATATCGAGTCTCACATCACAATATCGATATAATATCAATATATTGCCCAGCCCTACCCTGTATGTCGTCTTCTTCTTGAACTGACATTTCTTTGTTGGGATGCACTCACACTGTTTTTTTTCTCCTTCACCTCCAGCCTCTGTCACGTAGTCTGAATGCAGACGTCCCAGAGCAGCTCATTACTCCCCTCGTGTCCCTGGGCCACATCTCCATGCTGGCCCCAGATCAGTTTGCTTCACCAATGAAGTCTATCGTGGCTAACTTCATTGTCAAGGACTTGCTCATGAATGACAGGGTGCGTGGAGATCAAACTGTGTACTGAAACACACATAATTGCACACTTCTTATTTCTATTTACCTATTTGATAGGGACAGTGCACACCTTCTTAGTTGTACCAAAGATAGCTGTAAGCTTATTTACATCTGTAGTCCCAGGGCAGGAAACGGATATCTCTGTTAAGAAAATTAACACTGTAGTATAGAAACACAATTACAAGACAATACATATTCACTATACAACAACAACATTATGACAGCACAACAACAACCACAATATTTCACAACATTAAGACACATCAAGTGTTTGTGTTCATGTGTGATGGGTACATGATTGGGTTGATTTTAGCCATGATTTCATCTTGATTTTAAAATCAGCAAGGCTGCAGCACTCTCTTATATAACTTGGTACTGAGCTCAAAAAGTTTGTTGTCTAAAAGGCAGATCTGCCAAAGTCGGTTGATCTAAGTTGATCTGTTGGTTGCCCTAGTTGTCCTCCCTTTATCTGAGCACAGTGGTATGAGTTATTTTAAAGGGGGAGGAACCAGATCATTGATCACTTTGTATACTAAACTAGCATCAGCAAGACACACAAAGCTCTTTAAAGGTCAGGAGATTATACTTCCTGATGATGTTACAATGATGGTAGCTTGACAGCTTTTTGTCCAGTGTTTGTTTGTAGAGTGTTTGCAGTGGAGCAAGTGTTGCTTTTCCAGCTTGTGATGAGATGTGTGGAAAAAAATCATAGAGTACATGTACAGTTTTGTTGCGTGCAAGTGTAGCTGGTTTCGGATAGACCTACAGTTTTACACTTTTTTTTGTATTTTTACAACAATGTTATGGACACTTATAAATTACAACTTTGAACAAATAAACCCAGTCAAGAAAAGAGTGAGAATGTGACCATGATGTTTCCTTTTTATGTCTCTAGTCGGTGGGAAACAAAAATGGGAAGCTGTGGACTTCAGATGAGGAAGTTTCACCTGAGGTCCTAGCTAAGGTAAGAGGCAAGCACCTCTGTGGCATTTATTTCACTTCCAGTCCAGTTTGATTTTTACTTCAGACACGTATACGATCTGGTGGTGATGACAAAGATTTGGATCTTGTTCAATGTTTTTGTAATAAGGCAGAAATATTTGTTTTAAAGATTCAGGGACCTCCCTTTGCTTAACTATTCATGCTTTTCCTGTTCCCCCAGGTGCAGGCCATCAAGCTGTTAGTGCGTTGGTTACTAGGAATGAAAAACAACCAATCCAAGTCGGCAAACTCCACCCTGCGCCTGTTGTCAGCCATGCTGGTCAGCGAGGGAGACCTCACGGAGCAGAAGAAGATCAGGTAAGTCAGCGCTTGAAGGTCGTAGTAGAGCTGTCGGACGATTAAGACGTAGTGGGGGCAAATCATTTATTCAGGGATGCAAACAACTCACTTTACAGCGAATGTCGCTTTTCTCAGGTCAATTTGGGTGACCTGTTACGAGGACCTCAAGCCGGCTACCCATTTAAGTCCAGCTGGCTACTTTATTATATTAATGTTTGATTCTTATAAGTTTTGATTATCAAGTTGTGATTCGCTATGTGTGTACATTCTACAACCACTAGCCTCCGCTTCAAAACAACGCGAGCATGATGATGATAGAGAAACGTGCTGTCTGTAGACAGTTAAAACAGTTAAAAATTGATTTAAATGTTTTCGTCTTTGTTATCCTTCTAACCCCTTTTTGTTATTTCTTCCTCCCCACAGTAAGTCAGACATGTCTCGTCTGAGGCTGTCTGCAGGTGGAGCCATTATGAAGCTGGCCCAGGAGCCCTGTTACCATGACATCATCACACCTGAACAGTTTCAGCTCTGCGGCCTCGTTATCAACGTCAGTCTCACCTTCACATACATTTTTTTATTGGCCTATATTTCACAGAGAGAAGCACAGGTATAAATGATGAAATTAATGATGAGCTGCTTCGTCCTGGTTTTGTGCAACACTGTCAGAATGGAGCCATTATTGATGTCATCAGTAACACTTTTTCTACTATGTCTGTGTGAAAATGGCCTGTTGTAATATGCACAATGTACTGAATGTGTACACGATGGGAACTCATTTTGACATGTACTATATAAATACAAGAAAACCTTCCCATTAGTCCGCACTAATAATCTTCTTTACTTTCTTGTGTAAATTGATTTAAGTCTTTTCTTTCCTTCGTACAGGACGAGTGCTACCAGGTCCGTCAGATCTTTGCTCAGAAGTTGCACCTGGCTCTCGTCAAACTGCTGCTGCCCCTGGAGTACCTCGCCGTCTTCGCCCTGTGTGCCAAGGACCCGGTGAAGGAGCGCCGCGCTCACGCTCGACAGTGCCTCCTCAAAAACATCTCCGTCCGCAGAGAGTTCATCAAACAGAACCCACTCGCTCAGGGTCGGTGTTCAACCTGTGGATGTTTACATGCTGAGACTTAATGTTCTCTACGATTACACACTGCTGCTGTTGTCATTTTGGAGAACATGGCTCTGACGTTTTTAATGTGTGCTTTATTCAACAGCGGTTTAGACTATGAAAGATCACATAAGCCAAGTTTCCATCCAAATTTAACACAAATTTTAATGGAATTTCGAAAAGCAGCAAAGGAAAATGCAAATCAATGCTTTTTTCCATCCACTGCTGTTATGCAAATATAGGAGTTGGGTGCATATAAATAACAACATTATGTGGCGATAATTTTCTTATCGGTGCCATTGAATCATTGCAGAAGATCATAAAAACAGATGGCTGGAAACACACTTGTAGACATTAATATTTGTTTTTCTTCCTCTTTCCACAGAAAAACTTGTCTCCCTCATTCCTGAGTATGTCGTTCCCTATATGATCCACCTGCTGGCCCATGATCCAGACTTCACAAAACCACATGAATATGAACAGCTCAAAGACATCAAAGAGTGAGTGTTGACACACTGTACTTTGGTTTTGTGTCATAAACCATCTCTGAATCTGACAATACAGAATGTCTTTTAACAAAATCCTTATTTTTCTAATTATATAATAACATTTTATACTCTTGACCTATAACACTAATAAGATAGAAGCGGTGATGACTGAAGCTGTGACATGCTGCATGTTTGTTCTGTGTGTGTGTGTGTGTGTGTGTGTGTGTGTGTGTAGGTGTCTGTGGTTCATGCTGGAGGTGCTGATGACCAAGAATGAGAACAACAGTCATGCCTTTCTAAGGAAGATGGTAGAGAACATCAAACAGACTAAGGATGCGCAGTGTCCTGATGATGCAAAGGCCAATGAGGTATGTATATATATATACATATATATATATACACACACTTATACTGTATACGCTTACTCAGTGTGGCAAACAAAAAAGCATCAGAAACAATCACACACCTCAAGTTTCATTGTCCTTTTGAATGACCTTTAATGCGAGCATGTGCAAGATTAAAACAAACTTTGTATCGGGACTTTCGCGTGTTATCTTGCTAGCATTACTTGAAACAAAACATTTTTCATTGGTTCTTAAACATGGAGCAATATGCGGCATTAGCAGCATTTGTTTTGTTTTTGCAAATCACTTCATTTATCCAGATTTTAGTAAAATAAATTAAATACTTGTTTATTTTTAAATGCAGAACACAAAAGGGCAAAGAGGCGCAGTGTTTTTTTCAGTTGAGATGCTTTGGTTGCGTCTTGTTGCTATGATAGGGAATATCCCCGGAAGTAAAAATGTCAGCACAAGGTAGAATACTTGATGTACTTGAGTACCGGATGAAGGGAAGGCTGAAGCACGTACGGAGAGAGGGCGGAGAGGGCGGTTCAGCACTTGTACACGTCTTTGTGGTATATGTCCCGCCCCTCCTCCACTGTGATTGGACAGCTGGGTAAAAAGTGACACTGATGAGGCAGTGTTTTACCCAAAGTTGAACATTTATCAACTCTCAGTGACCAGAAAAAAACTCAAAACATGCAGCGCTCAGGACCTCATCACGCTGCTAGATGAAAAAAAGAAAAAACATGAACATAGCGGTTGTGACGGTTGCTTGCCATCCCCTGCGGTTGGCTTATCAATAGCGCGGTATTGCAATATTGTGGTCATTGCAACAGCCCTAATGGGAAGGCAGTCTTTGTACAGACGTAAGGAAGCAAAAACGATGATCTAAGAACTCTTTCGGACGAGTCACCTAATTATCCAACAATCCTAACTGTGTGTCTCCTGTTGTCTTGGTTACAGAAGCTGTATATCGTCTGTGATGTCGCTCTCTTCGTTATCGCCAACAAGAGCACTGCATGTCACCTGGACTCTCCGAAAGACCCCGTCCTCCCCGCCAAGTTCTTCATCGTACAGGACAAGGCAATATATACTCACACTCACACTCTCACACACACACACACACACACACACACACACACACACACACACACACACACACACACACACACACACACACAGATAATGAATTTATGCTTCTGGGATTGGAAAATAATTTCACAACAAACACCGGACATCTGAAGCGTAAATATAACGTTTTCCTGAACATTTCAAACTCCTCTTAAGAATAACTTCTATCCACTCAGTGGTAGATAAATATGGACCCACTCTTAAGATTAAAGACACATTCATGACCTTTGTAGTTTAGCAGTTTATGCTAATCAATGTTTTCTGTTATTTCTTTCAACAGGACTTCAAAAATGATAAAGAGTATCTGACGACAGAGATGAGACAAATGCTGCTCACTGGAAAGGTAAATGCACCACTCTGTCGCTCCTGTTTACTTAGCAATCCACATCATAGTTAATAATGCTTGAGTCATCAGCCATTGTCAAATGAGTTTTAAGGGCAAAGGGCCAAGATATACATGTAGTAGCAAAGGTGAGCACAACGTAATCATTAGGGATCTAAACTATTAAGTGCTTACCAGCCTAATACCATTAACTGAACCCTACAACTCCACCCTTTCTTTCTGCAGCCTAAAGCAGCTCCAGTGTTGGGAGCTGTGAACAAGCCTCTGACGGTACCGGGAAGGAGGATCTTCACCAAGACCACCATAGCCTCAGACACAGCCAGTAACACCAGCACCAACTCCTCCCCACTGAGCTCCACAACCGTCAACAAGAACAGGTACAGACACACCACACACACACACTCACACATAAGCTGCGGTTCCCGGCTTTTAGTCCCTGGAACTACTTTTCAAGGAACTAAAATGTTCCTTCAGCTCACTGTTGTCTGCGTTTCCACCGCGGTCTAAAGACCTGTGAAGATCAGGCAAATTAGTCCGTTGACGTATGAGAAAGCAACGTGACCTGGGACGAGGGCTAAAAAAACATGTTGGAAAAATATAAACGTTAGGTTTTGTTTCACTGCGACGACATTTACTGCTGCATATATTAATATCCACAGTAAATCATCTGTTGAGTAAAATAACAGTCTCCCTCTTCTAACGTTACCGCTCCCCCTCACGATCTCTCTCTTTTTTCTTTCTCTTTTTTTTTTTTAATGAGTCGGGAGGCCGACAGCAGAGTCTAACTTTACTTTCAGTGTTATCAAACAAAGAGAAGGCTCTGAGTTCCGGGGGAAAGTTCCTGCGGTGGAAACGGGGCTATACACATCATCAAGAATGTCTTGCTTCAACATTTTCAAACGTGTCTTGTAGTAACAGCAATGCTGCCACTGAGTCATCAGAGAGCCAAGCGCAGGAAAACAACGAGAACCCAGTTATCAAGAATGAAGAGGGGAGTAAGGTAAGCTCCGAGAGGATGACCACATGTCAGCTGGAACTACACGTACTGCAGCGTTGTACTACTACAACGAGCTTTCCTCACTGTCTCTCTCAGGAGGAGCCGAGTCAGAATGTGACCCCCAACGCCGAGACAGAAGCGTCGCCCGTCAAACGACGTGGCCGTCCACCTAAAACAGCTGCTGCTGCCGGTGCTCCTGTTGCGGTGGCCGAAAAAGAGGGAGCAGCGGTGCCAACAGGAGGTGGCAGAGGCAGGAAGAGAGCAGCTGACCCCAACTCCAACCCAACAGATTCAATCAACATCAAGATGTCAAAACAGCAGCAGCAGAACGACGAAGGGACAAAGAGACAGATCGACTTGCAGAGGTGAGAGTGGAGAACGGAATCACGGAAGGAGAAAAGGTGGAATTTACCTCAGTAGCTTAGCTTATTGCAGCTTTGGCAGATAAATGATGGAAAAGGAAATTGACAAGAAAAGGCTTGACAGTGGTGCTTTTAACTTTGTCGTCCCAGTTTGTGTCTGTTTCGCCGATAGCTAGGGGTGAAACGGTACGTGTGTTCGACCCGAACCGTTCGGTTCGGTCCGCAACATCCTTTCGATACGAAAACAGATGTTTGTGTTTACTACTCACACGCTTAACAGAAATTCTAGACCGCGACCATGAGTCTTTTCACACTTCATGTGCTTTCACGTGTGCATTTTAGTCAGTCTGTTGTGCCTGCCGTTCAGGATTTACCAACAGCCTTAAGATGGAACATTACAATTACATTACAGACATTTGTGATATTTATTTTTGTTGTGTATTTTTTCTTATTGACAATATGTCAGTATTTGAGTGCCTTAACTGTTACAATAAGAATTACCGACCAATGAACCACTGTTTTTGAAATAAAATATAAATGTAAAAGAATTTAATCATTATTAGGCTATTATTTTCTTTGTTTCCCCTGTACCTAAAACATACCGAACCGTGACCCCAAAACTGAGGTACTTACCGAACCGTGAATTTTGTGTACCGTTCCACCCCTACCGGTATAATGAACCTAATCCTGAGATCGCACAGAAATCCCATCGTCCTTCAGATGTCAACTTTTTTTCTCTTCAGGTGGCCACATGTGAGCGGAGAGAATGAAAAAGTGAGAAAGTGGGAGCCTGGAGAGGAGACAGGGAGAGCTGTAGGGACAGACGCCCTCCTCCTGGGCAGCGAGGGCGACACTGAGATAGAGCTGGAGTCCAGCCCAGAGGGGGTTATCAGTGGCAGGAAGGACAGAGAGAGATACCTCCTCACACAAGGACAGAGCAGCTGTGCAGCCTGGTCCCACACACATAGCCAGGGAGATACCAAGTCTACAAGAGTTCCTTCTGGCAGGCAGGAAGAGCCCTGCAGTGGGCTGGCAGTGAGTTGGTTTAGTCCAGGATGTCTCTAAACACAGTGTATCCTGCTACAGGTCTGTACCAGACTGTCTAGACCAGCAGGAGGCAACCTTATCCAATGGCACACTAGCAAAAAGTGTGCGAGAGAGTTTTTTTGGAAATGTTGAAGTGCCCTCTCATCCGCATGCCAAATTATCTCTTTCGCTATTGGCAGTTGCGCAGCCTGTTATTTACGGTAGTTTGATTGATTTTCACAACAAATTTGTCCGTTTTAAAACATTTTCTGTTGGAAAACGTGGTTGGTTCGTTTGCTTCCACATCACAAACAAACCGCACCAGAGTCTGCTTGGAAGCGGACAGAGATCCACCTTTTCAGGCGGTCTCGGTTCGGGTGTTCGGTCCACACCAGGGTTCGATCGACAGCTTTCACAAACGCTTTAGATTTCTTATACCGGCTGTGCTGCAGCATCTTTTTTTCACCCTCTATCTGAAAGGACTACTGATTGGTCAACCAAAGCAAACTCTTCGGACTCCGCTCCAACTCTGCTCTAACTCACTTTGTTGTTAAGTGCGTGCCAAACTAGCCGTTACGCAAACGTGTTACTTGGTGACATCACCGCGTTATGGAAGAAAAGGCGGGACTTGAAGCAAGGTGTTTCAGGCAGTTCAGGAGCAGTGTTACTGTGGGGGAGAGTAACGTTGTGGACTTTGGGCTTTGTACCTTTGCAGATCTTTTACATGCACAAAAAAACTATGTGACACACTAAAGGAAAGGCAAAAAGCATAATAGGTCCCTTTTTAACTGAACCAAACAAGTTAGGTGTGAAATCTCCCTCAGTTTCAACAGACGTCTGCAACGGCTTACTATTTTTTTAAGGAAATCCACCATGTTTAAAGAAAAATCTTATTCTTCAAGCAGCCAGCGACAGATAATTACGTCACTTTTAGGTTGTCATTTTGTTGTGTCGGGGTGAAAAGAGCCGACTGTGCCGACACTGACTCAAACTATGTTGTCTTTCAGGTAAAGAGGAAACCGGTGAAGGTGAAATCAAGACTATAGAGAACGGGCCAGACTCTTCCTCGTACCTCCCCACCCCTACGTACACGCTCCTCTTGACTCTAAAGCTTTCCTGGACACATTATGGACCTTTCTTAAAACACACATGTACACACACACATGCAGACACAAACCACTGACATCCTAGAAGGTTATAAATACCTTGTAGTCATGATTTGAAGCTCATTGTATGTAGGTCTTACTCAAAAAACATGATTTTTTTTTTCCTTTGTGTTCGTTGCTCTTTGCTTCTTTTGTGGAGCCATTTTTAAGAAAAGAAAAAAAAATAGGATGGACATTTTACAAACGTTTTAATCTGGTTATGATTGTTGCTTATTAAATTCCCTGGGAAAAAATCCTACTGTATGTCTCCTGACCTCTGCCTCTTTGTGTCTCCGTTGCACAATATTTTTTATTTTGGGCTCACCGATTTTACTTACACAGTTGTATTTTGTAAATACCCATGTGCAACTTTGCAATTAATCTTTTTGAATATCCAAGACCGTTACAAATTGCAGCTGAAATATGGGAACATCGTAGCATAAGATTTGTGCATTTAACAGATGTACCAACACCAAGATTTTATAAACTTTGGTATGTTTAGGTTTCTAACTTTGGTATGTTGAGGTGCTTTAGATCGGTTTTAGCGTCACAAGGTCCTGTAGAAACTCTGGCCTCTTAACTGCCACCTGTAACGCTTTTAAAGGCCTTATGGTTTATTTCCAGTGTGTTAATGGACAAATTTAAGCTGTCAAACATTTCTGGTTACTGGGCTCTAAGCTCTGTTTGCCACCTGATCCTCTAGACTGGTCTGAAATACCGTTTTGTTTTTTTACTGCTGAAGTATGAAACAGTACTTCACTTTGGAATGCATAAATGATATATTACTATACAAATGTGTTGAGGTTTTTGTTCATCTTTTACAATTAAATATTTTTTGTACTTTTGTCAGTTGTTTGCTGGGTAAAGGGCTGCTTTTAAGAGTTGAGTGAGTGGAAACCTTGCGGGTTGTGTTGCTGATGTAGTTAAAGTATGCCTACTCTCACTATCATATTTAATTTTTTTCCCCCAGAAAATAAATGTTTTTAGATGCTACCTTGCAGTGCATTTATCTTGATCACCGTGTTTATGAAGTGCAGTTTTCAGAAGCTAAGAGACCCAACAAAACTTGATTTTCCACTTTTTTTTTAATCAAAGAAACATGACACTGTCACAATAAATAACCATGCTTTTTATACTGCTGATGCTCGCTTCCAAGGAAACAAAAGAGGAAAATTAAGTCTCAATCCAAATGGAGAAACTGAGATGCAACAGCCCCTTTTTCTATGCTTCATCATCGTGCAATATTGTACATAGTGAGAAAACCAGGAAGACGGGGAGGAGGAGGAGGAGGAGGGGGCCTCTTTTCCTTTTTTTGTCCTTTCTTTTTCTTACAAAATATAGATCCAGCCATCAGTGGTGCACTCTAGTGATAACGAGACGGCTCTTTATCAAGAACTGGACTATTTACAAGTAAAGGAGATGCTGTGTGCCTTCTACGTCTGACTATGAACCCTTTTTTTTTGGCTCTGGCTGGAAACTGTTCACCGTCAGTGTAGAGGGAGCACGATAACTCCATGTAGTACTGTAATATGCCTCTGTGTTGGTTGGGACTGAGCTGGAGGGCAAGCTAAAGGAAGTTCTTTTTAAAAGAAAGGCCATGTGTGAGGATTCATCACTTCTCTATATGCTAAGCGTTTCTTTACAGTCCATGTACCTCAAATCAAAATGTCTGAAAACACTGTGCAGGCCTGCTATCTGCGTCAGAGGAGTTCCAGCCTCTTTTACTACTCATAAGACATCATTCAAAGACGACCTCAGTGAGCATTTTATTTGGCTGTGTAGTAAAGCACGTTTGGGGACATCACCTCTATATATGGCCAACGTTTTGATTGAGTACTGCTGGATTGGATCGGTGATGAATCTCCCCCCTTTTAATGATCAACATCAGGACTGAGAGGGCGAGCCGATCCTTAATCCGTGGCTAAAAAGTGATTGCTCTGAAATGAGTTAAAAACAAAAACCACAGCATTGCAAACTCAAAATCCTTAATGACATTCACACTCGTTTCTTCTTGAGGTGTGTTTCCTGTTGGTGTCAAGAGAACATATTCCAGCAACATGCTCAACAGAAAAGACTTTGGTTCCCTACAGATGTCAAACTGTGTGGTTGCCGAGCCTAGCGAGCGGCCAGGCGTCTCTTTCCACAGATTAGAAAGAGTCTCTCCTCAAGTCTGAAGGGATGTTGAATCGAACAGACGCCCCCATCACCACATCATTTGGCCAAATAAAACAAAAGGCAGCGTAGAACATGCGAGGACAAGAAAAGACGCAAAAAAAGGTTGGATGGTGGAGCAGAAAAGGAGGCATGTAATGACCTTCAGGGGCCTGAACTGGCTGATCTTGGCTGTGCCATCCCCAAACAACAATCTTAAGAGGAAAAAACACAACGGGCCATTCAGAGGGATTTGAGCATAAAAAGATATCTCTCCATATAATTGTAAACTAGGCATAGTTTATATTTAAAATAATTTGCTTTACAATGCCATGTAAGAAAAAAAAAAGTATATCCCCATTGTATTTTCAAATTTACACGCATCTATTTACAGATTACTTTTTTACTTTTGTGCAGATGTTTGTGTGATATTTTACTCTACAGATTCTACAGACAAAAAAACTGCAGGTGATTAATTGATAAACTGTTCAGGAAAAGTCCATCACACTGCTCATTGCAGAACACTATCCAGTCGAGTAAATTTAATCCAGCTGGGCCTTTATAGCATTAAATGTCCATAATCTATCGTAAGGTCCAGCTGGTTGCTGGAGGGAGTAAATGGTGATGATCTGTGAGAGCAGTGTGCTGCGTTTCCTTCATATTTTACCCTGGAAAACCCACCAGGCAATGGCAGTTATTTGATTCTGTGAAATATTAAGGTCAATATTTTGTGGAGAAAAAAAGAGCCGATATGAATAAAGGGCATGGAAGACAAGATGCATGTTTGAGCGTTTTTGGTGGCTTATTACAAGGATACACATTTTGAGTTAGTGGAAGAAAAGACAGCGTAATGGACAGGTGGGGTCAGACAGGCAGCAGGGCGGTGTGCATACTGGTGATTTGTGGTGCTACCGGTATTGAGTTTGTAGCAAACAAACATGTTGTAAAAGAAGGCTCAGACTGCTGTGGTGAACGGGGGGGTTTGTCTGTGTAACAAAAGGCAATGGTGGAATGGATGCCGGGGAGGAGCTGATGCTATGATGAAGGGAGTTTGGGATCCTCACACCTGGCTGCGTTTCAGTTGCTGAGCAGCAGCTCTGTCGCCGTTTCCACGTCCCAGGATTTTGAAGACAAGGCCGCTATTACTGCATTCTGTATGCGAGGGGGAAATGGAATTGAAAATGATTATAATCCGCGGGTCATTTACAAGATCAAGATAATAGAAACTGAAAGAATGATTTTAAAGTATGCTATTATGAACATCAAATATGTCAACCCTTTGAGCAGCTTTTTCAGAAAACAATAATGAAATTAATTCTTTCTGTGGTAATTATGTTTGAATAAATTGTGCCTAGTTAAGAGTAAATCCTTGGACATTTACTACAGTGAGAATACACAACCTCTGCTCGCTCTCACAAGTATGCTGTCAAATGAGGCAGCAACTAACAATTATAATGACTATTTTCATTATCGATTAATATACCGTCTATTAATGGTGCCTTCAAATGGGATCGTGTTTACCGTGTTCACGAGAAGAGTCCATATGAACGCCCCCCCCCCTCTTGTGATATTCACGACCTCTGAATATTTCAGGTTTCTGAAAGCTCCGAGTTCACGACTTGTGACGTGTTTGTTGACGTTGTCAGAAACGGCGGAGGCCATGGAAGTTAATTTTTCGGTATGTATTCGGTGAATATATATTGTAATTTTAGTCGTATGCTGTTTTTCTTTGTAATTTTACAATATGCCTGAGGAAAATGTTTATATTCTCAACGGCCTCATCTTTTTCATCATTATGCCTTTGCATTTCCTGCATTATGCTACCCACTTGCTAGCTTACTAAATTATTAGCCTCTGTCACGAGTTTCATTTGAAGGCAACATTAAATGTCAGAATACAGTAAAAGAAATGCCAATCATACGTTCCCAGAGTATTCAAATGTCTTGTTTCCTCCGACCACCAGTCCAAAACCTGAAGATATTCAGTTAACTATCGCAGAATTGAAAATACTTACATTTGAGAAATCCCACACCATGCTTTGTTCAACAATACACAACAATAATAGAAAGTGGTTCTGACCTTATCAAAGCCCATGGCACAGAGTTTGTCTATTTTGCGTGTGTAGTCGGGACTGGAGACTGGAGCGGCTGCATAGACGTGAGACCACAGCCTGGCAGTCTGTTTGAACATTTCTGGGTTCTGCTTGTACTGAGGATGCAGAGTGAGAAAAGCTCAATGAGGTTAAACAGTGACACTGGAGAGAAACAGACAGACTTGTGTGTTTACAAACATCTTTCTCACCTGGTTTGCTACTACTGCATCCTGTGGATCATCTGGTTCTGCTGCGGCGAGGAGAGCCTGTAGTGACAACAGCACCGTCCGCAGGGTCATAGCAGCTGCCCTGGGTGAGACAGATTAAAGGTTGGAGCAGATAAATGGAGGGTGTTTGAGACGAAGGAGACACACTGGGACACTGAGCGCAATAGGTCACGAGGTTCAGATGAGTCTCACTCACCACTGGTCTTTTAAAATGTCCAGACATATTGCTCCCGTCACAGAACTGATATTAGGATGCCAGATCTTAGTGATGAAACGCACCTAAGAAAGACAGGTGTGAGAGGTTAATGTGGATAAAAAAAAATAGTTTGACGATAAAGGAAAAGGGGGCAAGTTTGGGTTACAATGGGTGCATTTACATGCACACTTGTATCCTGGAGTCTTATCTTTGTTTTGATCATATTTGGGTAGATTTTGTGGTACCGTTTATACCATAGTAGCTGACACACTAACATCTCTGGGTGTATTCGGCCATTGTGGGCAATGTTAGAAATCGATAAGCAGAACTGCTTTGACTTGCATCAATGTGACAAAGTACTTCATTTGTCAGGTAGTTAATTCACTGGATAAGCCAAAAACAGACTGATTATTTTATCCATAAACTCAACACATTTGAGAAACTTTATTATATCACCATATATATCAATATTGCATGTAAAATGACTGTAATAGAGGACTTTATGTGTATCACCCCTACATTTGAGATGTGTTTACATGAGATATCAAGATGCAGCTCCCTTTATATGCGTGTATAACAGAATCCAGGTTTCTGATCGCCTGTTTCTTTGATTCCTCAACATCCCAGAAACTGTTGCTTTTGTTTTGTTTTCATACTCTTTCATGTTAGCAGGCAGATTGTCACTCTGTCAATAAAAGATAAATTATAGTGATGAAATGATAAAGTACTACGGAATGAAAGTTGAGCGCACACCTGTGTACATGGCAGACTGATCGGAAACCCGAATAAGGTGTTTACAAGCTTCAGCTAGCATCTGCATCCTCAAAAACAGGATTAAGAGCATATCAAATTTTTTGAAACCAGAATATGTTTACTCTGAAACCACGAAACTAACCAGGATGATAGTGTGCACGTAAAGGCGCTCAAGAGCGAGAGAGGTAAAGGACATACAGCAAACACCACGTACCTTTGGAGGGTTAAAAGGATAGGTTTCTGGGATTTTTATTTCAAGCTGATATCTGCCACCTTGTAAAGAAAAAACAAATGTTTTAGCATGACAAATCATAACATTAAAGTCTCCTAGCAAATATCTTGTCAGGTCGTTGTAATGCAGGTCTGTGACAATACCTTCATATGGTGTATCTGGAGGACCTGCTATCTCCCCCCTCAGCTCTGTGAAGTTCTCATCCACCAACTCTACTTTTATCTGGTTTTTACTTGTCTGTGGGGTTGGGACAAATGACAAGGGACACAATTCATGACTTGTTTCTCAAGGAGTCAAAGCTCTCAGCCTGTGTCTGGACATGTCTGTCAAGTATGAAATACTTTGTACTGGAGAGACTTACATACATAACCAGAAGAAAAGCAGCAGAATTTTAAAAAAACTATGGAAACCCTTATTGGAGTTTTTTATGACGTCAAGGTGCATAGTTATATTGAAACTGCTATGTGTTGCTGAGTGCTGTTGTTGAAATTGTTGTGTTGTTGTTGTGTTTGTCAATTTAATTATTACTATTGTTAGTCTATTTATGTGTATATATGTCTGTATGTTTATATGTAAAATTAAATAAAAAATATTGTTTAAAAAAAAAAAGTAAGAAATACTTTTACAAACAAATATGAAGCCACAGACATGTTTGTTAAAAGGCAAAACAACTGTAATTTTCTAAAAAAAAATCAAAGTGGGTTTCTTCCAGAGTTCAACAGGAGATCTTGAGACATTTAAACGCAACATAACTGTTAGTTAGCTTTGCTGCTAAGAGCCAAGCTAGCAAAAGTTGACTAAAAAAAACACCACAATAACACGACTTGACAGGCTATAGCATCACACAATACACACTTTAAACCATCCCCTATTGAAACAGACAGCTGATTCACGTTTAATAAACGCGATAAGCTGGTTAAATGTTACATCATAACACCACAGAGGCTAATGCTAACTGGGGTTGAAGATGTCAAAACAACGTTAGCAACGTTAGCGAGCTAAAAGCTAAGTGTCAGTAGCTAATCCGCGTTAGTAAACACCTCCGGTGCCTTGTACGAGGCGTGTGTTATTCCCCCATACGAGGTAGGTTAAGTATAATTAGGTAATTACACAAAGGTATGCGGGTATTGTGTGTTAGAAACAAAGGGGCCTAGTCAGCTGACAGAGTTTGAATCCCCGGTGTTTCCTGAACACACCCACCTGACATAACAGGAGAGGTTCGGCCACATATCGAGCTACAGCTACAGCTAAAGTTCTCCTGTTTTAGGCCCTGACCTGCTGCAACACAGGACCTGACGTTAGGTAATGTTGCCCTCTGTCATGACGACCACTTCACATTTTAATTAAGTTGAAACAGTAGCAAAAGAAGGAGCTGAATGTTAGTAAAACAAAAAAAATAAGCCAGAAAACGTTACCGCACCTCTTCGCTTTTGATAACTTCTTTGAACTCCCGCTTGATCCTTTGGACCGCGATGTTAGCCATGGCTGTGTCTGCTGAGCTGCTGCTTCCCTTCTCTCTCTCGCTCTCGCTCTCACTCTCTCTCTCTCTCTCTGTGTGTGTGTGTCAGTGCCTGCTCCGCTGCTTTTCACAGCTATAGAGCTCTCCTTTCACTTTCACCGTCCACCCGCTTCTTTTCTCCTCAGAGGCAGCTCACCGTCAGCCTGCCAGCACAGCCAGCTTCAGTGTCAGCCAGTCCAGAACATACACACTCACTGTGTGTGTGTGTGTGTGTGTGTGTGTGTGTGTGTGTGCAGCTAAATGGAGTAAAAACTGGAAGTTCATACATGGGTTTTTTATGCTCTTTACAAAACTTCCCTTCAGGACATTTCTCATCATCTGCTGAACACATCTGGTTTCTAGCACTGGTAACTATTAGGGCTGGGGGACGATACACCTTATCCCCCGATTCAATACTAATCACGATACCCGGTCAGGAGGATCAGATGACCGAGGCTGGAAAACCAGATCCAGCTTATCTGAGGTGTTTCTCCTCAGATGGCTCACATACCCCCTAGCTCACTGCTTGACCCCTACTAAAGTAAGGCCAAAGGTTTTGCCCTTTTGGAACTAATTGATTAATTGATACGTTGTGGATTATTAATATTTTGATAATTGATTAATCAGTTTGAGTACTTTCTTAAGAAAATAAGGTAAAAATTCTCAGTGACAGTTTTTGGCCAAAATTTCAAAAAAGTTGGGCACCCTGGACTTTTAACCCCCAAAAGGCACAACTAGACCACACTGTCAACCATCATACCAAATTTGAAGTAGCTAAGTTAACTAGTTTACGAGTTCGACTGGAAACGAAATTGAAGTAAAAAAAATCACAGTTTTTGGCCAAAATTTCAAAAACATTTGGGCACCCTGGACTTCTAACCCCCAAAAGGCACAACTAGACCACACTGCCAACCATCATACCAAATTTGAAATTACTAAGTTAAATATTTTTCCGAGTTCTACTCTGGAAAGTCAAAAAAAATCACAGTTTTTGGCTAAAATTTCAAAAAATTGTGGGCAACCTGGACTCACCGACTACGTTGTCACGGGGCTATAATGAGATGCATGTTGTTTCCATGGATCTGTTGTTTACAGTGTGAGGTGTGAAAGGCTGCAGGGTCACAAACAGACCTGAGATCAGATGTTACCACATACAAAAATATCTTATATTTCAGTTAAACTTGCAGCTTTAGGACTTTGATACGTAACTGGCTAATGATTAAACAGACTGTCCCATAAGAAGTTGGACATTTTGTTAGTCTGCTGTCTCATCCGTACTCCGCTGAAACGATAGGTAATCAGCTTAGCTTAGCACAAAGACTGGAAGCAGGGGAAAACTGTTCACTCCATCATAGGAGTCTGTCTGATTCACACGTTGTATCTTATTATTACTAACATCCTGCAGCAAGCTAGCAGAGTTCAGACAGAGACCAAACCAACAACTCCACTATACTTCAGGACTTTAGAGATGCCGTGCTCAGATGGGCTACTAAATGGAATAATGCTATTATTATGAGCATATTCTGACTGACATCAAATATACAAGAAAAAAATAGAGACAAAACACAATAAAGTTGAAGAAGATTAATTATACACACATTATGTAGGTGCAAGGCTATCAGAAAAACAGCAAAGTGCACTTAATAGAGTGCAGATCGCCGCCAGGTGTGTCTGCAACGACCACTGCTGTGATGTTTGATTGAATGAATACAACTCCCCCTATCTTAGGGTTAGGAAACGGTCGTGGTTGACTTTAACTTCACTGACTAGCGACTCACGCGGCTCACGATACCAACTGGTCACGTGACTAAAGACTGACGTGACAAAATAAGTCAACGTTACACCGATCTCCTGGTTGAAAGTTGTTTTATTTTAGCCGTATGAACATAAAAACTATGTGGGTCAGAAACATTTTGTAGTGTACTGTTTAGTACGTTCTCATTTTACAGCTAAACAGTACACTACAAGATGTTTCTGAAAACATTTGAGGCGAGAAATGGACATTACGGTAACAGAATATTGATTCATATTTGATCAGCGCTGCCTAGTTTGACTGTTTGATCGGAGTTCACGAGTGATTTACAGCTGCCTCCGTTGAATTAATAGCCAATAGGAACACTCTCTCTCTGAAATGACCTGTGATTGGTCAAAGTCTCCCGTCACAGGCTAGATTTTTTAAAGCCTGAAAACATAGCTAAGAGGAGGTTCAGTAGTCTAGTTATGTCTCAGAACACTTGAATTAATTTTTTTGTTGTTGTTTTTTGTCTGACTGACCTGATCCGACATGTTCAAAATGTGTTTGCTCGGATTGATTTTGAACCAAATCTGTGCAATACTATTAATTATATAAACATATATTGTTACAATAACTTTTTGATACAAATCAACTTACCCGTTACATTTAGGGAGCTATATTTGACAGCTACGTTCACTTGCTAATTTGTTTTTATGACCTCTTAATTGCAGTCTGTAGTTGAGGTGTTTCAGCTGACTAAGGTTGGTGGGAGTCGTGTCCTGAGCTATTTATGTATATAAATTTGTAGTAAAAATATTCAAATGTGTACGTTTATAGTGGCCCAATGTGCAAGTGGGCTGTGCAATTTATCAGCATTAAAAAAAAACATTTTAATTCAATTTTATAAATGGATTTTTATGTATCTTGATCAACACATCATGTATTGTCTGTGATTATTGTTTTCTTTATTGTAATGTGCTTACACTGATTTCAAAAAATGTAATTGTACTTAAAAGCGGCTGTATTAAGCAATATACAGAAAAAGAATGTATTAATGAAATGAATTAACATACTAGTGTCTTCCTCTGTTATTTGCAGACTTATGATTTCACTATTTGGTACGGTGTTCTGCTGGTTCTGACTGTGGACGTGATCCTGTTTGGGTTCTTGCACCTTCTACTACTCCTACATCACTGATGTGGCCTATTGATGGCTGGGTGCTCTGCTGTATTCACAGGTACGGGAGAAAAGAACAACGTTTACATGTATGTGATAATACTGCTATCTAAAGTAGAGTTAGACCGATTAATCGGTTAGTCCGAATCAGCGCAGATATGACGTTTTAAAAACTATCGTTATCGGTGAAACTGGGCTCTGATAGTGGCCGATGGCTGCACAGCCTCCACCAGTCACATAGGGACGTACATCACCATTTTTCATTGAGGCGATTTTGAGATTCACATAATTATCAGATTAAACCAGCAAGAATTCTAATGCTTCAATGATTCGATTCTAATTTAAGATAATGAATGACAATGGAGTGAGTGTGACATACATGGCAGTGTGGTAAAAAGGCACACCCATACATGCCAGTGGAAAACAGAAGCTAGAAACCATCTAACCAAACACTTTCAGATGTAGGCTAACTCTCAGCTAAATGTATATTCAACTCTCGACTCTGCTCTACTAATTGCCAGGAATTGTAATATTAGCCTAAACCACAGTAATGTAATGACTGAATTTGGCAAACAGTTGTTTTAAAGTAATCTATGGACTTGTGATGCAACATTATTTCTGAATGTAATATCTGAATATGAAGCCATGGACGTTTTGAACATAGTCCCTCTGCCCATTGTGGAACTAAAACTAACTTGAGAAATGCTTTGGCAGTTTGGGGTGGAAGAGGAGGGCTAAAAGCAATTAGACAGTTACTGCACCGGCACATCCTTGTTTAGTCAGAGGGAGATCGACCTAGGCAGGACTCACTTGACCTTACATGACACTGACACAGGGGATGCCAATCTTAAAGTTAGACTGTCCAAGTGTAACTTGTTTTTCTACGCTAGTCCAGAACCTCGGGCATTTCGTCTTTGCTGAGGGGCTGATGGCAGAACCTGCTAAGGTGGAGGCAGTTAGGGAATGTCCTGTCCGTAAAAACAGGCTGAGGTTCAGAGCTTCAGAGGGCTAACCACATATTATAGGCATTTTGTAAAAGGTTTTGCAGACATTGCTCGCTCTTTGCATCAGCTTGCAGAGAAAGGGAGGCACTTCCAATGGAGTGAGGCCTGTAAGAGTGCTTTTAATGGTGACATTATTTTCAAGGAAGGAAGGTCCTTTGAACACAGTTTCAAGATTGATTTGTTAATCCTGTGATCTTGTCTGCTCTTATTTTGAAATAAAGGCACACTGAGTAGAGGGTTGAAACCAAGATCAGTGTTCATATGATTGGCTGAGTGTTGATCATGTGATTGCAGTTACATGAGTTAGGTGTGTTGGGAACCCTCCCAGCATGCACTTGGGCAATAAATCCATGGACATAAGTCTCATTTTATGTGTTCCTGTATTTTTTACCTGTTCTACATTGTGCTCCACAATGTTTCCACACATTCATCGCTGTTGAACAATTAGATGTTACCAGTGAATATTACACGGCTGTGTTGAATACTCCTTCATCCACACCGCTCCCTGGTACACCTCCGCCTCCTTAAAACCACCGGTCGTCGACTTGAGCGGCTGTCCAAAAAGACTGGACTTTCAGTGCACATTCAACAATACACGGAACACTTACACCTCTACAAGAACGCTATCTCCCCTGCCAAATCCTCCTACTACTCCAACCTCATCAGTACCGGTCAAGGTAACACCATAACCCTCTTCTCAACAGTCAACCACCTACTTCAGCCTCCAAGAACCCTCCCCCCAAATATCTCCACTGATCACTGCACTGCCTTTCTGCAATTCTTCGTTAACAAAATCAACACCATCCACCAACAGCTGGCCTCATCCTGAACCTCCCCATGTGACACACCCTGGATGGTTACCTCCTGCCAACCACTCATCAGCACCCTTTCCAACTTCACACCAGCAACGGAATCTACCATCTCTGAGCTCATCCATAAAGCCAAACCCACTACCTGTCAGCTCGATCCCCTCCCCACTATCCTCGTCAAAGCCTGTCTGCCCTCCATCTCCCCCATGATCACAAGAATAATTAACTCCTCCCTCACCACCGGTATTGTACCCCCCACCCTCAAAACTACTGCAATTACACCAACTCTCAAAAAACCCAGTGCTAACCAAGGTGATCTGAACCACTACAGGCCCATCTCCAACCTGACAGTCATCTCCAAAACACTTGAGAGAGCGGTTGCCGCTCAACTTCAGTCCCACCTCGACTCAAACAACCTCCATGAATCATTCCAATCTGGTTTCCGCCTAAAACACAGTACTGAAACAGCCCTGGTCAAAATCACAAACGACCTCCTCCGTGCAGCTGACTCTGGACTGCTCACCATCCTTATCCTCCTCGATCTTACTGCTGCCTTTGACACCATCTCCCACCCACTACTCATCAATCATCTGGCTGATATTGGAATCACTGGTGTTGCACTCACATGGTTTTCCTCATATCTCACTGACAGACAACAATATGTTCAACTGAGCAACCACAGGTCAAGGTGTTCCACTGTTTCACAGGGTGTCCACCAGGGGTCAGTATTGGGTCCACTCCTATTCATCATTTACCTCCTTCCCCTTGGCACTATCCTCCGTCATCACAATGTCCACTTCCACTGCTATGCCGACAACACACAGGTCTACATTTCCACAGAACCCACCGCTGCCCTGCCACCCTCCTCCCTCGCCACCTGCCTACAAGACATCAGGAGCTGGATGAGAAGGAACTTTCTAAAGCTCAATGGAAATAAAAAAGAGGCCCTGCTCATCGGCTCCAAAAACAACCTCTCCAAAGTACAAAACACCACCCCCCCAAACCTCTTCATTGATGGCTTTTCCATCTCATTCTCCACCCATGTCAAGAGCCTTGGGGTCACCCTAGACAGCACCCTCTCCTTTGTACCCCACATAAAAAACGTCACCCGGACTGCTTTCTTCCACCTCCGCAACATCTCCAGACTCCGCCCATCCCTATCGCATTCCAGTACAGAAATCTTGGTTCACGTATTTGTCACACCCCGGATCGACTACTGCAACGCTGTCCTCTCTGGCCTTCCCACCGAACTGCTCAACAGACTTCAAATCATCCAGAACTCTGCCGCCGGGATCATCACCCGCACCAGATCCTCCGACCACATCACCCCCATTCTCATCCAACTACACTGGCTCCCTGTTCAATACGACTTCAAAAACCTTCTGCTCACCTACAAAGCCCTCCACAACCTTGCACCCACCCACCTCACTGACCTCCTTCAGGAGTACACCCCCTCCCGTTCCCTGCGCTCATCATCAGCTGGTCTTCTGATCACCCCCACCTCACGCCTCAGCACCATGGGAGCTAGGGCGTTCAGCTGCACTGCTCCCAGGCTCTGGAACTCCCTCCCTCCTCACAGCCGGCAGTCTGACACTATCACAACATTCAAATCTCACCTCAAAACTCAGCTGTTCAAACTGGCATTTTCACTGTAGTGTCCATCAGTCCCTCATATGTGTCTCCCGAACTGTGTCTCTGTCATGTCTGGCTGTTTTTATCTGTTTGAGTTTAATTTTATCTTTGTAAGGTGTCCTTAGGTGTCCTGAAAGGCGCCACCAAATAAAATGTATTACTATTATTATTACTCGATTGTGATTGGTCAATCGCGGCGTTCTGCGGTCTGTAATTTCTGTATAACAGACCGTTGCTATGTATAACAGACCGTTGCTATGGGCGCAGTTCAGATTTCGGACTCTGGCGGACCATTTTTGTGTCAAAATATTGATTTCTTCAGTAAGTAGCCATGTAATAAGTGGGATAATGTACAGCTAGCGGGTCATTGTTGTGAAAGAATTCCCTTCAGGGCGATGAGAAACCCCTCCGCTGTGTGTCGGGGATTCTTTCACAACAATGACCGGCTCGCTGTACATTATCCCTTACATATGGTTCGACTACAAGTGATGCCAGTGCATGATTGGTGGAGGTTCCTCTTGAGTGTGCATGAGACTTTATATTTTTAATATGTTTATATATATAAACTCTTACACCATTCTTACAACTATTTTCTTTTTTACAGTAATATTTTACATAATTTGTGTGTGCAACATAAATTTATTGCATGTTTCTTTGTAAGCAAAGTGTTTTTTTTTATTACTTTTATTTTATTTTTTATTCCATTTTTGACGTGCTCACCACTGCACCACCGTGCCCATTCATTTATAAATATGAATTATGTTTATTACATTCATAATCTATATTTATAAATTAATCTGTTGTTCGGATTTAAAGTGGAGTTGTAGTTTGTAGGGATTGTAGTTTAGAACTCGGGAGGTACAACGTTGTTGGCGTAGGGCAGTAGCTGGTAGTAGACACAGTCCATCAGGTTGTTATACTCTAGGCCTATACGCACAGCGGTGAAGGCAAGTGGGACACCTACTTTCAGCAGACATTTAGCAAAGCGGCACCAGAAACTTCTGGTCCGAAACACAGAAGCTGGAGACTCTGGTAGGCTCTCATCGCTCTGATCCCCAGATGTAGTGTCATCGAAGGTCTCATCGCTCTGATCCCCAGATGTAGTGTCATAGAAGGTCTCATCGCTCTGATCCCCAGATGTAGTGCCATCGAAGGTCTCATCGCTCTGATCCCCAGATGTAGTGCCATAGAAGGTCTCATCGCTCTGATCCCCAGATGTAGTGCCATCGAAGGTCTCATCGCTCTGATCCCCAGATGTAGTGCCATAGAAGGTCTCATCGCTCTGATCCCCAGATGTAGTGCCATCGAAGGTCTCATCGCTCTGATCCCCAGATGTAGTGCCATAGAAGGTCTCATCGCTCTGATCCCCAGATGTAGTGTCATCGAAGGTCTCATCGCTCTGATCCCCAGATGTAGTGCCATAGAAGGTCTCATCACTCTGATCCCCAGATGTAGTGTCATAGAAGGTCTCATCGTTCTGATACCCAGATGTCGTCTCAGAGAAGTTCTCATCTCTCTGCTGCTCAATGCCAGCTAGTATCTCCTCCTCCTGCCTCGCCTCTTGCTGGTGTTTAAGATCACGGACTGATTGCTTCAAATCGGTTGTTAGGATGTCATATTCATCTAACTGTTCCTGATAATAAGCAATTCGCCTGGTTTGGATTGTCATGTGCTCGTCCATTTGGTAGATTTGATCGTTAGCCAGCTCCACTTGGGACTGGAGATCCTGAACAGCTGTCTTCAGGTTTCTCTCCTCCTCATTTTGTTTTTCTGTCAGAGACTCAAGTCGAGCAAGCTCATTGGTGGCGCTCGTGTTCTGCTCACTCAGAGAGACTTCCTTTTTCTGAAGATCATGCAGTGCTTGACTCAACTCTTCTCCAGCATAGGTCAGCTTCTGTATTTCCTCATCTTTAACCCTGATGAGTTCCTGTCCTTTTCTTACCTGGTGCTGATGGTCAAGGACTGCTAGTATCTCCTCCTCCTGCCTCGCCTCTTGCTGGTGTTTAAGATCACAGACTGATTGCTTCAAATCGGTTGTTAGGATGTCATATTCATCTAACTGTTCCTGATAACAAGCAATTTGCCTGGTTTGGATTGTTTTGTGCTCGTCCATTTGGAAGATTTGATCGTTAGCCACCTCCACTTGGAACTGGAGATCCTGAACAGCTGTCCTTAGGTTTCTCTTCAACTCATTTTGTTTTGCTGTCAGAGACTCAAGTCGAGCCAACTCATTGGTGGCGCTCCTGTTCTGCTCACTCAGAGAGACTTCCTTTTTCTGAAGATCATGCAGTGCTTGACTGAACTCTTCTCCAGCATAGGTCAGCTTCTGTATTTCCTCATCTTTATCCCTGATGAGTTCCTGACCTTTTCTTACCTGGTGCTGAAGATCAAGGACTGTTAGTATCTCCTCCTCCTGCCTCGCCTCTCGCTGGTGTTTAAGATCACAGACTGATTGCTTCAAATCGGTTGTTAGGATGTCATATTCATCTAACTGTTCCTGATAACAAGCAATTTGCCTGGTTTGGATTGTCATGTGCTCGTCCATTTGGCAGATTTGATCATTAGCCACCTCCACTTGGAACTGGAGATCCTGAACGGCTGTCTTCAGGTTTCTCTCCTTCTCATTTTGCTTTGCTGTCAGAGACTCAAGTCGAGCCAACTCATTGATGGCGCTCCTGTTCTGCTCACTCAGAGAGACTTCCTTTTTCTGAAGATCATGCAGTGTTTGACTCAACTTTTCTCCAGTATAGGTCAGCTTCTGTATTTTCTCATCTTTATCCCTGATGAGTTCCTGACTCCATTGGAAGTGTTCAGTCTCTGCTTTTCTCAGTGATTCAAGGCGGGCCACCTTCGCATGGTTCTCATCAGCTGTGATTTTCTCGTTTTTCTGCAGTTCTTGAACTTGTTCCCGCAGATTCTTGTTCTCTGTCTGTTTGTTGCCAATCTGAGATTCAAGCAGGGCCAGTTCATCACTAATGGTCTTATTCTGCTCGTCCATTTTGTAGATTTGTTCGTTAGCCACCTCCACTTGGTACTGGAGATCCTGAACAGCTGTCTTCAGGTTTCTCTTCTCCTCATTTTGTTTTGCTGTCAGAGACTCATGTCGAGCCAGCTCATTGGTGGCGCTCCTGTTCTGCTCACTCAGAGAGACTTCCTTTTTCTGAAGATCATGCAGTGTTTGACTCAACTCTTCTCCAGCATAGGTCAGCTTCTGTATTTCCTCATCTTTATCCCTGATGAGTTCCTGACCTTCTCTTACCTGGTGCTGATGGTCAAGGACTGCTGCCAACAGACGTTCAGTCTCTGCTTGTCTCAGTGATTCAAGGTGGGCCACCTTCGCAATAAGGCTCTGGTTCTCATCAGCTGTGATTTTCTCGTTTTTCTGCACTTCTTGAACTTGTCCCTGCAGATTCTCATTCTCTGTCTGTTTTTTGCCTATCTGAGATTCAAGCAGGGCCAGTTCATCACAAATGGTCTCATTCTGCTTGTCCATTTGGCAGATTTGTTCGTTATCCACCTTCACTTGGAACTGGAGATCCTGAACAGCTGTCTTTTGTTTTGCTATCAGAGACTCAAGTCGAGCCAGCTCATTGGTGGCGCTCCTGTTCTGCTCACTCAGGGAGACTTTCTTTTTCAGAAGATCATGCAGTGCTTGACTCAACTCTTCTCCAGCATAGGTCCGCTTCTGTATTTCCTCATCTTTAACCCTGATGAGTAACAGCTCATGTTTGTCTTGTTGAGCTGCACGATGCTCGAGGTCAAATGCGTCCCTCAGAACTTCATTCTCTGCTTGGTTTTCTCTGACCAGAAATTGAAGTCTGGCCATCCCAGCAGTCTCCGTCTCCAGCTTTCTTGTCAGAGTGTTATTTGTCTTTGTGATGTCTTCAAACTCCACCTGAAGCGTCTCCTTTTCCTTAATCTCCCTTTTCAATTGTGTCCTTGCATCCTTCAATTGGTTCTGCAGATCTTGCACAACTTGCAGGTGCCTGACACTTTCCTCCCTCACTTTTTCCAACTCCACTGTCAGCGACCGTTTCTTTGACTCCAGTTTCTTATGTTCAGATTGGTCATAAAAGTCTTTTGGAAGCCGTTGAGGCTCCTCTGACACACGGAGGCGATGTGATTTCTCCATCTCTGCGCGGTACACAGCGTTGTGTAAATTATTTTTAGACATCGCTGTTGTCCTCAAAAGTCTTCAAATTGCAGGTTGCTAAATTTTAAAATAATGAGAAGCCCTGGTTTGGCTAGCTATGGTCTGTCCCTGAACACACTTCCCTTGATCTGCTGTGACGTCATAACATTCCAGCGGCTCTGAACGTGACCTGACGTTATGACAATTCGTGCACCTTTCCACGCATGCCCATAGAATATCATGGCACCGCATCATTGCATTTCATGGCATGCGCTTGAGCCAGAGCATGTGTTTTTTTTTTTAAAAAGACAAGCTGTGTAACATTGATGTAATGCATGGGGGCAGTGGTGGTGATATGATTTATGACACGTGTTCATACAAGTAGTCATGCTAATACTCGGGAAATCATCAGAGGATATTTTCCAATCCCACACAGGGTTTTTTTTTTTTTTTTAGTTAGTGGGATATATTTTTCAAGATCAAATAGGCGCACTTTCATCCCGTTTACGCACGGCTCTCCCCGTCATGGCGCACAGACAGTCTGGGAATCCTGTAGAGAGTTTTCCTCAGAGAAAACCTATCGTCTGTTACGTGCAGAGTTTCACATATGAAAACAAAAGCTCAAATATGCTGTCAAGAACAGATAATCCCTCTTTTCAAATGAATTCACCCTGACATGTTGAAGATCCGATGGTCACAATGTTTTCCGTGCGTAATAGTGCGCGATTTCATTTCTCATCATAATAATCCATACAATAACCATCAGCAGTTAAATACCGACGTAGAGCTTTAAATAAAATGAATGTAAAATTTAAAACTGGTCTAGTATTTTCTGTCAGTATATGGACTAAAAAAATATCTATTAATGGAGAAATACTCAGAAGATTGAATGATTATTAAAATGACTGGTGTAAATGTGTTCTCTATAGTAGTTGTTTTTACTCGACTGTATCCACTGTACAAACAACAACCACAGTATATCCCTTTTATATTCCAGGTCTTATTAAAAACCTGTTGAATTTAAGTAATTATGTGCAAATCCTGTTTTAGATATTGTGTTACGAATCCAATCTTCAAAACTATGCTCGAAAATACTTTATTATTACCTGAGTCAAAGGATTTATTTGTCACATGCTCATTTCGTGCAGTGAGATGCAGGATTACATACTCATTAGGCTGTGCTATAAGGCTACAGTAGTGTGCAATAAAGAATATTAATATCAAAAAACAATTATATAAGGAAATAAACGCTAAAAAAGCAACGATAAAAAATTATAAATGTGTCGTAAAAATATTCATAAAGTGGCCCAATGTGCAAGTGGGCTGTGCAATTTATCAGTATAAAAAAAACATTTTAATTCAATTTTATAAATGCATTTATATGTATATTGATATATATGTATAGACACGTATATGTATATTGATCAACACTTATGTGCAATTCCCAAATGTGCAAGATTATTACAGGACTAAAACAAAATGGAGTGTGGTTGTGACAGAAACTTTAATCTATTTATATATTGGTGCAGTGGTGGAAGCATGAATCTTACTAATGTCAAAATATTCATTATGCAGCAGAATAGTGTTATAATTATAATTTAGTGTTATATTTTAATATTATATATCACTGGATTACTGTGTAATCAGAATTTCTATCACATGATCACGTTTTTTATGTAACATTTTAATATGCGAAGTAACTACAGTTGTCAGATATTTTTAGTGGAGTAAAAGTACAATATTTCCTTCTGCAATGTTTTTGAGTACGAGTAAAAAGTAGCATACAATTGAAATACTCAAGTAGACCTACAATGTAAAGGTATTGTACTTTTTAGATAGATAGATAGATAGATAGATAGATAGATAGATAGATAGATAGATACTTTATTGATCCCGAAGGAAATGTAGGCATCCAGTAGCTTAGACAACAAGTCCCAACACCAATACACCTTAAAAAAGATACAATCAAATAGAATAAAGTGAAATAAAATAAAAATAAGATTACATAAGTAAGTACAGCAGTGAAGTGACAGTGTTCCAATGGTGCAAATAGTGCAAATAGTAGTGCAAATATGGAAGAGTGTATTAATATATAGCAGAGTATATTATAATGTATGATATAGTAGTGCAATGAGTTATACCCTCCTTCGCTGTGAGGAGTTAAACAGCCTTATGGCTCGGGGAACAAAGGAAAGTACAGTATTCGAGTTACATTCACTGTATATCTGGTTACACAACTGTACACATGTTGTAGCTCGGTTCATCTCCCTCTGTGTGATGATAGGCAGCGGACTGTTTGTTTACTATCCAGATGTTAGAATCGTGCCTTACTCTGATTGGCTCAAAGCGCCGCCCATCAAATTTGTGAACCAATAAGAGACGTTTAAATCGCCCCCCGTTGCGTGTAGTTCCCGGATGTCCGTTGTGAAGAATAGCTGGTTGGCTCACATGCACCAACAAAACACAGACGGTAGGTTGACATGTCTGCAGTTTGATGGTTTCTGTGGAGGACAGCAGTGCTGCAGCAGTGCAGCTCAGGCCCTTTAAAGACTAATAACGCTTTATCAACGTCTACGAAGCTCAAGTAAGTCGTGTTTCGATGCCGTTTTATTGTCACATCTGTCTCTAATCAACTCTTCATTATTAATGTTCGAGAGAGGAAAAACAACGCTGTGAGTTTTCTTTGTTGGCTAGGTTAGCAAGAAGCTAATCTAACGTTAGCTAAATTAGTTTATGTGAATGTAAAACTGAAGAGTTGGTAAGTAAGAAATGATGATAGCTGTCCTTATGCTCGACATAAACTGGACACTTCGTTTTGTTCGTCACTCTAGAAATATGCATGCAGCCTCCCGTGGAAAATATAACGTGTTCATGTTTTCATACGTGAGTCGAAATGTATAGTGCTAACTATGCATGTGTGTGTGTATTTCAGTGTTTAGTAAATATACAGTGGCAGTCATGTGATTTTTTTCTACAACAGTTTTATATGTTGTGGTCCAGCAGAGCGAGCCTCACTTCTTCATTGTACAAATGCTAACGTTAGAAATATTTTGAATAGGTGGCCTCATAGGTCAAATCAATCAATCAATCAAACTTTATTTATATAGCACCTTTCAAAAAAGCTAAATGCAATTCAAAGTGCTGTACAGACGATTGACAAAATGCGGAATGTTAAAAATGGACCTAGAGACCAATGCACACCAAAACAGACAACACAAAAGTTCCTCAAATATGAAAGCAACCAAAGATGGGCATCCAAAATAACAAAAGATAAATAAAAAACAAGGAAATAAAAATAAAAATAAATAAAAACCGTGAAACTACACAAAGTAAGCAGATGGTATTAAACAATAAAATAACAAAATAGTAAAACAAACACCATATAGATGATGATAAATGAAATAAGTAAAAAACAATAAAACCATAACATTTTAAAATTATAAAACACTACATAAAAGCCAGACTAAATAGATGGGTTTTTAGTTTACGTTTAAAAATATCAATGTTTTCAGGTCCTCTCAGTTCCTCTGGAAGTTTGTTCAGAAGCTTGGAGCGTAATGGCTAAACACTTTATTGTAGTATAGACCAGAGCTGTACCGATATACCGGTCAGGCCGATATATTGGGTGATATTGGCTTATATTTGCAAATGAATAGTTGGCAGAACAGAAATGCTAAGGATGATGTCAGTTTTGTTATAGGTATAATAACAGTATAAAAACTGGTATAATAATAGTATAATAGGTATAAAAACTGCTTACTTTAATAAGGTACCTGTAGCAGACATCTGGCATTTGACCATATATTTGTCCTACAACTAATGCAAGCATTGTCTGTATGTTTTCCATCAGTATGCCAGGCCATTTGTTAATACGTTTTTATTTGCAAATTCTGCAAAACTATCTTTATTCCTCAGAGTAAAAACTGCTTGCTTTCACTCCATCTTGAGTGTACATCAGCCTCCCATGATGATCGGTGATGTCAACCAATCAGCTAAATTCTTGCATTTATCGACTGTTAGCTTATAATTGTGCTTAATGTTGTATTAAAAACAAGTGCACCATAAAGGTAAACCAGTTCAGACTTTATGTGTTAGAAATACGTGTACGGCACCAGAATCAACTCATAGAAAAGATCCAATATGTTGTTAATGAAGGTCCAATTAGAGTTTATTTTCAATAAATTAAAGTCCCAATCATTTCTCAGTTGACATTTATGTATTCCCTAGCGTTACTGTTCACTTTTTAAGGTAGTGACAATGACATGGCTGCAGAGCAAAAATGCGATGGCATAATAGTGTTCAAAAACTTTTGTCTTGCAGTTTATGCAAATATAAATACAGAGAAAATTGAGACAGCCCTCACTGTTAACAAAGACCTAGATTACATGAAGCCACAGAGTGTGCTGACTGTCCTTAACTGAGCAGTCTCCTCCCTCTTGACTGTGAAACAACAAGAGAGGACCGCACTGACAAGAGGGAGCATTAGGTTTCTCTCACTCATTCATGTATGTCTTAGTTACATACAGTACTTTCGTTTTGTTGCAGGGTGGACACCGTCTGGTGAGAAATGGCAGAGGGAGGCTTCGACCCTTGCGAGTGCGTCTGCACCCATGAGTACGCTATGAGGCGCCTCATCAACCTGGTAAGTCATGGAGCTGAGTGGCCTTCACTGTCACTTGAAATCTTAATCGGCAGAATTATAAAGTATTCCAAGTATGCCGTGTGAAGTAAAAATATCTCCTGCCGAAATCGAGAGAAGGAACCAAAGAGATTAACGTTACAAACAACAAGTACATGAAAGAAGGAGGAAATGAAAAGCTACCAACTGGCTCTGAGCCAACACATCCTGGTTCCTGCTCAGAGTTTATCTTGAGAGTCTATCGGTTCTGCCTCACAAAGACGTTTCACTCTGTTGCGCTCAGTGTGTGCTGTCAGCTTCGCATTGTGCTTGTAAATACTCTCTTCTTAATGGAAGGTTGTGTTGAAAAAGACGAGGTCAAAATTATTGAGAGGAACTATGTTGGAGAAATAGTACAGCTTGTAATTATGTTGCTGTGTCAGTTTCCAGGTGACCTCATTGGCTCTTTGTGGACAGGTGTAACTTGCATGGCGAGCTGCAGTTGGCTCAGAGCTTGAAACCACCCTGGGGGCGTTCTGATTCACTTGCAGCCTGAAAGGGTGTTGTCTAATTATTTTAAGAATTTACAGAACAGCATTTGTCAGTCAGAACTGTGTGCAGTATATTTTAGGTGGCAGGCAGAGATCAGATGGTTGTTTTCCACCATGTGAATATGTGCTGTTGGTAACAGTAAGCTGTGAGTGGGTCATTTGTTCGTATGCCTAATGTAACAAGGAACTCTTTTAAGGTTTATGTCAGTTTTATTGGTAGCTGTGTTTTCTCTCTCCCTACATGAAGGCAGTGGTAATCAGAGTAAATAAGTCATAGAGTGGAAGAATTAATAATATTATTTTTCCTACTCTTCTCTTGTATTGAATCTACTTTGTTCCTTCTGTAATTTTTCTTTCAGCTCAGGCAATCTCAGTCCTACTGCACAGACACAGACTGCCCTCAGGAATGTATGTATGACCATATTAGTGTTTATTTCATCATGTTCTCGAATCAGAAACAATAGTGTCTCCCGTCGCTGTTCTCAAAAAAACCAAACTCGATATACCTGTCGTAATATTTTCCCAATTTAGCTAGTTTTGGCTTAGCGTCACTTGACAATGTGGACTGACTCAAATATTTCTCCATGCTCACCAGCTAGCTAGCTGGCTAAGCAGCAGCAGGAACGGTTAGTTGCACCCACTGGGCAACCTCTGGGTCTGAGAAGTGAAGCCAATACGGAAGTGCCTTAAACTTGCATTCTTTCTAATAGCCAGCAGGGGGCGACTCCTCTGGCTGCAAAAAGAAGTCAGATTGGATAGAAGGCTATGAGAAAATGACCCTACTTCTCACTTGATTTATTACCTCAGTAAACATTGTAAACATGAGTTTATGGTCTCAATTGTGACTACCTTGTGATTGACAGGTCGCTACCACAGCGTTGTCCAGTCTGGGTCCTCGTTCAAGCCTTACAAATTTAACCCTTTCACAGTGTGTTTTCAGTTCATAAAAGTTAATTATAACTGTTTTGGTCACCTAAAAATGTCTTATTCAGCGGTCACTTGTGCTTAGCTCCACCCTCTCTTGTCACTTCTGGTTGCAAAAGACCAACATGGCGATTGATTCATGACAGGTTGACGTGATGCGTCACAATCATATCAGAGTATCTATTGGCCCAAAGCAAACTTGTGTGGGAGTAGTGGACACAATATGCCTGTTTTATCAGCGCAAACGGTCCCCATCTGTAGATATGCACTTTTTAATGATACAGCACAATTTTATAATTTATAGCAACTTATTTCGCGGACCCTCTGGCACTGAGAATCAATGGTGTAGATGATGTGTGTGAAGTGCAAAGATGTTTGTTTTCAGTGCCAGGTCCCAATGGGCCAGTCGGCGGAGGAGGTGACCTGACCGTCCCTATGGTTCTGATGGGATGGGCGGTGCTGGCTCTGCTCCTGTTCCTGTTGCGCCCATCCAGTCTCAGGGGTACCCGTCCCACAGGAAAACCTACTGGACCCCATAATGTCAGTATTGATCACAGTCCGCCTACATAACAATGATATTTTGAATATAGGTTCAGTGTTGCTCTGCTTTAGTTTACCATGACAATTTAGCACAAAGTACCACATGGATAATGAATCACAACATAGAAGTGAATTACTTAATGTACTGAATAAGACACAGTTTGCCTTTTATGGTGATTTACTGAGATAACATTGAAAAAAGAAAATTATAACCCTGGATTAAGAAATATAAATTGGTAAACAAAAGAGAGAAGCAATGTTTTAAGCTATGGTGATACTTCATTTGCTGCATGCTAGTTATTAGGCCTATCTCTTCTAAAGTTTACTGCCTCGTTTTCAAAGATGAAATATATAGAAAAATGCTTTCATATGTCTAAATTCAGAGTTTGTTATAAAGAAATAAATCCTTCCATGCACAGCATGTTCTTCACTTTTTCTGTGACCAAACACTGATCAAGTGCTGAGCACACACTGCGACAGTGAGTCAGTATGCACAATACCAGGACCCTGAAACTGAAGCAGCTAAATGGCATCCAACCCTCATTAATTGTATTCTTTACACCTATTGTAACATGTCAAAATGTCTTCCATAAAAAGGCCTATTGGTTGAACTTCAGATATATTTGTGCATTTTAAATGTCAGCTGTCTTGACCAGAGATACGCTGCTAAATTATTGTATCAACAACACCATCATGTTTTTGGTTTGTTTGATTTAATTATAGTTGGCGAGCTCTGGTTTTGTAGGTTAGTGAATATTTGTGTGTGTCTTAGACCAATCTGTTTCCATCAAAGTTAATGTTTTTTTGTCAGAAATCTACTTGCCCAAAGTCAATTTTTATTTGCCCCTATACAAATTGCTTTATTTATTAGCGGTTATCAAAATAACAATAAAGACCAAAGTTAATTGTCACGTTTAATCTTTATTTAAGTAAATGAATCTGGAGTTTCACCCACATCCTCTAATGCCGCCCAAATAAACTCCTGTTTCCAGGATAATTGAAATGCTCGCTTGCGCTTCAGCTCAAAACTTTGTCTTTACCCACCGCCATTTTCTCACGAGTGCCCGATTGGTACTGCGCATGTGCAACTCTCAACAGAGATGAGAAGGAAGCGAGATGACTCACTCCTTAGCAACTTCCATCATCAGCTCTGGGGAAAAAAATGTGTTTATTTCTTTTTAACCACTTGCCCAATCGGGCATGTGAGTTGCTAGAATTACTAGCCTGACTAGTTGAGTCCCTTTTTCTATTTTAGTCAAGTTATCGCAAGCAACAGTCTAACCAAATGCAGAAATCATTCATACAGTTGCAATGTTTGAGATGTTAAAGATGAGCAATTATCTCCCAAAATTAAGAACCATAAACTATTTATCCTGCGATGTGAACTGGAGGTGTATTAACAGTGACTCAGCCTCTAGGTGTACACAACCAGATGAACATTTGCTGATGACTTGTGTGTCTAAATGTTAAGCTCAGTTATTATTATTGTTATTATTATTATTGACTCGTTTAGACTTAATATTTTCTTGTCCTGGTTTATAGAGTAATGGAAGAGAACCTCCTGCACCACCTATTGACTAGCAGTGGAGAGGACCAGCACTCACCGAGCTGCTTTGACTGGAGCTGCACAGTTAGCTAGTGACTGTGACGAAGGACAGCGCCATCTCCCCTTCATTAAGATATCTTTTGCTTTTCTCCTATTTTAATGCCATTGTGTTTTGGGGGTAGATTTGTCTATGATTCCTGTTACTAGAGCCCAACTGATACTGGATCGATGAGGCCAATACAGATATTTTTAAAGTCTGATGATATTGATTTTTTTTTTTTTACATAAACAAACAACATTAACGGTTTGGGCAGGTATGGGTTATTTTTGACAGGCAGGATATTTTATAGTGAAAAAAACTATGTTCAGAAAATGTCATGGGAAATTTAATAATGATGCATAAAAATGCATTTTTCTCAAACATTGAATTGAATTAAGGGAAATAAGTACTAAAAACGTTGTTTTGTTTATCTGCAGACACATACAGGCCAAATTTTGATTGATTATATTGGCCGACAATGTCAGCATGTTGATATATCAGTTGGGCTCTATGTGGTACTCACCAAGTCTTTAATCAGAACGGTGTGGCATCGTTCTGAGTCGGCTCCTGATCTCACATCTCTGGTGCTGACTGGTGTGCAGTAACTCAAGACAAGAAGTCAAAATGAAGGAATGTGTCCCATCATGTCTTGCTGGAGATGGGAGCGGTAGTTAAATTGTTGTTGGGTGCTTGCTGAGTAATGAAGGGTGGCGGGTTCCTCAGACTCTCTGAAACATTCCTCTCTTTCGGTGCCAGTAATGATGTCATATCACGTCATGTTTCAATAGCATATTTAAACCAGCAGAATGATTAAATGTAATGAATTCATATGGGTATATTAAATTCTGAATTAGGATTTCTTTAATCCAGTGACTTCATCTTCTGTGTTTACATCCAGGCCTCAATTAGATTACAAGCAAATAGTCTGGTCTGTTAGATGAATTATATGTCCAAGAACGTGTCTGTCCCTTTAAGTAACTGTTGGGTTTGTTACTGTAGTATATGTGATTAAGACGGCAGTGACAGAGTCTGTCAAAGAGGTTAAGTGTGAACAGTTAAATGTTCACATTTCAAACTAATTTCACATAGTTGAAATGAACTGAAGGCACACAGATAGGGCGTAGGCTCTTAAGTGTGGTAATTGTAAAACAATATACTCAGCACAAGCATTTTAATCATGTTGAGATGATTCCGTGTACTGTAATTGTTTTGTGGTTAAAAGATAAAAACAATCTGAATTGTATACTCAGTTATTAGTAGCAGAGAATCATATTTTATTAGCACTTTTGTCGTTTCCTTATGAAGGTGAGTTGTACTGATTCAGCGATCTAAATGATGATGATGATGTGAAGACGAGGGCCTGTTCTTTTCTTACTGAGAATCACAGCAGTCTGTGATTAATGGGAGCATCTTAAGTTTCTACTTCTGTATGATAATAATGTCAAACCAATTAAAAGGAAAGGAGCAAGAAAAGGTGCATTCCTCTGATTAGTGCCAATGTGAATTTAAAGTTCTGGTTCTTGTGAAAGAACAGCAATATTTGAGCTCATTTTTATTTTAAATGAGATAAGAAGAGGACGAGGGAATGATCTGCAGTCGAAGTTTTCTGTCTTGTTTTCTCATCATGGTTTACTCTACATGATTATTGTCTTACAAGATTTGTATTTGTTGGTTTCTCTTGGTCCAGAGCTCTGCTAAATAAGTTTATAGAAGGTTTGTCATCTAGATTAAAGGTTGAAATATAATTAGTGAACAGAAAAACAGAAACCTCTAATGCAGAACAATATAGTGTCGTTTGTTCCTAAATGGTGGTATTTTTAAATTTGTCTGTTGTTGGCAATTGGATTGCAGTACATGACAGAGGGTTTCCTGTTTTTCCTAGTCACTGATCGTATCTTTGTCGTGCCCCTGTCATGGAGACATGGCTATTAAAGTGTATCTGGGCCTTGGATTATGTTCTAGGGAACTTATGATATTAGAAATTACATGGATTAGTTTTAAAATGTAAGTATCTTTCTTAAATACATGGTGTAAGAGTTCAGAACCTGAATATGATCTGTAACAGCTTTGGGCTGAGTTCATTCCAACAGTCTTCGGTGGCTAGCTAATCTAAATTTCTGAATCAGTGAATAATGCCCTCTAAAAATGTATTTACTACGTCTGTCTAGACCTGGGTGATGGCAGGGAGGAGATATAAGGATGGAAAAAGTTAAGTAAACCATAAGTAGTTGTATTTCATTAAGGGGGAAGCCATACTAGATTGTTGAGATGAACAAGTTGAGCGGTACCACAGGAGACCTTGATTTACACTGTATCTGTCTAAGAGAAAAAGGGCTTCAACTATGCACTTTTCCTATAACAAAACAAAAAATAAAAATAATTCAGTCTTATTGCCTGACTGTGTTTTGTTGTAAGCTTGTACTTTTCTGAAATCACTAAGGCAGATATACACTCTATCTGTAGTGTTGTCAATGAAAAATATTATTTTCTGGCTTTTAACACTTGAGAAAACATTGCAAACACTACACCTGTAGTACTGCCCACTGAGTATTTTATCAGTCCGTAAATGCAGCAAAGCAATATAAGTACATCACCAATGGTGGAATGTAACTAAAAACATTTTCTGGTACAAATTTGAAAATATTGTACTTTTTTTGTCTCCACTACATTTACCGGACAGCTTCGCAGTTTAAAATTTTAAATGCAAAACCTGTGATGATCTTAAAAAATATGATTCTTTATTAAACATGAAATTACCACTTGCAAATTGAAGCTGGAACTTTTACATTCGATACTTTACAGTGCATTTTGCTGATTACTGCTGAGTCGTCCAGACTTTTACTTTAAGTATTCGAATGCAGGACTGTTACTTGCAATTGAGAAGGCTATTTAGATTAGATTAGATTAGATTCAACTTTATTGTCATTGCACATAGTACAGGTACAAGTACAACGAAATGCAGTTTTGCATCTAACCAGAGTGCAAATTAGTAAAGTGCTGATAAGACAATAAATACAAGTGAGGGTATATTGGTGTATGTACATAGGCATATACATATATACAGATTGTAAATAAAGTGCAAGTGATTGACATGTTACATTGTGATTAATAGTAGTTTAACTATAAGTTTTTTAAATAGTATTTTTAAATTATGGTATTTTTCCCTTAACTTAAAAGACCTGACAACTTATTTTTAACATACTGGCTTATTGCTGAAAGAGTTAGATAATTTATTCACATCAGCGGTATCAATTAACTGCTCCCAAATAATGATGAATGATAAATTTCATTGTTACTCCAAAATATCACCCAGCTGGCAAGATTGATATTTATAAAATTTAAATATATACTGTATATATATATATACATATATATATATATATACATATATATATATATATATATATATATATATATATATATATATATATATGTATATGTATATGTATATATGTATATATATATATATATATATATATATATAACATAATATATATATATATATATATATATATATATATATATATATATATATATATATATATATATATATAACAGAACACATACAAGTCATTACAAATATATTAAAAAATAATAAATAAATGAATAAATAAAAATCATGGCTTGCTTCCTGTTTAGTTTTTATCTTCTGAGCATGCGCAGTGGTGAAACGGAACTGCCCTCCACGTTTCCCAGGGTTACCGTCAACAAGTCAGTTAGCCCCATAGCTATATCTATGGTTAGAGCTAAGTCCATGTACCTTTAGCTACCATTTATGAATAGCTGTACGGTATGTATTGAATCAGACAACAGTCACGTGGCAGTCAAACTTAGCATAATGGTGATTTAGCTATAATAGTATAATAATTAGCATAGGAAGCTTAGTAGCTAACTTAGCTTAGCTACTTGTCACAGTGGATTTAGCAAACACTAGCTAGCATGCTAATGCCAATAAACGCGACCAGAGGAAACTGTTTATAGTTTTCAGAATGACAAATCAGCAGTTCGAGACACTGGCTTACACGAAAAGCCCGAAAACATCGAGAAGAACAACATTTCAGGTAAAAGCTAACTTACAGTCTTGTCCTTCCAAATGAGAAAAGAGTGGATTAGTTAAACCGACAGCCCTCTGAGTTATAAAGTGCCATGTTGTTACTATATGTATTTGCTGCTAACGTTACCTGCCCATTTGCACAATTTCATATTGTATACTGTATGTTATTAATAGTGTGTTATGTGTATTGTATGTAGGCTACCTTTGCTGTACTAAGGCAAAGACAAATTTCCACTGAGTTGGACAATAAAGTCTAATAAAATCTAATCTAATCTGAAATTATGTCGTTGCAGGATGAGCTCCAGTCTGCTGTGTCTGCAAGGGCAAGCAAAACAAAAACAGATCAACACTCGTACTCTGGTGACTTCGATGAAGATGAAGATGGTAAGATGGCAAGGCATCATGATATCTTGATAAGACTGGGTTGTGGGTGCTTGACATCCTCAAGATGTAGGTCTCTTTAGTGCTTTTGTTTACATTGTGATTGTGGTCTACACAGTATATCACCTTTACCTGTGTCTAATGATAGTTGATTAGTTGTTTATTGGAGTTGTGTTCCATTCACACCACTTTGTGTAAGTTACTTTATACTTTTATGCATGTAACTGTGATTCACAGTAAAAATGCATTAAATAAATGGGAGAAATTGTGAAGAGATTTTCAGAAATTAATTCTGCCACTTCAATTAGTTGTAGTACAAATGTAACCTTGATAGAACTTACTGAAAAGAGGTACCAAGCCTAAATATCGCCAATTCCAGGACCACTCTGTTCTTTTTGAAAATAAATAATAATAATTGTAACAGTATACTAGCAGTATCAAATAACATCAAGTTTAAAATATATTCAAGTGGACATATTTGTTAAAGTGGCAATCTTGAAGATTTTAATTTAAATAAATGTCTGTTAAGTCACTATCGCCAAAAGAGATAACACAATGGTGATTGAGTCTGTGACCCACTGATGAAAGTTTTGCAATATATATATATTTGCAGTATTAAGAAATGGGTGTCTGTGGTGACATTCCTGGAAAAAATGCTGTTGTATACACACAAGAAATGTAACGATGCACACAGTTCTAAAAACCTGAAGTTCGTGAACACAGAAATATAATTTTTCTATTCTATTTCTAAGCTCCTGTATCAACAAAAAGACTCCAGACTGCTAAAGTCTGAGCATAATTCAATTGTGTTCACTCAAATAGAAATTATAAATCAACCAGGACTAGAATCTTACGGATTACCACTTTAAATGGCTGTGGGAGTACAGCAGACAGAAAATGTTGGGAACCACTGCTTTACAGCCAGGGGAACATTACATTTAGTCCTCACAATTCATTCTTCCCTGACAATGTTAATATGATGAAGGATTTATATAACTGCTTTGCAGAAGAAAATGGCAGATGGCAACAAGAATAACAGCAGAACATGAATAGAACATGGTTAAAACAGACACAGTTACTGTACTTCCTCTAGCTAATGTCAGGGTTTAGACAGCATTTGTTCTTGCCTGTCAGACACCTTCAACTTAGATAGATGTATGTTCAGTGTGAAAGATGGAAACAGTAGCTCAAGATCACTTTCCACTAGCTTTTTCTGTAGTTTTCAACCACATCTCTCAGTCTTACTCAGTGGAAAGAGTTTACTCAGTTGGTCAGCAACCATCCACTTAGGAAGGGATGCTAAGATGCAGTTGGAAGCTCCAGAAAAAGCTAGTAAGAGGACCTTAAGTTAGGATTGTTTTGTCAACTTAAGTAGATAATGGTTGGTCTTATCTTATCGTTTACTTGTCATTTTCTTTATTTCACAGATTTTTTTAATAAACTCCTCAAATCAAGAAAGAAGAGGGCTGGTGCGCTTAAGGCTGCGAAGAGTAAATCCAAAATCAACGACTTTGAGATTTCAGACGATGAAGGCACACACGCTAGGACGAAAAGAGTTTCTTTTCTGAAAACCCAAAGAATCGGCTCTCCCTCGGAGGACACAACGGCGTCAGAGTCACGTGAAAACGAGCCGCCTGACTCTTCCACCGGTCGTCACGACAATTATAATGACTCATTTTCCTCAAAACGCTCCACAAACGTCAGTGACGATAACATACGATTTAAAAGCAGTGATGTGGAGCTTACAGATCCTCAAATCACAAGAGAGAACTCAAGTAAATCTCTGTCATACCAAACATCAGATGATACTCTACTGGACATGCCATTGCCCTTACCATCTGACAACAGTGTGATGGAAACTCCAGGTCCCGAGGTGAAGAGCAACTCTGTTTTGGAAGAAAGCTCCCAGACTCCGCAGATATCAGCAGCTGACCTCAAACACGTGTCCTCAGCAGGTCTGTGTACGCTGTGTCATGTATAACCACACAATGGGCACATTACATGTAACTTTTGCAGATTTTCCTGCAGATTTTTTATTAATTTATATTTCCACAAACTGTCATTATTCAGATACCGAGAGGGAGCCACCCAAGCCTAAACCAAGGCAAAGGACTCTTGGATTGAACCTTCACGTTACGGAGAAGATAGCAGAAGATGCTGAATCTCAGGATCTCAGCAGGCCCGAAGCTTCCTCTGCATCCATTCCCCTCTCCACTGACACGTCCAGCAACATCGCTGTAAGGAGCTGCAGTCCACATGCATGTCTCATTGCTCGGTTATTCAGTATTTTAAGTTGAAACATCTTCTAATTGAAGCACGTGTTTCTTATGTTGTTTCACCGTAGTGGACAGAAGGAGATCGCGCCGTTTCACGCAGCCTCAGCAAATCCTCTTCAAGTAAGAGTGAGCAGTCACAGCTCCTCACCAAGTCCACAGTTGATTCTGGATCCAGAGGTAATAATTGGCATCTTCAGCACCATACACTTAGGTGTAAAGGTCCCATATTGTAAAAAGTGAGATTTTCATGTCTTTTTTATTATAAAGCAGGTTTAAGTGCTAGGCCTATATAAACACTGTGGAAGTATCGAAACGCTCAATCCACGGAGAAATACACACAGCCCATATTCAGAAACTGTGCCTTTCAAACAAGCTGTCAGGATTACTGTATCTTTAACTTTACTGTCACAAATATACTGTAAAATATATACTGTAGATATAAAACAGTTTATATCTATGATACAATATACAGTATATTGTTTTAAACGTAGTTAAGTTTATTTGCGGTTGCAGGAAGCTGACAGGAAGTAAACATGTACCCAAGCTGTGTCCTAGCAACGCAATTCCATTGAAATGTGCTAAAACGGAGTGTTTCAGACCGAGGGTAAATACAGGCATATTCAGGCAGGAATATTATGAGTTTTTGAACATTACAGCATGTAAACATGTTCTAGTAGAAACATATAATACAAGTATGAACCTGAAAAAAGTATATTATGGGACCTTTAAACGTATTTATAGCTCATTAATCCTCTTGCTATTTGATTTATTGTTTTAGATGGCTTTATTTCCGATGACAGCAAAGAGCAGGAGAGACAGTACTCCACATCATTTGAAGAGTTTAATGTAAGGCATTCATTATCAGGTGTGACTGTGACAGTTAATTTTATGTTAGATATGCTCTGCTTCTTATTTTGATTAGTCTCAGTGAATTTGTTCATTGTCTTCTTTCAGGTAGAGTTAGGAGATCACTCACATCAACTCTCTCACGAAAAATCATTTGATACCAGGTTGGTAAACAAGCTGCAACAATAGCTACTTCTATAGCTTAGTGGATAGAACAGGGTCGTAACTTAACTAACTGTCATTTTATTTAAATTAGGACATCAACTTCTCACTCTAAGACCACTCAGAGATCTCAGAGTGTGTGCTCCAGGAAGGTGGAATCAAAGTATTTGGGAACTCTCAAACTTCTGGATCGTAAAGTCTCACTAGAGGAGTCTCAGCCTCAAGCAGCAGATTCACTCAGAGCTGCCGTTTACCAGGTCAGTGTGATAATGAGCCAGTGTTGAGAGTCCACATTGCTACAGTTAAAAATCTCCACACTGTTCTGTGTTTTATTATGTTTAAGGACAATATGCAACCAGTGTGGTTCTCCTGAGCACTATCCATCATATACTCAGATTCAGACACTGATATTGATTTGATTACAGGTATATAAAATACATAGATTATACTTATCATACTGTAAGTAGAGTGTGAGTTCTTCCACCCTGTTAAGCGCTCCATTTATAATTTCTGTGCATTATATGTAATAATACATATACATAATATCACATATTACAACATTATTCTCAGATTTCATTACATTATTATCAGGTATCCGGTACAGATAAACAGCCAATTTGGGTTTGAAACGTTGTACTTGTCCTAATGTTATAAAAAACAAATTTAAGGGGAGGTTTTGAAGTCTTGCCAATCCCTGGGAGGCAGAAATCTGAGTTAGTTTTTGTTCTCCTCAGCACCTGGACAACAAAGATATGCGTGTGTTTTTGCACACTGATTATTAACATCAGTGGTTCTCAACCTTTTCAACGCGCAACCCCCTCAGTTTTCTTTAGTTTGATCAGCTAGCACCTAGGCGTTGTCCAATATGCTCCAGGCACTGTGGATTTTTGATGCGTTCTGTCCTCGTCAAAAGTTAATGTGCATGCAAACACACTCAATAAAATCTTTTCTGAGGCAAATTATATCACTGGTACAGGTGATGTAATGTAAAAAGCATTCCCCAGTCTAAAATATGTTATTTTATTTTTAATATGGTATTTTATTTGTTCTCCACAACCATCTGGCAACCCCGAGAAATTTTCTCGCAACCCCCTTGGGGTTCCAAACCCCCAGGTTGAGAAACACTGATTTACATGTCGGTAGAGTGCATCAGAGTATCTACAGTTCATTCTCTGTCAACTAAAATCCCTGCCCAGTGCCCACTAACATGTACTTCTAACAGGAATGGCTTCAAAAGAAAAAGGAAAAGTCAAGAGAGAACATGCAGCTAAAGAAGAAAGAGGAAATCCTGAAAGAAAAAAAGAAACGGGTAGATAACCAGTTTTGTATATTGGAAATACAACATACTACATTGTTATAGAACACTATAAAAAAAACAATAGTTTATTTAACATATATGCACGCTGCTTGTCATCTTTCAAAAAAACAATCAGGAAGAAGAGGCTAAAAAGGGAGATGCTGTTGCATCATATGAGGCTTGGAAAGAAAAGAAAGCAGCGAGTTTCAAAGCAAAAGCCAAAGAAAAGCAAGATACGATCAGAAAAGAAGAAAGAGCGATTGAAGAGAAAGAAGAACAAAAGCAATCTGCTAAACAGGTTTATTGATTTATTTATTGTGCATTATTCTGATTCTAATATGCACTTCTGTGGGAAGATATGCTAATCAGTATTGCTATAAACATTACAGGTGTTTGAAAAATGGAAACATGAGCATGATCATCTGCTCAAAGAAAAGTCCAGAAAACAAAGAGAGGCTGAAAGTAAACTTCAATTTAGAAAAGAAGAGAAGGAGGAAGAAAGAAAGAGAGACAGCAAATCGGCTTTTTCTGACTGGTGAGTGTAAATCGTTGACTTTTTCAAGGAAGCAAACACTGGCTGAAATTTAAAACATAAAGCCAATACAGTCAAACTGTACACGTTACTGTCATTTAGTGGCTAGAATGGCAAGATTGCATACATTTTTTCATAAAATTGTCTTACTGTACTTGTTTATAGACATTTTATTGGGGTCTGAAAGTAAGTATTCAAACCTTCACAAAATAAAAGTAGTGCATTTCAAATAGCTGCATGGGGCGTTAGTTCAATATGGCCACAACTACCAGTGCTGTCCCATCATGCTCAAACCTATCTGGTTGTGAAAATGATCAACCACTAGATGGCAGCCAAATCTTGATGTTTAGCCACATTTCGTCACCTGTGTCTCCATCATCTAAACTGTTTTTACTTTTATTTTCTTAAAATGTTTAAGGCGTGAAAAGAAGAAAGATGTTCTCTATGAAAAAGTAACGATGGAGCGTGAAGAAATCAGAAATAAAGCTGAGGAGGAGTGCTACATGAAAGAAGAGAGAGATAAAATGGCTTTCGAGTTGTATGAAAACTGGCTGGTAAGTGGAGTTACTTGTAGCACTGGTGATTAATGGCATCAAAGGTGGTGGCTCTTTATTGGTCTCATACACTCTTAGTGATTTCTTCATAACGCTGACAGTTTTCTGAGATCTGCCAGTGCTCAAAGAAGTGTTTATATTTCTGATTATTGATTTATTTTTTTCCAACAGGTACGGAAAGATCTAGAAGAAAAGAGACAAAGAGAGGAAAGACGAATACAAGCAATACTCCAAGACAGTCCACCTCCTCCATGGAGCCCTCCAAATAAAACAATACCGTTTCGAAAATAATGTTTGAAATGTAACATACCACCCTTAAAATATCTGTGGGTCCTATTTTACATTTGAAGCTATAAGTTTTGTACTGTATGTTGTATTTTAAACATAGTTGATGGCAGCTGCTAAATATGCTTTATATATATATTTTGTAAATTTTATAGGTTTTGTATTAGCCACCAGCTCTAGTGCAAGTTTATATTTTTATATGTTTTTTGGAAAATGTTGCAGTATGTTTAGAAAGTTGGAAAAATATTGTGTTCCCGTGACGTGGTGACATGTCAATATCAATATAAATGTGGTGATCTGTTGTTACCATGTTACCACATCTGAATGTAGAGCAGCAAGAAGAAAAATTATTGATATAAAAGGTTAATATAATTGATCTGCTGATTACAGTTTATAGTTGAACTGCTGTGGATTTCCATGTAAAGTTTGTTTTTGTCAAAACATCACACAATCTTAGAGACTGATCTGTTTAACACTGAGTGCTTATTTTATGTTTAACATGATTTAATTGTTTGGTTTTATTTAAAGCTGCAGTGGGTAGAGATGGAGCAAATATGATTAAAAAAAGTTATTTTTAATAAAACAGTCACTATATCCTGACAGTAGTGCATGAGACAAGTAATCTGAAAAAAAACATGTCCTCCGGTGTTCTCCGGTGTCCTAATGGCATCTGCAAGATTTCACAGACCGGAGGAAAACAACCAATCAGAGCCGAGCTGGAGCCTTGCCGTCTCTGAGAAATGTTTGCATGTATGAGAAAGTTTGCTGGTGGGTGGTGCTTGGTATTTCCTCAACTGATCTCAACATGGCTGCCGGGTCACAAATTGTCTAATTTTTCTCATTTTAAAGCTAAACAGTACACTACAAGATGTTTCTGAAAACATTTGAGGCGAGAAATAGGCATTACAGTAACAGAATATTGATTCATATTTGATCAGCGCTGCCTAGTTTGACCGTTTGATCGGAGTTCGAGAGTGATTGACAGCTGCCTCCTTTAATGAACAGCCAATAGGAATGCTCTCTCTCTGAAATGACCTGTGATTGGTCAAAGTCTCCCGTCATGGGCTAGATTTTTTAAAGCCTGAAAACAGAGCCATGAGGAGGTGCAGAAGTCTAGTTATCTCTCGGAGCACTTGAATTACAATATTTTGAAAGGTTATTATGGAATGTTTGCCCAATGATGCCAAAAATATTGTCTTACCCTCGCTTTAAAGCTGCAGTATGCGAGATTGGCGCAAATATGATTTAAAAAAGTTATTTTTAGAAAACGGACGCTATATCGTGACAGTAGTACATGAAACAGGTAAACTGAAAAAAATCATGTTCCTCTGTGTCCTACTGTGTCCTCCGGTGCTCCTAACGGCATCTGAAGGATTTCACTTACCGGAGGAAAACAAGGTCCGCTGCCAGCTGCCGTCTATGAGAGCCGGCTGTCAATCACTCGCGATCTCCGACCAAACGGTCAAACTAGGCAGCGCTGATCAAATATGAATCAATATTATGTTACTGTAATGCCTATTTCTCGCCTCAAATGTTTTCAGAATCATCTTGTAGTGTACTGTTTAGCTGTATAATGAGAAAGTTTGTGACGCGGCCGCCATTGTAAAATCTGTTGAAGGAAGCCAAGTTCTGGTCACATGACCGGAGCACAGCCAATAGGAACGCTCTCTCTCTCTGAAATGACCTATGATTAGTCAAAATCTGCCATCACGGGCAAGATATTTCTAAAGCCTGAAAACAGAGCCATGAGTAGGAGCAGAAGTCTAGTTTTCTCTCAGAACACTTGAACTACAATATGCTGAAAGGTTTATTATGGAATTTTTGCCAAATTATGCCAAAAAATTGTTGCCTACTGCCACTTTAATGGGGTCAGAACATATTATATATGTTTGGTGCTTTTACTCTGAAAATACCAGACCGGAAAGATCCCACGGGCAGCTTTGGTGTCATGGAGATTTGGGGAGGTAACGTTACTCTGCAGAAGTATAACTAGATTTAGGTAAAGGTGGTGCAGCAAAAGTTGTGAGAGAAACCCTGATAGTGTGAGTGTGTTCGTCGAGAACCAGTTTAAATTTTTTATTTAAAGACACTTATCGTTTGTAAGCGGTCACCGACTCCCGGAACCGACGGCTTGTTTGGACACATTTAACGGTAAGAGAGAGAAGCTAACGTTAAAATAATCTGCGCATTCCTGAAGTTGTCGAGTTGGCAGAAGGTAACGTAACGTTAGCTGACGACTAGCTAGCTGGTTCAACGCCCATTCATTTGTTTCTTGTGTATTTAAACACGCGTATTTATGGTCCTGTTCGTGTGTAATGTTGCCCTACAAGCACTGACACTTAGTTCACAGCTAACGTGAACTAGCCGAAAGGTAACTAGGATAAAAGGTCAGTTCTCATCTCTGTAAGACGTGGCTGAGCTGCAATGAAAAGGCTCTTTATATCCCAGCAGGCTGTAACGGTGCGACTGGGACTGATGAGCTGCTGAGATGTGAAGACTTGATGATTTATAATCGAAGATGAAAGTGTTGGAAAGAAAATCAATCTGAAGTTTTCTGATGGATTTGCTCGTCGTAGTTAATCAGACATTTTTTAAAGATGAGACACTTTTTTAGCACAGTGAAATATAAGGACAGATGAATGGAAATGCTTACTGTCAAGTGTAAAATATTGCTGCAACTAATGCTTATTTTCATTATCAATTAATCTGCCAGTTTTCACAATTAAAAAAAATCCTTTCTTTAAAATTGTTTTTGACCCATCAACAACTCAAACCTAAATATGTTAAGTTAACTGTCACACAGAAGAAGAAGAAAATCCTCATAATTGACATGCTGGAATAACTAAATGTTTGGCTTTTTTTTTCTTGAAAAATGAATCAAAGTAGTTAATTGATTTGAGCAGGATATTAAAAATGAGAACTTAATTGTAAGATCAAAAGAAACTATAGTGATTTTTCTGATGGAGTCTTGCCTTTTTGAGCAAATCACCCCATGAAATGTATTCTGTCAAAGTTGAGACACTTTTAAGCATAGTAAAATATAAAGACTGGTGGATGGGAAACGTTTCGATGTAGAGTTTATTTGTCTGTTCAGAACAGAGGGAGATATATCAGCCGATATTTACTGCAGATATATCTAGGGATGTAAGAAAATATCGATACACATGAGTATCACGATATTATGTTTTGCAATATTGTATTGATTCTCCAAAACACTGTGTCGATTTTTAATTAACCTCTTAAAAATCCAAAGGCAGACCCAGACCTGATTCTGTCTTTCGTAGGTTGTAGCCGGCTCAGTTTTAAAGCTAGAAGTTACTGGTATCATATAAAACTATATAACCTAAGGAATCCATTGGTTCCGACCATGTCATACTTGCATGTTGCGAGGGAGGCTAAAAGACATTTATGCTAAATTTTGGCGAGGAAAAACTGGCATGACAATTTTCAAAAGGGTCCCTTGACCTCTGGCCTCAAGATATGTGAAAAATGTGAAAATGGGTTCTATGGGTACCCACGAGTCTCCCCTTTACAGACATGCCCACTTTATGATAATCAAATGCAGTTTTTTGAATGCAGTATAAATGTGTTATTTTCGCCTATTTTAAAATGGTGTATTTGAATGTTTCTGCATACTGGGGTCTCTAAACGGTCTTGGAATTACATAAATTGGATATGACTGTAAAGCTGAGACTCCTGTGGATTCAATGAGCCAACTGTATTCATGTGTAATGATGTTAGTCCCCGTAGGAGCCATTTCATTGTAGTGACTTTTCATTCAGATTTTATACATATGTGGTGTGTCTTTATACTATAACAGTTTTCCTAAAATTGGGTTGAAAAAATTGCAATATATTGAATGGTTACTCCTGTATCATGATATTTATCGTATCGCCAGATTCTTGCCAATACACAGCACTAGATATATCCATATGTGTGTGGGGGTATATGTCGGCTGATAAGTAACATAATTTGTCCACCTGAAAGCACTGACAAGGACTGACAAGAAGATTGGATTTTTTAAACTCTCAAATATTGATATCAGTACTGGCCTCAGAAACCCCCTATTTATCATTATGCACAACATTTACGTAGAAACAGTCGTTGGCAATGAAAATCTTAAGTCTCAGGCTCCCACCAGCAACGCTAATTAAAGGGGAACACCACCTAAATTAGGAATTCCACTATGTTATTTCCATGGCCTAGTAAAGTTCAATCAACATTTGTGAACATGAGCTCCTCTCTCTCAAACCCAGAAACCAGAGAAGTACGTCTCAAACTTGTGATGACAGGGTATAAAGTCTGGAGCTGCTCCATAGACAATGAATGGGAGACTGATTTTATGGACCCACAGAATGTTTGTTTTGTTTTTTATACCCAAATGAGTTTTTTTTCTATTGTAGTGATCTCAGTTGTGAAACAAAAAATGTTTCTAACACTCAGATCATTCTCCTGGGTGCTCTCAGTGTCATCTATAACATCTCTTCCCATTCATTGTCTATGGAGCAGATCCAGACATTATACCATATGACATCACAAATTTGAGTTTTAGCACTCTAGTTTTTTGGATTTGGGAGAGAGTTGTTCATATTTACTAATATCTTTTGACTGTCTTAGACCATAGTGATAGCATATATGAATTTTGAAAATGGGCGTAGTTCCCCTTTAAATATGTATAAAAAAGAAGACGCAAGTAAAAACAAAATGAGACTAAGCATAAAATAGTGCAAGTTAAAATAAGGGATAGAATATAACATACATAAAATAATGTAATATAAATTAGACAGTAATTGCAAATGAATAAACTGAATGTAAACTAGAGCTGTGTATTGGCAAGGATCTGGCGATACTGTACGTATCATGATACAGGGGTTACAATTAAAAAAAGGCAATATGTTGCGATTTTTAAATCTAATTTTAGGAAAACTGTCATAGTATAAAGAACAAACCACTATATGCATAAAATCTGAGTAATACAAGTTTACTTTTTTATGCAATTAGAACAGTGGGATCTGCATTTTCATTTATCACAGTCCCTGTAACATCCAACATCATAGCACTACTTTGAGAGGGCACATACACTGAGAGGGAGCATCTCTTTGCAAATAAAATAAAGTATTGACTGAGTTAATCTTTGCATGTAAACTATTAATTAAAAGTCGATACCATGTTTTTGAGAATTGATACAGTATCACAAAACAAAACATTGCGATATTAAAAATTCTTGATAAAGGTGTAAACCGATGTAAATCAGTAGATAAAAGGTAAAGTGACATTCAGAAAGTTATTTAAGACCTGTGGAGTTTACCTACTCTCTCATGCTTCATGTTTTTTTTTTTCTGTGTTCTCTCCTCTTTCAGATGTTTCAGATAAAGAGGATCTGTTGCATTGGTGCCGGGTACGTAGGAGGCCCGACATGTAGTGTGATCGCCCACATGTGTCCAGAGATCACCGTGACCGTTGTGGATGTCAATGAGTCCCGCATCAAAGCCTGGAATTCGGACACTCTGCCCATATATGAGGTATCATATCAATGTAGTTATTCAAAGAATTTTATAATATTAACAGGAATAATAAAACTTCAACAAGGACTGGGTCATATTTCATTAGTGCCTTTTCCCCTACATTCTTATCTCACTTTTGAGAGCCATATATCTCAAATGAGTTGCCAGTTTCATTAAACTTAATAACAATGTTGAAAAAGTAGATGCAGCTAGGCAACTGCTCCGGCCAATGTTTTTGTACAATATTGCTCCATTGCGGGACAAATGAAACATAATTAGTTCCAGACCGCTCGGTGTCGCAACTTCTCTACGTCAGCCACGACCACAAGGTATTACATCACCATGACTAGCGTAAAGGGCAGTCAATGACCAGTCATGGAGAACTCGTATTACATTTGTAACTGTTTTTGCCATGTTTGTCCTACACATTCACTGACACACCCTCCCTGTCACTTCCTCCCACTTCAGCCGGGTCTGAAAGAGGTGGTTGAATCATGCAGAGGGAGAAATTTGTTCTTCTCAACAGACATCGACTCAGCCATCAGGGACGCAGACCTCGTCTTTATCTCTGTGAGTAACATCAGTTGCCCCCTCACACACATACTGACACACAGTTTGATCAGCTACGGAAATAAATCTGACAATTATGACACATTAGTGAATTCATTGGAGTGGTTATACCCCCCCCCCCCCCCCCCAACAGGTGAACACCCCAACCAAGACCTATGGGATGGGAAAGGGTCGTGCAGCTGACCTCAAGTTCATTGAGGCATGTGCTCGGCGGATTGTGGAGGTGTCTGATGGCTACAAGATAGTCACAGAGAAGAGCACCGTCCCGGTTCGCGCTGCTGAGAGCATTAGACGGATATTTGATGCCAACACCAAGCCCAGCCTCAACCTACAAGTGAGTGTGTTATTGGACTGTATAAGAATGAAACTCTGATATCTGTTATTTCTGCGAGTTTCTAAAGTTGTTGTGCTATAGGTGCTGTCCAACCCAGAGTTCCTGGCAGAAGGAACAGCAGTGCGGGATCTGAAGGAGCCGGACCGCGTCCTGATTGGTGGAGACGAAACAGCCGAAGGTCAAAGGGCAATTAAAGCTCTGTGTGCCGTCTATGAGAGCTGGGTCCCCAAAGCACGCATCATCACCACCAACACATGGTCATCCGAGCTGTCCAAACTGGTGAGTGCAGGGCGGCAACTAACGATTATTTTCATTGTTTCATTTTTATTTGATTTGCTGATTATTGTCTCAATTAATTCATCATTTTGTCAATAAAATGACAGAAAAAGTAAGTAGTAAAGTAAAAGTAGTTTATAATTGTGTGTGCTTGTGTAGGCAGCCAATGCGTTCCTGGCACAGCGGATCAGCAGCATCAACAGTATCAGCGCTCTCTGTGAGGCCACCGGGGCCGATGTGGAGGAGGTTGCCAAGGCCATTGGTATGGACCAGAGAATAGGCAGCAAGTTTCTCAAAGCCAGCATAGGTAAGAAAAGTGTCCAAAAGGTGTAAAGTTTCATTCATGCACACACAGATTAAAGGTACCATATGTAACTTTGTACTGCCAATTTGTGAACGGATTGTAACAACTTAAAAACTGAGACCTTCCCCGACTTTCTCGGTTGCCTATGACAGCCTGTGGACTGATTTCTATGTAAAGGACTCGGGACGATTTTGTCGGGAAAATCCAAAGGATGTTACGTTTATGCACGCTCCCGAGTGCCTTGCCTCTCTTCAGCACGACTACCGCGCCAACAGTGTGTAGCTAACGTAGCAAAATACTGCCTTGAGTGGATAAAAATAGCTAATTCATTCAGAATCCCAGGGTTGATCTGGCTGGTAAACTGGCTAGCTTGCCGTTTGCTAATTACTTTATCAGCTAATGTTACGAAGCAACCAACACCAGATCCATGCAGCGTAGCTAACATTTCGCTAGCAACATACTATCTGAGTGGATATGTCAGTTGACTAGCTTGACAAATTACTTCATCAGCTAACGTGATCCATGGTACTAACTTATGAACTATGACAAACAGTGTTGATTTTAGCCAACAATAAATGATGTAACGGTACAAAGCAAAGGTGTATAACTAACGATTGCTTTCTACTAGCCAAGAGCTAGTAGAATGGATCTGGGGATCTGGGAGTTAGTACCATGGAGCCAATTGTCCAAATAGAATATAGGAACATTACAGATGTTAACATTATTTTATATGTGATATGTGAGGGATATTGTACATTGAGCCGGTCATTGTTGCGAAATAAACCCTGACAGGGCGATGCAGGATCCCGATGCGAAGCCCTAAAGGGGTTTATTTCACAACAATGACCGGCTCGCTCTACATTATCCCGCTTATTACATGGCTACTTACTTAAGAAATCAATAATTTGATGCAAGAATGATTCGCCAGAGTCCAAGATCACAACTGCATCCCTATCAACGGTCTGTTACGCATAACGACGGTCTGCTATAAAGAAATAACAGAGCGTAGAACACCAAATTCGAGTATTCAACAAAGCCGTATAATAAATGATTGTAATGTAATGCTGCGTCACTGTTTTGTCCGATGCCCAGGATGCTCACTCACGCCTACGGAGTGCGAGCAACAGGACGCTGACTGCAGTTCACTTAACGGCCACTGGTGTCATTAATAACAAGGATTTTCTAAATGTCCCACATAGCACCTTTAAGTGTTGCCTTCTATCTCATTGTTTCTCTGACACCCTGGTCAGGTTTTGGTGGAAGCTGTTTCCAGAAGGACGTGCTGAATTTGGTGTACCTGTGCGAAGCCCTCAACCTTCCTGAGGTAGCCTCCTACTGGCAGCAGGTGAGAACTACACCGCATAGCATCTCTTTTTCTGAAGGTCTCTGCTCGCTGTATTCACCTTATTCTCAATCTGTGTTTGTGATGTCCTCAGGTGATCGACATGAACGAGTACCAAAGGCGGCGATTTGCATGCAGGATTATTGACTGCCTCTTCAACACTGTTACCGGTAAAAAGATCGCTCTGCTGGGCTTCTCCTTCAAAAAAGACACCGGTGACACAAGGTTAGTCTCATTTCATGTTGTTTGTTTTTCTCATTCAATTCTCACATCCTTGTTGACATTTGTCACCTCCCAGTTCTTTGTTTTTCTTTTATGTTTCTTTCCAACAACTTTTTTTATGTTGATCATTAACTTGGGATTGTTTGTATGATCACACTTGACTCCACACTTGACCTTCCACACGATCACTTGACAACATACCGTGGTGAACTATGGCCCTGATCAGAGTTGACACTAGAGTGTGTGTGTTTGTGTCGCAACTGCAGGGAGTCGTCCAGTATCTACATCTCTAAGTATCTGATGGATGAGGGAGCCAAGCTGTTCATCTACGACCCCAAAGTTCTTAAGGAACAAATCATTCATGACCTCTCCCAACCCAACATCTCAGAGGACAACCCAGGAAGAGGTGTGTGCTCTTACCAAGGTTCAAATGCAGCTCTGGAAAGCTTGCAAAACCTCCTGTTTTTCAAGTATTTACAATCACCTGAAAATAAGAATCGTTGTGTTTTCGTTAGTTTAGAATGAACCCTTCATATCTACATAGGGAGCGGGTCCCCTTCACGGAGTCCACCATGTTGCTTCGCCATGTCTCTACAGTAGCCCAGAACGGACAAACCAAACACTGTTAACTTTTCCTGCTCTCTTGCTTCACCACTCACTTCCCACGTACAAAACACACACTCTACGCACTGGCTCTCTTACAACAACTGGCTCGAGAGAGGACTATTCGCGTTTTCGCGTCGGCCACCGTAGTTCCTGTAAACACTTAGCACATGGCAGAGGCTTCAGTTGGTTACAATCAGCAACCTCACCGCTAGATACTGCCAAAATCTACACACTGCCCCTTTAAGATAAGATAGAACTTTATTTATCCAGAGGGAAATTGTTGCAGTACAAAGTAGGAAAGTGTGCAAATAATCCAAAATGTACACAATGCCAAAAATATAACAGCTTTTATTTAGCGTCAAATCATAACAGAACTTATCTCAAAACGCTTGTAAGGACCATTCTTGGTGGTGTTGCATATAGTTATTTATGTACAATATCAGATCTGGTTTTCTTTGCCTTCTATGGTAGTACATTTTTATATCTCTGGGTTTTGGGTTTTGGGTTTCACTATTTTCGAACATTTTAGGTCAAACGATTGAGAAAAAAACAGGCAGATTAATCGCTAATAAAAATAAGTTAGTGGCAGCCTTAAGGCCTGAACACAACGGCGCCAAGAGCCGCCCCTATTATTTTCTATGTACACCCCCCACACTGGCAGCAGCTAAGCGCGCACCAGCGCTCATTGACGCGCCGCCCTGCGCCCTGTTTGTTTTGAATGTTTTTAAAGATAAAAACATTCAGTCATTTCTTCTTTCTCCTGAAAGACTCCTCACTGACGAGACTTGTTTTTTCTTCTCAGTGTCGGAGCTGGTGACTGTGACCTCAGACCCTTATGAGGCCTGCCAGGGTGCACATGCATTGGTCATCTGCACCGAGTGGGACATGTTTAAGGTCACAATCGCACATTGTTTTCCTACCATCTTATAAATTGCTTCAACTTAGAGAAAAAAAAAACCTTTAAGTCCTCACACCTCTCTAATTCCACCATAGGAGCTGGACTATGAGAAGATTTACAAGAAGATGCTGAAGCCGGCCTTTATATTCGATGGTCGCAGAGTGCTGGACCATCTCCACGCTAACCTCCACAACATTGGCTTCCAGGTAAGCAGACAGAAAACACAACATACTGTAACGCATCTCATACAAAATCAAAATGAAAGTTGGTTAACTGACTGATGTTGAGCTTCTATCATTTTGACGCTTTTCTGTCGGCAGATCGAGACCATCGGTAAGAAAGTGACAGCAACACGAATCCCCTACACCCCGGCAGCGGTTTGTCCTCGCATCACTGCCAGTGAACCTCCCACCAAGAAGGCCAAAATCTAAAACTCATATCACCTCTACACACACGACATGCAACACATTCCTCTCTCAACCTTTTTATTGCTGGTGAAACATTTTATTCAGGTCCAACCCCCGTCTGTTGTCGGTACACGCCTAATGATCAAAAAGGCCAGAACAGCGTGACTAACTGCTGCCCTGCAGTCGGCCTGAGAGAAAGAAGTTGAGCCTTCAGTCCATAATTGAGTGAATGTGATCCATGAATGTGTTCGAGTCTTTGGAAGAAGTTTAGTGATGAACATCACTAAACAGTTAATTTTATACGTTTCATCTCAATTAGCATTTATCAAGTTTATCAAGTAACATCAAGTTTAGTGATGCACATCACTAAACAGTTAATTTTATACATTTCATCTCAATTAGCATTTATCAACCAAACATTTTAGATGCAGTCATCTATCGCACCGTCTATTTCAAATGAACACTATTAGTGAGTATACTTTCTTACAGTATGTACTATATAATCAAGTATTTTTGCTAAATGGCAAAATAATTTTATACAATTTTTTAAAATATTTTTTATAAATCATCTTACTGTATGTTAATCAATATTTGTCCTCTGTATCAGTGACTTTGTACTAAAAACGGCAATGCAATAAAATGTGACGTGTGTCCTTAATTTGTGCCTGATTATTATTCCAAATCAATGGAAAGAAAAAAACAAAAGTGACACAAAAATGAAAAACAGCAAATGTGGACTGATGAGTTTTAATTCTTTAAATATTAAAGTACATTTAAAGATTTCTTTACGTTAGAAAAAGTAGTTTGAGCCCAAATTGGCCCTTTATCAGATACAGATATCTTTTTGTACTTCTGTACCTGACGAAAGGCTAATTTGGGCTTGAATCATACTTTTTTCTAACGTAATAGAAATTTAAAACGCAGTGTTCGACAGTGTTACAAGTCTTTGGCAGCCATCGATTTTTTTTTTTTTTTTTTTTTTTTTTTAAATTTTTTTTTGTATCACGAAGCTGCTACAAGATCCCTCAGACCAAAAAAATCTCTCTTAAACGCTTCATTAAATCCGTCCTGAAGCAGCAGACATCAAAGAGCTCATAAACAGAGCATGCGGTTAAAGATCAGTAGCTCTCTATCTGAGGTCCAGGGCCCCTGAGGGGAGGGAGCTCATGGTGGATGTGATTGAGGAGCCCCTGAGGTGCAGAAATTGCAAATTACAACCACTGCCAACACCGGGTTGTACTTTCTCCTGGCAGGGTTACATGGACAGTCTGTACCCAGTTTATCTACATAGCTGCTGCTTGTTCTCTTTGATCTCCTCTCCCTAAAACGTTAGACCTCTGGGTCGTCACAGGGGAAACGTGGAAGACAAGTGCATTAAAAAGGATCAGAATGGTCCCTGTACTTACATGAGGTCTTGTTCATGTCATGTCTGTAATCTTATTTAATGCCACCTGCCTTCTTTTTTGACTTTCACAACTTGTTGTTACTACTCATATAAATATATATATATATATATTGAAAGTGTTTCCTGTGCTGTAGCTTACAATGATGCATTGTGGTACGGCAGGTGTGAAGCTGATTTTGTCACTGTTAATGTGTATAGTAGTTATAGGTAGGGACGAGACTAGAGGGAGACTCTAGAGGCTGCTGGTTTGGTGGTTTTCATTCTGCTATAGTGACTTCTGCTTTTCTCTTCTTCAGTAGATTCTTCAGGAAGAACTCGCCTGTAAAAGAGGAAAGACAGATTAGAAAAATGAAACTAAATGAACAAATACATTTACCTGGCTTTACCTTTACTATGTATTATGATATATATTAATTTATAGCACTGGCTAGATGTAAGCAGTGACCAGAACCTGTCCCACCTATGGCCTATTTTAGTTTAACATGATCGTTGTGTACTTGAAAGAGCACAATGTGAGAAAACTAAAGCCTTGATCTATGCACAAGAATTTAAAGGGTCAGTTCACCCAAATTACATAAATACATATTCTCACATTTACTTCATAGCCACACAAATATTTTTTGGTTAAATTGCTGATGTTTTGACATCTTAAAGTTCAAAGTTTTGAAAATGTCATTTCAAAAAAATCAAAGCAAGGTTATAATAGTTTTGAATTTTCAAATAGTTTTATGTTATTTTAGTTTTGACTTTTTGATTTCCTTTTTAGTTTAGTTTTCGGTGTGTGTTTGCCAGTTTTAGTTTAGTTTCAGTTTTTCAGAAAGGTTTAGTTTTTATATTTTTAGTTTTACTGTATTTTTAGTTTGTTTTTGTTAGGGCCAGGTATAATGTCTCAGATGTAGCTACATATACATACAAAATACATGGTTGGAGAACTGTGTAGGAACGGCCATTATGTTTAATGTTTAATTTTTATACTACTTTAGTAGTCCGATGTGAAGCAATTACAGCATAGCACCGTCTCCTGGAACGTCAAGTCTGTTGAATTTCTGTGGTTCAATGACACGAGAGTTGACGCAAATTCGTGCCGTCTCCTTTCTACGGTTGTGATATATAATAGCTAAAAAAAACAACTAAAACTGAAATGAATTTATGTTCATTTTCATTTTACTTTTAAATCAGGAAATATAGTTTTAGTTTTTCTTAAAAGATTTTTATTTAGTTTCAGTTTACTAAAACTATTTTCCACTGCTTATTTTAGTTTTAGTTTACTATAATAACCCCGAGTCAAAGCAGAAAAAATGTCCCTGTTACTCTGGGTAGACCAGAGACCTCACTGAACAGTTTTCTCTATTTGAAGTAACCCTATGTAAACTGTTGACACTGCTCTGTGGATTATCATTATTATTATTGAAAGATGTTACTGCTGCTGAATTTTCAAATGTAAATTTTCAGCACAAACAACATTGTATTCATCTACATTGTATTATGTCTCAGAGACAGATATCTCAACCTAAAACTATCTGCATGTCTGGATACCACTCGGGGTAAGTGAGAAAATATAGTTTTTTTTCCAATTTGGATGAATTGACCGTTTAAGCTGCTGTTGCACTCCTTGTACAGTGATTCACTTTTAATGAGTTTAAGATCACTGCATTAAATTGGGCCATTCATAACTCGTGCATGTTAAAACTGTGCAAGATAGCGTGTGTTTCTCACCTGCTTTGTAGGAGGATCGCACCAGTGGCCCGCTGGCTGTGTAAACGAAGCCCATATCATTCCCAACTTTCTCCCAGTGGGCAAACTTCTCTGGAGTGACGTATTCCTCCACCTAAACCCAAACACACATGGTCACAGTGTGCATTAATTTACCCAATGTGCAATTTTCTAGCAATACTGTTGCCTTAGTAAAGGGGGAAAGTGTAATGTGCTCACTTTTAGGTGGCGTTTAGTGGGCTGCATGTACTGGCCCAGTGTTAGACAGTCCACTCTAGCCTCTCGCAACTCTGCAACATCACCACGACAGTGTGGTCAGGAAATTGTTGTACTTTGCATCACAATTTTGGAAGTATGTCTATGTGTACACACCAGTCAAGGTGTTGAGGACCTGTTGGTCAGTCTCGCCCAGTCCCAGCATGATGGACGTCTTGGTGAGCACAGTGGGTTTGACCTCTTTAGCGTGCTTCAGGACACTCAGAGACTGGTCAAAGTTCGCTCTGGGGTCACGCACAAACCTGCAAACAGATTGACATACTGAGCAATTGAAATGATAATCAAAAAGGGGTAAATATATACCCAGATTACCATTAACAATTCTTCTCCACAGTTCTACAGTGTGTCTTCCCTGTGTTAACATTTCTGTAGTTTATCTAATATTTATACTAACAGAAATGGCTGGAGTGCCCCCTGCTGGTCAGTGTGTGTCTTACTGTCCTCCTGCCTATGACTGACTTCCCTCTTGTAGCAGAGCTGTAACTCAGTACAGTAAAACAACTACACAATGTATTTTCTAAAATATAAACTAGATTTTTATACCAGCCAGCTTACACAAGCTGGAAAGTGTGTATTTAAATTAGGACGTGCGATTGGCGACTTTTAAACTTTGCTAGATAACAGCTTAACATGACACATTTTACAGTGCTCTTGCATATCATTGAAATATATTTTTATTGTGCAACAGATGTTGTTGTCTGCCATTGTTTACTGATACCACTGCATAATTATTCAAAAACCCTGTTATTCTTTGGCTTGTTGGCTGATCAGAGGCCACTAAGATCAGACTGAAGAGCTAAAGGATTCAAGGCATTCAGGCTTTTGTTAATGTTGAAACAGAGATTAGATGCTCAGCTTCTAACTTTGAGCATTTATAATCTTAGAAAAGAAGTTAGAGCCAATATATAAACGGCTGGTAAAATACAGAGGCAATATGCTGAGGCCCAGTCAGTACCTTTGCAGCTCTCGCACTGTCTCCACATTGTGGGCATACACATCCAACCCTGACAGGGCGATCTTCTCTACTGCTGCCAAATCACCACGAAAATCAGGGGTCAGACATTCAACCAGTATCTGAAAATCCCTAAGATGAGGATGACAAATGTGCTTATTTATTCATATTGTACAGATATTAAGATACAAATACAAGATGAATCCAAGAGGGATGGGATATTATACCTTTCCTTCAGGTTGGAGACGGTCTGAGCAAAGTGTTCTGCCCCTCCATCAGCAATATCTGCAAAAAAAAAGAAAAATGTAACTTTACAAGCCCCCATCACTACGGACTAAACTGTTAGCTAATATTTGGATTGGTTATTTTGAATTTGTGGACATTTATATTTTTTGTAAACCTTTTTAAATATATTCAGATGACATGTTGTATTCTGTAAAGACTATTTTGGAAAATATGACTAATACCATTTTGAAAACCTTGTATTTTTGCTGATTTAAAAGTTTCGTGACTAACTGAAAGACCCTATATAAAGAAACGAGAAATGAGCTCAGATTCCATCCTGATGAAGATAATGGTAGCCAGAAACGTTTGGGGAACAAAGTACGGTGTGTTGGGAAAGAGTTGTGCAACGTGTTTAATTTTGAAGGGACTTATACCGAAGCTTATATGTTCTGTTCCTCGCTGTGTGTGTATTCTTAAAGTTAGAAAATGAGAGGTTCCATTTCTAGTTGTAAAAGTTTAATCGCTAGCAATGGTGTAACGTCACACCTAGGACAGATTACGTAGATACATCGAGTTAGGGAGCCATTACCATCTCTGTCGACTGAGGTGAGAACCACGTAGTCCAGCCCCCAGGCAGCGATGGCCTTCGCTGTGTTGTAGGGCTCATTTGGGTCCAGAGGTGGAGGATGACGGGCCGTCTTTATGGAGCAGAACCTGCACCCACGGGTACACGTGTCCCCCATAAGCTACATACAAAGAGAGCGAAAAAAAACCCTTAGTTATATGTATGTCGTATAACTGGAGCAAATAATCCATACTGATATGTATCATAAGACGTTCTCTGGTGACAAGTGTTTCTACTTTTTTGGAAAATATTAGCTTATTAAGACACGTACACACGTGCTCTATGTACAGAGATGATATCAAAGTGCTTTTTTGTGGTTTTATATAACTGTCAGTAAAATTCAGTTGCACCACAGAGTCATGTACCATGATGGTGGCTGTGGCTGTGGCGTACTCTCCTCCTCCCCAACATTCCCCAATGTTAGGACACCTGGCCTCCTCACACACCTGAGAAAAAACACACACACACAGTCTTCAAATGCACAAGAACTGACACAGGGTTATTGGACTTGTCTTCAGTGTCAGAAGTATTTATCAGACATCTTATATATAGATAGACCCTCATATAAAAGTCATTTAAGTTTGCAATTTGATAAAGATGTTATGAAAAAATCCAAATTGTTGTCTGTATTAGGAGGGCAAGTATTGTGACCAAGGTAAAATTCCCGATATCACTTGAGCCATGTATTTGAAGGATATAGTCGAAGCAAGCATGTCTTTTGCGTATGGGTTTCAAGATGTCAGAGGGACTGATCTTATTTTCCTTCTAGCTAAATATTACAGCCATAAGTCAAAATTCTATATAAACAAACCACCATTCTCTGTCTTCATAAACAATGTCAAATATGTTGAAATAATTTTCTGTTCTTTGAACAAAAAGGCTGTTAAAACTGTCAGACTAGTTAACAGAACACGTCAGGGGGGAGACAAAACAAGTTATCCAACAAATGTTATCTAATGTTTATGCTCTGGATAGTATAAATAAAGTTTGTTAAAGATATTAAAAAAAAAAAAATAACATTGTATAGATTTGTTGTGACCCTTTAATCAAAAGATACAGGTGGACCCAAACACGTGAAAGCCCCCCGCCATGTTTGAAGCATCTGTATTTGTTACCTTTCTCTACTCACTTATGCGGACTGTTCCTTTAACTTGTCACCTGTCTTCACAACTTACTGTGTGCAGGTTAAGGTCTCTCAGTGTGTTCTTCAGCTTGTTGTAGTTTTTCCCGATGGGGATCTCCGTCTTCAGCCATGGAGGAAGGCGCAGCCTGTCACAAAAACAGCAGCAGAGCCATTCACTAAATGTGCAAGAGTGGTCTTGTCTCCATGTAGGTGTGGACGATGTGGATAAAAGCTTCTGTCACTGTATATGTACTATCATTATTATCAGCCTTTTTATTATTTAGTAGTAGTCATATTTCTATTATTATTACTGCTATTTCTATTATCACTCTATTACATCCACTGCTATTGATTATTGCTGTGCGTCTTTACTTTTTACTCTTGTTGGGTCTCTAAATTATAGATTATGGTCTAGACCTGCTCTCTATGAAAAGCCTCTTGAGATAACTTCTGTTGTGATTTGAAGCTATATAAAAAATAAATTGAATTGAATATTTCACTAGACATTGGGATACAGTGACTTTGCCCTTTTCGTGGAGCAGTAAAACTTCCAAGGTGAGAAAACAAGAATGAAAAATTGCTGCTCAGTCAGCCCACTATCATGAAAACAATTACAATCTCTTAGAACCAAAACTACACATCACTTTAACAGATCCTCTGTGAAGTGTAGTGTAGATCAAATGCATGATTTACATGAGATTGAATCACCACACATCCACTACTGAACACTAAATAGATAGATAGATAGATAGATAGATAGATAGATACTTTCTTGATCCCGAAGGAAATTTAGGCATCCAGTAACATAGACAACAAGTCCCAACACCAATACACCTTAAAAAAGATACAATCAAATAGAATAAAGTGAAATAAAATTAAAAAAAGATAAGATAAGATAACATAAGTAAGTACAGCAGTGAAGTGACAGTGTGCCAATGGTGCAAATAGTGCAAATAGTAGTGAAAATATGGAAGAGTATATTAATATATAGCAGAGTATATTATAATGTATGATATAGTGGTTAAATGGAGAGGATCTACCTCTAGCAATTTCCCTTAAAAAGTATGACACTTAGACCTCAAGTTGATTCCTTTCAGCACAGTCTGGCAGATAAGGCATGGTCTGATCTGGTCTTTGAACCCTTTTGAAAACACTCACTGATAAAATAGGAAAAACTGAAAATCCCCACTTTCTCAATCCTGCTGAAAAACCTCTGCTGTCTCACCTCTCTCCCTTCCCTCTCTTCAGGTTGCCTCTGTACTCTGCCCACTTGCTTTTCTCCGATAATTCCCCTGAGATGAAGTCTTGTAGATCGGGCCCGTCGTCACCCAGTAGCTCCTTCTTCTTTCTGTCAGCCCGGTCTGGGGAGGATTTGGCCACAGCTGTCAAGCTGCTGGTGTAAACCTGCAGAGGAAGGACTGATGGTTAGTTCAGGTGTCTCTGCTTCACAGAGTCTCTTCGTACAATCACACACTGTCGTGATGGTTACGAGTCAGTACCGTACCACTTATTTGGGGAGTTATAAAACAGCTTTACTGTCACTACAGCTGAGTTACAAAACACAATTCAAGGCCCGTGACCACGCTGCAACCCACGGTAAACGTTATAGATAACAATACCGTTAGTTTGTTAGTTGGAGAATATTTGAGCAATGGAAACACTCACTTGTGGGATGCATCTGGGACTGAGCCATAGATGGTTTGTGGAGAAACGACCTGCTAGACAACAGCTTCGTTTGAGCAGCGCCATGACTTTAGCTAGCAGGCGATCGTCATTGGCAACAAACCTCGACGAGCGACTGCTTTGGTCTGGCGATGCGTTCACGGGATGTACGCAGACTGGGAAAGTAGAGAAACCTCTCTATTTTCCCGCGGACAGGGCGTTCACGGATCATTCCAACACCAGTTAAATGCGCTAAAATAGTTAGAGATTTTTTTTTTTTTAAACATTTAACACATCTTGTGTAAAGAAGACCCATTTAGAAGGCTGATATGAAAGGTTTTTCCCATTCGGCTGGCCGTAATCGCGGTCTTTACAAACTGACATGAATGCGGCAGAGCGAACTGGGAGGAATGCTAATAGCTAGACATTAAAACAACTTCTATATGCTAGTTAGTACGTATTCCTAATATTTACAGCTACACCATTTTATATATATATATTATAAATATAACCCGCGTATAGCAATATACTACAAAAATGTGTGACCATCAAGAAGTTCCCTCGATTGTCTTGTCTGATGACGACACGTACGTGCTCTACAATTGCGTCGTGACGTCACGTACGTGCTCTACAATTGCGTCGTGACGTCCTTCCGTCCTCCTTTCCTCTGCTACCGGCGAGGTGAGGATAGCTGATAAAATATACCCTGGGTTTCATCTAACTCCATCTGTGGCATTTAAACATGTTTTGGGGTTACATTTGAGCCATCCGACTCGGATAGTGTTCTGGTTCATTACATAGGCTGTATTTTGCTTTTACTGTAGGTTTGTGAAGAGATATGTTAGTTGTTTTTCTCCATTGACTACGCTGTCAGTCTGAGGCCTGGCGGTGTAGCTCTGTCCGTGCTCAGGGCCACAGCACGTTTAACAATGTTAATGTTAAAAGATAGTATTGTTGTGGTTTCAGCTGTTAATTACGCCCATTAATATTTAGCAGCATTATTCCTGTGCAGTTATACACATGGGTGACACTGGTGTCTAATGTAGCCTTCCCTTAGCATTAGCCTAAATGCTAAATGATATAACTCAGAGTGGCTGTGATGAGTTGCTCATGTTGGACACCTAATATTACAGTGGCCACATTTTTAGTCAGAAACCTGTTTTTAAATGTGAAACCAAGCATTATCCTTTAGTAGTATGATGTACAACATGCCATGTCTGCACACTGACAATAATTTGCACTAATTTTGCACATCTGTTCATACTTTTATACTATGTTTAATTCTTTGTGTATATGTTATATTGTATATTTGTAGATTTCAATTTTTTATTCTTATTTTATTCTGACACTTAATTATCCTACTGTTATTTTTACTGTTTTATTGCACCAACCCACCAAAGCAAATTCCTAGTGTAAACCTCATACACCTGGCAATAAACGAGTTTCTGATTCTGATGTCAGCCCTGTATAACTTGGCACACTTTTAGCCTGAACTACAGTAGTATAGCTTTGGAAAGTTAAGCTGTCACACATCATAAGGGATGCAAACTCGCATTTAAACACACATTGTGTCTGTCCTTTTTAACAGAATGAAGACCATTCTCAGCAGCCAGACTGTCGACATCCCCGACAATGGTAAGAAACTGGTGATTTTTTACACACTGATAAGTATAATCTGAGATGCTTGGGCCTGTAACATCTAACTTGTATGGAGTGTGGCTTCTTATCTTGTGTGTGTTTGTGTCTGTTTTTGCAGTCGAGGTGAGGTTGAAGGGGCGGACAGTGACGGTCAAGGGGCCCCGTGGCAAACTCGTCAGGGAGTTCAACCACATCAACCTGGAACTCAGTCTGCTGGGCAAAAAACAGAAGAAGGTAAGGAGGAAAAAGGCTCTACTACGAAACATGTTGTAGTTAATACTTTTGTGCTAACAGCAATGTGAAAGCAGGCGCGAATACCACAATGCGATTTGATTGAATTGACCACGATAACTCGTGAAAGATGATATAAGATAATCAAACTGATGCTCAAAGCAGTGATCTGGGTTCCAGTTATGAAGAGTGGTCTCGTGAAATGCATGCATTTAAAAGTAGAATGAAAAATTGTTACTCATATAATCACAATGAAGTCGAATAACAATATTTAGAAGCCCTAGTCTCGATGCACCCAAATAACTCAAAGGGCGGCTCAATGCAGTTGATCAGCTCTGATATATGTATAACCTTTATTTAACAATGAAGTCACATTGAGATTAAAACCTCTTTTTACAAGTGAGACCTAGCCAAGACAGGGTCAAATAGCTGCATCCAACACATAACAAGACAACAACATTGAATCATGGCAGCAACAATAGGTACGACAAAATACATTACATCATACAGTGCATTAACAGGGTAGCATGTTGGTCATGTGTTTATTTAATTGAAGCAACTGCAGCTAGCAGTGACTACTTCCTTTATTCTTTAAGTTCAAAATCACTTAAAGAGATAAGGGTCTTATGATTATTTGTTGAACAGGATCCTGGTTTTTGTAGATGATGTACCGTTTGGGGCTGCAACTAACTGTATTTTTGATATTGTTACATCTGACAGTTTTTTCAATTTATTTTAACCTGAAAATTGCAGGTAACTTGTTAAAAATGGCCTTATCACAATGTCAGTGATGTCTTCAAGTTGCTTTGATTTTCCGACAATGTCAGTGATGTCTTCAAGTTGATTTGATTTTCCGACAATGAAAGTGATTTGAGTCGCTGTGCTGTCTTCCTCAGCTTCGTGTGGATAAATGGTGGGGAAACAGGAAGGAGTTGGCCACTGTCCGCACCATCTGCAGCCACGTCCAGAACATGATCAAGGGAGTCACTTTGGTGAGACCACAGTTCAATTTGTCTGAGTTATTGACAAAGGCAAATAGTGCCAATGCCAGACTGCTACAATAACATCTGTGCCCAGCCTTTATGGTGGGATTAGTATGTTTTGTAGTCATGGTTTCTGCTCTGTCTGGCTGGTTATTGTTAGAACAATTTATTTTGTTTGCCTTTACGTTTCGGCTCAATGCCTTTCTCGCTTTTGTCTGACTGCAGGGTTTCCGGTACAAAATGCGTTCAGTGTACGCCCATTTCCCAATCAACGTCGTCATTCAGGAAACTGGAACTCTGGTGGAGATCAGGAACTTCCTGGGAGAGAAGTTCATCCGCCGTGTCCGAATGAGGGCTGGTGAGTCTGCTGCAAGTTATGGAGATAATTCGGGCTGTTCTCAACGAAAGACATTCTTATTCGAATCACACTTATACGATTTTGCCAACTATTTGATTAGTTGATTTAATCGATCGATCTGTGAAACTGAGTTCCTCCACAAAGAATCACACAAAAGCACCACTTAAAATCTTGTGATTATCAGAGATGTGCTCAGAAGTTTCTTGGAAATAAATCATTCAGCATGAAAAAAGCATAAAAAACGACTGCCCTTGGCCCTCGCCAAATGCCCAGCAGCTCCACCTCCATCAGTGTTGGTAAATTAGAGGCATTGTGATGTGCTTTATCTTGTTCCCAGGTTTAAAAATGCACTGTAGAAGTGCAGTTTGTTTTACCACTTATTGTATTTAATTTGAAAATGTGTGACAGTAATTTTATCTCATTGTGAATAGTTTAAAAAAAAGTTCTCTCTCTCCTCCAGGTGTGAATTGTGCCGTCTCAGCTGTCCAGAAGGACGAGCTGGTGCTGGAGGGTAACGACATTGAGCTGGTGTCAAACTCAGGTACACTATCTGCCTTTTTCTCTACAGCTGTTCTACATGGCACAGTAATTTTTCTCCACATTGGAGAGGAAGGATTCATAACACTACCCCTGCTAAGATCCTGCCCCATGTTTGAACCCAGACATTCTGCATCTTGGGTGTTAAAACTCTCCTCAATTAAGATGTTGCAGATGGTTTGTCATTATTTCCTCAGCAGGGTCCCTGATATAATCATTTCAGTTCAGTGATGCTGCCTCGAAGCTTGGTATATTAATACTTTCAAACACAGATCCGGAAATCTGTTGGTGACAGTGTGATTGGCAGATTGGCTCGTACCTCTCCCCCAAAACTGTACATTTCTGTGCTGCTAGTTTTACATCAGTCATATGGTGTTGTAGTTAATCCTGTCTTCATGTATAGCCCCCTCCTCCATTCTACAGAACCAATAGAATATTTCCCTGAAGTGTCAACATGAGTTTCACACTTTTTGAGACTTACGGTCATATAAAGTAGTACTCTTCCTCATTAACATTTGAGGTGCACTCTAGGGCTGTCAACGAATATTCTAAATTTGAATATATATTCAAATAGTAAAAAAAAAAAAAGAAAGAAAAAGATTTGAATATGAAAATTAATATTCAACTGAGGGAAAAAAAAGCAGCTCTACCGCGGCTGTCTGCATTATGCACACTGAATAAAAGGAACGTTAGGTCAAGCTGAACGAGGAGTAATTCAACAACCGTAATGATGGCAGAGAACTCGGCCACAGAGAGAGTGACGCAGTGTCCTAATGGCAAGCGTTACGTTACGTCATGTAAACACACCACGTACCTATCAGCTGTACGCTCGAGATCACACTGGAGACGTAACCTCTTAAAAGATCTCTACATTGGAACATATTGTACAAAATACCCTATCACTGTTCCTCAGTTGCCATCTCCAGCACCATTACTCCCTGACAACAGATTATGAATTTTGTTATTGCCAAATATATTTTGGTCTCCTAAAATGTGTGACCATATCTATAAAAAAATTACACTTTTCATAGGATGTGCATATAAAAACCATTAAATTAGAGCTGACATTGAAACCTTGTAACATTATTTAATTACAACAGTGCCAAAGCAACAAAACTGTCATGATCTTAGTACTTCCTGACCCCAGTGCTCATCCCTCTTCAGTCTGACCTTTCCACAGTCTCTCCCCTCCAACCTCCTCTGTACTCATTGTGATCTCATGTGTGACGTGACGTGTTGCTCATCATCCCAACCTCTCTCTGTTTCAGCTGCTCTGATCCAACAGGCCACCACAGTCAAAAACAAGGATATCAGAAAGTTCTTGGACGGTATCTACGTGTCTGAGAAGGGAACAGTAGTGGATGCGCCTCAGTAAAAGTTACATCTGCACTCGTTGAGGTTAGACAATGCCGTCAAAGCCTCTCTCGTGGCCTATCTGATCTGTTTTCCTTTTCTTTGCATGTTCTTTACACTGTCTGATGTCTTGGTGGCGAGGCAAAGACATTTTTTACTTTTTCTTTTAATTGTTCAATTTCCTCTGTTATAGATTTCTGCGTGCTTTCTTTGTGTTTGCAATGCAAACATTATATTTTAATGTTATTAGGGCTGGGCAATATGATATAAAACAATGTGATAATACTGTTTTTCATCAAGTAATGAGTATTTTCAGGATTAACTCTTTTAATCAGACCAACAATCAAAAACTCAAAGAATACATTTGCTGTCATGACAAAGAAAAGCATCAAAACCATACATGCTAGATAGATGCTAGAACCAGCAAATATCTGGCATTTTTGCTTGAAAAATGAAATGAAACAATTGATCAAAATAGTTGATTTTCTGTCAATAGAATTCAATTGATTAATCGTGACCGTTATAATATTGATATAAATGTGTATATATCAATATGTAGGATATATTTAGTCATTAATTAATTGATAAAATGTGACATAAATAGATTTTTCGGTTTTAATTTGCTTTATTTATGTACCTTTGTATTAATTCCTATATCTATCTACTCTTCTATTTAATTTTCCCTTTCATTTATTCATTTATCTATTATTTATTTATGTATTTTTAACATTTAAATTTATTTATGTTTGCAAAAATGAATGCAATAAATGAAAGGGAAAAATAACTAGAGTGGAAAGGGGAATTAATACAATGGTAAATATAGAAGCATCAATTTGTTACATTTTATCAATTAATGCCTACTTTCATTTTGAATTATTTGTTACATTTAATGCCATTTATTTATTTGAGTCATTTTTGGCAGGTTCTGTCCTCCATACTATTGGGCATCTGTTAAATAAATGTAGTACTGATATATCCCAACATGGCAGGTTTATTCAAAGAAATGCAAGTACAATGAATAGTGTCAATATTTTTATATTTTATGACATCAAAACTCTTAACATGCAAGCTAACAATCCATATTTATTAGAATTTGTTTATAATTAATTTGGGCCACACAGTTTTGTTAAACAATATCATATCACCACAATATGGTTCCACTGAAAGTCTATAATTAATATTGATCTGTTGCCCAGCAGCCGTGTGTTTAACATTTGTTTAACTGTTTTTGAAATTCAGTTTAATGTCTTCATTTAACTCTAACCACAGCATGCATCTATAATCTGAGTTGTTAAATCTTATAAGTAGAAACGAAACATTTTTAATAGCGCTCATGTCATGCAGGCTTTTTAGCATGTTGTGGTAATATAAGGTTTTCATTAAACCACCTACCTGTTGCATGTGATCAGGTCTCTCCCTTCACACTCGGCTTTTGTTTCTTTTCAGCGGCTTTGATCCAACAGGCCACCACGGTCAGAAAGCAGGACTCAGGAAGTTCTTGGACGGCTTCTACATCAGCGAGAAGATCACTGCGGTGGAGCAAGATGCTGCATAGTTGTTCACCATGTCCTGTTATGACCAATAAAACTACCAACTTTTCCAATTAATCTGTTCTCTGGTTCATTTTGTCACAATGGGTTTCACTAAAACGGCATTTGTGGAATAAATTTGGCAAAAATATAAATGTGTGATAATTGAACAACAATGACAGCGACTCAAAAGTATAAATAGAAAATTGCAGTTACAATGTGAACAAAGGAGATTGGATCTGCATTCAGAAATCACAGTCTGCTATCATTGTGTTTATATTCACAGTGTTGTCCTGGGGATCAAGTATCATTTTAATCTATAGTAATATTCTATCATAATTTGTTGATTTATATTGTATCTGAATCTGCAAGGTAATTGAAGTTATCAGATAAATGTAGTGGAGGAAACAGTAGAATATTTCCCTCTGAGATGTTGTGGAGTACAAGTATGAAGTGGCAGAAAATGGAAATACTCAAGCAAAGTACAAGTACCTCGAAATTGTACTTAAGCACAGTACTTGAGTAAATGTTGCCTAGTTACTTTCCACCACTGGCATTGGTCTATCACACGAGTGGCTCTGCTCTGTTTGTCTTGAAGACTTGATAAAGTTTCATGAAATAAAACTGTCTGGGGAAAACAGGGTAAAACAAATACAACCTCATAATCGGGGCGCTTCAGGAGTGCGAGTCGGTAGATTTTCACCTCCCAACAGAGCCAGGCTAGTTGTTCCCAGTGTTTCCAGTCTTTATGCTAAGCTAACAGGCTACTGGCTGTTGCCTAGCTACACACTTGATGGCCAGACGTGAGTAAAATTACATGCTACAGACTGTAGGCCTAACCGTGAAAATAGGCTGAATGAAATAACATTTCATATGAGTGAACCGAATTTATACAATGTTTTTGGATTATTTTTGCAATTTCTTTTATATATTTCGTTTGATGATTATTAATGATTATTCCTTATTCTGGTGAGCAGATAGTCTTATATTATAAAATCAAAAGGCTGAAGCATTGAAACAAACTGTTCTGTGAGTCTGTCAGAAGTCTTCTGTTTTTATTCCTCCACACCGGCGACAGCCTGTCCATTCTCATGAACGTTGTATCTCAGGAAAGCCTGTAGGGAATTTCTTCAAATTTGGCACAAACATCCACTTGGACACAAGGATGAACTGATTAGATTTTGGTGGTCAAAGGTTGCTGTGACCTCATGTCCATACCATTCTGGTGATATCTCAGGAACGCCTTGAGCAAATTCTTCAAATTTGGCACAAACGTGACGTCCACTTGGACTCAAGGATTAACTGATTAGATTTTGGTGGTCAAAGGTCACTGTGACCTCACAAAACACGTTTTTGGCCATAACTCAAGAATTCGTATCCTACTTATGAAAATTTTACACAAATATCTAACAGGATAAAATGATGAAGTGATGACATTTTGGACAGACATGGATGTAAACTTGACTGGTTGGCGGAGGCATACAACCACAAGGTGGTAATTCAAGTTTATTGATGTAGCTTTTTGCATCTTGACAACATCTCAAAGCACACACATTCATATTTAGGTTATGGTTTTACTTACGTCACAGGGCAAGTTATGTAACTTTTACATAAAAGATACACCATTAATCGCTCATCATCCAAACGCCATAGAAACCTTCCCGTTTGCAAGGGGACCAAAAGTGTGTCAGACATTTTCTTATGCTTATATATATATATTTTAGATACATGTTATAGTGTCACCATCTGGACAAACACAATTATTCAAATGGAAATAGTCAGAGGTCATTTCACATGCACTTGAAACTGTCTAAGAGATTTTCTGCTGTGGAGATTTACAACTTGTTCTTCTCCAAATCTGAACTTAAAAAACATTGCAAATCTTCCCCATTGCTTTACGCAAAAAAAAAATGTATACAGAGTGTTGTAATGACTACTGCAGTGAGGAAGGGCAGGGTAACGTACAGTAGCTTGCCAATCTTTCCTCAAAAAATGACTGTTGTTTCTGAGGAGCAAAGGAAGGAACAACGTGTGAATTACAGAATAATAGGACTACAAAATCTGTACAAAGTGTCTGACTTTGACACCGAAGACCACAGTTCATGTCCTGCCACCTACCATCAGTTTTAGTATTATTTCTATTTATTATATTTTTTTGAAATATATGAGGTTGCACAATCAATTGATGTATAGAATAATATTCTGCTGTTTTAGGACTCAAATTGAATGTAAAAATCTGTTACTGCTTCATATAATTTCATATATATACAGTAAATTATATCCTTGTCATTGTTACCCCTCCACTGTCAGGGTCTCGACATACTGTACCTGTTGTAGCCTGTAGCTCCCACTTTTAATGAAATATTTATCCAGTGAGTGCTTTTTTAAAACAGAAATTTAAGTTTGAGATGGACAAGAAACAATTGAACATTTGTCCATTCAGTATTTACATACACATGAATTTTGGAAAGATATACAGAACTTGTTCCCTTGAAAGTAAAAAAAAAGTTCCCCCATTTACATATCACATAATCTTTTTCAAAAATAACCTGGATACTCACTTGCTCAACCTTAATAATCAGAACATTTTACTGGGTAATATTCATATAGTGAAACGTGATTATTCTCATATTTTATCTATTTCATTATAAGTGTGTCTTACATATTTTCTAAGCTTTATGTTCTAAGTTCTATGTGGTCTTGCTATGTTGGCCAGGACGCTCCTGCAAAAGAGGTTTAAATTTAGTGACATATTTTGGCTACATCATGCAAGGGGTCTAACAGACGCCCTTCTTTTAATCAATATCTGATCGATTTATTAAGTTTTATCAGTCTCACATTTTTCGAATAGAAAACTAAAAAAAATCATGTGTAATATGTCAAAATATATTTTAATTATCTCTAATAGCATATATACTGTATACATTTGATATTAAATATATTCATATTTCTTCTATTGATAACCCTATGTACTTTCCCCTTTCTCTTGTTCTTTTTCTTCTCTTTTCATATTTTGGGTCATTTCTTTGTTTTTTCTTTTCTTGTGTATAAACAAAAAAACGCACGCTCGGTGACGCACATGACGCACAGACGTACACGTTACGTACACCCAACCAACTCCCGGTTGTGCGTCATCTCCAGGCGACAGAATCCAGCTTCGCGCCAAACAGTTAAGCTCATCAGGATTTCATTAGTTTTTTGAGAACTAACCTCACCCTAAACTGCGAGAAAGACTGTTCATAATGGTAGGTTGCAACTTTAAACTCTTTATTCGCCCTGTGTGCAAGCTGTCTATATAAACGAAGTGGTTACAGAAAGTGAAAATAATCCTGTTGTCTTGTTGAAGCTGCAAATCAAGTGCGCAGTGTTAGCTACAGCTACTGCTAAAGATGAGAAACATAGTCATGAATTCATTAAAGTTAGCGAGTAAAAGTTCAGTGAGGAACTCATTGTGATCATCTGTTGTCGTGTAACAGTTGACATGTGCCTGCTGTTTTGTTAACAGACTTTAAATGATGCACGTTTTCCTGAAAAAATCAATGTCAGAAAGTGAAATCTTCAAACTGTAAAGCATCAATTGTGCATCCAGTATGTAACGTTGCAGTTAGATAACAGTGCAGCGCTGCAATCTGTGTGCTCATTCAAGAAATGTGTAATTAGGTTAACATCATAAAGTTACATGTTTGCATCATGTTTACATGTGTTACATGTGTGCAATACTTGTATATATTACCATACACCAAGTTTTCCCTTTATTATTATACTGTATATTTTTGTAAATACACTACTTTTTTTATTTTTATTTTTATTTTCACTTATTTTATTATGTTATTCTTTGCTACTTAACCTTAATGGAGCTTCCCAGCAAAAAGCATTTCACATGATTGTACCTGTATAACCGGCGTGACAATAAACATCTTGAATCTTGAATCTTGAATCTTGTTGTCTGTGTGCACGCAGGACATCAGGCGGTTCTTTGCACCGACTTCAGCCAAGCCTGCGGTGCAGAAACCAGCTCCAAATGGAAACAACAAAACAGAGAAGAAGAAGATGAATCCCCTCTCTTCAGACGAGGAGGTGAAAAAGAAAAGGAAAGACACCGCCAAGGCAAGGAAATGATGTTACCTCCTGTCCTCCTTCTTGTAGTGATTCATCTGTCTTATCATCTTATTCATCATGTTTTATGGTGGCTTCATATGCTTCAGGTGAAAAGCTCCAAACCAGAGGAGAAACGCAAGGATAGTGAGAAAAAACGAAAGAAGCATGCAGTCATAGAATCAGGTACAGTATGTATGATTTTGTGCTACTACATACTCCCCCTGCCATGATGCAGTTTGTGCCTCTCGTGTGTTGTCATTACATTTGAGTCACAGAGCAAAGCATCTGATTTTTAGAGAAAAAATGTTTTCAAGCTATCTTTAAAATATGCAGAGGGATGTTTTTATAATGGTCACTGTTGTTTTGAAGGTATTTCTAGGTCAATAATCAATTGTCATTTTGTTTAATCTCACTTATTCACTTCTTGAGTCAACGAACAAATCTGAGATGTGGGTCTCAGAGGTTTCCAGAATTCTCTTAAGTCCATCTGGATAAAACACTACTCCCACCTACTGAGAGATAAAACATATTTTAAATTATCTCCCAAAATTGAGACTCTAATTTTTTAATCCAAATAAAAGGAAATGACGTTTCTCGTTGTATGAAAATATGATATGATTGAAATTAAAGACAGGGTTGGTAAAGATTTTAGAAACAGTTTTTGTTATATTAGTAGAAATTGTCATTACATCCCGACAGCAATCAATAAATCAAATGCTCTGATTTAAAAAAAAAAAAAAAAAAATCGGGTATATATGGCTTTCGCATGACTGTAATAAACCTGTCCAATCATTTCATTCGGCCTGAATGTAATGATTGGACAGTCTACCTGTCTGCGTGCTCTCTGCCAGTGCACTCATTGCGCGTCACCTGAGTCTTCCACAAGCTGCTAGCTTGACAGCTGGGAGTACTAACAATAGCCATGTTGCCGTTCCTGTTCATTATGGTATGTTTATGTTCGTAAGGATAATAGTGGGGGAGTGGCTTTGGAGGGAGGCCTGAAGGGACGAACTGTCAGTGTTGCCGACTTGGTGACTTTCCCTCTAGATTTAAGAACTTTTGGAGCTAGTGCTGATAGCTACTGTCATTGGAAAAGAGTTGACAACACTGGGCTTTTTTTTTCATCTGGATCATTTTAAAAAATCTTGTGTACTCTTGCTAGTTTCTCAAGATCGCCCAACCGGCCTTTAACGCAAATAGTTTTATTGTGCAATTGAATGAATATGTTTTTACTCAGATGGTAAGAAGAGTCTTTGAGTATTCTGGAAATACCTTTAAAATAAAAAGTGTTGTCAAAACAAGATTTCCAAGGATTGATTTTTCAGAAAAATAGATACTTTGCTCTTTGAAAACTAGAGATTTTTTGATCAGCTGTAATCGACAGTTTGACATGTTGCTCTTCATCCTACCTGCGTCTCTTCTTCATGGCACATCTTGTTTGTCGGTCTATGCAGACTCTGGGGATGAGGAGCCAGTGACGAAGTCAAAGAAATCCCCCAAAGAGAAACAGAAGACAAGCAAAACGGAGCCACCGCCCCCCAAAAAAGATCCTGTGCAGTATGTCTCTGAAACAGGTAATGGGTCAATGGTTTATCATCATCACTACAGAGATACATGCTTGGGCTGTGCAATATGACCTTATATCCATGTCATGATTAATTGTCACATTTACTTCGATGACGATAAAGGAAAAGATATGTTTTTAAATACATCTGCACTCAGGATTTTTTAAAATTCTTTGTCAAGTTGAGTCTGTCAGTTAATCAGCACAATAATAAGCACACATTAAAAAAATATTGACCTCTTAAATTTAATTATATTTCAGCAATTAAAATGAAAATAAATAGGCTAGGAAGTGCAACAGGCAAAATAAAACCATTCATGTCGTCATATTCAGAAGAGACTCAAACGCATTCGTAAGAAGATGTGTCCAGCTTGAAGATGAGGAATGATGTTAATTTATGGAAAATATATTTTGATAGGATATTTCTCTTTTTTGGTTGTAGACTCAGACAGTGACAACTTTCAGTCCCTGAAGAAGGTCACTAAACCCAAGCAGAATGGCACGGCCAAACAGACAAAGTCAGATGCGGGCAGTGCTCGTCCAGGAGTCAATGAGGGGCTGAAGTCTCCCGTCAAGCCTTCCTCCACACACGGGAAAACTGCGGTAAAGTCTCCTCCTCTGCCCGTCACCCCTAAGTCAGCCCCGCGTCCTTCGCCCAAACAAACCCCCACCTCAGTACTCGACTACTTCGGCAGTGCGACTGTACAGCGTTCTGATAAGAAGCTCGTAGCCAGCACCAAACGAAAAGCTGTGAGTATTGATTAATTATTTCCTGTTTCCACTTCTTCTCTTCAAACCTTCTCACTCTTCTCATGTACTGCTTTTTCATCCAAACTGTCAAGATTCTAAACTTTCTGAGTATCACCCACTGAACCCTTTACTTTTCAGCCTTTTATTAATGGATCAAATAAGGATCAAATAATGATCCTTTTACAACAAACTGACTTTGTAAAAACTCATCTTCTCCTCAGCCAACTCAGGACGCCGATGATCTGATAAGTGATGAGCAAATCGCCAAACAGCTGCAGATGGATGAGGAAATGGAGGTAGGCTGATCAACATAACAGCTGCTCGTTCATTGCATGAGTAATTATAGCTGAAACAAGTAGTCGATTACTCAGTTAATTGATTGACCGAAAATTTATCTTAATCTTCAGCTATTTTTAGTTCAGTTAATGTTTTTTCAGTTAATTTTCATGTAAAAATGCCCAAAAATTGAGAATTTGATGATTTATTTGATTGTAAACTGAATATCTTTGGGTTGTAGACTGTTAGTTGGATAAAACAAGCAGTTTCAATATGTAACGTTGGGCCTTGGAAAATTATAATGATTTTTGTACAGTATATATAATTAAAAAAATGTGAAAATGGAAATATGAATCTTTTGGAGAATTACTGAAATTCGAAATAATGATATTGTGTTGAAGGCTTTAGCTAGCGCTCCCAGAGCCTTTTCTACATATATAATGTTTACTTTAATACTTGAATGTAAAAAGTCCCAGGAGTAACACCGAAAATGTGACAAAATGTGCTGCTCTGTTAAAACCTTTATTGAATGTTGAGTTTGCTCTCTGCTTTTTCACTCTCATAATTTTGCTTTCTCGGTCCGACTTCACTCAGCTGGAAAAGCAGGTCCATGAGGACGAGGAGTTCGCCAGAACTCTGGCCATGCTGGACGAGGAGCCTCAAGCGAAGAAGGTGATTTTAAAAAACAAAAAAACAGCAACACAAAGGAACATCCGTTTTGTGATATTAGTGGTTGTTAAATATAATTGTGTATGTGTGTCCTCATCCAGGCTCGTAAAGGCTCTGATGAGAAACCAACTGCTGCCGCATTTCCCAAAAAGAGCAGTACAGACTCGGCTACTGGCAGCACGAGCAGCTCGTCAAAGACCAGTCGAAGGGGCAGCATGACGGAGGATGTGATTGGTCCGACTCCTAAGAAGAGCCCCGCCCCCGTCAAAGCCAGCTCCAAACTGGCCATGATGAAGAAAAAGGAAGAAGAGAGAGACGAAGGGCCAAAGAGCAAAACACCAATTTCTCCCACAAAAATAAAAATCTCTCCCAAAAGGGAGCCCCTCGCTTCGTCGAGCTCAGACAGGAAGTTCACTCCCAAAGCAGGAACCACGCCCACAACAGTCAAAACTTCTCCCAAGAAACCAGAGGTGAGCAAGGTAGATGCCTGAGGGCCTGTCTCCATATAGCATCTTTTTATGGTAGAAAAGCGGCCGCAAGGCACTGAAGAGCTCTTCATAGAAAAAAGCGCTCCGAGTGTTTTTTCTTAATGTTTCTATGACAACAATATCTTGACAACATTATCACCACCGTTGTATTATAGACTAGCATCGTCCCTTTGCTTTTTATTATCCATCTAGGCTACTATCTATTTGTATGACATTGTTTTTTCACCATGAGCACCAACCGGAGGATGTTTGCCCACATACTTTGTTTTGATGATCACCGCTCAATCTGACAGCCGTAGAACAAGGAGGACGATCCGTCGGAGACAACACATATGGCGTACTCCTCCATTTTCCATAGTGATGTCACCAGCGCTTTTCTGAAAGGTTCAGATATTTTCAGCAAGAGGCACTGGAGCGGCCGCACAAAAAAGGCGAAGGACGCAGGGTGCATCGCTGTTTCTCGAGGCACCCAAATCTGGCCGCATACGCTCTCTCCTCGTTTGGAACAATTGAAAAAAGATGCTGGTGCTCAGGAAAAAAACGCTATATGGACACAGGCCCAAAATGCATTATATCAATGTCATGATGGACATTATCTATCAATCAATTTATTTGTCCCCATTCATGATAAAACACAAAACACATAAAAACATCATATACTGTATATGCAAATTAAAAATTAGTGGAAAACACGGAGTGCATAAGTTAAAACAATTTAAAAACAAATGAAATATCCTCTCTGTCTTAATCTGATCAGAGCACAAGTACAAGTCCTGACGACGCAGAGAAGAAGAAGGTCAACTCTTCAGCTTTCAGGAACTTCCTCAACAGAGATGGACCACGAGCTCTGGGCTCCAAGGAAATACCACAGGTAACACACGTCAGCCTTCAGACTGACCACCATCTTCCCTTGAACTGCCTTCGTCTTGTTCTAAATCACTGACTATGTTGTGTGTTTTCTCCAGGGTGCGGAGAACTGTTTGGAGGGATGCGTGTTTGTGCTGACGGGGGTCATGGAGTCCATGGAGAGGGATGATGCCAAATCCCTCGTTGAGCGCTATGGAGGCAAGGTGACGGCCACCATCAGCAAGAAGACCACCTACCTGGTGCAGGGCAGAGACAGCGGAGTCTCAAAGCTTGAGAAGGTGACCAACCTGATCCAGACTAACAAATTCAGTTTGTTCGGTTTCAGATTTATATATTTAGTTAAGTATTACTTTGACTTAGATGTCAGTTAGTTATATAGTTTGTAATAAAGTCGAAGATTAATTTCCGACGGTGTAAAAAAAATGTTCACAGGAGGGTATTGGCCATTTAATCGGCTATCTGCTTTTTCCTGATCCAAACTATCGTTATTATATCAGCATTTAAAAATCCACTATCTGTCGACCTCTAGTAAATTTAGAGTGCAGAGTAAAATTACACACACATTGATATATGAACGGTATATGTAGGCACCAAAAAATAATTAAAGAAATATTCAAGCAGCAGCAATCTCTCTAATTTGAGACTTTCTGTCTTTCCCTTCATGCCTCTTTTCTGTACCATTTCCCTTGTATCTGTTCGTCAAATAATATAACATGTTTGTACAATTGTCGTTATACTCAGGCGGAGAGTCTCGGTACCAAGATCCTGGATGAGGATGGTCTGTTGGAGCTGATCAGAACCAAACCAGGAAAGAAGTCCAAGTATGAGATTGCTGCAGAGGCTGAGGTCAGCTCTCACATTTTTATATAAATCATGCTGTTTACAAAGTGATTCCATTGTTTATTTCATTAGCGGTTGAATAATTTGAACCTAGAAGATGTCAAAACCTTTTTTTAAAGTCCAACTGAAATCACAAACAATATCCCTTTTTTTTTTTTTCAGTAAAAGTGTTTTTCAAATTTCTCTTAATATTTTTTTTATTGAAAGGAAGAACAATAGAAATGCTCCTTTGGTTGATTTACAGACCTTATCTATATGTTGTAGCAGAAGAAACAATTTAACTTCAGTTGGTCTTTAACTGCAATTATATAATGCACATAAGGATGAATTTTATTTTGATGTGCTGTAACTTATCTGGGATGCTTTCATTCTTTAGGGCAAACGGTCAATGACCAGGACTCCCCCCAGCAAGACCTCAAAGAGCACCCCCAAAGCCCAGAAGATCTCTCCCTCCAAGGGTAATTCCAGGTCCCCTCAGACCCCGAGCCCATCAAAGACCAGCCTTGCACAAGGCCACGGTGCCAGGACCAGAGATGGAGGCACTCCACCTGGGAGAGGCTCAGCTCACACAGCCCGGAGGGAGCTGGGCCTTTCCTCCTCCACTTCTTCATCTTCAGCCCCAGGACCATCAACCCCATCACCGACAGGGGAGGACGTCAGTCTGCTGTGGGTGGACAAGTACCGCCCACGATCTCTGAAGACTGTGATTGGTCAACAGGGAGATCAGAGCTGTGCCAATAAGCTGCTCCGCTGGCTGCAGAACTGGTACAGACACCACAGCGGAGGCACTTCCAAGCCACCAGGTAGCAGACGGTTTATCTCCATTTGTGTTTTGAGGTGTGTGAGCAGAATTCAGAGTAATAATAGAAACTAGATAGCCGAGCTCATTTCGTTTCAGTGACTTTTAGTTGTGAAAACTGTCTGTGTTGAATAGTGTGTGCTTTGTGCTGTTTATTGCTGTGCAGTTGCAAGGTTTGGTAAGTTTGGAGGGAAAGATGATGGATCAGGATACAAAGCTGCTCTGCTCTCTGGACCTCCGGGCGTGGGGAAGACCACCACAGCTGCCCTGGTCTGTGAGGTCAGTCTGAAAACACACAGGCATGTTGTTGGGTGCTTTCTTTGTATTCACAACCGTGTGTATTATTTTAAAGTATTGCTGCAACCATATTATGTAACATTTTGCTTTGTTCTCGGTCTCTTTTTTCTCGTTTGTGTGTCGGCCTGCAGGAGTTGGGCTTCAGCTACGTGGAGATGAACGCCAGCTGTACTCGCAGCAAAAAGAGTCTGAAGGAAGTTGTCGCAGAGTCACTTAACAACACCAGCATTGAGAGCTTCTACAAAGGTGATGCCTCTTTTCTGTTTCTCTGGTTTTAATTGTGAAGCAGCACTAGTAGAGTTGGGCAATATGACGATATATATCATCGAAACGATATAAAAATGTCTATTGTATATATTTTCTATATAATTTCTATCGCAATATAGGCCAGGCCTATATTTATTTATTTTTTCTCTATAATGTCACTTAAAACTGTAATGTTCATTTTGCACGCAATTTCTTAAAATGAGAAAATACTCTTTTCATTTGACAAGTATTTATTTCACACAGGAGTATACAAAAATAGGCTTTACCATGTGGTTATTTCATATAGACTATTTATTTATTGAATTACCAGAAAACATTTTATATCGTTATCGAGATATGAAATGACCTACAGTATATCAGGATAAAAGATTTTGGCCATATCGCCCAGCTCTAAGCAATAGGAAGTCGTTTGAGTTTGATTTGGTTGCATGACAGCATTGCAAAGAAAAAACTGACTGCTGGTAGCATCTTGTGACGCAGTTCACTAATATTTCCCCAAGTTGTTAAGTGGTAAAAAAAAACCTCTCATGCAGCCTTAGATTAAGATACCCATGCTTTAATAGTATGTGGTCATATACAGTGCATGCAGAACAAACTAATAGGAATATTTCTGAAGTTAAAGCGATCAAATAGCTCGATACAAGAATCAGTTGGAGGCTGTGGTTTCTGCAAGACGAGGTGTTACTAAGTACAAGGTACCTTAACTATAGCAAATTAACTGTTTTTCAATCGGTTGATAAAGCGCAATTGTGAAGTAAAACTTGCATAAATTTGTCATTTTCAAGTTTCAGTTTTTATTTTCTCTTTGAGAATTAACGTAACACACTATTCGTCCAGGATTGAAGTGAATACTGTGTGCAATATGTAACTGTTGGTGTGTGTTTTGTAGGCACGTCTCAGAAAGTGAGCAGTGAACACGTCCTGATCATGGATGAGATTGATGGCATGGCTGGCAACGAGGACCGCGGAGGAATCCAGGTAAAAGAAACAACACATTTCTCTGACAGTCTGACCAGTTTCTCACATTTTGAAGAGGTTAGAGGGGTGGTTCATCATATTTCTTAACTTTTAGACAGAAATGTGGATGTTTTTAAGAAAATCCTCGGGTTCAGAGGTTCACGTCTGATTTATGATGAGATTGGTGCATCGATTTGGGCTGTTGTTGGAGCATTTACAGAAATAACGATTGTCAAATCGGCATATTTCATTGAAGTTAACTCCTCCTAGCAACTGTTTCTGCAGGGCACTGAAAACAATTGGTGGACAGATGCATCACGTTAATATGACCTTTCGCCTCTTGCAGGAAATGATTGGCCTGATCAGGAATTCAAAGATTCCCATCATCTGCATGTGCAACGATCGTAACCACCAGAAGATCAGGTCACTGGCCAACTACTGCTTCGATCTGCGCTTCCAGAGGCCGCGAGTGGAACAGATCAAGGTACACACACACGCGCGCACGCGCGCACGCGCGCACACACACACACACACACACACACACACACACACACACACACACACACACACATACACACATATACATCCTGTCCCACATCTGACAAAAAAAAGAGATAGAACCTCTTTTCCATGGAGACCTGGGCCAGGACAGCACGCCAGTTACATTTTAAATAGAAATAAAATACAATAGACAGGAAATACAGTCATTAAACACACCAGGAAGACACTAAATCCAGCTTAATTAAAGCAGTTGCATTTCTCTGTTACAATGACAAGTTTTTAGCATTTGGGTTAAAATATAACTTTAGGATACAAGACACACAGAGACGCTGAATGATGTGAGGTTGTAATCATTTGGATAGTGGCTGGAAACAAGCTAATATTATAAAACAAATAAATCTATAATGTTATACTTAATGGATTTTTAGGAATACTCATAAATGGAGACAATTGAGACTTTTTTTTTTAAATCATAATTTTTATTGTGTCCTCAAGAAAAATTACTACAACAACCTAAACCATAATAAATAAAGTAATATGTACATATAACAGTAATAACTGTATATAGAAAAACAAAGTATTCAAAAACGAGAAGAAAAAAAAAAAAAATATAAATAATGATAATTATATGAAATAGATAAATAAGATAAAAAATAAAAAATAAAAATAAAATTATAAATAATAATAATAATGAAATATAAATAAATAAATTAATAAAATAAATATTCACACACCTGATTCCCAGCCCCTACTTATATCCCTGTAGTCCCAGCCCCACGTTGATTCACCCGCACAGGACAGATATAGACTACATACTGTATGTTTAAAGCACGTTTCCAAAAGAGTAAATAAAACGGAATATAAAAATAAATAAGTAATACTACAATTAAATAAAATACAAAATCTAATTGAATTAAATAAAGGTTTCGGCAAAACTATTCAGGAAATAATATTTGTGATTTACTCCCGCCCTTTTAACCCAAACAGATACCACCTGTCAGAACCACAGGACTGTGACTATTATATTATATTATGTTTTTCACTCCAAGATATGTAAAGCTATACTACTCCGTTTCGGTTTCCCTGGAATGTGACAGAAACAGTTCCCAGATTTCCAAGAAGACATCCAATTTATTGTTTATCTTATAAATGAGGCGCTCGTAGGAAGCTGTTTCCGCTAAGGTATTAAGCCATTTGGGATAGTTTGGAGGTTCACTCTCCTTCCAATGTCAAAGTATGACCCTCTTAGCAGTGGTAATGCCGACTTTTAGCCATTTCTTTTGTAATGTTCAAGAGGCATAAACTTGGGTTGATAGTTACCGATGTCCCCAGGCTGTTGCTGATCTTCTCCATAATCCTTTGCAGACAATTGAGACTTTGATATACGCAAACGATTCCCAATAATGACACACAGCAATAGACAGTAACTGATGTTCGTCTGTTACCCACTTTTAAATTTAAATATTTAAAGTGAGCTCTTAAATGTAAAGATTTACTTTTCCAGCTCCTTAACTCCTTTTTCCTTTTAATTTTTCAGGGAGCCATGATGTCCCTCGCCTTCAAGGAGGGAATCAAGATCCCACCCCCAGCTCTTAATGAAATGATCCTAGCCTCCAATCAGGATGTCCGACAGGTAAAGAAGACAAAGTATCATAAATTCACACTGATGTTATATCTTCACTCGCCACCCTCGGTCTTCCCTCTCACCTTGCCGACTGTTTTTTCTCCAGGTGATCCACAACTTGAGCATGTGGTCGGCCAAAAACAAGGTGATGACGTATGACCAGTGCAAGTCTGACGCAGCCAACGCCCGCAAGGACATGAAACTGGGGCCGTTTGATGTTTGTAGGAAGGTGTTTGCCGCCGGGGAGGAGACTGCCCACATGAGCCTCATCGACAAGTCTGACCTCTTCTTCCACGACTACTCGCTAGGGCCGCTCTTTGTCCAAGAGAACTACCTGCATGTTCGGCCAAAGGCTGCCGGGTAAGAGAAGCTAGCTGTGTCCACCTGTTGCCAGTCTCTATGCTAAGCTAAGCTAATTGACTCCTGGTTCTACTGTAGCTCCATTAATGCACAAACATGAGAGTGGTATCAATCCTCTCAATTCTTGACAAGAGAACAAAACAAACCAAAAATATTTCCTACCACGTCGTCGAACTATTCCATTAATATTTCAGTATTTTCATGTCTCTCTTCTCACAGTGGTGACATGAAGTCCCACCTGATGTTGCTCAGCAAGACGGCTGACTCCATCTCTGACGGAGACCTGGTGGACAGACGGATCCGCTCTGCGCAGAACTGGTCACTGCTGCCCACCCAGGTAACACACACACAAAGGCACACTCATTCGAGTAGCCGTGTAATAATAGACATACTTAGGGCTGTCAATCGATAAAAATATTTAATTGCAATTAATTGCATGATTGTCCATAGTTAATCACGATTAATCGCAAATTAATCATCCATTTTTTATCTGTTCAAAATGTATCTTAAAGGGAGATTTGTCAAGTATTTAATACTGTTGTCAACGTGGACAAATATGCTTGATTTATGGAAATGTAAGTATATATTTATTATTGGAAATAAATTAACACAAAGCAATGACAAATATTGTCCAGAAACCCTCACAGGGTTTGACATGGTTGGTACTGATAAATTCCTTAGGTTTTTCTAGTTTCATATGATACCAGTTTATTTATTTTCACTCTAGCTTTAAAACTGAGCCTGCTACAACCTAAAAATCGCAAGTTGCGTTAATGCGTTACAGAAATTAGTGGCGTTAAATTGAATTTGCGTTATCATTAACTTTGACAGCCCGAGACATACTCTAACGTTTATTTAATACTAATATTTAACTATTTAATTACTTTTTTATGCAATACTATACTTACTTTATGATATACTATACTTACTTTATGATATACTCTATCTTTTTTATGACGTACTATATTATAATTTTTGTGACATACTATATTATGACTCGTATGATTTTTACAGCATTTCTTATATTTAAATGTAAATACACACATGCTCATGTGTCGGGTCACCAGAGATTCATCATTGTGCTGGTCTGTGTGTGTGTGCTTGTAGGCCATCTATGCCAGTGTGTTACCAGGCGAGCTCATGAGAGGCTACATGAGTCAGTTCCCCACCTTCCCCAGCTGGCTCGGCAAGAACTCCTCCACCAATAAACATTCCCGCATCGTCCAGGAGCTGGCCTCACACATGGGTTTAAAGTGAGTAGGTCTCGATCTCTGTCTTTTACCTATTTACACGTTGTAAAAAACACAAAATCACATTAGAGTATTTAAATGTTTTATTTGTTTGCAGGACGATGTGTAGCAGACAGGCGGTGAACCTGGACTACTTGTACTACTTGCGGCAGGCGCTTCTGAGCCCACTTCAGAAGCACGGAGCGGAGGGCGCCGGTGAAGCTGTGCAGCTGCTGGACAACTACCAGCTCATCAAGGAGGACGTGGACAGCATCATGGAGATCAGCGTCTGGGGTGGACAGCCAGACCCCTACTCCAAACTGGACTCTAAGGTCAGCGGGAGGGGGTATAATACAACAGTTAGTTCAGGCCATTGTGATTGGTTGACAGCACTGCAGCATATCCCAGTATCACTCTGCTTTATTTACCCACTTTATACCTATAACTGTTAAACCCAATGCTCAATACAGTATATTACTCTACTCTGGGCTTTTTTCCCATCTTTATTCAAGAGCTGGTCTTTCAATTTGAGAGGACGGCTTATTGATTTCACCTTCTGTAATGCTTTCCCTAAAAAACCCTGTCCTCACACTCAAATAGCTCCTGCTTCTGCTCAAAATGTATGCTTGTACTCAGATATATTGTGACTTGCACAGATTTCCTGCCCTCCAGCTTCAGCCCTTCTCCTCACACTCGAGCTGCTTCTGTGTGCTTGTGAAACTTCTGCTCTCAGATTTCTTCTATGCTCTTTGATTTTTTTGTACAATAACCCTGTTAAAATTCTCAAACCAATGAAATGATCCCTGCCTCATTGCAGGTGCGTTCGCTTTACCAGAGTATCCCTGACGGGCGGTTACTCTTTAGCCGGGTTTATCCACTTCCGACCACCAAGGCTTCATTATGTGTACTTCCCTTGCTTACAACTTTTTGAAGAAATGATGGTTAATATATATAGCAATACGCCGCTCGTACTTTTTCTTTAACTATAATAGACACACCGGCCTCCTGTCGGTTTGCTAGAAGGGAACGTACAGTGGTGTCAGTCAGTCAGTGGAGCAAGTTAGTGGCACAGGTAGCTGCCACATATTCGAGAATTAGTTTATGCTGATGGGGAGGGGCGCCATTCAGTGCAACAGGAGCCGTTTTATGTGGTTTATGACCGCAGCAGCATGCTACCACAATAGTCAACATGATTACCACTGACAATCACTAACGTTATATACTACGGCACCCAGACCTTCACTCACAAAAACACAGCGGAGCGCTACAGAGCTAACGATAACTGTGCATCAAGCTAACGTTAGCGGAGACTGAAAATAGAACACTTTCAGCATGAATATGTTCAGTTTAAGCTTGGAAGGAAACTACAACTAAATTATAGCCACAGCGAGGTAGATAACTTGAGGTGGGTAGACCATGGATGTATTAAAGAGAAGGGGCAGAACGCGGCGTTTACCACCTCGGTTTTTAGCTAGCATTAGAACATTTTATTCCAAAAGTCGTAAAGAAAGCAAGGGAAGTCCATAATAAACCCTTGGTGGGTGGAAGTGGATGAACCCGGTTAAAGAGTAACTGCCCGTCCAGGACGCTCTAAGAAGTAAAGCGAAGGCCCCCACAACGAGGAAGGGATCATTTCATTGGTCAACACTACACTGGCATTCTGTTGGTTGGGGAATTTGACAGGGTTATGCAGAAAAAAATCTAAGAGCACATTTTTCACGAGCACACAGAAGCAGCCTGAATGTGAGAAGGGCTGGAGCAGGAAAATTGTGCAAGCAACAATATATCTGAGTACAAGCATACAGTTTGAGCAGAAGCAGAACAAATCAAACAGGGGCTGTTATTTGTTACAACATGTTCTTAATTTTCATCAGAGCCGACGCCCTTTAACAGTACTACTCTGTCTCCTTGCAGGTGAAGGCAGCATTCACGCGGGCCTACAACAAAGAAGTTCACCTGATGCCGTACTCTCTGCAAGTAGTGAAGAAGGGCCGCCGCGGTGGTGGTGGTGGCGGCGGGGGGGAGTCGGAGTTGGGAGGAGAGGACGTGGACAACGAAGTGCAGGAGTCTGAGGACGAGGGCCTCAAAGCTGACGCCATGATCAAAGTAAGAGCATTAAAAATGTACAAACCCATTTGATCCCATGTACACTCCATACCAAAGGCTGTCTTCACATCTTTCTGTCTTTATGTCGTCTGTGTCTTGTTCCTCCCTGCAGCAGAAGAAGGCCAAAGTCACCAAGGAGTCAAAGAAGGATAAGAAGGAGGATACTGGGAAGGACAAAGGCAAGGGGAAAGGCAAAGGCAAAGGCAAGGCCAAGAAATGACCGATGACCAGAGGTCTGCCTCCCTCCGCCCCCACAGACTCTAATATTCTTCCTCTGAACTTGCAACGATGCTTTAATGAGCATCAGAAAGTAGCGAGACTGGTCTTAACCTCACCTCTGCAGGTAACTCATCTGTCCCTCAACACTTGACTCTAACCACACTAAACTAGTAAGAAATGTCTTTCCACTTTTTTAACTCCTTGTAGTGTTTCCATCAGTGTCTCTATATCGAACAAATGATGTATATTCCATCCATTATCATGTCTATACACCTCTGTGGTAACATGCGTTTCATCAGGAGTATAGTGCATTTCCTCCGTTATTAGTTTGTGGTCCAGGTGTCGAGGCTGTAAATAATGTGACTCCGATGTTTAAGACTGTTACTCTTTGTTAAGACTACAATACAGAAATGCTTTAGCCCTACGGTTAGCGCCGATGCTCCTGTAAATTGCAATTTTGTAAAAATTTTCATGAGGATTAAAAGAGAAATGTCACTCAACAGTGTCATTGATCGATTTCTTTGTTTAACAGACGCGTTTAGAAAATGGCGTTTTTTTAATTTATAATTGTAGATTACACTTGGCCTGAATATAGATCATATTCTCAAATAACCTGACTACTCATAAATTTATTTTGAAAAACTCCACTCAAAAGTCAATCTATGAAATGGAATCAAAATCATATTCAGTATAAGGATAATGTCCAATAATGTGGATACTACTTGCTGACTGCCAATTATTTTTTACGATTAATCATTTGGTCTATGAAATGTCAAAAAATAATTAAAGAAATCGGCTAATTGCTCTAGAAAAAGCCAAATTGATTAATGGATATCAGGGTTCAGCCCTTATTCTGCAGTTGCACTAGTCGTTCTTCAAACATTACTGCTCTTCAAGACTGAAAACATTAATAAGTTCATTCTTGACCTTGGAAGCAGTAGTTGACAAAACAATCTCAACCCAAGGTCCAATTAATAGCTTTCAGTCTTATCACACACTCTTCATCAGCAGATGGAGTTGTCCAGTTGTCATGGAAAACAACATGGACAAGAGGTCCTCAAGGTTTTCAGAAAAAAATACATTTTAACAATTACAATTGTAGGACAACTTGGCAAACTTCATCTGAGGAAAATGTTGTGATCTGATCGAAAGCTCCAGAACAGCTACCAAGTGGATTTTGTTTTGTCAAAAACATTGTTCAAACCACACAGCGTAAAGTAAGCCGTTGGGCTGAGCCTGCGATATATCAGGAATGCCTGGAGGGGATTTCTTAAAATTTGGCATAAACATCCACTTGCACTCAAGGATGAACTGAATAGAATTTAGTTGTCAAAAAACATGTTTTTGGCCATAACTCAATAATTCATATGCTAATTTCACACAAATGTCTAATAAGTTAAAATGATGACATTTTGCACAGGCATTGATCTAAACTGCAACTTAAGAGGCGATAATTCTAGTTTAGGACTTTTTTTTTTCGACATACAATACTATGAGTGTTTTGCATTTTTTCGCCATACTAAACTATGACTTTTTAAAAAAAAAAATTGACATACTATACTATGACTTTTAGAATTTTTTTCGATGAACTGACTTTTTAAAAAGATTTCGACATCCTATATTATGACTGTTTTTGTATTTTCTTTTTAAACATACTATATTATGATTTTCTTTAAAAAAATATTTTTTGACATACTATACTATGACTTTTTTAAATTATTTTCGACATACTATACTATGACTAATTTTGCATTTTTTCGACATACTATAACTATGACTTTTTTTTTTATTATTTGACATACTATATTATGACTTTTTTGCATTTTTCGACATACTAAACTATGAATTTTTGGGATATACTATAACTTTTTGACATACTATACTATGACTTAGAATTTTTTTCGATATACTATGACTTAAAAAAAATTTCGACATACTATATTATGACTTTTTTTTGCAAAGAATTTCGACATACTATACTATGATTTTTTCCATGAAAATGTTGACATACTATAATATGACTTTTTTTTGCAAAAAATTTTGATATAATACTATGATTTTTCCATGAAAATTTTCGATATTATAAACTATGACTTTTTTTTGCAAAAAACTTCGGCGTACTATACTATGACTTTTTTTCGACAAAATTGACGTACTATACCATGACGTTTTTTTCATGAAATTTTTCGACATACTATACTATGACTTTTTTTTGCAAAAAATGTCGACCTACTATAGTGTGACTTTTTTTTCGCAAAAAATGTCGACAAACTATACTATGACCTTTTTTTGCAAAAAATTTCGACATACTATACTATGACGTTTTTTTATGAAATTTCTCGACATACTATAATATGAATTTTTTTCGCAAAAAATTTCGACATACTATACTATGACTTTTTTTCGTGAAAAATTTCGACAATAACGTTTTTTCATGAAATTTTTCGGGATACTATACTATGACTATTTTTCGCAAAAAATTTCGACATACTATACGACGACGTATTTTTCATGAAATTTTTCAACATTCTATACTATGAGTTTTTTTTCCACAAAATTAATCTACATACTATACTATGCCTTTTTTCATGAACATTTCCGACATACTAAACTATGACTTTTTTTGCAAAAAATTTCGACATACTATAGTGTGACTTTTTTTTACAAAACATTTCGACATACTATACTATGACGTTTTTTTCATGCAATTTTTCGACATACTATACCTTGACTTTTTTTTCACAAAAAATTTCGACATACTATACTATGACTTTTTTTCGCCAAAATTTTCGACATACTATACTATGACGTTTTTTTATAAAATGTTTCGACATACTGTACCATGACTTTTTTTTCGCAAAAAATTTCGACATACTACACTATGACGTTTTTTCATGCAATTTTTCGACATACTATACTATGACTTTTTTTTGCAAAAAATGTCGACATACTATACTATGACTTTTTTTCGCCAAAAATTTCGACATTCTATACAATGACTTTTTTTTCACAAAAAAATTCGACATATTATACTATGACGTTTTTTTCATGAAATTTTTCGACATACTATACTATGACTTTTTTTTGCAAAAAATTTCGACATACTATACTATGACTTTTTTTCGCCAAAAATGTCGACATACTATACTATGACGTTTTTTTCATGAAATTTTTAGACTTACTATACTATGACTTTTTTTTGCCAAAAATTGACATACTATACTATGACTTTTTTTCGCCAAAAATGTCGACATACTATACTATGACTTTTTTTTATGAAATTTTGACATACTGTACCATGACTTTTTTTTCGCAAAAAATTTCGACCTACTATACTATGACTTTTTTTCGCCAAAAATTTCGACATACTATACTATGACGTTTTTTTATGAAATTTTGACATACTGTACCATGACTTTTTTTTCGCAAAAAATTTCGACCTTCTATACTATGACGTTTTTTTCATGCAATTTTTCGACATACTATACTATGACTTTTTTTCGCCAAAAATGTCGAAATACTATACTATGACTTTTTTTTCGCAAAAAATTTCGACATAATATACTATGACGTTTTTTCATGCAATTTTTCGACATACTATACTATGACTTTTTTTTGCAAAAAATGTCGACATACTATACTATGACTTTTTTTCGCCAAAAATTTCGATATACTATACTATGACTTTTTCTTCACAAAAAATTTCGACATTCTATACAATGACTTTTTTTTCACAAAAAAATTCGACATACTATACTATGACGTTTTTTTCGCCAAAAATGTCGACATACTATACTATGACGTTTTTTTCATGAAATTTTTCAGACTTATTATACTATGACTTTTTTTCGCCAAAAATGTCGACATACTATACTGACTTTTTTTCACCAAAAAATTTCGACTTACTATAGTATGACTTTTTTTTGCCAAAAATTGACATACTATACTATGACTTTTTTTCGCCAAAAATTTCGACATACTATACTATGACGTTTTTTTATGAAATTTTGACATACTGTACCATGACTTTTTTTTCGCAAAAAATTTCGACCTACTATACTATGACGTTTTTTTCATGCAATTTTTCGACATACTATACTATGACTTTTTTTCGCCAAAAATGTCGAAATACTATACTATGACTTCTTTTTCACAAAAAATTTCGACATACTATACTATGACTTTTTCTTCACAAAAAATTTCGACATTCTATACAATGACTTTTTTTTCACAAAAAAATTCGACATATTATACTATGACGTTTTTTTCATGAAATTTTTCGACATACTATACTATGACTTTTTTTCGCCAAAAATGTCGACATACTATACTATGACTTTTTTTTATGAAATTTTGACATACTGTACCATGACTTTTTTTTCGCAAAAAATTTCGACCTACTATACTATGACTTTTTTTCGCCAAAAATTTCGACATACTATACTATGATTTTTTTTCGCCCAAAATTTCGACATACTATACTATGACGTTTTTTTCATGAAATTTTTCGACATACTATACTATGACTTTTTTTCGCCAAAAATGTCGACATAACTATGACTTTTTTTTGCCAAAAATTTAGACTTACTATAGTATTACTTTTTTTTGCGAAAAATTTCGACATACTATACTATGACTTTTTTTCGCCAAAAATGTCGACATACTATACTATGACTTTATTTCGCCAAAAATGTCGACATACTATACTATGACTTTTTTTCGCCCAAAATTTCGACACACTATACTATGACGTTTTTTTATGAAATTTTTAAACATACTGTACCATGACTTTTTTCGCAAAAAATTTCGACATACTGTACTATGACGTTTTTTTCATGTCATTTTTCGACATACTATACTATGACTTTTTTTTTTCAAAAAATTTCGACTTACTATAAGATGACTTATTTTTGCCAAAAATTTCGACATACTATACTCTGACTTTTTTTCGCCAAAAATTTCGATATACTATACTATGACTTTTTCTTCACTTACTATAGTATTACGTTTTTTTCGCCAAAAATGTCGACATACTATACTATGACTTTATTTCGCCAAAAATGTCGACATACTATACTATGACTTTATTTCGCCAAAAATGTCGACATACTATACTATGACTTTTTTTCGCCAAAAATTTCGACACACTATACTATGACGTTTTTTTATGAAATTTTTAAACATACTGTACCATGACTTTTTGCGCAAAACATTTCGACATACTATACTATGACGTTTTTTTGCAAAAAATTTCAACTTACTATAGTATGACTTTTTTTTGCCAAAAATTTCGACATACTATACTATGACGTTTTTTTATGAAATGTTTCGACATACTGTACCATGACTTTTTTTTGCAAAAAATTTCGACATACTATACTATGACTTTTTTTCGCCAAAAATGTCGACATACTATACTATGACGTTTTTTTCATGAAATTTTTCAGACTTATTATACTATGACTTTTTTTCGCCAAAAATGTCGACATAGTATACTGACTTTTTTTCACCAAAAAATTTCGACTTACTATAGTATGACTTTTTTTCGCCAAAAATGTCGAAATACTATACTATGACTTCTTTTTCACAAAAAATTTCGACATACTATACTATGACGTTTTTTTATTAAATTTTTCGACATACTGTACCATGATTTTTTTTCGCAAACAATTTCGGCATACTATACTATGACGTTTTTTTCATGAAATTTTACGACATACTGTACTATGACTTTTTTTTGCAAAAAATTCCGACTTACTATAGTATGACTTTTTTTTGCCAAAAATTTCGACATACTATACTATGACTCTTTTTCGCCAAAAATGTCGACATACTATACCATGATTTTTTTTCGCCCAAAATTTCGACATACTATACTATGACGTTTTTTTCATGAAATTTTTCGACATACTATACTATGACTTTTTTTCGCCAAAAATGTCGACATAACTATGACTTTTTTTTGCCAAAAATTTAGACTTACTATAGTATTACTTTTTTTTGCGAAAAATTTCGACATACTATACTATGACTTTTTTTCGCCAAAAATGTCGACATACTATACTATGACTTTATTTCGCCAAAAATGTCGACATACTATACTATGACTTTTTTTCGCCCAAAATTTCGACACACTATACTATGACGTTTTTTTATGAAATTTTTAAACATACTGTACCATGACTTTTTTCGCAAAAAATTTCGACATACTGTACTATGACGTTTTTTTCATGTCATTTTTCGACATACTATACTATGACTTTTTTTTTTCAAAAAATTTCGACTTACTATAAGATGACTTATTTTTGCCAAAAATTTCGACATACTATACTCTGACTTTTTTTCGCGAAAAAATGTCGAGCTACTATACTATGACTTTTTTTCGCCAAAAATTTCGACATACTATACTATGACTTTTTTTTCACAAAAAATTTCGACATACTATACTGACTTTTTTTCTCTAAAAATTTCGACATACTATACTATGACTTTTTTTTCATGAAATTTTATGACATACTATACTATGACTTTTTTTCGCCAAAAATTTCGACATACTATACTATGACTTTTTTTTCACAAACATTTTCGACATACTATACTATGACTTTTTTTCGCCAAAAATTGACACACTATACTATGACTTTTTTTCATGAAATTTTTCAACATACTGTACCATGACTTTTTTTTGCAAAAAATTTCGACTTACTATAGTATGACTTTTTTTTGCCAAAAATGTCGACATACTATACTATGACTTTTTTTCGCCAAAAATGTCGAAATAATATACTATGACTTCTTTTTCACAAAAAATTTCGACATACTATACTATGACTTTTTTTCGCAAAATATTTCGACATACTATACTATAACGTTTTTTTCATGAAATTTTACGACATACTATACTATGACTTTTTTTCGCAAAAAATTTCGACATACTATACTATGACGTTTTTTTATTAAATTTTTCGACATAATGTACCATGACTTTTTTTCGCAAACAATTTCGGCATACTATACTATGACGTTTTTTTCATGCAATTTTTCGACATACTATACTATGACTTTTTTTTGCAAAAAATTCCGACTTACTATAGTATGACTTTTTTTTGCCAAAAATTTCGACATGCTATAGTATGACTTTTTTCATGAAAATTTTTCGAAAATATTCGTAAAAAAATGTCATAGTATAGAATGTCGAAAATGTTCATGAAAAAAGGCATAGTATAGTCTGTCGATTAATTTGGTGGAAAAAAAACTCAGTTTAAAATTTCGTCAATTTTCATGAAAAGACATGCTATAGTATGACTTTTATGAAAATTTTCGAAATTTTAAACTGAGTTTTTTTTACACCAAATTAATCGACAGACTATACTATGCCTTTTTTCATGAACATTTTTGACATTCTATATCATGACATTTTTTTACGAATATTTTCGACATGCTATAGTTTGACTTTTTTCATTAAAATTTTTCGAAAATATTCGTAAAAAAATGTAATAGTATAGAATGTCGAAAATTTTCATGAAAAAAGGCATAGTATAGTCTGTCGATTAATTTGGTGGAAAAAAAACTCAGTTTAAAATTTCGTCAATTTTCATGAAAAGACATGCTATAGTATGACTTTTATGAAAATTTTCGAAATTTTAAACTGAGTTTTTTTTCCACCAAATTAATCGACAGACTATACTATGCCTTTTTTCATGAAAATTTTCGACATTCTATACCATGACATTTTTTTACGAATATTTTCGACATGCTATAGTATGACTTTTTTCATGAAAATTTTTCGAAAATATTCGTAAAAAAATGTCATAGTATAGAATGTCGAAAATTTTCATGAAAAAAGGCATAGTATAGTCTGTCGATTAATTTGGTGGAAAAAAAACTCAGTTTAAAATTTCGTCAATTTTCATGAAAAGACATGCTATAGTATGACTTTTATGAAAATTTTCGAAATTTTAAACTGAGTTTTTTTTCCACCAAATTAATCGACAGACTATACTATGCCTTTTTTCATGAAAATTTTCGACATTCTATACCATGACATTTTTTTACGAATATTTTCGACATTCTATACCATGACATTTTTTTACGAATATTTTCGACATGCTATAGTATGACTTTTTTCATGAAACTTTTTTGAAAATATTCGTAAAAAAATGTCACAGTATAGAATGTCGAGAATTTTCATGAAAAAAGGAATAGTATAGTCTGTCGATTAATTTAGTGGAAAAAAAACTCAGTTTAAAATTTCATCAATTATCATGAAAAGACATGCTATAGTATTACTTTTATGAAAATTTTCGAAATTTTAAACTGAGTTTTTTTTCCACCAAATTAATCGACAGACTATACTATGCCTTTTTTCATGAAAATTTTCGACATTCTATACCATGACATTTTTTTACGAATATTTTCGACATGCTATAGTATGACTTTTTTCATGAAACTTTTTCGAAAATATTCGTAAAAAAATGTCAGGGTATAGAATGTCGAAAATGTTCATGAAAAAAGGCATAGTATAGTCTGTCGATTAATTTGGTGGAAAAAAAACTCAGTTTAAAATTTCGTCAATTTTCATGAAAAGACATGCTATAGTATTACTTTTATGAAAATTTTCGAAATTTTAAACTGAGTTTTTTTTCCACCAAATTAATCGACAGACTATACTATGCCTTTTTTCATGAAAATTTTCGACATTCTATACCATGACATTTTTTTACGAATATTTTCGACATGCTATAGTATGACTTTTTTCATGAAACTTTTTTGAAAATATTCGTAAAAAAATGTCATAGTATAGAATGTCGAAAATTTTCATGAAAAAAGGCATAGTATAGTCTGTCGATTAATTTGGTGGAAAAAAAACTCAGTTTAAAATTTCGTCAATTTTCATGAAAAGACATGCTATAGTATGACTTTTATGAAAATTTTCGAAATTTTAAACTGAGTTTTTTTTCGACCAAATGAATCGACAGACTATACTATGCCTTTTTTCATGAAAATTTTCGACATTCTATACCATGACATTTTTTTACGAATATTTTCGACATGCTATAGTATGACTTTTTTCATGAAACTTTTTCGAAAATATTCGTAAAAAAATGTCAGGGTATAGAATGTCGAAAATGTTCATGAAAAAAGGCATAGTATAGTCTGTCGATTAATTTGGTGGAAAAAAAACTCAGTTTAAAATTTCGTCAATTTTCATGAAAAGACATGCTATAGTATTACTTTTATGAAAATTTTCGAAATTTTAACTGAGTTTTTTTTCCACCAAATTAATCGACAGACTATACTATGCCTTTTTCAGAAAATTTTACAAGCATACATACATTTTTTAATTTGTTCGACAAAATAGTAAAATTTTCAATTTTTCGAAAATATTCTAAAAAATTTAGGAAAATGTTTTGAAAATTTTCTGAAAAAAGATAGTAAGTTGTCGATAATTAGTAAAAAAAATTCATTTAAAATTTCGCATTTTATAAAAAATTTTAGTATACTTTTACGAAAATTTTAAATTTTTTTGAAATTTTTTTCCCAAATAATCGACAATATACTAACTTTTTCAAGAAATTCTAAAAAAATGTATAGTTTAGAATGTTTGACATTTTCATGAAAATAATAGTTAAATTGTTCATTGCTAAAAGAACTGTTAAAATTTTTCGAAAATATTCGAAAAAAATTCTAGTATGAATTTTCGAAAATTTTCGAAAAAAGGCATGATTCTGTTCAAAATTTAGCGAAACTATAATCTAGTTTAAAATTTCGTCAATTTCTATAAAAGCATGCTATATATGACTTTTATAAATTTTCGAAATTTTAAACTGTTTTTTTTCACCAAATTAACGAAGACTATTACACCTTTTATGAAAATTTTTGAAATTTTTACAAATTTTTTTAAAAATTTCAATATAAATGTAAAATTTTATTGAAAAAGAATTTTAGTATTAATTGTGAAAAAAATCAGTTAAAATGTCGAATTTTCATGAAAAAATGCTATAGTATATTTACGATAATTTTCGGGAAAATAAACTCAGTTTTATTTCATCAATTTCATGAAAAGACATGCTATGTTTTTTATGAAAATTTTCGAAATTTATAAATGAATTTTTTTCCACCAATTATCGACAGACTATCTATTTTTTTCATGAAAATTTTCGAAATTTCTAAAAAAATCATTTTTAGAATTTCGAAATGTTATAAAATGCATTTTTTAAACTTTTTAATTTGTGTAAAAAAATGTCAGTTAGAATGTCAATGTTTTATGAAAAGAAGGCATAGTATGACTTTTCGTTAATTTGCGAAATTTTAAAATTTTAATTTTCACAAAACATCGACAAATATATGCTTTTATGAAAATTTTAATTTATACATGAATTTTTTTCCAAATAATTCGACAGCTATACTATGCCTTTTTTCATGAAAATTTTCGACATTTTTATAAACATGTTTAGAAATTGAATTTTCATGAAAAAAGATATTTTTCATGATTTTTGTGAAAAAAAACTAGTTTAAAATTTCGAAAATTTTCATGAAAAAATAGTATATATATTTTTGAAAATTGAAATTTAAACTGATTTTTTTCAAATAAACACAGCTATAATATCTATTTTTATGAAAATTTCGACATTTAACTGATTTTTTTACGAAATTTTCGACATGCTATACTATGCTTTTTTCATGAAATTTTCGAATATTCTAAAAAAATTTTTGTATAGATTTTCGAAAATTTATAAAATTTTATAAATTTTTCATAATTGTGAAAAAAAACTGTTTAAAATTTAAATTTCGAAAAGCTGTAAGATTTTTATGAAAAAATTCGAATTTAATTGTTTTTTTCCACAAATAATCGAAATTATATATGCTTTTCATGAAAATTTTCGAATTTAACAATTTTTTTACAAATTTTCGAATTATAGTCTTTTTTCATGAAATTTTCGAAAATATCTAAAAAAATTTTTAGAATAAATTTTCAACATTTTATTAAAGAAAGTTTTGTCGATAATTTGGTGAAAAAAAATCAGTTTAAAATTTCGCAATTTTCATGAAAAAATGCATAGTATGACTTTAAAAATTTTGAAAATTTTAACTAGTTTTTTTCAAATGAAAAGACTATATATCTTTTTTATGAAAATTTTGAAATTTAACAGATTTTTTGACAAATATTTAATTATATGACTTTTTTCGAAAATTTTAAATTTAACGAATTTTTTACGAATAATGCAACTTTATGATTTTCATGAAATTTTCGAAATTCGTAAAAAAATTCGATAAATTCGAAATTATGAAAAGACATTATAGTTTCGAATTTGTAAAAAAATTCATTTAAATTGATTTTTGAAAAAAGCTATATATCTTTTTTAAAAATTTTCGAAATTTACTGAATTTTTTACAATATAATAATTGACTTTTTATGAAAATTTTCGAAATTTAAACAGTTTTTTACGAATTTTCGACAACTATATATGCTTTTTTCATGAAATTTTCAAAATATTCTAAAATTTTAGATAATTTTCGAAATTTTAAAAAGTTATAAATTTTCGAAATTTGTAAAAAAACTAGTTTAAATTTCGCAATTTTCATGAAAAAAGCTATAGTATATTTTATGAAAATTTTCGAAAAATATAAATGAATTTTTTCCAATTTTATCGACAGACATATAGCTTTTTTATGAAAATTTTCGAAATTTAAACAGTTTTTTTACAAATTTCGACATGCTATATATGCTTTTTTCATGAAATTTTGAAAATATTCTAAAAATTTTCGAATTTAAACTAAATTTTAGAAAAATGTCAATAATGTCGATTATTTCATGAAAAAAAACAAAATAAAATTTATAAATTTAGGAAAAGAATGTAAAATTTATGAAAAATGTAATGTAATGATTGTTGAAAAAAAATTAATCGAAAATTTACATCTTTTTACAACAAATTATCGACAGACTATACCAAAATTTTTTTTAAATATTTTCGACATTTATACATGAATTTTTTCAGAAACTATTAACATTTAAAAAAATTTTCGAATTAAACTGAAAATTTTTAAAAAATATATTATGTCGATAATTTTGTGGAAAAAAAATCAGTTATAATTTGTATTTTTGAAAAACATTTAAAATATTTTATGAAAATTTGTATAAATCGAATTTTATGACAAATAATCGAAATTACGATCTTTTGTCAAAAAAAATCAGATAAATTCTACATTTTTTAGAAATTTTAATCTATTATGAAATTTTTGAAATTTTAAAATTTTTTTCAAAAAATTAATCGAAATAAATCTTCTAAAAAAGTCATAGTATATCTGTCGATTAATTTGTGAAAAAAAATAGTAAATTAGTAATTTTTGAAAAGAAACTTTTTGAAATTTTAGAAAAATGTCATAGTATAGAATGAAAATTTTCATGAAAAAAGCAATATACTGTTTTTTCGAAAAAAAACCAGTTTAAAATTTGCAATTTTTGAAAATTTTCATGCTAATTGATTTTTCGAAATTTTAAATGTTTTAAAATTAATAAGACTTCAAAATTTTTTAAAAAGCATTATACTTGAATTTTTGAAAAATATTTAATGTTGTATTTTTTAAAAACTTTTAAAATTTCGTAAAAAATTAATTAAATGTAAATTTTCAAAAAATGAATATATTGTCTTTTTGGGAAAAAAAACATTTAAATTCGCAATTTTTAAAAATTTCATGCTATATATGACTTTTTTATGAAATTTTCGAAATTTTAAATTTTTTTAAAACGACAATATTATGCTTTTAAAATTTTCGAAATTTAAATAATTTTTAAATTTTCATTATAAATGACTTTTTGATAATTTTTGAAAAAAAAATTTAAAATTTAATTTTCAAAAAAAGCTATAGTCTGCTTTTTATGAAAATTTTCAATTTAAAATTTGTCAATTTTCACGAAAAGACATGCTATAGTATGACTTTTTTGAAAATTTTCGAAATTTTAAAATTTTTTACAATATCGACAATTATATGCTTTTTTCATGAAATTTTCGAAATTTGTAAAAATTTTTTAGAATATTTTCGAATTTTATGAATTTTCAAGAAACTCTTCGATAAATTGTAAAAAAATTCAAGTTTAAATGTCAATTTTCATGAAAAAACATCTATGTTAATTTATGAAAATTTTCATTTAAATTTTCAATTTTCAGAAAAGACATGCTATAGTATGCTTTTTATGAAAATTTTAAATTTTCATAATTTTTTTACGAATTTTCGAACTAATATCTTTTTTATAAAATTTTCATATATTCATAAATTTTTTTAGAATAATTAAAATTTTCATAACAAGATAGATATTTCGACTATATGAAAAATTTTTTCATGAAAATTTTCGAAAATTTTCTAAAAAATCATAGTATAATGTCATAATTTTCATGAAAAGATATATTCTTCCATAATTTGGAAAAACTATTTAATTTCTAATTTTCTGAAAATTCAATCATGTATGATTTTTATGAAATTTTCAAATTCTAAATATGTTTTTTCAGAAATTTCGAAAATATTAAAAAAGCTTATAGTAAAATGTCGAATTTTCATGAAAAAAGGAATTGTTTAAATTATTTTGCATAAATAGTTTAATTTCGAATTTTTGAAAAATTCTATAAATGATTATAAAATTTCAAATTTTAAAAAATATATCCTATTATAAGTTATACAACTTTTTTTAAAATTTTCGACATTCATAAAAGACATTTTTTAGAATTTTTCGAAAATTCGAAATTTTCATGAATTTTTTCGAAAATAATGAAAAAAATGCATAGCTATGTCGAAAATTTTCAGAAAAAAACATGAATTTCGAATATTTTGAAAAAAAATAGTTAATTTCGAAATTTTCAAAATCTAAAAAGTATTTATGAATTAAATTTTAAAAAGAGATTTACCTTATTAATGGTGGAAAATAACTCTTTTTTAATATTTTCGACATTCATAAAGACATTTTTTATGATTTTTGAAAATTTAAATTTAATAGTTTTTTTCCACAAATAATGACCTTAATGCTTTTTTATGAAAATTTTCGAATTTATACATGACAAAATTTTACGAATAATGCATGTATAGTTGCATTTTTGTGAAAAAAAATATTTAAAAAAATGTCATTATAGAAGTCAAATGTTTATGAAAAAGCAAATTAAACTGATTATTTGTCAAAATAACCAGTTAAAATTTCTTTTTCATGAAAATTTGACTTTATAAAATTTTGAAATTTTTTACGAATTTTTTTCCACAAATTAATTTCAGAAACTTTCATTTCTAAAAAATTGCATTTATACATGAAATTTTTTTGAAATTGCATGTATAGTTGCTTTTTGTGAAACAAAATATTTAAAAAATTTTCATAAAGAATGTGAAAATTTTATGAAAAAGAAATTTTAAACTGTTTATTTGCGCAAAAACCAGTTTAAATTTCTTTTTCATGAAAATTCAATTACTTTTATGAAATTTTTTTTAAAGATTTTTTCCACAATTATGAGACTTTTTATGACTTTTTTCAGAAAATTTTAATTCTAAATGAATTTTTTTACGAAAATTTTCGAAAAGCTATAGTATATTTCATAAATTTTGAAAAAATTCGTAAAAAAATTCTAATTTATGAAAATCATGAAAAAAGGATTTTAAAATTTGTAATTTAAACTGAGTTTTTTTCCACCAAATTAATCGACAGACTATACTATGCCTTTTTTCATGAAAATTTTCGACATTCTATACCATGACATTTTTTTACGAATATTTTCGACATGCTATAGTATGACTTTTTTCATGAAAATTTTTCGAAAATATTCGTAAAAAAATGTCATAGTATAGAATGTCGAAAATTTTCATGAAAAAAGGCATAGTATAGTCTGTCGATTAATTTGGTGGAAAAAAAACTCAGTTTAAAATTTCGTCAATTTTCATGAAAAGACATGCTATAGTATGACTTTTATGAAAATTTTCGAAATTTTAAACTGAGTTTTTTTTCCACCAAATTAATCGACAGACTATACTATGCCTTTTTTCATGAAAATTTTCGACATTCTATACCATGACATTTTTTTACGAATATTTTCGACATGCTATAGTATGACTTTTTTCATGAAACTTTTTCGAAAATATTCGTAAAAAAATGTCATAGTATAGAATGTCGAAAATTTTCATGAAAAAAGGCATAGTATAGTCTGTCGATTAATTTGGTGGAAAAAAAACTCAGTTTAAAATTTCGTCAATTTTCATGAAAAGACATGCTATAGTATGACTTTTATGAAAATTTTCGAAATTTTAAACTGAGTTTTTTTTCCACCAAATTAATCGACAGACTATACTATGCCTTTTTTCATGAAAATTTTCGACATTCTATACCATGACATTTTTTTACGAATATTTTCGACATGCTATAGTATGACTTTTTTCATGAAACTTTTTCGAAAATATTCGTAAAAAAATGTCATAGGTATAGAATGTCGAAAATTTTCATGAAAAAAGGCATAGTATAGTCTGTCGATTAATTTGGTGGAAAAAAAACTCAGTTTAAAATTTCGTCAATTTTCATGAAAAGACATGCTATAGTATGACTTTTATGAAAATTTTCGAAATTTTAAACTGAGTTTTTTTTCCACCAAATTAATCGACAGACTATACTATGCCTTTTTTCATGAAAATTTTCGACATTCTATACCATGACATTTTTTACGAATATTTTCGACATGCTATAGTATGACTTTTTTCATGAAACTTTTTCGAAAATATTCGTAAAAAAATGTCATAGTATAGAATGTCGAAAATTTTCATGAAAAAAGGCATAGTATAGTCTGTCGATTAATTTGGTGGAAAAAAAACTCAGTTTAAAATTTCGTCAATTTTCATGAAAAGACATGCTATAGTATGACTTTTATGAAAATTTTCGAAATTTTAAACTGAGTTTTTTTTCCACCAAATTAATCGACAGACTATACTATGCCTTTTTTCATGAAAATTTTCGACATTCTATACCATGACATTTTTTTACGAATATTTTCGACATGCTATAGTATGACTTTTTTCATGAAACTTTTTCGAAAATATTCGTAAAAAAATGTCATAGTATAGAATGTCGAAAATTTTCATGAAAAAAGGCATAGTATAGTCTGTCGATTAATTTGGTGGAAAAAAAACTCAGTTTAAAATTTCGTCAATTTTCATGAAAAGACATGCTATAGTATGACTTTTATGAAAATTTTCGAAATTTTAAACTGAGTTTTTTTTCCACCAAATTAATCGACAGACTATACTATGCCTTTTTTCATGAAAATTTTCGACATTCTATACCATGACATTTTTTTACGAATATTTTCGACATGCTATAGTATGACTTTTTTCATGAAACTTTTTCGAAAATATTCGTAAAAAAATGTCATAGTATAGAATGTCGAAAATTTTCATGAAAAAAGGCATAGTATAGTCTGTCGATTAATTTGGTGGAAAAAAAACTCAGTTTAAAATTTCGTCAATTTTCATGAAAAGACATGCTATAGTATGACTTTTATGAAAATTTTCGAAATTTTAAACTGAGTTTTTTTTCCACCAAATTAATCGACAGACTATACTATGCCTTTTTTCATGAAAATTTTCGACATTCTATACCATGACATTTTTTTACGAATATTTTCGACATGCTATAGTATGACTTTTTTCATGAAACTTTTTCGAAAATATTCGTAAAAAAATGTCATAGTATAGAATGTCGAAAATTTTCATGAAAAAAGGCATAGTATAGTCTGTCGATTAATTTGGTGGAAAAAAAACTCAGTTTAAAATTTCGTCAATTTTCATGAAAAGACATGCTATAGTATGACTTTTATGAAAATTTTCGAAATTTTAAACTGAGTTTTTTTTCCACCAAATTAATCGACAGACTATACTATGCCTTTTTTCATGAAAATTTTCGACATTCTATACCATGACATTTTTTTACGAATATTTTCGACATGCTATAGTATGACTTTTTTCATGAAACTTTTTCGAAAATATTCGTAAAAAAATGTCATAGTATAGAATGTCGAAAATTTTCATGAAAAAAGGCATAGTATAGTCTGTCGATTAATTTGGTGGAAAAAAAACTCAGTTTAAAATTTCGTCAATTTTCATGAAAAGACATGCTATAGTATGACTTTTATGAAAATTTTCGAAATTTTAAACTGAGTTTTTTTTCCACCAAATTAATCGACAGACTATACTATGCCTTTTTTCATGAAAATTTTCGACATTCTATACCATGACATTTTTTTACGAATATTTTCGACATGCTATAGTATGACTTTTTTCATGAAACTTTTTCGAAAATATTCGTAAAAAAATGTCATAGTATAGAATGTCGAAAATGTTCATGAAAAAAGGCATAGTATAGTCTGTCGATTAATTTGGTGGAAAAAAAACTCAGTTTAAAATTTCGTCAATTTTCATGAAAAGACATGCTATAGTATGACTTTTATGAAAATTTTCGAAATTTTAAACTGAGTTTTTTTTCCACCAAATTAATCGACAGACTATACTATGCCTTTTTTCATGAAAATTTTCGACATTCTATACCATGACATTTTTTTACGAATATTTTCGACATGCTATAGTATGACTTTTTTCATGAAACTTTTTCGAAAATATTCGTAAAAAAATGTCATAGTATAGAATGTCGAAAATTTTCATGAAAAAAGGCATAGTATAGTCTGTCGATTAATTTGGTGGAAAAAAAACTCAGTTTAAAATTTCGTCAATTTTCATGAAAAGACATGCTATAGTATGACTTTTATGAAAATTTTCGAAATTTTAAACTGAGTTTTTTTTCCACCAAATTAATCGACAGACTATACTATGCCTTTTTTCATGAAAATTTTCGACATTCTATACCATGACATTTTTTTACGAATATTTTCGACATGCTATAGTATGACTTTTTTCATGAAACTTTTTCGAAAATATTCGTAAAAAAATGTCATGGTATAGAATGTCGAAAATTTTCATGAAAAAAGGCATAGTATAGTCTGTCGATTAATTTGGTGGAAAAAAAACTCAGTTTAAAATTTCGTCAATTTTCATGAAAAGACATGCTATAGTATGACTTTTATGAAAATTTTCGAAATTTTAAACTGAGTTTTTTTTCCACCAAATTAATCGACAGACTATACTATGCCTTTTTTCATGAAAATTTTTCGACATCAACAATAATTTAAAATATTTCGAATTCTAAATATTTTTTTCATGAAAATTTTTAAATATTGTGAAAAAAATAGTATAAATTAAAATTTTCATAAAAGCATAGTATATGTATAATATTTGAAAAAAATGTTTAAAATAAAATTTTATGTCGAAAATTATGTAGAATTATAAAATTTTAAATTTTAACTATTTTTTACAAATTATCGAAGACTATATAAGATTTTTTCATAAAATTTTTTTCAAATAAATTTTTAAATAACTTCTTATATGAAAATTTTCATAACTATGAAATTTTTTTAAAAAATTTTGTATAAATCGACTATTTTCATGAAAATTAATATAGTATAATTTGTTGAAAAAATTTTGAAAATAAATTTTATGAAAAATTATAGTAGACTATTATAAAATTTTCGAAATTTTAAATGAATTTTTTTAAAATTATCGACGACTATTTTATGCTTTTTTCATGAAATTTTAAATTTTCAAAATTTATACGAAGATTCTAATTTTCATATAAAATTTATAACTTTCGATTTTTCGTAAAAAATTTCGATAAATGTTAATTTTCATGAAAAGCATCTAATTTTGATATTTTGAAAAAAAATTTTAAAAAAGAAATTTTTCGAAAAATTATGAAATTATATTTTCGAAATTTTAAATTATTTATTTAAAATTATCGATGACTATATATGCTATTTATGAAATTTTAGAAATTTTCCATAATTTTTAAATATTTGCTTTCAAATATTTAAATTTTATAAACTTTTTTAAAATATTTAAAAATGTATAGTATACAATTTTAAAATTTTCATAAAAGTATAGTAATTTGATAAATTTTGAAAAAATGTTTAAAAAGTATTTTTGAAAAATTTATGAAAATATAAATTTTCAAATTTTGAAAAGTTAGTATCCACATTTTATGAAATATTTTTGACATTTTTATAAATTTTGAATTTTTCCAAAATTTTACGAATTTTTTTTCCCTGCAAATTATGACATTCATCAACTTTTTTGAAAATATTTGACATGCTATATATTGAATTTTTTCATGAAATTTTAATATATCGTATAATTTTGGAAAAAAAATTTTAAAACTTAAAAGTCATGAAAAATTTATGAAAAATTTATAAAATTTCGAAATTTTAAAAAGAATTTTTCACCAATTATGACAATTATATTTTTTCATGAAAATTTTCGACATTCTATACCATGACATTTTTTTACGAATATTTTCGACATGCTATAGTATGACTTTTTTCATGAAAATTTTTCGAAAATATTCGTAAAAAAATGTCATAGTATAGAATGTCGAAAATTTTCATGAAAAAAGGCATAGTATAGTCTGTCGATTAATTTGGTGGAAAAAAAACTCAGTTTAAAATTTCGTCAATTTTCATGAAAAGACATGCTATAGTATGACTTTTATGAAAATTTTCGAAATTTTAAACTGAGTTTTTTTTTCCACCAAATTAATCGACAGACTATACTATGCCTTTTTTCATGAAAATTATCGACATTCTATACCATGACATTTTTTTACGAATATTTTCGACATGCTATAGTATGACTTTTTTCATGAAACTTTTTCGAAAATATTCGTAAAAAAATGTCAGGGTATAGAATGTCGAAAATTTTCATGAAAAAAGGCATAGTATAGTCTGTCGATTAATTTGGTGGAAAAAAAACTCAGTTTAAAATTTCGTCAATTTTCATGAAAAGACATGCTATAGTATGACTTTTATGAAAATTTTCGAAATTTTAAACTGAGTTTTTTTTCCACCAAATTAATCGACAGACTATACTATGCCTTTTTTCATGAAAATTTTCGACATTCTATACCATGACATTTTTTTACGAATATTTTCGACATGCTATAGTATGACTTTTTTCATGAAAATTTTTCGAAAATATTCGTAAAAAAATGTCATAGTATAGAATGTCGAAAATGTTCATGAAAAAAGGCATAGTATAGTCTGTCGATTAATTTGGTGGAAAAAAAACTCAGTTTAAAATTTCGTCAATTTTCATGAAAAGACATGCTATAGTATGACTTTTATGAAAATTTTCGAAATTTTAAACTGAGTTTTTTTTCCACCAAATTAATCGACAGACTATACTATGCCTTTTTTCATGAAAATTTTCGACATTCTATACCATGACATTTTTTTACGAATATTTTCGACATGCTATAGTATGACTTTTTTCATGAAACTTTTTCGAAAATATTCGTAAAAAAATGTCAGGGTATAGAATGTCGAAAATTTTCATGAAAAAAGGCATAGTATAGTCTGTCGATTAATTTGGTGGAAAAAAAACTCAGTTTAAAATTTCGTCAATTTTCATGAAAAGACATGCTATAGTATGACTTTTATGAAAATTTTCGAAATTTTAAACTGAGTTTTTTTTCCACCAAATTAATCGACAGACTATACTATGCCTTTTTTCATGAAAATTTTCGACATTCTATACCATGACATTTTTTTACGAATATTTTCGACATGCTATAGTATGACTTTTTTCATGAAAATTTTTCGAAAATATTCGTAAAAAAATGTCAGGGTATAGAATGTCGAAAATTTTCATGAAAAAAGGTATAGTATAGTCTGTCGATTAATTTGGTGGAAAAAAAACTCAGTTTAAAATTTCGTCAATTTTCATGAAAAGACATGCTATAGTATGACTTTTATGAAAATTTTCGAAATTTTAAACTGAGTTTTTTTTCCACCAAATTAATCTACAGACTATACTATGCCTTTTTTCATGAAAATTTTCGACATTCTATACCATGACATTTTTTTACGAATATTTTCGACATGCTATAGTATGACTTTTTTCATGAAAATTTTTCGAAAATATTCGTAAAAAAATGTCAGGGTATAGAATGTCGAAAATGTTCATGAAAAAAGGCATAGTATAGTCTGTCGATTAATTTGGTGGTAAAAAAACTCAGTTTAAAATTTCGTCAATTTTCATGAAAAGACATGCTATAGTATGACTTTTATGAAAATTTTCGAAATTTTAAACTGAGTTTTTTTTCCACCAAATTAATCGACAGACTATACTATGCCTTTTTTCATGAACATTTTCGACATTCTATACCATGACATTTTTTTACGAATATTTTCGACATGCTATAGTATGATTTTTTTCATGAAATTTTACGACATACTATACTATGACTTTTTTTCGCAAAATATTTCGACATACTATATATACTATGACGTTTTTTTCATGAAATTTTACGACATACTATTCTGCAAAAAGTTTCGACATACTATACTATGATTTTGATTTTGCCAAAAATGTCGACATACTATACTATGACTTTTTTTCGCTAAAAATTTCGACATACTATGACTTTTTTTCGCCAAAAATGTCGGCTTACTACAGTATGACTTTTTTTTGCCAAAAATTGACATACTATACTATGACTTTTTTTCGCCAAAAATGTCGACATACTATAATATGACTTTTTTTCGCCAAAAATTTCGATATACTATACTATGACTTTTTTTGACATACTATACTATGACTTTTTTTTCGCAAAAAATTTCGACATACTATATGACTTTTTTTTCACAAAAAATTTCGACATACTATACTATGACTTTTTTTGACATACTATACTATGACTTTTTTTTCGCAAAAAATTTCGACATACTATACTATGACTTTTTTTTCACAAAAAATTTCGACATACTATACTATGAAGTTTTTTTCATGAAATTTTTCGACTTATTATAGTATGACTTTTTTTTTGCAAAAAATGTTGATATACTATAGAATGACTTTTTTTCGCGAAAAATTTCGACATACTATACTATGACGTTTTTTTCATGCAATTTTTCGACATACTATACTATGACTTTTTTTCGCCAAAAATGTCGACATACTATACGATGACTTTTTTTCGCCAAAAAATTTCGACATAGTATACTATGACGTTTTTTTATGAAATTTTTCAACATACTATACCATGACGTTTTTTTTCGCAAAAAATTGACATACTATACTATGACTTTTTTTTCACAAAAAATTTCGACATACTATACTATGACTTTTTCGAAAAAAATTCGACATACTATACTATGACGTTTTTTTCATGAAATTTTTTGACATACTATACTATGACTTTTTTCCGCAACAAATTTCGATATACTATACTATGACGTTTTTTTCGCAAAAAAAATTTCGACATATTATACTGACGTTTTTTTCATGACATTTTTCGACTTACTATACTATGACTTTTTTTGTAAAAAATTTCGACTTACTATAGTATAAGTTTTTTTCGCCAAAAATGTCGACATACTATACTATAGTATGACTGTTTTTTTCATGAAATTTTTCGACATAATATAATATGACTATTTTTCGCAAAAATGTATCTATATACTATGGCTTTTTTCCTGAAAATGTTCGACATAGTATAATATGACTTTTTTTTTGCAAAAAATTTCAACATACTATACTATGACTTTCTTCGCAAAAAATTGACATACTATACTCTGACTTTTTTTCGCAAAACATTTCGACATACTATAGTATGACTTTTTTTGCAAAAAATGTATACATACTATACTATGACTTTTTTTGCAAAACTTTTCGAAATACTTTACTATGGCTTTTTTTTTCGCAAAAAATTTAGACATACTTTACTATGCCTTTTTTTTCGCAGAAAATTTCAACATACTATACTATGACTTTTTTCATTAAAATTTTCGACATACTATACATTGACTTTTTTCGCAAAAAATTTTAACATAATATACTATGACTTTTTTCATGAAAATTTTAGACATACTATACTATGTATTTTTTATCGCAAAAAATGTATCTATATACAATGGCTTTTTTCATGAAAATTTTCGACATAGTATACTATGACTTTTTTTTGGCAAAAAATTTCAACATACTATACTATGACTTTCTTTGCAAAAAATTTCGACATACTATACTATGACTTTTTTCGGAAAAAATTTCGACATACTATAGTATGACTTTTTTTGCAAAAAATGTATACATACTATACTATGACTTTTGTTGCAAAACTTTTCGACATACTATACTATGACGTTTTTTTCATGAAATTTTACGACATACTATACTATGACTTTTTTTCGCAAAAAGTTTCGACATACTATACTATGACGTTTTTTTCATGACATTTTTCGACAAGACTTTTTTTTGCAAAAAATTTCGACATACTATACTATGATTTTGATTTTGCCAAAAATGTCGACATACTATACTATGACTTTTTTTCGCTAAAAATTTCGACATACTATACTATGACTTTTTTTTGCAAAAAATGTCGACTTACTATAGTATGACTTTTTTTTGCCAAAAATTTCGACATACTATACTATGACTTTTTTTCGCCAAAAATGTCGACTTACTATACTATGACTTTTTTCCGCCAAAAATTTCGACATACTATACTATGACTTTTTTTTATGGAATTTTTTGACATACTATACTATGACTTTTTTTTCGGAAAAAATTTCGACATACTATACTATGACTTTTTCACAAAAAATTTCGACATACTATACTATGAAGTTTTTTTCATGAAATTTTTCGACACACTATACTACGACTTTTTTTTGCAAAAAAATTTGACTTATTATAGTATGACTTTTTTTTGCAAAAAATGTTGATATACTATAGTATGACTTTTTTTCGCGAAAAATTTCGACATACTATACTATGACGTTTTTTTCATGCAATTTTTCGACATACTATACTATGACTTTTTTTCGCCAAAAATGTCGACATACTATACGATGACTTTTTTTCGCCAAAAATTTCGACATAGTATACTATGACGTTTTTTCATGAAATTTTTCGACATACTATACCATGACGTTTTTTTTCGCAAAATTTCGACATACTATACTATGACTTTTTTTTCACAAAAAATTTCGACATACTATACTATGACTTTTTCGCAAAAACATTCGACATAATATACTATGACGTTTTTTTCATGAAATTTTTTGACATACTATACTATGACTTTTTTTCGCAACAAATTTCGATATACTATACTATGACGTTTTTTTCGCTAAAAAATTTCGACATATACTGACGTTTTTTTCATGACATTTTTCGACTTACTATACTATGACTTTTTTTGCAAAAAATTTCAACATACTATACTATGACTTTCTTCGCAAAAAATTGACATACTATACTCTGACTTTTTTTCGCAAAACATTTCGACATACTATAGTATGACTTTTTTTGCAAAAAATGTATACATACTATACTATGACTTTTTTTGCAAAACTTTTCGAAATACTTTACTATGGCTTTTTTTTTCGCAAAAAATTTAGACATACTTTACTATGCCTTTTTTTTCGCAGAAAATTTCAACATACTATACTATGACTTTTTCATTAAAATTTTCGACATACTATACATTGACTTTTTTCGCAAAAAATTTTAACATAATATACTATGACTTTTTTCATGAAAATTTTCGACATACTATACTATGTATTTTTTATCGCAAAAAATGTATCTATATACTATGGCTTTTTTCATGAAAATTTTCGACATAGTATACTATGACTTTTTTTTTGCAAAAAATTTCAACATACTATACTATGACTTTCTTTGCAAAAAATTTCGACATACTATACTATGACTTTTTTCGCAAAAAATTTCGACATACTTTACTATGGCTTTTTTTTTCGCAAAAAATTTAGACATACTATACTATGCCTTTTTTTTCGCAGAAAATTTCAACATACTATACTATGACTTTTTTCATGAAAATTTTCGACATACTATACATTGACTTTTTTTTCGCAAAAAATTTCATCATACTATACTATGACTTTTTTCGAGAAAATTTTCGACATACTATACTATGTATTTTTTATTGCAAAAAATGTATCTATATACTATGGCTTTTTTCATGAAAATTTTCGACATAGTATACTATGACTTTTTTTGCAAAAAATTTCAACATACTATACTATGACTTTCTTCGCAAAAAGTTTCGACATACTATACTATGACTTTTTTTTCGCAAAAAATTTCGACATACTATAGTATGAATTTTTTTGCAAAAAAATTAAACATACTATACTGTGACTTTTTTTGCAAAACTTTTCGACATACTTTAATATGGCTTTTTTTTCGCAAAACATTTTGACATACTTTTCTATGACCTTTTTTTTCGCAAAAAATTTAGACATACTATACTATGCCTTTTTTTTTTCGCAGAAAATTTCAACATACTATACTATGACTTTTTTCATGAAAATCTTCAACATACTATACTGACTTTTTTTTCGCAAAAAATGTAAACAATTTTCTATGACATTTTATTCAGGAAATTTTTCGACATACAATACTATGACTTTTTTTTGCAAAAATTTCGATTTACTATAGTATGACTTTTTTTGCAAAATATTTCATACTATACGATGACTTTTTTTGCAAAAAATTTCGAAATACTATACTATGACTTTTTTCATGAAAATTTTCGACATACTATACTATGTATTTTTTATCGCAAAAAATGTATCTATATACTATGGCTTTTTTCATGAAAATTTTCGACATAGTATACTATGACTTTTTTTTTGCAAAAAATTTCAACATACTATACTATGACTTTCTTTGCAAAAAATTTCGACATACTATACTATGACTTTTTTCGCAAAAAATTTCGACATACTTTACTATAGCTTTTTTTTTCGCAAAAAATTTAGACATACTATACTATGCCTTTTTTTTCGCAGAAAATTTCAACATACTATACTATGACTTTTTTCATGAAAATTTTCGACATACTATACATTGACTTTTTTTTCGCAAAAAATTTCATCATACTATACTATGACTTTTTTCGAGAAAATTTCCGACATACTATACTATGTATTTTTTATTGCAAAAAATGTATCTATATACTATGGCTTTTTTCATGAAAATTTTCGACATAGTATACTATGACTTTTTTTGCAAAAAATTTCAACATACTATACTATGACTTTCTTCGCAAAAAGTTTCGACATACTATACTATGACTTTTTTTTCGCAAAAAATTTCGACATACTATAGTATGAATTTTTTTGCAAAAAAATTAAACATACTATACTGTGACTTTTTTTGCAAAACTTTTCGACATACTTTAATATGGCTTTTTTTTCGCAAAACATTTTGACATACTTTTCTATGACCTTTTTTTTCGCAAAAAATTTAGACATACTATACTATGCCTTTTTTTTTTCGCAGAAAATTTCAACATACTATACTATGACTTTTTTCATGAAAATCTTCAACATACTATACTGACTTTTTTTTCGCAAAAAATGTAAACAATTTTCTATGACATTTTATTCAGGAAATTTTTCGACATACAATACTATGACTTTTTTTTGCAAAAATTTCGATTTACTATAGTATGACTTTTTTTGCAAAATATTTCATACTATACGATGACTTTTTTTGCAAAAAATTTCGAAATACTATACTATGACTTTTTTTCGCAAAAACTTTCGACATACTATACTATGACTTTTTTCGCAAAAAATTTCGACATACTATATTATGACTTTTTTTCATGAAATTTTTTGACATTTTATAGTATGACTTTTTTTTCTACAAAATGTATCTACATACTATGGCATTTTTCGACACGGTATACTATTACTTTTTTCTTGCAAAAAATTTCGACATACTATACTATGACTTTTTTTCGCAAAAATGTCAACATACTTTACTATGACGTTTTTTTCAGGAAATTTTTCGACATACTATACTATGACTTTTCTTTGCAAAAATTTCGACATACTATCGTATGACTTTTTTTGCAAAATATTTCATACTATACGATGACTTTTTTTCGCAAAAAATGTCAACATAATTTACTATGACTTTTTTCATGAAAATTTTCGACATACTATACATTGACTTTTTTCGCAAAAAATTTCAACATACTATACTATGACTTTTTTCATGAAAATTTTCGACATACTATACTATGTATTTTTTATCGCAAAAAATGTATCTATATACTATGGCTTTTTTCATGAAAATTTTCGACATAGTATACTATGACTTTTTTTTTGCAAAAAATTTCAACATACTATACTATGACTTTCTTTGCAAAAAATTTCGACATACTATACTATGACTTTTTTCGCAAAAAATTTCGACATACTATAGTATGACTTTTTTTGCAAAAAAATGTATACATACTATACTATGACTTTTTTTGCAAAACTTTTCGACGTACTTTACTATGGCTTTTTTTTTCGCAAAAAATTTAGACATACTATACTATGCCTTTTTTTTCGCAGAAAATTTCAACATACTATAGTATGACTTTTTTCATGAAAATTTTCGACATACTATACATTGACTTTTTTCGCAAAAAATTTCATCATACTATACTATGACTTTTTTCGAGAAAATTTTCGACATACTATACTATGTATTTTTTATTGCAAAAAATGTATCTATATACTATGGCTTTTTTCATGAAAATTTTCGACATAGTATACTATGACTTTTTTTGCAAAAAATTTCAACATACTATACTATGACTTTCTTCGCAAAAAGTTTCGACATACTATACTATGCCTTTTTTTTCGCAAAAAATTTCGACATACTATAGTATGAATTTTTTTGCAAAAAATTTAAACATACTATACTGTGACTTTTTTGCAAAACTTTTCGACATACTTTACTATGGCTTTTTTTTCGCAAAACATTTTGACATACTTTTCTATGACCTTTTTTTTCGCAAAAAATTTAGACATACTATACTATGCCTTTTTTTTTTCGCAGAAAATTTCAACATACTATACTATGACTTTTTTCATGAAAATCTTCAACATACTATACTATGACTTTTTTTTCGCAAAAAATGTAAACAATTTTCTATGACATTTTATTCAGGAAATTTTTCGTCATACAATATTATGACTTTTTTTTGCAAAAATTTCGATTTACTATAGTATGACTTTTTTTGCAAAATATTTCATACTATACGATGACTTTTTTTGCAAAAAATTTCGAAATACTATACTATGACTTTTTTTCGCAAAAACTTTCGACATACTATACTATGACTTTTTTTTCGCAAAAAATGTAAACAATTTTCTATGACATTTTATTCAGGAAATGTTTCGACATACAATACTATGACTTTTTTTTGCAAAAATTTCGATTTACTATAGTATGACTTTTTGCAAAATATTTCATACTATACGATGACTTTTTTTGCAAAAAATTTCGAAATACTATACTATGACTTTTTCGCAAAAACTTTCGACATACTATACTATGACTTTTTTCGCAAAAAATTTCGACATACTATATTATGACTTTTTTTCATGAAATTTTTTGACATTTTATATTATGACTTTTTTTTCTACAAAATGTATCTACATACTATGGCATTTTTCGACACGGTATACTATTACTTTTTTCTTGCAAAAAATTTCAACATACTATACTATGACTTTTTCATGAAAATTTTCGACATACTATACTATGACTTTTTTTCGCAAAAATGTCAACATACTTTACTATGACGTTTTTTTCAGGAAATTTTTCGACATACTATACTATGACTTTTTTTTGCAAAAAAATTTGACTTATTATAGTATGACTTTTTTTTGCAAAAAATGTTGATATGCTATAGTATGACTTTTTTTCGCGAAAAATTTCGACATACTATACTATGACGTTTTTTTCATGCAATTTTTCGACATACTATACTATGACTTTTTTTCGCCAAAAATGTCGACATACTATACGATGACTTTTTTTCGCCAAAAATTTCGACATAGTATACTATGACGTTTTTTCATGAAATTTTTCGACATACTATACCATGACGTTTTTTTTCGCAAAATTTCGACATACTATACTATGACTTTTTTTTCACAAAAAATTTCGACATACTATATTATGACTTTTTCGCAAAAACATTCGACATACTATACTATGACGTTTTTTTCATGAAATTTTTTGACATACTATACTATGACTTTTTTTCGCAACAAATTTCGATATACTATACTATGACGTTTTTTTCGCAAAAAAATTTCGACATTTACTGACGTTTTTTTCATGACATTTTTCGACTTACTATACTATGACTTTTTTTGCAAAAAATTTCAACATACTATACTATGACTTTCTTCGCAAAAAATTGACATACTATACTCTGACTTTTTTTCGCAAAACATTTCGACATACTATAGTATGACTTTTTTTGCAAAAAATGTATACATACTATACTATGACTTTTTTTGCAAAACTTTTCGAAATACTTTACTATGGCTTTTTTTTTCGCAAAAAATTTAGACATACTTTACTATGCCTTTTTTTTCGCAGAAAATTTCAACATACTATACTATGACTTTTTCATTAAAATTTTCGACATACTATACATTGACTTTTTTCGCAAAAAATTTTAACATACTATACTATGACTTTTTTCATGAAAATTTTCGACATACTATACTATGTATTTTTTATCGCAAAAAATGTATCTATATACTATGGCTTTTTTCATGAAAATTTTCGACATAGTATACTATGACTTTTTTTTTGCAAAAAATTTCAACATACTATACTATGACTTTCTTTGCAAAAAATTTCGACATACTATACTATGACTTTTTTCGCAAAAAATTTCGACATACTTTACTATGGCTTTTTTTTTCGCAAAAAATTTAGACATACTATACTATGCCTTTTTTTTCGCAGAAAATTTCAACATACTATACTATGACTTTTTTCATGAAAATTTTCGACATACTATACATTGACTTTTTTTTCGCAAAAAATTTCATCATACTATACTATGACTTTTTTCGAGAAAATTTTCGACATACTATACTATGTATTTTTTATTGCAAAAAATGTATCTATATACTATGGCTTTTTTCATGAAAATTTTCGACATAGTATACTATGACTTTTTTTGCAAAAAATTTCAACATACTATACTATGACTTTCTTCGCAAAAAGTTTCGACATACTATACTATGACTTTTTTTTCGCAAAAAATTTCGACATACTATAGTATGAATTTTTTTGCAAAAAAATTAAACATACTATACTGTGACTTTTTTTGCAAAACTTTTCGACATACTTTAATATGGCTTTTTTTTCGCAAAACATTTTGACATACTTTTCTATGACCTTTTTTTTCGCAAAAAATTTAGACATACTATACTATGCCTTTTTTTTTTCGCAGAAAATTTCAACATACTATACTATGACTTTTTTCATGAAAATCTTCAACATACTATACTGACTTTTTTTTCGCAAAAAATGTAAACAATTTTCTATGACATTTTATTCAGGAAATTTTTCGACATACAATACTATGACTTTTTTTTGCAAAAATTTCGATTTACTATAGTATGACTTTTTTTGCAAAATATTTCATACTATACGATGACTTTTTTTGCAAAAAATTTCGAAATACTATACTATGACTTTTTTCATGAAAATTTTCGACATACTATACTATGTATTTTTTATCGCAAAAAATGTATCTATATACTATGGCTTTTTTCATGAAAATTTTCGACATAGTATACTATGACTTTTTTTTTGCAAAAAATTTCAACATACTATACTATGACTTTCTTTGCAAAAAATTTCGACATACTATACTATGACTTTTTTCGCAAAAAATTTCGACATACTTTACTATAGCTTTTTTTTTCGCAAAAAATTTAGACATACTATACTATGCCTTTTTTTTCGCAGAAAATTTCAACATACTATACTATGACTTTTTTCATGAAAATTTTCGACATACTATACATTGACTTTTTTTTCGCAAAAAATTTCATCATACTATACTATGACTTTTTTCGAGAAAATTTCCGACATACTATACTATGTATTTTTTATTGCAAAAAATGTATCTATATACTATGGCTTTTTTCATGAAAATTTTCGACATAGTATACTATGACTTTTTTTGCAAAAAATTTCAACATACTATACTATGACTTTCTTCGCAAAAAGTTTCGACATACTATACTATGACTTTTTTTTCGCAAAAAATTTCGACATACTATAGTATGAATTTTTTTGCAAAAAAATTAAACATACTATACTGTGACTTTTTTTGCAAAACTTTTCGACATACTTTAATATCGCTTTTTTTTCGCAAAACATTTTGACATACTTTTCTATGACCTTTTTTTTCGCAAAAAATTTAGACATACTATACTATGCCTTTTTTTTTTCGCAGAAAATTTCAACATACTATACTATGACTTTTTTCATGAAAATCTTCAACATACTATACTGACTTTTTTTTCGCAAAAAATGTAAACAATTTTCTATGACATTTTATTCAGGAAATTTTTCGACATACAATACTATGACTTTTTTTTGCAAAAATTTCGATTTACTATAGTATGACTTTTTTTGCAAAATATTTCATACTATACGATGACTTTTTTTGCAAAAAATTTCGAAATACTATACTATGACTTTTTTTCGCAAAAACTTTCGACATACTATACTATGACTTTTTTCGCAAAAAATTTCGACATACTATATTATGACTTTTTTTCATGAAATTTTTTGACATTTTATAGTATGACTTTTTTTTCTACAAAATGTATCTACATACTATGGCATTTTTCGACACGGTATACTATTACTTTTTTCTTGCAAAAAATTTCGACATACTATACTATGACTTTTTTTCGCAAAAATGTCAACATACTTTACTATGACGTTTTTTTCAGGAAATTTTTCGACATACTATACTATGACTTTTCTTTGCAAAAATTTCGACATACTATCGTATGACTTTTTTTGCAAAATATTTCATACTATACGATGACTTTTTTTCGCAAAAAATGTCAACATAATTTACTATGACTTTTTTCATGAAAATTTTCGACATACTATACATTGACTTTTTTCGCAAAAAATTTCAACATACTATACTATGACTTTTTTCATGAAAATTTTCGACATACTATACTATGTATTTTTTATCGCAAAAAATGTATCTATATACTATGGCTTTTTTCATGAAAATTTTCGACATAGTATACTATGACTTTTTTTTTGCAAAAAATTTCAACATACTATACTATGACTTTCTTTGCAAAAAATTTCGACATACTATACTATGACTTTTTTCGCAAAAAATTTCGACATACTATAGTATGACTTTTTTTGCAAAAAAATGTATACATACTATACTATGACTTTTTTTGCAAAACTTTTCGACGTACTTTACTATGGCTTTTTTTTTCGCAAAAAATTTAGACATACTATACTATGCCTTTTTTTTCGCAGAAAATTTCAACATACTATAGTATGACTTTTTTCATGAAAATTTTCGACATACTATACATTGACTTTTTTCGCAAAAAATTTCATCATACTATACTATGACTTTTTTCGAGAAAATTTTCGACATACTATACTATGTATTTTTTATTGCAAAAAATGTATCTATATACTATGGCTTTTTTCATGAAAATTTTCGACATAGTATACTATGACTTTTTTTGCAAAAAATTTCAACATACTATACTATGACTTTCTTCGCAAAAAGTTTCGACATACTATACTATGCCTTTTTTTTCGCAAAAAATTTCGACATACTATAGTATGAATTTTTTTGCAAAAAATTTAAACATACTATACTGTGACTTTTTTGCAAAACTTTTCGACATACTTTACTATGGCTTTTTTTTCGCAAAACATTTTGACATACTTTTCTATGACCTTTTTTTTCGCAAAAAATTTAGACATACTATACTATGCCTTTTTTTTTTCGCAGAAAATTTCAACATACTATACTATGACTTTTTTCATGAAAATCTTCAACATACTATACTATGACTTTTTTTTCGCAAAAAATGTAAACAATTTTCTATGACATTTTATTCAGGAAATTTTTCGTCATACAATATTATGACTTTTTTTTGCAAAAATTTCGATTTACTATAGTATGACTTTTTTTGCAAAATATTTCATACTATACGATGACTTTTTTTGCAAAAAATTTCGAAATACTATACTATGACTTTTTTTCGCAAAAACTTTCGACATACTATACTATGACTTTTTTTTCGCAAAAAATGTAAACAATTTTCTATGACATTTTATTCAGGAAATGTTTCGACATACAATACTATGACTTTTTTTTGCAAAAATTTCGATTTACTATAGTATGACTTTTTGCAAAATATTTCATACTATACGATGACTTTTTTTGCAAAAAATTTCGAAATACTATACTATGACTTTTTCGCAAAAACTTTCGACATACTATACTATGACTTTTTTCGCAAAAAATTTCGACATACTATATTATGACTTTTTTTCATGAAATTTTTTGACATTTTATATTATGACTTTTTTTTCTACAAAATGTATCTACATACTATGGCATTTTTCGACACGGTATACTATTACTTTTTTCTTGCAAAAAATTTCAACATACTATACTATGACTTTTTCATGAAAATTTTCGACATACTATACTATGACTTTTTTTCGCAAAAATGTCAACATACTTTACTATGACGTTTTTTTCAGGAAATTTTTCGACATACTATACTATGACTTTTTTTTGCAAAAAAATTTGACTTATTATAGTATGACTTTTTTTTGCAAAAAATGTTGATATGCTATAGTATGACTTTTTTTCGCGAAAAATTTCGACATACTATACTATGACGTTTTTTTCATGCAATTTTTCGACATACTATACTATGACTTTTTTTCGCCAAAAATGTCGACATACTATACGATGACTTTTTTTCGCCAAAAATTTCGACATAGTATACTATGACGTTTTTTCATGAAATTTTTCGACATACTATACCATGACGTTTTTTTTCGCAAAATTTCGACATACTATACTATGACTTTTTTTTCACAAAAAATTTCGACATACTATATTATGACTTTTTCGCAAAAACATTCGACATACTATACTATGACGTTTTTTTCATGAAATTTTTTGACATACTATACTATGACTTTTTTTCGCAACAAATTTCGATATACTATACTATGACGTTTTTTTCGCAAAAAAATTTCGACATTTACTGACGTTTTTTTCATGACATTTTTCGACTTACTATACTATGACTTTTTTTGCAAAAAATTTCAACATACTATACTATGACTTTCTTCGCAAAAAATTGACATACTATACTCTGACTTTTTTTCGCAAAACATTTCGACATACTATAGTATGACTTTTTTTGCAAAAAATGTATACATACTATACTATGACTTTTTTTGCAAAACTTTTCGAAATACTTTACTATGGCTTTTTTTTTCGCAAAAAATTTAGACATACTTTACTATGCCTTTTTTTTCGCAGAAAATTTCAACATACTATACTATGACTTTCATTAAAATTTTCGACATACTATACATTGACTTTTTTCGCAAAAAATTTCAACATACTATACTATGACTTTTTTCATGAAAATTTTCGACATACTATACTATGTATTTTTTATTGCAAAAAATGTATCTATATACTATGGCTTTTTTCATGAAAATTTTCGACATAGTATACTATGACTTTTTTTGCAAAAAATTTCAACATACTATACTATGACTTTCTTCGCAAAAAGTTTCGACATACTATACTATGCCTTTTTTTTCGCAAAAAATTTCGACATACTATAGTATGAATTTTTTTGCAAAAAATTTAAACATACTATACTGTGACTTTTTTGCAAAACTTTTCGACATACTTTACTATGGCTTTTTTTTCGCAAAACATTTTGACATACTTTTCTATGACCTTTTTTTTCGCAAAAAATTTAGACATACTATACTATGCCTTTTTTTTTTCGCAGAAAATTTCAACATACTATACTATGACTTTTTTCATGAAAATCTTCAACATACTATACTATGACTTTTTTTTCGCAAAAAATGTAAACAATTTTCTATGACATTTTATTCAGGAAATTTTTCGACATACAATATTATGACTTTTTTTTGCAAAAATTTCGATTTACTATAGTATGACTTTTTTTGCAAAATATTTCATACTATACGATGACTTTTTTTGCAAAAAATTTCGAAATACTATACTATGACTTTTTTTCGCAAAAACTTTCGACATACTATACTATGACTTTTTTCGCAAAAAATTTCGACATACTATATTATGACTTTTTTTCATGAAATTTTTTGACATTTTATATTATGACTTTTTTTTCTACAAAATGTATCTACATACTATGGCATTTTTCGACACGGTATACTATTACTTTTTTCTTGCAAAAAATTTCGACATACTATACTATGACTTTTTTTCGCAAAAATGTCAACATACTTTACTATGACGTTTTTTTCAGGAAATTTTTCGACATACTATACTATGACTTTTCTTTGCAAAAATTTCGACATACTATCGTATGACTTTTTTTGCAAAATATTTCATACTATACGATGACTTTTTTTCGCAAAAAATGTCAACATAATTTACTATGACATTTTATCCAGGAAATTTTTCAACATACTATACTATGACTTTCTTCGCAAAAAATTGACATACTATACTCTGACTTTTTTTCGCAAAACATTTCGACATACTATAGTATGACTTTTTTTGCAAAAAATGTATACATACTATACTATGACTTTTTTTGCAAAACTTTTCGAAATACTTTACTGTGGCTTTTTTTTTCGCAAAAAATTTAGACATACTTTACTATGCCTTTTTTTTCGCAGAAAATTTCAACATACTATACTATGACTTTTTCATTAAAATTTTCGACATACAATACATTGACTTTTTTCGCAAAAAATTTTAACATACTATACTATGACTTTTTTCATGAAAATTTTCGACATACTATACTATGTATTTTTTATCGCAAAAAATGTATCTATATACTATGGCTTTTTTCATGAAAATTTTCGACATAGTATACTATGACTTTTTTTTTGCAAAAAATTTCAACATACTATACTATGACTTTCTTTGCAAAAAATTTCGACATACTATACTATGACTTTTTTCGCAAAAAATTTCGACATACTTTACTATGGCTTTTTTTTTCGCAAAAAATTTAGACATACTATACTATGCCTTTTTTTTCGCAGAAAATTTCAACATACTATACTATGACTTTTTTCATGAAAATTTTCGACATACTATACATTGACTTTTTTTTCGCAAAAAATTTCATCATACTATACTATGACTTTTTTCGAGAAAATTTTCGACATACTATACTATGTATTTTTTATTGCAAAAAATGTATCTATATACTATGGCTTTTTTCATGAAAATTTTCGACATAGTATACTATGACTTTTTTTGGAAAAAATTTCAACATACTATACTATGACTTTCTTCGCAAAAAGTTTCGACATACTATACTATGACTTTTTTTTCGCAAAAAATTTCGACATACTATAGTATGAATTTTTTTGCAAAAAATTTCAACATACTATACTGTGACTTTTTTTGCAAAACTTTTCGACATACTTTACTATGGCTTTTTTTTCGCAAAACATTTTGACATACTTTTCTATGACCTTTTTTTTCGCAAAAAATTTAGACATACTATACTATGCCTTTTTTTTTTCGCAGAAAATTTCAACATACTATACTATGACTTTTTTCATGAAAATCTTCAACATACTATACTATGACTTTTTTTTCGCAAAAAATGTAAACAATTTTCTATGACATTTTATTCAGGAAATTTTTCGACATACAATACTATGACTTTTTTTTGCAAAAATTTCGATTTACTATAGTATGACTTTTTTTGCAAAATATTTCATACTATACGATGACTTTTTTTGCAAAAAATTTCGAAATACTATACTATGACTTTTTTTCGCAAAAACTTTCGACATACTATACTATGACTTTTTTCGCAAAAAATTTCGACATACTATATTATGACTTTTTTTCATGAAATTTTTTGACATTTTATATTATGACTTTTTTTTCTACAAAATGTATCTACATACTATGGCATTTTTCGACACGGTATACTATTACTTTTTTCTTGCAAAAAATTTCGACATACTATACTATGACTTTTTTTCGCAAAAATGTCAACATACTTTACTATGACGTTTTTTTCAGGAAATTTTTCGACATACTATACTATGACTTTTCTTTGCAAAAATTTCGACATACTATCGTATGACTTTTTTTGCAAAATATTTCATACTATACGATGACTTTTTTTCGCAAAAAATGTCAACATAATTTACTATGACATTTTATCCAGGAAATTTTTCGACATACAATACTATGACTTTTTTTTGCAAAAATTTCGATTTACTATAGTATGAATTTTTTTGCAAAATATTTCATACTATACGATGACTTTTTTTGCAAAAAATTTCGACATACTATACTATGACTTTTTTTCGCAAAAACTTTCAACATACTATACTATGACTTTTTTCGCAAAAAATTTCGACATACTATATTATGACTTTTTTTTTCATGAAATTTTTCGACATTCTAAATTATGACTTTTTTTTCTACAAAATGTATCTACATACTATGGCATTTTTCGACACGGTATACTATTACTTTTTTTTTGCAAAAAATTTCAACATATTTTAATATGACTTTTTCATGAAAATTTTCGACATACTATACTATGACTTTTTTTCGCAAAAATGTCAACATACTCTACTATGACGTTTTTTTCAGGAAATTTTTCGACATACAATACTATGACTTTTCTTTGCAAAAATTTCGACATACTATCGTATGACTTTTTTTGCAAAATATTTCATACTATACGATGACTTTTTTTCGTAAAAAATTTCGACATACTATACTAAGACTTTTTTGCGCAAAAACTTTCGACATACCATACTATGACTTTTTTCGCAAAAAAATTCGACATACTATATTATGACTTTTTTCGCAAAAAATTTCGACATACTATAGTATGAATTTTTTTGCAAAAAATTTAAACATACTATACTGTGGCTTTTTTTGCAAAACTTTTCGACATACTTTACTATGGCTTTTTTTTCGCAAAACATTTTGACATACTTTTCTATGACCTTTTTTTTCGCAAAAAATTTAGACACTATACTATGCCTTTTTTTTTCGCAGAAAATTTCAACATACTATACTATGACTTTTTTCATGAAAATCTTCAACATACTATACTATGACTTTTTTTTCGCAAAAAATGTAAACAATTTTCTATGACATTTTATTCAGGAAATTTTTCGACATACAATGCTATGACTTTTTTTTGCAAAAATTTCGATTTACTATAGTATGACTTTTTTTGCAAAATATTTCATACTATACGATGACTTTTTTTGCAAAAAATTTCGAAATACTATACTATGACTTTTTTTCGCAAAAACTTTCGACATACTATACTATGACTTTTTTCGCAAAAAATTTCGACATACTATACTATGACTTTTTCATGAAAATTTTCGACATACTATACTATGACTTTTTTTCGCAAAAATGTCAACATACTTTACTATGACGTTTTTTTCAGGAAATTTTTCGACATACTATACTATGACTTTTTTTTGCAAAAAAATTTGACTTATTATAGTATGACTTTTTTTTGCAAAAAATGTTGATATGCTATAGTATGACTTTTTTTCGCGAAAAATTTCGACATACTATACTATGACGTTTTTTTCATGCAATTTTTCGACATACTATACTATGACTTTTTTTCGCCAAAAATGTCGACATACTATACGATGACTTTTTTTCGCCAAAAATTTCGACATAGTATACTATGACGTTTTTTTATGAAATTTTTCGACATACTATACCATGACGTTTTTTTTCGCAAAATTTCGACATACTATACTATGACTTTTTTTTCACAAAAAATTTCGACATACTATACTATGACTTTTTCGCAAAAACATTCGACATACTATACTATGACGTTTTTTTCATGAAATTTTTTGACATACTATACTATGACTTTTTTTCGCAACAAATTTCGATATACTATACTATTACGTTTTTTTCGCAAAAAAATTTCGACATATACTGACGTTTTTTTCATGACATTTTTCGACTTACTATACTATGACTTTTTTTGCAAAAAATTTCAACATACTATACTATGACTTTCTTCGCAAAAAATTGACATACTATACTCTGACTTTTTTTCGCAAAACATTTCGACATACTATAGTATGACTTTTTTTGCAAAAAATGTATACATACTATACTATGACTTTTTTTGCAAAACTTTTCGAAATACTTTACTATGGCTTTTTTTTTCGCAAAAAATTTAGACATACTTTACTATGCCTTTTTTTTCGCAGAAAATTTCAACATACTATACTATGACTTTCATTAAAATTTTCGACATACTATACATTGACTTTTTTCGCAAAAAATTTCAACATACTATACTATGACTTTTTTCATGAAAATTTTCGACATACTATACTATGTATTTTTTAATCGCAAAAAATGTATCTATATACTATGGCTTTTTTCATGAAAATTTTCGACATAGTATACTATGACTTTTTTTGCAAAAAATTTCAACATACTATACTATGACTTTTTTCGCAAAAAGTTTCGACATACTATACTATGACTTTTTTTCGCAAAAAATTTCGACATACTATAGTATGACTTTTTTTGCAAAAAATTTATACATACTATACTATGACTTTTTTTGCAAAACTTTTCGACATACTTTACTATGGCTTTTTTTTTCGCAAAAAATTTAGACATACTATACTATGCCTTTTTTTTCGCAGAAAATTTCAACATACTATACTATGACTTTTTTCATGAAAATTTTCGACATACTATACATTGACTTTTTTTTCGCAAAAAATTTCATCATACTATACTATGACTTTTTTCGAGAAAATTTTCGACATACTATACTATGTATTTTTTATTGCAAAAAATGTATCTATATACTATGGCTTTTTTCATGAAAATTTTCGACATAGTATACTATGACTTTTTTTTCGCAAAAAATTTCAACATACTATACTATGACTTTCTTCGCAAAAAGTTTCGACATACTATACTATGACTTTTTTTTCGCAAAAAATTTCGACATACTGTAGTATGAATTTTTTGGCAAAAAATTTAAACATACTATACTGTGACTTTTTTTGCAAAACTTTTCGACATACTTTACTATGGCTTTTTTTTTCGCAAAAAATTTAGACATACTATACTATGCCTTTTTTTTTTCGCAGAAAATTTCAACATACTATACTATGACTTTTTTCATGAAAATCTTCAACATACTATACTATGACTTTTTTCGCAAAAAATGTAAACAATTTTCTATGACATTTTATTCAGGAAATTTTTCGACATACAATACTATGACTTTTTTTTGCAAAAATTTCGATTTACTATAGTATGACTTTTTTTGCAAAATATTTCATACTATACGATGACTTTTTTTGCAAAAAATTTCGAAATACTATACTATGACTTTTTTTCGCAAAAACTTTCGACATACTATACTATGACTTTTTTCGCAAAAAATTTCGACATACTATATTACGACTTTTTTTCATGAAATTTTTTGACATTTTATATTATGACTTTTTTTTCTACAAAATGTATCTACATACTATGGCATTTTCCGACACGGTATACTATTACTTTTTTCTTGCAAAAAATTTCAACATACTATACTATGACTTTTTCATGAAAATTTTCGACATACTATACTATGACTTTTTTTCGCAAAAATGTCAACATACTTTACTATGACGTTTTTTTCAGGAAATTTTTCGACATACTATACTATGACTTTTCTTTGCAAAAATTTCGACATACTATCGTATGACTTTTTTTGCAAAATATTTCATACTATACGATGACTTTTTTTCGCAAAAAATGTCAACATAATTTACTATGACATTTTATCCAGGAAATTTTTCGACATACAATACTATGACTTTTTTTTGCAAAAATTTCGATTTACTATAGTATGAATTTTTTTGCAAAATATTTCATACTATACGATGACTTTTTTTGCAAAAAATTTCGACATACTATACTATGGCTTTTTTTCGCAAAAACTTTCAACATACTATACTATGACTTTTTTCGCAAAACATTTCGACATACTATATTATGACTTTTTTTTTCATGAAATTTTTCGACATTCTAAATTATGACTTTTTTTTCTACAAAATGTATCTACATACTATGGCATTTTTCGACACGGTATACCATTAATTTTTTTTTGCAAAAAATTTCAACATATTTTAATATGACTTTTTCATGAAAATTTTCGACATACTATACTATGACTTTTTTTCGCAAAAATGTCAACATACTCTACTATGACGTTTTTTTCAGGAAATTTTTCGACATACAATACTATGACTTTTCTTTGCAAAAATTTCGACATACTATCGTATGACTTTTTTTGCAAAATATTTCATACTATACGATGACTTTTTTTCGCAAAAAATTTCGACATACTATACTATGACTTTTTTGCGCAAAAAATTTCAACATACCATACTATGACTTTTTTCGCAAAAAAATTCGACATACTATATTATGACTTTTTTTTCGCAAAAAATTTCGACATACAATAGTATGAATTTTTTTGCAAAAAATTTAAACATACTATACTGTGACTTTTTTTGCAAAACTTTTCGACATACTTTACTATGGCTTTTTTTTCGCAAAACATTTTGACATACTTTTCTATGACCTTTTTTTTCGCAAAAAATTTAGACATACTATACTATGCCTTTTTTTTTTCGCAGAAAATTTCAACATACTATACTATGACTTTTTTCATGAAAATCTTCAACATACTATACTATGACTTTTTTTTCGCAAAAAATGTAAACAATTTTCTATGACATTTTATTCAGGAAATTTTTCGACATACAATACTATGACTTTTTTTTGCAAAAATTTCGATTTACTATAGTATGACTTTTTGCAAAATATTTCATACTATACGATGACTTTTTTTGCAAAAAATTTCGAAATACTATACTATGACTTTTTTTCGCAAAAACTTTCGACATACTATACTATGACTTTTTTCGCAAAAAATTTCGACATACTATATTATGACTTTTTTTCATGAAATTTTTTGACATTTTATATTATGACTTTTTTTTCTACAAAATGTATCTACATACTATGGCATTTTTCGACACGGTATACTATTACTTTTTTCTTGCAAAAAATTTCAACATACTATACTATGACTTTTTCATGAAAATTTTCGACATACTATACTATGACTTTTTTTCGCAAAAATGTCAACATACTTTACTATGACGTTTTTTTCAGGAAATTTTTCGACATACTATACTATGACTTTTTTTTGCAAAAAAATTTGACTTATTATAGTATGACTTTTTTTTGCAAAAAATGTTGATATGCTATAGTATGACTTTTTTTCGCGAAAAATTTCGACATACTATACTATGACGTTTTTTTCATGCAATTTTTCGACATACTATACTATGACTTTTTTTCGCCAAAAATGTCGACATACTATACGATGACTTTTTTTCGCTAAAAAATTTCGACATAGTATACTATGACGTTTTTTTATGAAATTTTTCGACATACTATACCATGACGTTTTTTTCGCAAAATTTCGACATACTATACTATGACTTTTTTTTCACAAAAAATTTCGACATACTATACTATGACTTTTTCGCAAAAACATTCGACATACTATACTATGACGTTTTTTTGCAAAACTTTTCGAAATACTTTACTATGGCTTTTTTTTTCGCAAAAAATTTAGACATACTTTACTATGCCTTTTTTTTCGCAGAAAATTTCAACATACTATACTATGACTTTCATTCAAATTTTCGACATACTATACATTGACTTTTTTCGCAAAAAATTTCAACATACTATACTATGACTTTTTTCATGAAAATTTTCGACATACTATACTATGTATTTTTTATCGCAAAAAATGTATCTATATACTATGGCTTTTTTCATGAAAATTTTCGACATAGTATACTATGACTTTTTTTTTGCAAAAAATTTCAACATACTATACTATGACTTTCTTTGCAAAAAATTTCGACATACTATACTATGACTTTTTTCGCAAAAAATTTCGACATACTATAGTATGACTTTTTTTGCAAAAAAATGTATACATACTATACTATGACTTTTTTTGCAAAACTTTTCGACATACTTTACTATGGCTTTTTTGTTTGGAAAAAAATTTAGACATACTATACTATGCCTTTTTTTTCGCAGAAAATTTCAACATACTATAGTATGACTTTTTTCATGAAAATTTTCGACATACTATACATTGACTTTTTTTTCGCAAAAAATTTCATCATACTATACTATGACTTTTTTCGAGAAAATTTTCGACATACTATACTATGTATTTTTTATTGCAAAAAATGTATCTATATACTATGGCTTTTTTCATGAAAATTTTCGACATAGTATACTATGACTTTTTTTGCAAAAAATTTCAACATACTATACTATGACTTTCTTCGCAAAAAGTTTCGACATACTATACTATGACTTTTTTTTCGCAAAAATTTTCGACATACTATACTATGAATTTTTTTGCAAAAAATTTAAACATACTATACTGTGACTTTTTTTGCAAAACTTTTCGACATACTTTACTATGGCTTTTTTTTCGCAAAACATTTTGACATACTTTTCTATGACCTTTTTTTTCGCAAAAAATTTAGACATACTATACTATGCCTTTTTTTTTTCGCAGAAAATTTCAACATACTATACTATGACTTTTTTCATGAAAATCTTCAACATACTATACTATGACTTTTTTTTCGCAAAAAATGTAAACAATTTTCTATGACATTTTATTCAGGAAATTTTTCGACATACAATACTATGACTTTTTTTTGCAAAAATTTCGATTTACTATAGTATGACTTTTTTTGCAAAATATTTCATACTATACGATGACTTTTTTTGCAAAAAATTTCGAAATACTATACTATGACTTTTTTTCGCAAAAACTTTCGACATACTATACTATGACTTTTTTCGCAAAAAATTTCGACATACTATATTATGACTTTTTTTCATGAAATTTTTTGACATTTTATATTATGACTTTTTTTTCTACAAAATGTATCTACATACTATGGCATTTTTCGACACGGTATACTATTACTTTTTTCTTGCAAAAAATTTCGACATACTATACTATGACTTTTTTTCGCAAAAATGTCAACATACTTTACTATGACGTTTTTTTCAGGAAATTTTTCGACATACTATACTATGACTTTTCTTTGCAAAAATTTCGACATACTATCGTATGACTTTTTTTGCAAAATATTTCATACTATACGATGACTTTTTTTCGCAAAAAATGTCAACATAATTTACTATGACATTTTATCCAGGAAATTTTTCAACATACTATACTATGACTTTCTTCGCAAAAAGTTTCGACATACTATACTATGACTTTTTTTTCGCAAAAAATTTCGACATACTTTTCTATGACCTTTTTTTTCGCAAAAAATTTAGACATACTATACTATGCCTTTTTTTTTTCGCAGAAAATTTCAACATACTATACTATGACTTTTTTCATGAAAATCTTCAACATACTATACCATGACTTTTTTTTCGCAAAAAATTTCGACATACTTTTCTATGACCTTTTTTTTCGCAAAAAATTTAGACATACTATACTATGCCTTTTTTTTTTCGCAGAAAATTTCAACATACTATACTATGACTTTTTTCATGAAAATCTTCAACATACTATACTATGACTTTTTTCGCAAAAAATGTAAACAATTTTCTATGACATTTTATTCAGGAAATTTTTCGACATACAATACTATGACTTTTCTTTGCAAAAATTTCGATTTACTATAGTATGACTTTTTTTGCAAAATATTTCATACTATACGATGACTTTTTTTCGCAAAAAAATTCGACATACTATACTATGACTTTTTTGCGCAAAAACTTTCGACATACCATACTATGACTTTTTTCGCAAAAAAATTCGACATACTATATTATGACTTTTTTTTTCATGAAATTTTTCGACATTCTATATTATGACTTTTTTTTCTACAAAATGTATCTACATACTATGGCATTTTTCGACACGGTATACTATTACTTTTTTTTTTGCAAAAAATTTCAGCATACTATACTATGACTTTTTCGACATACTATACTCTGACTTTTTTTCGCAAAAAATGTCAACATACTCTACTATGACGCTTTTTTCAGGAAATTTTTCGACATACTATACTATGACTTTTCTTTGCAAAAATTTCTACATACTATCGTATGACTTTTTTTGCAAAATATTTCATACTATACGATGACTTTTTTTCGCAAAAACTTTCAACATACTATACTATGACTTTTTCGCAAAAACTTTCGACATACTATATTATGACTTTTTTTTCATGAAACTTTTCGAAATTCTATATTATGACTTTTTTTTCTACAAAATGTATCTACATAGTATGGCTTTTTTCATGAAATTTTCGACATGGTATACTATGAGTTTTTTTTCGAAATACAATACTATGACTTTTTCGCCTTCTTTTCTACATACTATCCTTTGACATTTTTGACTTTTTTTCGACATAGTACACTATGACTTTTTTTTCAACATACTATACTATCACTATCAATTTTTTTATCGATATATTATACTTTGACTTTTTTTCGACATTGTACACTGACTTTTTTTTCAACATACTATACTATGACTATCAATTTTTTTATCGATATATTATACTATGACTTTTTTTCGACACTATACTATGACTTTATGGAATTTTTATGGACATATTATGCTATGACTTTTTTTGCATTTTTTCAATATACTATAGTATGACTTTTTAATTTCGACATACAATATGACTTTTTCGACATATTATACTATGACTTTTCACAAGCTTTTCAACATACTGTACTCTGAGTTTTTTTAATTTTTTTCGACATACTATACTATGACTTTGTTGACTTTGGTGCCAAAGTCCAGTACTAAACGAGCCCCGGGGCAAATTTTTTAAAGAATGTGGTATCGTAAAACTCCTATGTTAACGGTTCTGCTATCTGTATTGAAGAAAGTAAGAAAATAGATTCACTAATTATTTAGGCTATATAAATGTTATCTTGCACCTTTGATCTCAAAAACTCTGTTTCTAATTTGAAATACGATTAAAACATTCGTCAGTGATTAACTTTCTAATCAAGAGGACAGATCTCTCTCTCAGCCTGTCGTCTGTGTGCGAGGAGCGGGGCCAGCTCTCTCTGCCTCTCTTATTACATTTTCACTATGACTTTTTTATGGCATAGCCTATTATACATGACTTTTCATATGACATATGATTTTCTTTATGGCATTCTAGCCTATCGCATGACTTTTTGTGACAAACTATACTATGACTTTATTTATGGTATAACTTCTATATTATGACTTTTTTCATGACATACTATATTACATTTTTATGGCATACTATACATTACTTTTGTAATGACTTCTTTTTAGTACTTTTTATGGCCTATACTATGACTTTTTATGATTTTTTTCATGAGGTACTATTAATTCTTTTATGGCATACTGTTTTATGCCTTTTTCATAATTGTTTTTACATACTATAATATAAAAAAAACTTATGACATACTATACTATGACTTTTTTATTACTTTTTTTTTTAACATACTATATTACGACTTTTTTGGCATACTGTACCATGACTTTTTTGGCATACTACACTATGAATTTTTCATTACCTTTTTCGACATTCTGTGACTTTTTCCGACACACTATACTATGACTTTTTGGCCATACTAAATTCTGAAATGTTTTCAACATACTATACTATGACTTTTTTGACACAATACTATGACTGTTTTTTGGACATAGGCCTGCTATGACTTTTCTGACATATTATACTATGAATTGTTTTGACATACTATACTATGACTTTTTATGACATGCTATAATATGAATACTACTCTATGACTTATTTATTTTGTGTGCGGTCATTTTTAAAGGCTATATACTAGTATCCTACCTCTTTTCACTTGACCTTGGTCCACAGGATACTTTCCTCCGCGGTCCGACGTTGTGTTTGCACTGGAGCGTCCCATCTCCGTGCGCACCGCGTCCAGCCGCCCACACTTTCCACTGCGGGGTCCACTATCCCGGTTCCGACCTCCGATGTGCGTCCCTGCGCCCCAGTACACCAGCTGTTCACCCGGTCTCTCCGTTGGCCCAGCCGTTTCCTTGTGATAGACAACGTACAGCAGAACCGGGTTAACACTGTTGATATAACTTACATAACTCATACAGAGGAAGGTTTTTGACTTAATGTTGACGCACCGTTTGTTTTGGTCAGTAACGTTGCGCAGCTCCTGTGTGGATGGCGTGCTTCCAATGCGTGGCTCTTTCCTCCGTTGTCACCGAGAAAACTAGCCAAAAAGCCAAAACTTACAGTTGGATATGTCAAATCTTTTATTTTCACATTAACAAAAGTAGGCTAGATCTCTTAAAATAAAACATTACTATCACGATTACCTGTCTGACTCACGGTGAAAAGCCATAGACCTCGCTGTGCACCACACCTGAATCAAATTAGTCCTCGACTACATGGCTCCCCACAGCGCCACGCCTCGGGCACCACTGGAATAACTCCAACACATATTATACTAGGACTTCTTATGACATACTATATTATTCAATTTTCACTATGACTTTATTTATGGCATTGGCTACTGTACTACGACTTTTTTCATGACTTTTTTTATGGGATACTAATAAATGTCTTTTCTTATGACTTCCTTTTAGGACTTTTCATGGCATACTAGCCTATACTATGACTTTTTTCATGACTTTTTTATGGCAGGCTATATTATTAAATTTTCACTATGACTGTTTTTTTATGGCATTCTAGCCTACACTGTGAGTTTTTTTGTGACATACTATACTATGACTATATTTATGGCATAGGCTACTATACTATGATTTTTTTCATGACTTTTTATGACATACTACATTATTGCATTTTTATGATTGTTTTTACGTACTATATTATAAAATTCGTATGACATACTATACTATGACTTTACATACTATGTTATTTATATATACGTCAGAATTAAATAACATAGTAACATTTTGAGATCAAAAGTTCTTTCTTGACCTTGGAAACTGTAGTTGACAAAACAATCTCAAGCCAATGTCCATTTAGTAGCTTTCAAACAAACATTTTATACCAACATGGACAAGAGGTCCTTAAAGTTCTCATTTTAACATCTACAATTCTATCACAACTGGGCAAGATTTTTTAAAAAAAGAAGCTCAAACTACACAGCTTAAAGTAAACTCCACATCTTGTCCTCAAAGCCAAAGCCAAAAAAGACACAAGAATGGTTCTTGAGATCTCTGAATTTTCTTCAGCCACTCTGTTTACAATGCTGTTATTAAAAAAAACAACCATATGAGCTAATAAAATACTTCTCTGTTGTCCTGCAAGCAATCACTGATGCTCTTTGAAAGAGAGGAAACACCATCTTCAGAGCACATGTCACCTAAATATACAGCGTTCTTTATTTGATTCATTGTCTTTTGTTGTTGGCATATCAAGCATATCTGAAATTCAGTTACTTCTATGACTTTTACATCTTACAAAACTAAAAGCTGCATACAATCCATCCAAAAATATATGTTAGAACATTTTAACAAATAGAAAATGGCATGACATTTATTTACCTGTGATTGGTTGTTTTTTCTTTTCATTGATCCAGTTCATCAGTCTGCAGGTATTTGGAACAATCAGGAATCTTATTTACCTGTTTGACACTCAGAGTCTCAGAGCACATGGGACACACCGCCTCTGTTTCCAGCAGCCTGGACGCACAAACAGTTCAGTGTAGATTTGTGAATGTGACAATGAATGAGAGAAGTGACTCATCAGTGCTTATACTGGAATAGTTTGACATTAGGGGGAATACACTTATTCGCTTTCTGAAGGAGAGTTAGATGAGAAGATTGATACCACTCATGTCTGAAGGAGCAGTGACTTCCTGGTATCAAAATTAATGATGCTGAATTCAATTTAGCTGTTTTGGCTTCAGATCCTGGCACCTGTGCTTTTCCTACAATGACAAGTCAAAATTTCTGCCATGAAAAAGGCCAAATATATTTACTTGAACAATGTATCCCCTCACAGTAAACAGAGACCCTGTCAGAAAAGAATCTTTCCACTTAAAATAGAAGGATTAAACAGACTGTGAAGCGGGAACAACAGAATATGTTTTAAAGTAAAGTATCTGTATTTCCTTAACTCTTTAGAAAAGTTATTCAACAACCTCATGTAAAGTGAGCCTTGAGGTATTATACTATGGCAAATGAGAAGCCCCAACATCGCCAGAGGCAACTTGTCCGCTGCTGGCCAGTCGGTGCAAAACTGCCCCTCACAGGACAGACCATCAGTCCTGGCCCCCAGGAAAGGACTGGTCAATGAGAGTAGACCTGGACAGGCAGCTACGGTTCCCAACTGACATCACCACCACCACACTGAGACCTGACATTGTCCTGTGGTCAGCAACCGAGAAGCGTGTCCTGATAGCCGAGCTGACAGTTCCGTGGGAAGGGGGCACCCAGGAAACATACGAGAGGAAGAAGCTGCGGTACGCCGATCTGGTGGCAGAATGCCAAGAGGACGGCAGGAGAACAACAACCTACCCAGTGGAGATTGGCTGCCGTGGATTTGTAAGCCTCTCTACCAAGCACTTCCTGAGAGACATTGGCTCCACTGCAGGGAAAGTCAAGCAAGCCTTCAAAGATCTGTCTGAAGAGGCTGAAAAAGGAAGTTTTTGGCTATGGCTATGAAGAAGGGACAAGAACTAGGGGAAGCAAGAAGCCAAATAATGGAAGTACCCACGACCATCTAAATCCAGCTCCAGGGAGCGGCAGGGAGACGTCCCTGACCGCTGCCCCACCATCCTGAGATGTTCTGGTATCAACGGGGCGAAACATCTATGAAGGATGGCTCCGAGCTGAAGACCCTGCAGTTGGTGTCCTGGCACTGGCGGAGGTGCGACAGGCAGAAATGCCTTGCAGGAACACAAACCTGTCTCTAAACTATGCATCTCTGAGTGTGCAGTTTGCTGAGGAGACGCATATTATAAATTATATTGTCTCAGAGCTCCTGACAAGATTCTGAACAGTAAACGACGGCAATAAACTGAAAGATCAGATCGTTGATAACAATACAGACATTTATTAGATGTTTTATGGGGTCCAGCTCAGCAAATAATGGAAGTGATATTTTCTTTTTTTTCAAAGCAACCTCATGTGCAGCTCACAGAATATATGATCCCATCTGGTGCATTAGTGCAAATGCAGCTTGTAAACATCCTGCAGGCTGCAATACTGAGACTACAGATAGATAATAAAACTGTAGAATCTCCCAACGGCTGTTTCTCATGGCCAGTGGTGATACAGTAGTTCAGTGTAAACAGATGTCACCTGTTCGAGTCATTGTTTGCTGGCTGTAGGAGACTGGAGCTGCTCACTGAACTATACATTTATCTAACCTTATGTAAGTTATAATGTTGTCTTTTACAAGACTGCAAGGAACAGCTACAAAACGCAATGCAGTACAAACTCTAACATCTGTTAAACTAATTGTACTTGTTTGTGCAATGTAAAATAAAGCAGGTCTGCTTTGCTAACCTCAGGAGCCTTGATGCGCCAACACTCTACTTTCAAGTCCAGAATAAAATCGTGCTTTATAGTTTCACTGTGAAAATAATTCTCTCAATCTTCACTCATCTTTCACTGGTTCCAGACTGTTAATACACACAAGTTTAATTCATACTTTTAGATGTTGAATGACTCAGTTAAAAGTTAAAGTTAAAGAAGAATTTGACCATTTTCATAATTCAAAAGATACCAGAAAAATACAGAAATGTTGCATTACTGAGGTTTATTTAAGTTAAGTGCTACGTTTTACAAACTTCTTGTGAGAAATCTACACCAATAAATTATGTTTTTATTTTCCCCCACAGTTTTAGGGTGACATCTCATAAATTGCAAGTTGATGATATATTAAGGATAAGTTATTTATTTTTGTTATTCCCATTATTACTACTACTATTATTATTTTATTTTGTTTATTTTTTACATTTTTTTTATTAATCTAATTACTAAAAGGAAATCATACTTCACTCACCTCTTTGTTAGCACAACATTACTAATCATGTACAAACAAGTGATAACAGGTTTCAATGGCAGCCAGTACCCTGAACATGGTGGGATGTAAAAAAAAGCACATTACTCTAAGTACTGTACAATTTTGAGGTATTTTACTTGAATATTTGCATTTTATGTTACTTTATACTTCTATTAAATATTGTGCTTTTTTACTCCACTACATTTATATTGACAGCAGCTGATTATTAATACAAAATATGATCAAGAAATAAATTATGATGTATTATTATTGGTTAAACTACCCAGCAGTATCTAAAGTAATTAAAGTTAGCGCCTACGTTACCAGCTGCAACATTAAAGCGATGCCTACACATTAATGCATCATTACGTATAATAATCAAAAACATAATGGGCCATTCTGCAAAATAAATACTTTTACTTTAGTACTTTAAGTAGATTTTAATGCTAATACTTTTAACAAAATGTTTTGAACACAAGAAGATCCGAGTACTTCCTCCACCGCTGCTGAACATACATGGTACACAGGAAATTGCACCTCAGAAGCAACGAGGCAGTTTTACTGTCAGTAAATCCTGTGATCCTTACACCGTGTGCTTCCACCTCAGATCCAGTAGACGGCAACCTTGCACAATATTTAGGACTTCATCATCATTCCACCATCACAGTGTTCCTAACATCTGCTCTGTTCCATCTAATCTTCTCTGTTGTCCTGCAAGCAATCACTGATGCTCTTTGAAAGAGAGGAAACACCATCTTCAGCTTCTCCTACTCGACACTGAGCAGGCTCACTGTACTCTCCTTCTGTTCATTTGAAATACATCAAGGTCAGCTGCTCCTTCTCTTGTGTCATTTCATTATTGATGAAAGGCAGAGGAAAACACTCTAGTGACACAGCACCTTCTTGTACGTTCCCATATACTGGTGGAAGGGTGACAGCTTATTGCTGCTGTACAAACCCGGGAGCTGGAATGAAATGCCAGCTGTGTGACACAAATATTCCTCACTGTGCCGAAGCAGAAAGCACCCTGCTGACTCAGATCTCATTAAGATGCACTGACGGGGGCAGCTGTATGATTTCCAAGCAAAATGGTAAAATTAGAGCAGAGAGATGGGGAAAAAAACGGATGAAAAATGAATGCTGTTAAATGTTTTTTGCCAGTGAGACAATAAGTGAGTAGCGCGACTCAAAGCTTTTGCAATCTACAGTACATTCTTCAAATTGAAGTGTTATACAATCCAATAACAAAAGAGTAATTAAATCAATGAAATGTAATTGATCTTGTCTTTATCCTGCAATGAATCATGAAAATTCTGTAATTTACTGCGTGTAAATTCAACGTGTTGAGGTCAAACCTCACGTTGATGCAGCTGCAGAGAAAATCTCTTTTGCAGTTAATTAATCTGCTCCTTAATCCTTACAAAAAGTCCCACAAGAATAGGCCTCGGATTTAAATTAATTTTTTGTTGTAAATGGTAGATGTAGTGTGAAGGTATTACAAAGTCCTAATGAAGCGTTCGCTGTCTGGCAGGACTAGATTTTGTAGATTACGGCAGCACTACGGGACTCCTGTCAGATTCTGATATGAGCTGGTTGACTCCCATCGGACTGCAGGCTATCCCTGCAGGACAATCTCATTCTGCAGGATACAATGATTCAGCAGAATCTAAACTTTCATGCTTCACTAATTAAACAAGAAGTCAATGTGCCACATATGTACTTTAGTGAAGTTCTGTACTCTACCTATTTTTGATTAATTATTGCTGCACATATTATGAAGACATTTTCAGGAATTTCAGAATCAGATCCCGGGGGGAAATTGGGGCGTTATAGTTGCTCTTATATAAACATAAAGAAATGTAAGAAAACATAAATAAAGGAGTAACATGCAAATTATGTACATAATGCTACAATATAAACACAATAAAGAAATATAAGTAACTAGAATGGCACTTGGAGAACGCAAACCTCCGCCAAGGTGCCTGACTTTAAAAACAGATCACAGCTCACAGCTGGCGGTACCGTGAGGTGGTCGGCTTATTATTAACACGGTGTGTTTCCGTGTAACGTATCGGCGGATGCCTCTCTCATTCAGCAGCCTTGTTATGTCTGTATAACGCTACACTACGTTGTCTCTCATCCCGTCATCTACCACTTTTTTCTTTCTCACCGCGGACGTCCAGCAGCTCCCGCACATCGGAGTCTAGCCACACATCCACACACGTATTTATCTGCTCTCAGAAGGAGGCGGGGTCATACATCATCAACGCGTCATCAGTTACACTGCACATGTGTTATACCCTGTGGTCTTAATGCTCAGGCTGATCGGAATGCTTAAAAAAATTCCTGAATCCTGATCATGATCGCCACCAAAATCTAATGGATTGTTCATTGTGCTACACTCCACCCCTCCAAAAAATTTCATTCAAATCCATCGCGAACTTTTGGAGTAATCCTGCTAATAGAAGGACGGACAGACAGACAGCCAGACAGACAGACAAACTAACAAACCAACGCCGGTGAAGAAATACGAAATATGTTCAAATATTTGCATTAAGATGTGCAATATATAACGTATTACCCCAGTGCAAATAAGTAAATAAAGAAATGTAAGAAAATATAAATAAAGGAGTAAGTAACATGTAAATTATGTACTTAATGCTACAATATAAATACAATGAAATATAAATAAGTAATAAAAATAAATGAGAATATAAGAAATATGTACAAATATTTGCATGATGACTGATGTTTATTCTGAGTGACATATTTAAACCCAAGACCCTGTGTTTCTGCAGATAAATGCAGATGTGTACACCTGTGTGCAGCTTCATGTCTGAACAGTTTGCAGGTTACCTCAACATTTGGATGTCGAACATGTGGAGTCCGACAGTGGCACTTTCTGTCTCCCTCCCGTTCCTGTCAGGCTTAATGGACTCAGGTGCTCTTAAGGCGGAAAGACAAGGTCACCAGCGTCATTTTTCAGCGCCACCGGGAGTCGTTTGTCAGAGCTGGTTATGATTAAAAGCTTCCCCTGCAATAAATAACAGAGTGAATCAGTTGGCTACTGGCTGCTGTCCCGGGGTTAAAGTATCTGTAAATTGTGAGCATTCCTCTTCCTCATACACTCGGCGAACGTTTCAACCTGCTGCTGTGCCTCTGGCTCAGGCTGCGGCTTTTAAGATGGAGCATCCACACTTAAGAGTAATGAGAATTCATATTAACCTCCAGGCCCGGGAAATTAATTCAGAGCAGAAAAACCTGCATTAAAACCACAGAAACCTTTGAACTGAAAAGGCCGTGCTCTGGTGGGGATGCTCTTAGAGATAAGAGCCACATATAAACACACAAATTTACACCATAATGGCATTTATAGCGCTTTTGTGACAAATGGAAACTGCAAAAACATCTGTGCATAAACATGATTTAGCTGTTATTGTAAAACTGTTGTACATTAGTATTTTACAAAGGAAAGAAAAACAGTAAGTTAAATCACATCTTGACTTTAATGTATAAAAGACCAATACCAGCATATTACAGCAGCATATATTGTACATACGTCATTTATATTGTAAAAGAGGAGGTGTAATTTCCTGGTACAAAAAGAGGAGATGAGCAGCTGTACCATTTCTCACCAACCGTCGTTTTATTACACCTCTTCATCTCAATTCATGGTACAAAAAGAAATGCACAAGAACACATGGTAGATTTAGTGGGCACTGTATAATATACAGCATAATGCAATAAGACTACATACAGGTTTTATATTTATTTATGTACATAATATACATAAAATATATAGCTTGATTTGGAATGTCTGTCTTTATTTTTAACCTCTGACTGAAATCAAACTCTCTGACTACCTCGACACAGTGGAGGTGACACACTTCTTCTGCTCTGATCTGAAGAGAATTACTCTCTAAATAAACAGCGGGCTGGTTTGAAGGGGAAGAAAATAGAATAATGCAGCGGTGCATTAGGCTTGAATAAACATCAGCTCAACTGTGGGGAATCGCTAGCCTGCACCGTCTCTGCTCTTTAGATGTCATGCCGGCAAATCTGGGAGGCTTTTCAATCTGCACTGGCTCCTGGGGCACTCGGCTTTCAGCTGTGTGGTTAAGTGTGTCTCTGTAGTGTGTGTGTGTGTGTGTGTGTCTGTGTGTTTGTGTGTGTGTGTGTGATATGACCGTGTGTTTGTGAAGTGCATCCTGGGGGCTACATTAGCTCTAGATCTGTCAGTTCAGACAGGATGCCTGCTTTGCCTCTCACTGTCAGGAGTTTGCTTCCTGTACACTAAACACACACACTAGAGAGGCAGATTGAGCCACACAGCGGAAATACACAATTAAAAAAAATAAAAATACAGCATAAAATGATCATGGCGTGCGTCAGTATTGAACCTGCAGTCAGCAGCTTTGTATTCTTGAGGTTTCTTGACATGTAACTTTTAAACAAGCCGACAAATATGAACACACAAGGTCGTTTTACAGGATTCATTTTACACTCGGGTCTCATACTTTGTCTGCGGCGGCATCGAATCTAATAACGCTTTGAACTCGACATCAAACAAAACGTCGGCACCGGCTGAATCAACATTATTAAATTCATGGGTCTCATTATATGGTCTGTTGTTCATTTTGTCTGGGTATCCAATCCTGCTCTACAACGTAGTGGTGTGTGTATTTGTGTGTGTGTGTGTGTGTGTGTGTGTGGTGATGAAATGGGAAAATGGGGATGAAGAGAAAGCAGCAGGGAATTGAAAATGTGGAGAGCGGAAGGGGGAAGATTCTCATTTGAGATAAAAAATATACTCCTATACACACACACACACACACACACACACACACACACACACACACACACACACACACACACACACACACACACACACACACACACACACACTGAGGAAACATCTCCAGTGGAGAAAAGGGAGGTAGGACAAAAAAGCTCAACTGACCCTAAATAAAACCAAGACTGAAAATAGCTGCCCCTGTGCGCTGTGGGAAATTGAAAACAAAGGGCCCCAGTTACTCCCATCATTATTACTCAGGTTAGAAACCCAATAAGTAAGGGCTAGCTGTACATTATCCCGTTTATTACACTGCTACTTACTTTGGAAATCAATAACTTGACAAAAAAACGGTCTGCCAGAGTCTGACAATCATAATCGAGTATTCAACAAAGCCGTGTAATAACAGTGCTTCATGGATCACGATTATGTGAACAATGGCAGAGTGACAAAGTTAAACAGGACTCGGTCAAAACCGAGTATATGGCTGGACCGTGTATGGTCAGTCTGTGAATTTGTGGCTAAATTGTTATAGGGGACGCGCCGCTCCACTCAACCAAAGAACGTATATTACCAAGGAGTGAAAGTCAATTGTTCGTTCCATTGCAACATCAGCGCCCAGCAGCAAAGCTACACTTCCGCCACTTTGGACTGAATGCGACTACGGGATGCCAGTAAAACGTCCGCCTAAAAAGTGCCGTACAAAAGTAAAACAAAATTATTTTTATTCCATTGTCATACTCTACTGAAATGGCCTGTGTTGAACAATACCATATTAAAAATATAAATAAGCCTTTTCAGTCCAAAATGGCGGCAGCGGCTGTTGTCAAAGAAAACATTGGAGTTTCGTCTCTTTGTTTCTATAATCTTTGACCCAACTGGCCGTTCAAGCGGTGCCGTACCCTATCGTTGAATGCACCTGATTGGTCGCTGGTTTTCTACTCGCCGTTTCAAACAGGAAACAACATGGCGGCCTGCATTTAAACTTTCTGTTATTCGGTCTAAACAATCCTGCGAAATCTACTTCTGAAAACATTTTAAGTGAGAAATAGGCGATGCCACTGCTGAATATGGTTTCATTTTAGTGCTAGATCACCTAGTTCACAGTTTGGTCCAAGTTTCTGGACGGGCTCATTTCCGTAAAGGACTGTTTCCTGCTTTTTCATTTTGAAAGAGCAACGGCCAATGAGGAAACTCCAACCCTCGGCCGACCAATCGTGTAACTTCATCACTCAGTGACAGACTTTTGCATTTGTAGGAGTGGCCCTCTGCGGTCCAGCCAAAAACAAAAGAAAAAGCATAAAGTTGGATAATTTGCCACTGTAGCTTGTAAAAAAAAGCTACAATATTTGCACATCACAGTATACTGTATGCTTCAGATGTAAGCTGATGTAACATGGAAGACATACACACAGAAATATTAGATAAAAGCACGATGATATGTTTTTGACTGAAAAGAATAAAGAGTGTCACAGTTTCTTAGAGTATGGCTGTTCATAAGGTTGTGCTGATTATGTCAAAAGTCTTTGTTTCATCTGTCAGCGGGCGAGAAAGGGAAAGAAAGAGGAGGAGAGCAGCTCGCCAACTGCAGCATAAAATAATGGGGAATATATTAAAATAGCATCAATACACGCCATCAGATATTGTTAGGAGAACAGAGAGCGTAAAATGATGAGACACCTCGACAGTCCTGACAATCTCTCTCTGTCTCTCTCACCTTTCTGTCAGCAGAAATAGAAGCTGAAAGCAACCATGTAGGTTTATGTGTGTGTTTGTGTGTGTGTGTGTGTGTGTCCCACCTCGTCTACAGGAACAAAATAAAAGGCAAAAGAAGCTGTGAGACAGGTGTTCCGTCATGCTCAGATAAACACTGCAGATTCCTCTTCATCATGGGGGGCGGTGGCGGTTCACTTCTGTGGCAGACGTTATCAGGATGTTCAAATATGACAACTTTATCAGAAACCTGACACACGATTTAACCCGAACCATAAAAAGTAAAATGAACGATAGACGGCCGTTAAGGTGAGTTGAATCTGACTTTACCAAAGTGTAAAACCCAAAGTGCGTTCAGTAATCAGTCTCTCACTTCACCATGTTGGTCACATGCTGGCAGGCAGATGGGTTCCTCGGTGCGACTTCAGTGACCATGTCAGCGGTAACGCAGAGGATCTGAGCCACATCATGCACAGTCCGCCGTAGGATGTTGGTGTTTGTGTTTTCACAGTCTGACGGCCACCACACATGCTCCTGCCCTGCCCAGACACAGAGGCGCTACCTGGGAAGAAAGTAAAAGAAAACTGTCTGCCTGATGTTTAAATAGGCAACTGCTTACTAACAAGTTCACCATCTCAACTTTAAAGGTGATAACATGTCAATGTTGTGTTTGTAACTCGTTTCTGCCGTTCCCCAAGGGGCCAAAAAATGTGTTATTACTTGGGCTGTCAATCGATTAAAACATTAAATCGTGATTAATCGCAAATCAATCAAATTTTTTATCTGTTCAAAATGTACCTTAAAGGGAGATTTGTCAAGTATTTAATACTCTTATCAACATGGCAGTGGGAAAAAATATGCTTACTTTATGCAAATATATATATAGTATATATTTATTATTGGAAATCAACTAACAAACACAAAACAATGACAAATACTGTCCAGAAACCCTCACAGGTACTGCATTTAGCATAAAAAATATGCTCAAATCATACCATGGCAAACAGGCAACAACAGCTGTCAGTGTGTCAGTGTGCTGACTTGACTTTGAATTGCCCCAAACTGCATGGGATTATCATAAAGTGGGCACGTTTGTAAAGGGGAGACTCGTGGGTACCCATAGAACCCATTTTCATTCACATATCTTAAGGTCAGAGGTCAAGGGACCCCTTTGAAAATGGCCATGCCAGTTTTACCTCGCCAAAATTTAGCCAAAGTTTGGAGCGTTGTTTAGCCTCTTAGTATGACATGGTTGGTACCAATGGATTCATTTTCTAGTTTCATAGGATTCGTGTATCTTCTAGCTTTAAAACGGAGCCCGCTACAACCTAAAAATCGCAAGTTGCATTAATGCATTAAAGAAATTAGTGGCATTAAAACGAATTTACGTTAATGCGTTATTATTGCGTTAACTTTGACCTTCTTTGAACTTCTACATTTCCGTGACCAGTGCCAACTCCATCTGCTGATGAAGATCATGTGATATGACGGGAATAACTATTAAATGGACTTTGAGGTGAGATTGTTTTGCCAAATGTTGTTTCCAAGGTCAAGAATGAATTTTGAAACTCAGTTAGCCAACTGAAGTGAATGGATTAGTATGTAAATGTAGGATAAGTACAACACTGATGTTTGGCATCTGGGCTCTGACCTCATCACTACCCGCAAGGAAACACAGAGTTAAACACAGCAGGGATTGGGGAGTGACGATATCCTTTGGCTCAAAGGGAAGCCTTGTGTCGTTTGTTGTCGTCTAGTCCTGTTAGTTTTTGTAGCCACTGCTTCTACACTGATAGTCAAAGCTGTCTGTCATTCACCTAATTTTAAAAACATGAACTTACTTCCAACGTCATCTGTCTCGGCGGTAAAAAGATGCCAGATTTGTGCTAAAGCAAGCAGAGGAAGTGGTGCTACTAGGACAGGACAGACAACCCATCCGCCGGTTTGTTTGTTTCAGTTTCTGACAATGAACAGAGGACACATTTAACGGTCTCAACATGTCCCCTCACATCTCAGTTTGTCCTCATCCCTCTGTGTCAGCTTGAACGTTCTCTATATTCTGTATCTGCCCATCTACACCCCTCTTGTTCTCAGCATGGTGCATGTTTCCAAAATAGCAGATTTCCAGCGACTTTGGTAGGAAATCCTCTGGGGCTAAGCAGGAGATGAGGTATAAACTGAAGTGCGATAGACTTGCGCTGAGTGAGGTCGTTCATCTTTGAAAAAAATTGTCTGCCTCTTTCCCCTACTGCTGCGGCGGCAAGGACAATATTAGCATGAGGAAAACACACATTTACATATCAATGAAAACACGCCAAGATACATGCGAGAGGAGCTGGAGGAAGGTCAAACTGTGACTGTGTGTGTTTATATAACTACTTTATTGGTGTACATCATGGTTTATTACTTGTTTTTACTGAACTACAATGTGTCTATGCACATACGAGCAAGTGGATACATATAAATCTGAGAATAGACCGTTTTAAATTGTACAGAATCTCTTTCCTTCCAAACATATAAACTTGCCTTTATGTACGTATGTGTGTTGCATTTGTGTGATTGTGTTTGTACCTGTGTCCACTCGTTTGTCTGAGGGTCGTAGGCTTCTACAGTATTGAGATACACCTGCCCGTCATAACCGCCCACTGCATAGAGACGGTCTCCAAGGAGACAAACACCAACGGCATCTCTGCTGATGCTCATGGGGGCAACTGCCGTCCACACATCTGTCTGAGGGTCATACCTGTACATAGACACCACACACACAACATATAAAGTGAGAAATTACATTAAAATAAGTCTATTTTCTTACAGTTCAACATTTTGGGAAAAATACACTTACTCGCCTCCTTCCTAAGAGTTAGATGAGATGACTGATGTCTAGAGCTGGAACGATAAATCGATTAGTTGTCAACTATTAAATTAATCGCCAAATATTTTGATATGACTAATCGGTTTTGAGTCATTTTTTTAAGGAAAAAACAAAATGTCTCTGATTCCAGCTTCTTAAATGTGAATATTTTCTGGTCTCTTTACTCTTCTATGACAGTAAACTGAATATCTTTGAGTTGACATCATCGTGGGCTTTGGGAAACCCTGATTTTCCATTTTTTTTTTTTTTTTTACATTTTCTGCCATTTTATAGACCAAACAACTAATCGATTAATCAAGAAAATAATCGACAGATTAATCGACAATGAAAATAATCGTTAATTGCAGCCCTAAGCATATCAGTCCTATGTCTGTGCATTAAGTATAGAGCTGAAGCCAGGAGGTGATTAGCGTAGCTTAGCATAAAGACTGGAAACAGGGGGGGAACAGCTAGTCTGGCTCTTCAAAAACACACAACCAGCACCGCTAAAGCTCATTATTACAGTTTTGTGCTGTAACTATTTCCTGGCACAGTCACTTCCTGGAGTCTTGTCATCACTGTGGGTAACTTGCTAGGTATGGTACCGTCTTGCCTGTACAGAGAGCTCTATTAAAATCTGTGCTCATTGACTGTATCTGTCCACTCGGGCTAGAGCTGGAGGCACAAAAGTGCTGGACAGATGGATAACATGTCTGTCAGGAAATAGTTACAACACGTAACTCCCCCTAAAACCACAACCTGTCTTCTGTTTGTGTACCAGTTAAATAAACAAGATACAATGTGTTAATTAGTGAAATTATTTCTCACTGGACTATTTCTTTAAAATCACTGTGCAGAATAAAAAAAAAAAGTCAGACTTTGGCGCCCCCAGTGGTAATATCAGAAATGACACTGTGGCAGACAGCAACATACGCTGCGCCTGCTACCCCCCGCCTACAGACTGTACCAACTTTCACTGGGACTGTCTCATTTCTTCATACATAACATTTCATTCTATAAAACAAAAACTCATTATAATTCCAAAGACTCTATAACATAATTAATCAACTTTTATATATAGTGAGCCATCACCTAAAAGATATATCAAATACAACACAAATCACATACAGCAAAAAAATGTATGCATTATGGTTACATCACACAGTAAAAGTGCAAGGAGAATTTTACATTTCAAACACACACAAACATCCAGTACATAGACTCACCTCTCCACACAGTCACTTAGCCGAGATGCAAGGGATGAAGCCGGAGCATCATGACCTCCGATGGCGTACAGGAAGCCATGCCATGTGGCCACGCCTACACCTCCACGCCTTTTAGCCATCGGAGCACAACCACTCCACCTGTAGATGGAAGTTAAAAAGCCTTTCACCCTTTCTCAAGCAGTGAGGAAATCCTGACAGATGTGCTAACTCAAAATCTTCCAAAAAGAAGGAGATTATTTTCAGGGGACCAACAACAACCTTGTCTCAGTCTTTAATGAATGTGCTTGATAAACAGACGTTGTTTGACTGTGATCTATTCTAACATCCTGAGAGGGTTAGCTGTCTCCTTTGATCTGTGGGTGAATAACCGTAAAAACCCTTAAGGCGCTTCATTAAGAAAATACAGCAGACAGGAAATAAAGCAGGAGACGGCAATTAATTCTGGTCAAATGAAGTCCCTCGTCTCTGACCTGTTGGTGTGGGGGTCGAAACACTCCACTGAGCGCAGGCAGGATGAGCCGTCACGACCTCCTACTGCATACAGCCTGAGGAAGACAGAGGATGGTGTTAACCCTCTGGACACACACACACACACAAAAACACCTGCCACACAAAAACACCACACATATTTCAGGAGTCTGGAAGTGCCTTTACTATTTAGTGACACTGGAACAGATGGTACACGGGTGTATTAATGTGTGTGCGTTTTGCAGGATTTGGGGACAAAGTGAGGTGAGCAAAATCAATCAGCCACAACTCTGGGGGGCATCACAACCCCGAGCAGTCACTCAGTGTGTGTGTGTGTGTGTGTGTGTGTGTGTGTGTGTACACATCGATGGATGTGGAGTTGGGAGGGTGAAGCAAGAAGTGCATCAGAACCAGTCAAGCAAGTAATGAGCTCCATGAGGCAAAGAGCCCAGAGACTACACAACACATACATGCACTCACAAATGCAGGCAGCCTCGCACTGTCACACACACACACACACACACACACACACACACACACACACACACACACACAACTGCTGGGCATGCTTAGCACAAATCAGTTGTTGCTGTATTAATTAGCATCTAAACAGCCTTTCTCTGTAGCGTCTCTATGAGGCACTGAATAATAAAAACAACACTGCAATATTCATTGCAATTATAACTTCTACTGTCGGCTGCAGGAGAAGTCTGGGGCAAGTGAGGAGATCCAAGTCGTGAATTTATCAAATCCCGCTATTAATATGTGCATTTGTGCAGGAGGGACTGCTGCGTGTGTGTGCGCAACTGTGAGTAATGTCACCTTTTCCATTACTGTTTGATGCTGCAGTGCGTCGTGCAGGAAAGCACAGCAGTTACAGTAACATAACCTTGCCTCTGTTACCTTCATCTTCAAAACAAGCAGAGTGTGAAGCTCAAAGAATGTTCTTGCACGACAAAGACATATTTTCTCCTCCAGAAAAAAAGCGTCTGTGCTTTCTGCAGGAAAACTGTTTGTGGTTTCAAGCCGTTGAAAAATGTTCTCCATTAGTCTCTGTTCTCCAAACCACGGGCACTACATGTAGATTTTGCTTATTAATTGACTATTTCTATGGCATACAGTAGCTACTGTATGTACTATAATGAGGTAGGGTGGCGCAGTATCTATATGTGTACAGTTATACATTATAATTGACACTCTGTCTTTTGATTAAGTACAATGAGGCAAATGTTGTGTAATTGCTGCAGAAAATGTCAACTACAATGTTCTGAAGATGGACTACAAAAGGCGCTGTTCCCCCTGTGCGTTGTTAAGTAGGTCTTTCAATGACAGGCTCCTTCACCCGTGGTGTGTGAAAGAGAGATACTGCAGGTCCTTCTGCTGATGGAACACTTTATCTACATATAATAAAGGATTATCTGACCTAACGTGGACAACCGGTGAAAATATCACTTCATTACTAAGGTTGGAATTGAAATAAACAAAGGAATATATGATAAATATTGAGTTAATTGTTCGAGTTATGGAGAAAGGGTAGGTCCATATACCTCTTTTCAGACATGTAATATTTATTTATGTTGATTATTTGTTAATTGCAATTTATAGTTAAGCTACTATTAATCACAATGTAACATGTCAATCACTTGCACTTTATTTACAATCTGTATATATGTATATGCCTATGTACATACACCAATATACCCTCACTTGTATTTATTGTCTTATCAGCACTTTACTAATTTGCACTCTGGTTAGATGCAAAACTTTTTACCTATGTATTTGTTACATGTTCGAAATAAATAATTAATTAAAAAAGTGAAACGAAATGGTTGTCACTGTCCACTCATATTATACTTGAATTCCAATTACTATATGAGCGTATGAAAATAATATGCAAGATAAGCATATCGTTTGTTATCAGGAACGGCCGAATGTTGCGTCGCTTGAAATGCTGCGGCCGCAAGGAATTGTGGGATGTTATTCTCTCTTTTCCTTTCGTTAAGGATGGTCCAGTGTATCCTATGCTAAAGAGAGATGATAAAGGAAGCATTGAAGCTCCTTTCCTTAGCATTTGGAGAATTCAAACAGCTCTCATCATGGCTGCTACTTAGATACTTCCGGGTCATTTCACTCTGTTAGGAACCTTCCTAAGCAAAAAAGACTTTTCGACCGCAGCCCAAGACCGATCTTGAGTGCTACAGGACTGGTGTGAAGCAGAACGTGAATGGTTTTACTTACTTGCCATGGAGTACAGCTACTCCCACTGTGCTTCTGGGTGTAGCCATACTTGCAACAAAGCTCCACTGGCGAGCTTGGGGGTCCCATCTAATAAAAATTATGTACACAATTTCTCAGTCCTGCACATAATAAAACATGGCTAAATCGAACTTTGAAAAATGTTTCAACAAGTAATGAAATATACAGTGCGGTCAAGAGATTGTATTTCCACATCACTGCTTTCAGCAGCAACATTTTTCCAAAAACAGTTCCCGTGTTACTATAGATAATCTTAATTTTTTAAGCAGAGTAATTAAAATAGAATAAAACAGCTGTGTGAAGTATCCTCTTACCTCTCCACTGTGCTGAGGTAGCTCCAGCCATCATGTCCTCCTACTGCGTACATGGGGCCCTCTAGGACAGCTACGCCTGCGATACACAACCACATGTGCATGATTAAATCATGGCAACTTACCAAAACATGATCAGCCTGGACAAGCTCCTGAAACCACACACGTTTAGGACGAGAGTGTGAGGTTTTTTTTTTGTGTGTGCAGCCACACCCTGGACATGAGGCGTGCAGAGTTAGCAGCATGTTGACACCTCCACACTCGAGGGACTTCTCTGCCAGAACATCTGTGGTGCCAGATGTGTGTTTGAATCCCCACGCACATGCACACATTTATAAAAACAATGAGGCACCAGCGCAGCACGCCTTATCAAATTTTGTCACCGTAATAGTAGGCTTGCAGAGTGAGTGGGGGAGAAACAAGATACACAGGTTCAGTCTGTTGAAGTGCTCTTGAGCATGACACTGAATCACTTACTGTTGAGGTGCTGTTGTGTAGCTGAAACTGAACTTTGACCTCACTGTGTTAGAAGCGAAAAGACAATTTCTTACTCAAAATACTCAAATAACATGATTTAAACATAATCCTTCCTTATAAAATAGCTGCCCTAACTGACCCTTCATTTGTATTAAAACAAGGGGCTCACCTAAGCCATGCCTGTGTGTGGACATGGGAGGCATGACGCTCCAGGCCTTGCTGTGCGGGTTGTAACACTCCACAGTGTTGAGGGTCTTGAGTCCATCTCGGCCGCCCACCACATAGAGACGGCCGTCAAGAACAGCTACACCAAACTGTAGTCTCCGTCCACTCATGGTGGCGACCTGCCGCCACGTGTCCCGACGCAGGCAGTACTGCTCGATACTGGTAGCACCTGGGAAAACAACAACAGAAAAACGTCAAATAAAACTGCGCGCGTTGATGTGCTCTAATTTTGCACTTCTGACGAACCTGACCAGGATACCCACTCTCGGGTAGGACTATACCACTTTCATTTACTCCCCAACAGTAGACTCTGTGTGTATCTGTGTGTAGAGACACAGAGCCTGCAAGCACACATGGATCAATGAGGTCTGTTTATGATGAGCTCTGCTAAAGTTTTCACGTTTTCTCTTGATTAAAAGATAAAGGTCTAATTATGAGATAGTTATTCCATCAAGCCATAATTAAGAAAAAAATTCTGTGAATTTATTTTTCTTAAATTAGACGTTGTGCTGCCTAAGGGACTAACATTAGGGCTGCAACAAATAAGTATTTTCATTATCGATTACTATGCCCATTATTTTCTTGGTTATCATTTATCATTTGTCAAATGTCAGAGAATAGACAAAAATGCCCATCATGATTTCCCAGAGCCGAAGGCGACTTTTTTTGTCCGACCAGCGTTCCAAAATGCAAAGATATTCAGTTTACTGTCATACAAGGCAAAGAAAAGCAAAAAAAAAAAAAATTACATATGAGGAGCTGTAACCAGTCAAAACAGTTGCTGATTGATTAATTGACTAATCGTTGCAGCTCTATCTAAGATGTTGATGACATAATCGCAACTTCCCCGGTTATTATATTTCTTGTCAGCTCCCTACTGTGTACTATTGAATAAATGACCAGATAATAATAAAAATACAAACACTAACTACAACTAGAGACCATAGCTAGAGACTCGCACACAGACTCACAAGGTGAAAACAATACCAGCCACACACTGTCGCTGCTCGTAATAATATACACTATATATACAGTATACGTATGTAATGTCTGGCTGTGTGTGGATCCGTGCAAGTGACTGTTGTACCTTTCGTAGCATCCATGCCCCCTACGGCGAACATGGCCCCAACAGTGGCCTTGCGGGGTCTGGTGCGGGGACTCTGAAGCAGCGGCTGGCGCTGGGGCAAGAGGTGATACTTCATCCCCTCCATGAGCAGCCGCTGGCACTCCATACTGTCCCGGAGCAGAGGGTTGGACTCCAGGTCTGCCAAGAACTACAGACACATAAAAAAAAAAAAAACACACTCATGAACACACAGACACAGGGACATGTGACAACTGCTATCAACAAGCAGTCAAACAAATGCAGGGTATGTGTGTACTGCATGTGTGGGTTACGATGTTATCACTGATTGTGGTCGAGAGAAAGCTGTTCTCTTATTGATTGAGAGATTAGATCAGACCAGCAGCCATTAGTGCTTACACACATACACACACGAGCACGCACACACACACACACACACACACACACACGCACCCAAGAGCACGCACACTAATCATCTGACACACTAGAGGACTAATCTGTCCTCAGCATCTCATCAGCTCTCTCGTCCATACCCTCTAACCTCATCTATGATCACACACACACGCACACTGTAGAGACAGCCAGGGGCGGCAGCATGAAGCACTTCAATCAACCAGTCTGTTCCTTAAAATACATCCACAGGAAATCACTGCCTGTGAGAGAGGCAGGGTGGTGTGAAGCAAGTTTTCCCTGAAGCCAAGAATTACATGATTTACATTTAGACAGGTGTGTGTTTGTGTGTTTGTGTATGTGTGTGTGTTGGAAAGCAGTATAGGTTCAAGAGGAGCCAGACTTTTTTATAATAGTCACTTTAAGTTTCCAGACTGTGTTGTACTGTATACCTGCACATACTGTATGTGTGTGTGTTAGCTGAAGAGAAGTCAGTGGGGACGTTCAGAAATGGCTGCTAAGATTCAATCAAAGAGAACAAGTAAAATACAAGACATTTGATAAAAGAGGAAAAATTGCCAAATAATATTTAATACACCCTCTTTTCCCTCTGTGCACCACAAAAAGAAAGATTTGGCCCAAATAATTCAATTTGGTCACTGAATATAAAATCAATTTTCCCAGCCAGACGTGGAGAGCGTAAAGCAAGCATGGTAAATGGATAAGCAGCTTACACGCCAGGGTGAACCCACGCTGCCATTGCACACAAACACCGAGGGACAAATTAGGGTGAACTCTATTTCGGCATTTCATTTGTGTGTACGTGTGATAAAGAAGGACAGAGATAGAGAACTGCGTTTGTCCTCTCCTGTGCTATTTATCCATCACGCTGTGAAGGACTGAATGTGGTGGGCGAGATAAGACTGAATCCTTCAGACGTCCCACCTTCTCCTCTCTGTCCTCTCTTTACCTCACAGTGGGAAGTGAGAAAGTAGTCCTCCCTGGCTGTTTCAGCATGGACTTTGTCTACTTATGACAAACACACACACACTCTCCATACAGACAGAAACACACACCCTCGACATATGTATATTTTTCATGCTTTACTTCCGTCGCATTTCCCTTTCTCGAACCTATACACTAGGTTCGATTATTCAAATAGTTGATTGACGGAAAATGTATCTGCAAATATTTTGACAGTACTTCAATCATTTAAGTCATTTTAGATGGATGTCATGGTATGGTACGTCGGTTGCCCACATTCATGGTCCCCAGAGGACGAAGCATACTGACTTTTGGTCTCCTCAGTTTTCCTCAGGCACCACCATGAGGTTCACATTTGTGAAGCATTGGATGGACTGCCACGCAATTTGGTACAGATATCCATGGTAGTAAGAAAATTAAGCCAAACATAAACTGTCCAATCAGCGAACTATCACTCCGGTACAACTTCATGTTTACTCCTTTTGTAAAAAGTAAGTGTGAACTGTTCGGACCAAATTAACCGAACTACAGGCGTGAAAGCACCCTTAGTTTTATTTCAAACAAAAATGCCACAAATTCAGTGGTTCCAGCTTGTTAGGAAACTGAAATATTTGGGTTTTGGACTGTTTGTCAGAAAGTTAAGCAAAAAAAAGATGTGATGGGTATTTTTCTTTGACTATTTTCTGCTATTTTTGAGATCAAATGATCAATTGAGAAAATAACCGCAGATGTTCATTGTTGATAGAGACAACCACACACACACACTTACTGCCCTGTCAATTTGTTTGGTGCACAATGTAAAATTTACAGCCCACAGATGCACCTCTGAGAAGATTAGACCAAGTGTGTATGTGTCCGTGTGGCAGAGGTGATGGGGAGAAGGTATTAAAGGTATTAATTTGGTGCATTGACATTCTTTTGATGAGTAATCGCACTGTGGCCTGTAGAGAGCTGACTAATTGGTTGATGAATATCGATCAGCTGTCTGTGTGAGGTTAATACGTCGTTTTATTGGCATGTCACAGCTCATGAGGTTGCTGTAAGTTAATTTATCACTTTAGCATGATGGTGGGCGTGATATACTGTTAAAGGGATAGTTTGGGTGTTTTGAAGTGGGGTTGTATGAGGTACTTATCCATAGTCGGTGTATTACCTACAGTAGATGACAGTCGGCACGCCCCCAGTTTGGAAAAGCAGACAGGAGTACCAGCATGGGAGCAAAGCAATGTACTGTTGTGGACGGGGGGGCGACAGCAAAACTTATTTTAGCCACTTAAAAGAAACGCTCACCTACAAAAGTCAATATCCGTTTAAGTGTATGCTATATTTAGAGAATATTTTCCGATGGGGATCTGAACTGAATATGAAACTTAACTATACTGTATTATATACAGTATACTATACTATACTATACTGTCATCTGAGCCTGCTGGCTTTGAAGAGAGTATAGATAAGTTTCCCTTTCAGTTCAGTTCCCCGTTGGAAGGGAGAAGAAAAGAACTGTCTGACGGCAAGATAAAGCGGTGAAAATATTCTAAATATAGCGTATACTTAACCTCTTCCACTCCTTGAGGGCGCAACAGTCTTTGAATTGCATAAATTGGGTATCACTGTAAAGCTGAGACTCTTGTGGATCCAATGAGCCCAATTGTATTCATGTTTGATGATGTTAGTTCTCATAGTAGCCATTTCATTGTAGTGAGACCATTTTTTGTAACTTGACCTCACTGTATAAAATGTCCTGTGGTGACCTCTAGGATAATCACAGCCTCATGAAACTTTACAACCACAAACTACAGACAGAAGTGCCATTCAATCGCCGAAAATAACAATTCTTGCAGAAATCTCCAAATGTCAAAAGTTTTTGATACCAAATCATAGCATAGCTTTTTCTATGGTGTTCTTCAAGGTCTTGGTGTCTTAATGTGGTATTTTGGAGGGATTTTTGATAATTTTTTTATCAATTCTCGATTGGTAAAAAACGGTTAAATTTAGCACCAAATCTGTGTAACAAATGGTATCAACCCAAAAATTGCTGCAGAAACTTATGAGACATAATAGAGCATGGGGATGGCCATCATATACTTCTATCATCATGTTCTAAACCCTTGTACACTTTTACAATTTTTTAAAATTAATGAATTAATAGATATATATATATATTTTATACACTGACTATGGATAAGTGCCTCATACAACCCCATTCCAAAACACCCAAACTATCCCTTTAAAGGTTGAATCAACCCTCAGCTCTATGTCTGTCTTGCTTTTGCTCTCTCTACTCTAGTCCTATTCTGCTGCTGTACCTCTCCGCCATCCATCTTCTCGCCTGATTATATGTTACAGCTACTTGTGATTTCAGCTGACCAGGGCAAAGTCGTATATCTGAGGTGTTCATACTGTAAACCTGGTAGATGTATAGACGCAGGCAGAGAAGATGGAAAGAGGAGGGGGGGGCCCACAAGGGGAGTTTTATCTCTACAGTTTTCTTTATATATAGTAAGGGAAATGACTGAAGAGGGAGATGAAGAGAACAGATAATTTAACTGCAGTTAAGAGAGATATCACACTTAATTAAGGTTTAAACCATGTGTGTGTGGGTGGGTTTGTGTGTGCATTCAACGCCCCAGGCAGTAACTGAGGTTCTGTCTAGCATATAAACTTCCCAGCATCACATTACCAGTCGAGATACTCTGCTGCACGAGATAGGAAGAGGAGATGCATGCACACACACATACACACTTAAATACATAGACACAAACACAACAAACACAAGCACACACGTGACAGAGTAATGGTTGTGATCTACAGTTAGCGTAATGATTATAGTCCCTCTAATTGCATAAAGAGGATAGAGACAGAGAGACGGACTGGAGCCAGGAGGAGGTAGAGAAGAATGGGGGAGGGAGAGAGCACGAGACAAATTTGGTCATGGAAAAAGACCAGCAGTTCATCAGGAGGAAAACTGATGCAAACGCTTGCCTCATACTTTGCTGTAAGAGATATTAAGACGTGAAAAACTTTGGCAAAGCTCCTACAATATTTATGTGGTAAAGTTTTAGCTTCAAAATGTGTTGACTGATTCTACACACTAACAAAATGGACAAACATCTCAATAATAACTAATGTGCTCTTGTTAGTGAATATAATTCATCTTGGAGTGAAATTGTCATTCATTTGGAGTCGTGTTTGTGTCCACCTGATCATTCATTTGGAGTCGTGTTTGTGTCCACCTGATGAATGCAAGTCCAATATTCACTCTCTTTTAGCTCTGATTTTGGTCTCCACCAACTCCTCGGGGAAATATCTGGCTCTTAAGGTGCTAAATGCTCCACCAGCTAGTCAATAGCTGTATCTGTCTGTTGTTTTGTGCAGAGCAGGTAGCGTACAGTGGGTTTTTAGAGCTTTTTCACTTAAAACAGCCACCTGCGACATTATGAGAGCGGTAATAGTGAACCAAAACAGTAAAGTGTAGGCAGGACAGCTAAACAATGAGCTGAAACTCGCTATAAAGCTCTGTAAAGCTGCAGATTTGGTTGATAATTCTCTGTAGGTTCATCATTACGAGCGACCCCTTTCACATTGTTTTCACATCATCATTTGCCACGTTGTTAAATATATTATAAAAATATTGATTATAGCTGCTTTAAAGGTATAATATTTAACAGCTGTAACATAAACACACGGCATTCAAAGTTGGCCCCCTCCTCCTCGGCTCAACAAGCGAGGGAGGCAGAGAGAGAGCAGCTATAGAGTGAATGAAGAGAGGGAGCGGTGTTAGAGAGAACAAAGCAGCGAATCAGAGAAATAAAAGGTTATTGCAGAAACGTCCTGAACGCAGCAAAATAATAAGAAAAGATAAAATACAGGCAGAGGGCAGCGTCTCTGTAGATACAGACACCACCACACACTTCTAGTGGGTTAATAATGATGATTGAGAGGGATTATTTTTGTACCAATCTACACACTGTTTTTTAGAAAATTCCTGCATATTATGCCTTTCAATAAGTCAGTCACTTACAACAGTATGATAGTGACAGAGTTCTTTGCAGCTCTCACCTGTGGCTGCAGCAGTGGCAGTCGGATGTGAGCCAGCAGTACGGGTAGGTGAGGCTGTCGTGTGGCGGCGTCATGATCGACCCATGTTAGCAAAGAGGTTACCACGGTTTCCTCATCTGGCACGTTGACGTCATCAGACGTGATCAGCCTCTCCATCTCCTCCACTGGGAGTAACAGGAACTCCTGGCCTCCCACCACCTCTAAAAAGTGTTCCTGGTGGACAGAGAGATGAAATGGTTATAAGAGAGAAAAGAGTCAGATTAGTCTGGATGAATGAATAATGAATTGCAGATGAAAAAAGGAATGAGAGGAGAAAAAACAATAGGAAGATATGATTGAAGAGAGGAAAGGGATCAATGGGTTGGAAGGTGGCAAGAAGAGAGAGAAAAAGGAAGGAAATGAGGGCTTGAGAAAGGTCAAAGGAAGATGGATGAAAAGCTGGTCTTGATGAGAAAAGGTTGGAATGATTCAGTGGTATTGTATGAGATGGGGAGGGAGTAGGACTGCAACTAACAATGATTTTCAACTGTTATTATTATTATTATAATTATTACAATTAATTGATTATCAAAATAGGATGTAGATTAATTTTCTGACAATCAAATGATCGATTAATGGATTTATCGGTTCAGTTTTAGTAGCGAGTGAATGTGGATGGGGTAGAAATGAAAACTAGATACTTAACCCTTTAAAGCCTAGAATAGCATCGATGCTACGCTTTCCACAAAACAATAAAATAACTGGAACCGTTTATGGAAAAGGTGTAGTTGCACCCAATTTCACATGGAGCTCCAAAGCCCCTAAATACAACTTTTCACATTGAAAAAAATAATAATAATAATTTTATGTCAAATATGGTATGCTCACACAAAGGTAATGTATGATGGTGGCTTTACACTGCACCAGAAACAACGGGTAGGTTCCCTTGAATCATATAATATACAACACTTGATACTGACTGAAAGAATAAGATCAGAACTGACAAAAATATAAAACTATGTGCAGGCATTTCTTTGTACATGGAGGCTCTAGAGGGTTAAACATAGAGGCCAGAATACAAACGTGTCCTCACTGTTAACCCACAATATGCTCAGTAATTGTGTCAACTCAACTGTGTCAATAAGGAAGGTGATGATGACAACGCTTGATGTTGTATTGTGACTGTGTAGTTTGCCATAGCTATTGTTTGCCATAATTATTGTTTTTAAATGTATCTATATATTTATTTTGAGGGAAGTATTATCTGTGGTATTAGAAAAGGGAAAGAAAAACATGTAACATGTAAATGTGACCTGATTCCCACGAATAAAACATTTAAAATAAAAAAAAGAAATGACAATCTTCACTTCTCTCTACACAGTCTATTGTATAGCTCTTACACAATGGCTGTAATAATCCTGTCAGCTGTGTATAAGTGTGTGTGTGAGTGAAATACAGATGCAGGCAGACAGTCACACCCAGATAAAGCAACCTCTATGACATAATTAGCACAGATTAAAGTTTAACAATAATCCATTTAGAGAGAAAGGAAGAAAGAGAGGAGCAGTGACACTGACAGAGACAGACACACAGAGGGAGGCAGGGTGAAGAAAAAAGGCACGTTAAGACAGGAGAGAACGAGAAAAGAAAAAGAATAATCAAGTCGATGGAGGAGCTATTTCAGAGTCACCATAGCAACCCTGTGCTGAAAACCGCCATTGTGGCGATAATGGTGTGTTGCGAACGAGGAGCCAATTTGTTACCAAGAATAACATCAAGGCTGGAAAATGACCAAAGTCTGACTGGGGGAAACTGTATAGAGGGATAGCTGTGAAAGGGAAAGAAGCCTGTTTATTAAAACCTAAACTTCACCTGTGGGCTACCTGAATCTACATCATCATTTTCAGATCCATATTATCCAAAGCAGTTGTTTCATTCAATTTCTCGTGGTGGCTCGACAATCGCTGGAGGTATAGAGACGAACTGGCCGTGTACCCACCATGGTGTAGGCGTGAGCGGCCCTCTGCAGGTCATTGCAGCCCTGAGCGTCGGCGTAGGAGCGGATACCCAGACAGTTGGAGGGGTGGAGCTGCTTCATGAGGAACGAACAGCACGCTTGAACCACTGCCGACAACTGCAGCAAGCAGGAGGCTGACAGCAGAGACTCAATGGTGTCCTCCCTCAACTCGAGACGGCCTGGAAGACAGAAAGACATCACGAAAGGGCTGCATATTTTAAAGTGTCTGAGATTTATTATTTAACAGGTTTTGAGATCAAGAGAAACACCGCCTTTAACTCAAGCAACTGGTCATGAAAGTCCTTCATTTTTATAGAACCGAGAACAAAATTAATCCATTTATTTAGAATAAAAAACCTGATGGTGGCTGAAGATGATACAATAGCTGGAGTGGTTTTGAAAAGTGTTTTTCCAATGGGATTATCCATTTAAAACTGTGTCATCCAAGTTGATGCAGTGGTTTAAACACTGCCCAAACCATCACTTGAGCACATAAGCCTCAGCTACAGTAGAGCTGGGCGATATGGAGAAAAATCAAATGTCACAATATTTTTGACCAATTACCTCGATATCGATATTGAAACGATATTGTATGGTTGACAATTGATGCTTCTACAAAATATTTACACAATGTGATTTTTAATAAATAATCATCAGTAATGTGAATATAATGACTAAGTGGGTAAAGGCAAATAATAGAACACGCAAGGCGGGCTATATTGTATGTCATTTCCAGTATATATCACAATATAAAACGTGTGTTTTCTATTTAAAAAGTAGGCTACAAACGTAGTTCTACTAACCCATCTTTGAAGTGGTTACGTCTGGTTACGTCTCCAATCTGATATGGAGCACACGGCCGATATGTACGTGGTTTGTTTATATGACGTAACGGGAGTGCATAATTTGACGGATTCGTTGTGGACAGAGAGCGTCCAATGCTACGCGATGCGGCACGATAGCCGGACGCTCGCATCCAGTTAGAACACGGTGTAAGACGATATGTAGTCTCATATCACAATATAGATATTATATCGATATATTTCCCAGCTCTAAGCTACAGTACATGTTCCTCATATTGAAATCGTTCATTTACTTTTAACAATAACAAAGTTACTGTTGGCTTAACGGGAACAATGTGATAGTCTGTCTCTCCTTTCAACCCTCTGTGGTACTCAGTCCCAAAGCCCATCTGTTCTTACTGAAGATGCTACTTTTGAAAAATGAATCACAAATAAATAGTTTCATTTTTTAAAAAGCTTCCTCAGTAATTTCCTAAAACATTGTGGTATGATATTTTTGCCTGACAGTATGTGCTGATCTTTTTCTAACAAAGGCAATCAGTTTGTCTGTATACCTGTGTATGCATACTGCACCAGGACCCACAATGCATCGGGGTCTACTCCTTCCATCTTCACCTCGTCCTGCTTGGCCTCCCTCACATCACTGGTGAACATGGCCGCAAAGTAGTCCGACACGGATGAGAGGACCAGTCTGTGAGTGGAGAGAGTGTCAGGCATCAGTCAGAGAGGACGGACAGCTGTAATGGAGGAACAGAGTGCTTTGACCTTGCTGACAGGACGAGTCTGGACTGACAGGGAAAAGATGCAGAACAGAGAGGCCTGGAAATGACGCAGCCAAGCAACGCACAACATTATCATCCTGTAAATATATCACGGTGGTAGATACACATGTGAGTCACATTAAAAGGCATCAGTGTGCTCCAACTGAAGTCCTTGTCGGATGATTGAACAGTGAGTGACGACCCCCTTCCCCCACACCTCTCTAATGTCAGAACTTGGGGGGCTGCGTGCAACAAATTCTTTACGAAACGGACAATCCAACACTCATGCCCACTTCACACAGTGATTGGCGAGAAAAGCAAGCAGGGTTTGAACCTATTCTGTCACTTTTCATGTGAACAAACCAGTGCAACCGTATGGATGCCTTTGAAGAGACACTGTCTGACAATGTGCGGCGTTATCTTCACATTTAAATCATTACCACGTCTTCCCCCTCTCTATAATAGCCGGATTTTCAGTGTGTGTCTTTGAGTGTGGCTGTTAGGAACAGCTATAAATGCTTTTGTCTTCAGACGTTGTACGACAACATTGGTGTATTGGCAAGAATCACGATACGTATCATTATATAGGGTTAATAATTCAACATATTGCGATATACAGTATATTGCGATAGAGTTTCCAATCGAATTTTAGGAAAACACGTAGCAATATGTATAAAATCTGAGTAAAAAAAAGTCACTATGAGAAATGGTTATTATGGGACTAACATCATTAACATGAATACAATTGGGCTCATTGGATCCGCAAGAGTTTATGCTTTTCAATCATACCCAATTTATGCAGATCTAAGACTGTTTAGGGACCTCATGCATAAATATTCAAACACAACATTTTAGAATAGGTAAAAATAACACATTTGTAATGCATGCAAAAAACTGCATGTTTTCTGCCCCAAACTGCATTTGCTTATCATAAAGGGGGCATGTCTGTAAAGGGGAGACTCGTGGGTACCCATAGAGCCCATTTTCATTAACATATCTTGAGGTCGGAGGTCAAAGGACCCCTTTGAAAATGGCCATGCCAGTTTTTCCTCGACAAAATTTAGTTTCATATGAATCTAGCTTTAAAACTGAGCCCGCTACAACCCCCAAAAGACAGAGTAGCGGCCGGGTACGCTGGCGGGCCGTTGGATTTTTAAGAGGATGATAGAAAAACGATACAGAATTTGGAGAATTGATGCATTTGAACATCTCAAAACATAATATCGCAATACTCATGTGTATCAATATCTTCTTACACCCCAGTATGAAGTAGTTCTCTTCTTACTAATGACCTGTAGGTGTCAGATTTCAAAGTGGTATGCAAATTGCCTCTTTCATACATAAAAAAAACTGCTGAAAAAGAATATAGTATGGCAATGGAGACTACAGTGTCTGATGTGTCCCTTCACAGACCTGTTGATAAGCAGAAGCTGAATTGACAATGATGTATGTGTTCTTGGGTTATGGAAAGTCTACAGTTGCGTGACTGAAGGTCACAACAGGTATGCGTTTCCATCATCTTCGAGAGTAGAACGTCTGCACTACCAACAGGGGGAGGGGGGAACCTTTAGTACAGTTATGCTGTGGGAGTGGAGCATTATGAGGGTTGTGAGTTGGAAATTATAGCAGCAGAAGTGTCAAAATTCAAGCCAAAATAAGTAACCACGACAACCCAAGTTGGACCAGACAGAGACCAGAATAATGTCTCATCACATAGGTCTGTGGTTTTCAGAGTGTAAAACTGAGGGCTTCACACCATCCTACTGGTTAACACACTGATGTTTTCCACTCATTCATACAAGACTGATCAAAGATTTTTATTATTTGACTGCTATTCTGTATTGCTTGATGGACTTCAATTGAGACTTTCAGACCTCTTTACATCAATCTGATGGCAATTTAACATAACATGTCTGAATAAAGCACCCTGATCGCTTTTACGTAAAATTACTGATGGCAATCTGAAAAAAAAAAAAAAAACAACAAAAAAAAAAAAAAAAATCTGTACCATTTTCAACTAGGGCTGACCCGAATGCTTCGAAGCTTCGACCGTTGCCATGGTAATCGACCCTCCAAATCAGTATTGGAATGCTTCGTTTTTGTTTTTTTTAAATATATAAGTATGTAATAATGAAGTATAAATCCCCAAATAGCCAATGAAATAAGGAATTATCCCACAACATTATTCATTATTCATTTTCAACATTAATTATTATTAGTTATTCCCAGAGGGATATTGCTATTTGTTATGTGTAGAGGTAAGTGTGTGAACAGTAGTGCGGCAGCGGCACTGTACCGAAGCTTCGAAGCCCAAAAAATGGTATTCAGGACAGCCCTACTTTCAACACGGCACAAATCTGAATTAAAAGCCGTCAGATTAACATAAAGGCTGTTGAACGACAAGGTAAAATATGTATCGTTACAGCCTTCTATCTCTCCAAACAGTTATAGGGGGACCAACGCGTATGCTGAAAAACAGTTAATAACCTAATTTGTCCTAAAGAAATCAATCCCCTCCAAGTGGCACTATCATCATATACTCCTCTCTCTGGAGAGATGTGATTAGAGGTAGAAGAAAACTGTGCAAACAACAGCCTGGCATGGGCCTAAGGCATCTCCAGATGTTTGTACATAGTCAGCGTATTGAGGATAAAGAGCTCAGATGTTTAAACGCTTGATAGTAAAACTGCAGTGGAGCAAGTTTCCCCCTATAGCAGTACGAATCAAGTTTTTAATATCTTCCATTTTCATAACTTGCGACATATAGGAGACCGACCTATACTTATTTATTTGTTTAGGATTACTTATCTTTGAATTAGTGCCATATTCTCTCTGGATAATCTCTAAATCATGTGAAACTAAAGTGATATTTGGAAAAGATGTTGGAAGAAGGATGAACACACAGATGCCAAAAGAGCCCGGAGCTCTTCTCACATTAACACACTCTAACAATGCGTTCACACATCTCCTGGCTTTTTATAAGGTCACAATCTGAAGCAAATGATTGTCTTAACATAGTGAGATTCTGTGATAAGTCAGACATTATAAAATGAAGAGGAAAAAGAATAAGAAAAATGAACATAAGGCCATGCTGCCTGAAGGTCAGTACTGCATTGTAATTCCACTTATACAAACATTGTTTTCTTATTTCATGCTGTAACTCTCAAGAGATGATTTTTGTCCGACTATCCCATGTAAAAAAAAACGAGTCTTTCTATTCACTACATTTTTTTCAATTCTTTACTTACACATAGCTTTTTATTTATTTTTTAGGGCTCTCCCCGAATAAAGAAATTTTTGGTCGACTAACGGTCTCGTAGATGAAAGCCTTGTGTTTGTTGGACCCACACACCGCCCCTCCGGCCTGCCTGGTGTGTGTCTTTTCGCTCTTTAAACTACATCACCACACTCCCGGCGCACTTTCTTGGAGCGTTTACTGTTGCCGCGGACATTGTAGTTAATGGAACGCCCGGTGCGTTTCATACCGACGCTAAAGGGTGCCTTGTGCGGAGGTATCGAACGCCAATGGCCGTGACAAAGCCTCGGTATTTGACGCCCTGGGATTGAGAACAGGCTGAAATAAATTATTCAGCATAAAAAAAAGAGCACAAAAAACAACTAACCAACTAAAGAAATCTTAGTAGACTAAGACCAAATCGACCGAGAGGGGGCAGTCCTATTCATTTTAAACAGAATTCACAGAAACGTCCACAAAAAATTATATAAAGGAGACAACCCCAGCCAGATGAAGTCCTGGCATGAACTACAAAAGACAAGCCAATCCCTGCAGTCGGAGAAAAGATTATACAAATCATTGCATGTGTCAATCACAGCAGCTGAGAGAGCTGAGAGCTGGGCAGGAGAGAAAAAAAAAGAGGAATATGCTTAATGTAAGGTCAATGTAAAATTTAGAGGCGAGAGAGTCTGAGAGAGAAGATATGTGGCATAATGGAGAGCAAGCCAGAGGAAGGACAGAAAATAATTATCTTAAAGTCATTTGTAAAAAGACCGTTAATTAATTCCCCACCGCAATAATCCATCACCCTTTCATGCCAAGTTAAACACACGCACACAAACATCAAGGTATTAAAAAAGTACCAGAAAGTTTTAATATTCTATGAGCAGTGTTTTTCATTCTTTGCTCTTTGAGATGTCCTTGTAAATGAGGTGGCGACTGTCTAAGGGATGCTAAATGACAGCGACATAAAGTAGTCCTCGTCCTGATCACTGCACGGGTTCATTATTTTTAATGTCCTGATCTAAAAATGGCTGATCTGATAAGTAATTTGATCACAATAAGGCTCACATTAGAGCTCTGTTTGACAGCTATGTGAACAGATGTTCACATTAAAATAGTTTTGTGTGTGTTTACTATTTACAGCTGATTTTCTCCATCCAATGTTGTGCTTTTGTGTGTCCTTGTGTGTGTGTGTTTTGACTTCATGATCAACAGACTTGGATGTGTGTGTACTGAATGTGCGTGTGTTATGCACATGTGTATAATCTCATTACGGAGTGTGACACTGGGACCATGACAGATAGCCTGAAGCAGAGAAGAGTTGTGTGTGTGTGTGTGCGCTTTACAGACAAAGATGTCAAAATACACTATAGTCAGCAGGAAGTTGCTCTGCCAGTATTCCAGTAGGGGTATCTCTTTCTTATCTCTCTCTCTCTGACACACACACGCACACACAAAGTATTTCTACTCCCTAATTTTTCATGTGGGTCTCTGTCTGACTTGCAGTGAGCGACACAGGCTATATACAGTCGCGGGTTATTTACACACAAATGCACCTAGTAGAAGATGGAGACATGGCAGGCAGTGTGTCACTCTGTAATGGAAAGAGCACAGAGAAGACAAAATGCTGGAGTGAAGAGAGCAGGAAACAGACGAGTTGGACTCAGGAAAGGAGGGCGAGCTGGAAACTGAACACTGTGTGGGTTTGTGTTTTGAGTGAGGATGTGCTGCTCGGTGCAGAGACACAGTGGTGGAAAAACAGAGAGGTGAAAACAACAGGAGGGCTGGTAGGAGAGACTTACTCAACTCTTTTCTCCACACATACTCAAAAACAAAGGTAGAGGAGAAGTAGCTGTGGCTCTAGGGATGGCAATATGTCCGTCTCAGTCGGTCAGTGTTTCCTAATGACTTTGGTGACCCCGTGACTTTTGCTCTAATGCCACCAGCAGGTCAATGTTTTCCCTCATCCAGTGAAATGTCTCAACAGCCGATGGATGGATGAAAAATGTTACTTTTTTTATGCAATCAGAACAGTGGGATCTGCATTTGCATTTATCACAGTCCCTGTAACATCCAACATTATAGCACTACCTTGAGAGGACACATACACTGAGAGGTGCATCTCTTTGCAAATTAAATAAAGTATTGACTGAGTTCATCTTTGCATGTAAACTATTAATTAAAAATCGATAGTGTTTTTGAGAGTCGACAGTATCACAAAACATATCGCGATATTCGATTTTTTTTCGATATTTTCTTACACCCCTACTGTGCGTCCCAATACCCATACTACCAAACGATTTAGTATGCCAGAAAAAGATTTAGTATGTCCCAATACATAGTATGTCAAATGCATTATGCCAAAAATGCCAGTATGTCCTACTACAACCGGTTGCATTTTGCAGTATGCAAGCCAGCATGCTTTTCTGGCTATTCTGACCAACAATCCTCTGTGCAGCAGATACACAGTATGAGCAAGTAAGTTAAAGTTCAAGGTGAAGTAGTATGTCCCAATTGTACGCATACTGCATGCAACAGTATGTACTTTGTAAGGGCAGCTGCAGTATGTACTACTGTACGTAAAAAGAAAAAGTATGCCATTTGGAACGTAGCCCTTGTCTTCATGTCGTACTAAAAACAGACAACAACCATAGTATGCACATAATGGGCCCCAGATGCATACCTATTGATCTACAACAATGGTACACAGAAGTTTCTGAGCTAAAGGAATATTAACTCAAATCAGTTGAGGTAGCACTCTTACAGAGGTGTCCACTTGGGGGTACAAAAATAGCTTTGCAAGATAATATATTTGTATAGGGCACTGCCTCAGAGACAAACAGTATAAATGTGCTCTACTTTTTAAAATACATATACAGAGCTTGAGTTTAGTTTAAAGTGCGGTGCTTGCAACAAACTCCACAAGAAATATGCAGCTATACACAGTACAAGTGGCCTATTCAGCATGTGCAGTGCATTTGTTTGTGTGCACATGTCTGACAGAGAGAGAGGGAGAGAAAGAGGGTGTGTGTTTTGTTCCCAGAAAAGCGTTTTTATCCTACACGAACAATAAATCAATTGCAAACAAAACACCCACTTTCAAATATCTTACTCCCACCCCCTTGCTTGTACACACGCACACGCACACGCACACGCACACACGCACACACACACACACACACACACACACACACACACACACACACACACACACTCAACAACACGTACACACAACTTCAGATGCCAACACACTCTTTCGCATACACCATTAGGATTCTTCTACAGCAGGGTCTTTTGTTTGTCACCATCTGTGCCTGGAGGACTAAATCAAATGAGGCAGAGGAGGAAGGCAGTGAGAGAAAAGGAGGCTTTCTGCTGGTGGAGGACCCGCTCTTCTGTCTTCCTTGTGCAGATGGACCCTGCTGCTGCACCCGTGGCCTCATGCCCAGAGAGCAACAGCAACAGAGCAGGGTAGTGGGGGCTATGAGGTGGGTGACAGGCACGTGTGTGTGTGTGTGTGTGTGTGTGTGTGTGTTTGATGCATGATTCAGAGGCTCAGTTGACTATGTGTGGTACAGAGAGACTACAAAAATAAAAGGGACTTTTATGAGCGTGACTGTAGCTCTGCTGTGTGTGTGGAAGATTCTTTCCAAACAGTATCCGGTGTGTGCAGTATGTGTCATCGTGTGTGTGTGTGTGTGTTTGTACATGCACATGTTCAGATGTTGTGCTGAATGTGTCACCATTGCGTGCAAGAGTTAAGCATAATGCTTATACAGTACATGTATGTGCGTAGTTAAAAGTTTGACGTATATGTTGGACTTGTTGGGCTGCAACTAACGGTTAATTTTATTATCGATTAATTACTTTTACGATTATCGATTGATTGTTTTGTCTGTGACTTGTCATCAAATAGTGAGAAAAATCCATCACAATTTCTCATACCCTAAAGTTGCTAGTTTTGTCCAACCAACAGTCCAAAACACAAAGTTATACAATTTGCAATTTGTTTGGCATTTTTGCTTGAAAAGTCGCGATTATTTGATTATCAAAACAGTTGCAGATTCATTTTCTGTTGATCGACTAATTCTAACAACTCTGGATGGATTTATGTTTCATTTGTGAGCGTGTTTGCATTTGTCAGTATCTTGTATATAGACAGAGTGAGTATGCATGTGTGCGATTGGACGAATATATCAGCTATTGGTTGAGTACATCACCGGTTGTTTTTTTGGCCGCATTTTATTTTGCTAATTTAATGATCTGCCTCCGAAGAGCAAGAGCCGCTTATCTGCTGCTCTGCAGGCAGAGAGAGAGACAACAGGGAAAAAACGTGTAGAGCCGGCATATTTTCACATCTAACTCGACTAACTAGAGAATTTATTTCGACCAAACCAGAGTTGGTGATTGTTGGAAAGACTAACCAAGATGGTTTTGGTGATTTTTTTTGTTTTTGTCGAGTTTGAATGACGTGTGTTTTACGATGCTCCGCCGCTAGAACTGCTGATCTCCCAGCTCAAACTACGGTGGCGGAGGAGGGGGAGGTGCGCGTTGCGCTGCACACACACACCTGGGCTGACAGTGGCCTGTTGGAAAATGTTAACATATCGTCCAGCCCTAGTGAGTGTTTGTGTGTCAACATTTATAGTGTGCATGCTTCACTGTGCCAGCAAGTTTTGGGCAAACAGCAACATTGGGAAAGTGGCCAAAATAAACATTTTTATGCCTCCGTGCCCGCGACAGATGTGGCCGGAGGAATTATGTTTTCGGGTTGTTTGTCCGTCTGGTCCTTTCTCGTGAACGCGATATCTCAGGAACGCCTGGAGAGAATTTCTACGAATTTGGAACACATCCACTTGGACTCAACTGATTAGATTTTGGTGGTCAAAGGTCACTGTGACCTTACATCTGTCCCATTCTTGTGAAAGCGATATCTCAGGAAAGCCTGGAGAGAATTGTATTATATCTGGCACAAACATCTACCTGGACTCAAGGATGAACTGATTAGATTTTGGTGGTCAAAGGTCACTGTGACCTCACAAAACATGTTTTTGGCCATAACTCAAGAATTCATATGCTAATTATGACAATTTCACATTCATGTCTAACAGGATAAAATGATGAAGTGAGGACATTTTGGACAGACATGGATGTAAACTGCAAATTGACTGGTTGGCGGAGGCATACTACCACAAGCCGGTTATAATATGATACATATTGTTAAAACCAGCTTTAGAAAACTGAAACACCTATTTACATTTCTGCCTTCATTTCCCAAAATGATGTAAAAAAGCGTTTTTTTTTTACACTGGCTCACATTTATCATGTAAAGTGCTGAAATGAGCAGTTGAATAATTAAGAAAATGTCTAAAATTTTGATAAATTAATAAACCCGCTTAGTCATTTATCAACCAAAAATGGTTGATTAGTTGCAGCTTTTCAAATGTGAGGATTTGACGATTTTCTCTGTTTTATATCATAAATTGAATACCTGTAGGTTTTGGACTGTTGGTCAGACAAAACATGCAATTCAAAGACATCACATTGGCATTAGGAACTTAGAAATATGTGAATTTTTTCACATTTTTAGATTCTTTTTGGCTCAAACAATAAATCAATTAATCTAAATCATAACTAAGAGATTAACTGACAATGAGATTTAACCATTAGTTGCAGCCCTAATGACATACGTACATCTATTCAACGTCACCATCTTTGCTCTGCATGTTTGTGTAATATTTTAGTGCCTCTTTGCTCCTACCTGTGTGCAGGTATCCGCCTGTCTCCAGCCACCAGTATGACATCACACAGCTCTCGGGTCCTCAGGTAGCCCTCCATCTTGCGGAAGGAGACGTCGGCGTGGGACAGAGCGGTGAACATACAGTCCTCTGGACATGCACATGGCTCCATCGACACGCATGAGGACAGTGTGGCGCTGCTGTTAGACGTCCTGTTGCAAAGACGGGCATTCACACAAACACACACGGACAAACAAACACAAAGAGAAGGAGACAGAAGCTTTGAGTGCATGTCTTGGCGCCGACTCTCTTTTGTTAAAGACAAAGAGACACATGTGTGGAGGGAGCTACACCAGCTGCTTTGTGTCATCCATGTGCCATCTTTTTCTTTGTGCCATTCCCTCACACATATTTGCTCTTTCCTTCACTTCTCAACAGGGTTACTGTATGTCGCCAGAAGCAGACAAAAGCCCTTTAATGGTCCAATTACTAGGAGTAAATGGCCAGATAAATTTAGCCCACTTAAAAGGAAAGCTGCCAATTAAATAGCTGTGGGGAGCCGAGCCCATAGGATGTGCAGTAATTTACTCTGCTCCCTAATGGCAACCAGTTTCCTTGTATCTATACCAACAACGAGAAATGAAGCATGGTTTTGGGCCAGGATGGCTTCAATATTCGTTATTCACTGGTGGAAGTGTAGCAGCCCAGGGTTATATCTTATTCTTCCTGTCTGAGCTGATTAGGTGCGAGTGTGTGAGTCAGTGTGTGCATGTGTGTTCATCAAAGACGAGCACCGAAGTATAGCTACCCTGTGAATTATCAGCCATCATGGGCATGGCTCCCAAACCAGCATTTAATTTATGAGAGCCAGGGCTGTGCTTCCATTTTTAATTTAACAGCAGAAGTGGCAGGACTGGCCCTACAGCACAAAGAGATGAGAAATGAACTGATACTCCAAGGATCATATCATTTTCAACTCTACCGTTAAAGAGAAATCACACTCTTTTAGGGATGTGGAAGAATGTGTGTGTGTGTGTGTGTGTGTGTGTGTGAGTTTGTTGCAAATCAAACTGTCCTAAATTGCAATTTCCCACACGCATATTCTCCCAGCAATAAACAGAGAGAAAGTAAGACAGAAATTCTGGGAAGGCAGGGAAAAATGTGGCTTGCATACTAGGGCTGTGTATTGGCAAGAATCCGGCGATATGATACGTATCATGATACTGGGGTAACGATTCAATATATTGCGATACTGTAAGCAAGGCAATATATTGCGATTTATTAAATTTAATGTTAGAAAAACTGTCAGTATAAAGCACACAACAGAAATACACCATTTTAGAACAGGCAAAAACAACACATTTATACTGCATGCGAAAAACTGCATGTTTTTTGTCCCAAACTGCATGTGATTATCATAAAGTGGGCATGTCTGTAAAGGGGAGACTCGTGGGTACCCATAGAACCCATTTTCATCACCTATCTTGAGGTCAGAGGCCAAGGGACCCATGGAAAAATCGCCATGCCAGTTTTTCCTCGCCAAAATTTAGTGTAATTTGAGCGTTATTTAACCTTCTTTGCAAAAAGCCAGTATGAGTATCAATGGATTCATTAGGTTTTCTAGTTTCATTGGATGCCAGTACCTTCACTCTAACTTTAAAACTGAACCGCTACAACCTCCGAAATATTGAATAGCGGCCGGGCCCGGTGGGCCGTCGGATCTTTAAGAGGTTAATTAAAAATCGATACAGTATCCATCCATCCATACATTATCTGTAACCGCTTATCCCAGTCAGGGTTGCGGGGGGGCTGGAGCCGATCCCAGCTGACATTGGGCGAAGATGGGGTACACCCTGGACAGGTCACCATACTATCACAGGGATGACACATAGAGACAGACAACCATTCACACTCACATTAATGCCTACGGGCAATTTAGAGTCAACGATTAACCTAACCTGCATGTCTTTGGACTGTGGGAGGAAACCGGAGAACCCGGAGAAAACCCACGCTAACACGGGGAGAACATGCTCAATGTCGTATCGCAAAACCTAATATTGCGATACTCATGTGTATCAATATTTCCTTACACACAAGAAATTATTTTAAATGTAAATACAAAATTACATAAAACAGGATTATAAATCAGACATCATTCTTGTAAGTATCTTTAGTGTGTACAGAAAAGGTTTTCTGGTCCAGGTCCTATTAGCAGGACCTGGAAGTTGCTCACCATCTATCTGGGCTTTAGAAATTAAACTGATTTGACCTGAATTTAAAAATAATCTCAGACAGTGCTAAGAAAAGTTGTAAGAAAACGCTGGTGTACGTGGCATTCACAGTGTGTGTGTGTATTCATGCATACATTCGGGGTTTGTGTGTGTGCTGCTGCTGATGTGCTATAGCGGGAGTCATCTCCCCTCTGCCTGTGTCCTCTACTACTTCTCTTTAAGCGCCTCCCGTCCTCACTTTTATATCTACAGCTAATCTCATCCATCACTCACTTCATTCCCACCTCATCCCCATCATCCCAACATCCATCTTTGCCTCCGTTTTCTCTCTTCCCCATCCCAATCCAACCCTCCAAGGAGGCTTTTTGGCTAGCTTTCCTGTCCTCTTGTGTGTATGCATGTGTGTGTGTGTGTGTGTGTGTGCATGTTTGTGTGTGTATGTAGGCGAATGGCGTGGCTAAATACTGCCAGAGGAGATGACTTTGAAGTGGGGGAACGCTGCCTTCCAGTCCCCTTAATTGAGCCTGGCAGGCACTCAACACTGAGAGAGAAACAGAGAGAGAGAGAGAGAGAGGAGAAAGAGAGAGTGTGTGTCTGGGGCGAATCAACACCATGCAGCCAGATTTTTTAAACCCCTGCACCAGGCAAGGACACTCACACCACTGTCATTCAGTGACTCTCTCCCCGCCTCTCTCTCTCTCTTACACACACATTTGCACGAACACTCCCTTGTGATTAACTATCTAGCCTGATTAGCCCGTAGGCTAACAGCTAATGCAAATGAAACTTGGCTCTGTAAGCTGATATACGACGTGATCATAGAGCCACGGAGCCCGCCTGGTCACATGTTACCCACTCTGTGACACACATGCAAACGCTTTTGTTTCCAAACACATTAGAAAGGGGAAAAAAGAGAGGGCAAATGAATGGACAAGGGTGGGCAGAGATGAACATGGGACCGAGGGAGAGAGAGAGTGAGTAAGGGAGGCACACCAGGATTAAAGGGGGGGGGTGGGTGAGGAAGTAAATGGGAGAGGAGATCAGTGGAGTCGAGCCGAGCCTTCAGCCACTCTGGGATTCAGTACGCGTCCCCTTCCCATGATCCCACTTGGGATTCTGCCACTCGTGTTCTTGGAGTATCATACTGTACACAGGAGCTCTCAGAGGGAGGGGATGAATTGCAAAAGACACGCACAAATCACAAAACATACATGCACATATGCTGCAGAAACTAATCTCTGTGTTGTTATGGCAACCATAACATGTGCAGGGACATGGCTATATATCCATGTAAATGCACAATACATATTCTGTTCAGGTTCACATCATAATCCCGTCGTTGCCTATGCTGAGGCTTGTGTACGCGTGCGTCACTATTATTGAGCAGAAGTAATTTTCTGTGTAAGCGCTGCCAGACTCCTATCATCACTGAAGATATGACATCAAGCCTTGTATAACAATAGATATATTTAAAACCATATTTCTCTCTCTCACACATAATCTTTGAGGAAAACAAATGGGGTGTAGAGTAAAAGCGCATCAGACAATTGATTTTAAAAAATACATCAATTTTTGCTCCCACTGAAAGGGGCTTTAAAGTGTGAGCGTGTGTGTGAGTGTCCTACTATATGAATCATTGATATATTCTGATGTGTGTCTTGGGAACACAGGATATAATGGGAGGCTTTCAGATGCATCATTATGCCAGTATAGTAAACACGCACACACAAACAGACACTCACTGTCTGTATTTCCCCCTTTACTCCATCACATTTACTGCTGCATCATAATAAAAACATAAATCTGGGAGAGGAGTTATGACGCCCTAATTGCCTTGTTTCGCTGTCTCCATGGCAACTATTAATTAAACGTCTCTCTCCTTTCACATCACAACAGCTGGATGGCCACGCCAGTGCAACACACTCCATCATGCGTGTGCGCACAAACATGCAGAGCACTGAGGGTTGGGAGTAAAGGCTTAAAAGAGAATCAGTCACTGAAGACAAAACCATATAAATGTCAAGTGCGGAGTATGCTGCTACATGCGGAGCTCAGCCCTGGAGTCATATTGTTAATTTGACTGTGAAAATCCCATATTTGCAAGAGTGTGTGTTTGTGTCTTTTAACAGACAGAGAGCCGGGTTGGTGGAGCCTCATTAGGAGGTTGAGGGGAGAAATCAGTGGACCACATGCTGTCCCAAAGGTACTCAGCCATAATTTTCTCTCTCCGTCTATCTGTATGTTGCCTAATGAGTGGCCCCGCATACTACTGTCTCACCAGCCTCTTGCTTAGTGAATCCCCCATTTACTTTTGCTATATACTCAGTAGAGGAATATTCAGTTTCCACCTGCCAGAAATGATGATAATGATAACAGTTAAGTGACGAACAGGTGATGTCAGTTCACTAGAACACGGTGGTTAAATGCCACAAAGCTCGAATGATTCATCAAATCACACAACACGTATTTAACCACCAAGTTCCAGTGAACTTGTTATCTTAAATGAGATAAAGTAAAATGATTCATCAAATTACAAAACACTCATTTCCTTTCCTGTAATTGTAAAAGTGAACTCTACCAGTGAAGATGCTCTAAACTTGCCCTAACTTTTAAGTTGTGTGTGTGGGTTTGTGAATTTCACTGACTTTATTCTGCACAAATTTTGCCCAGAACTTTAGTTTGAGCAACAGAGTCCCGAAATCAACATTAAACCGAACTCCAATCTCCCCCTTTACAGGTTTAAACTCACCTGCAGGAGCTGGAGTCGGTTTCCTGCTGATTGTTGTTATCCTCGGTGGTGCCCGACGCTGCTGTTGCCGCCTCCTCCCCCTCAACCCCGGGATGAGCGGGTGGCTCGGGTACCAGCTGGAGTACCGGAGCCTCACCGGGAGGCTCCATGCTCGTTAGAGGACGGGAGCGGCGATGCGGCGGCGGGGAGACCCAGGACAGCGCCGCGGCGGGGCTCCTGCACTCTGGCTGGCTGAAGGAGCGGGGGCAGGAGCTGCCCGTCGCTCCAGCTGCCGCTCCTCCCGGACCGCCCCGACTCCCCGCCGGATCGGCAAACTTTCTGCTGCTGCCGCTACACAGGTTAGACCCGGCGCTGCCGCTGGCCACCAGCCCGCTGTGACCCCCGGCGCCGGGGGGGTTCGCGCCGGCTGAATTCGAGTTGCTACAGCCGCTAACTGAAGCTCCGTCTCCGGAGCTGCTGCTGCCGCCCGCTCTCCTCCCGGCGAAGTAGTCTCCCAGCGGCGGGGAGTGCGGCGGAGGCACCGCGGGGTGACCGAACCACCTCCATCGAATCCGGAGGATCTGCTTCACATCGAACTCCTTCCGCGAGGAAGAGCCCGAGCCGCTGCTCGACATTCCAGGGCTCGACACGGGGAAATGGCGCGGGGGGGAGAGCCCGTGCCGCTCTGCCGGTAAAGCTGTGCACGGTACCGTATACGCGCGTCTCTCCTGGCAACCGCACGCCCGTTAACCGCGACTGGATGTAGTGAGCGGAACATAGCGGAGTATATGGAACAGACAGAGAGAGGAGGAGGAGAGAGAGAGAGAGAGAGAGAGAAAGAGAGAGGGAGGTCTACACAGAGTTGTAACGTCAGTGCCAAAGCCTTTTCATGCACAAACCAAACCACAAACATTTGCTACAAGGACAAATTAATGTCACATGTCTGCCAGTGCAGGCCACAGGCATTCTGTAGCAGAGAGGAATGATCATTATTGTTATTATGATCATCATCATTATTCAAAAGGAGAGACAGTCAATCAATGATAGGCCAATAAGAGTAGATGGAACCCATCAGTAAATCTGTTTGGCAACATGTAGGCTATATAGGGCAAGATATTTCTCTTTGGCTGTGAGTCTGCATGGGTGTTGTTTGGAGCTGCAACAACAAGTCTTTAAAATGTCAGTGCTTTTAACAATGTTCTAAAATCCTTCAAATTGCTTGTTTTGTCTAACAGTCCAAAAATCAAACATATTTTAGTTTACTAGCTTATAAAACAAAGGAAAGTAGCAAATCACATCTCAGAATTGAGAATGGAGCCAATGAATGTGTGTCATTTTTGCTTGAAACATGACAAACGATTGATTATTAAAACAATCACAGGTTGATTTTATGTCAATCGACTAATTGATTAATTGTCTCAGCTTTACTGCCAACAATTTTGAAGACCGATAGTTATGTTCAATTTAGGGCTGTCAATCGATTAAAATATTTGATCATGATTAATCGCATGATTATCCGTGATTAATCGCAAATTAATCACATTTTGTATCTGTTCAAAATGTACCTTAAAGGGAGATCCGTCAAGTATTTAATACTCTTATCAACATGGGAGTGGAGTGCTTGCTTTATGCAAATATATGTATGTATTTATTATTGGAAATCAATTAACAACACAAAACATGACAGATATTGTCAAGAAACCCTCACAGGTACAGGCATAAACAATATGCTGAAATCATAAAATGGTGAACTCTTAAAAACCTCTTAACATCTTAAAAATTTGACGGCCCGATCGCTATTCAATCTTTCAGAGGTTGTAGCGTTGTCGTGAAGTTACTGACATCATCTGAAACTAGAAACCCTAAGGAATCCATTGGTACCAACCATGTCATACTAGCTTGTCACGAAGGAGGATAAATAACGCTCTAAACTTACACTAAATTTTGGCGAGGAAAAACTGTCATGGCCATTTTCAAAGGGGTCCCTTGACCTCTGACCTTGACCTTGTGAATGAAAATGGGTTCTATGGGTGCCCACGAGTCTCCCCTTTACAGACATGCCCACCTTATGATAATGCAGCAGTTTGGGGCAAACAACGTAGTTTTTTTGCATGCAGAATGCATTTGTTGTTTTTGCCTAGATTCTAAATGGTGTATTTCTGGTGTGTTCTTTATACTATGACAGTTTTTCTACAATTAAAAAAAAACGTAATATATCGCCTTGCTTACAGTATCGCAAAATTTTGCAATATTTGAATAATAATTGAATCGTTACTCCTGTATCACGATACGTATCGTATCCCCAGATTCTTGCCAATACACACCCCTGAAAACATGCCTCTGTGACTCTGTAGGCCTATGCATGCATATATGTCAGATGCAGGTTTGTGAGGCTGCAGCAATCATTACATGTTAATCAAAGGCTCTGAAATGTAATGAGGCGGTGGACACATCCTCTTTATCATCGTCATTTCCACCCTGTCTGGCTGTCTTCACTCACTCCTCCCAACACTTTTCTCTCTGTGAGTCTCCGCCTCTGTTTTATTGCCTCCTAACAATCACACTTTATTTAGAAACCTGGCTGCAATAAGCTGACGTGCCAATTTTGTTGTCTGGGAAGATATTGAAAACAGAAAATATAGCCGGCATTGTTTCGAAATCACCACAGTTGGGGACCAGAGTGTCCTTGAAAATGAAATTGTCTTCCCCACATGCGCACAAAAACACCTCCCAATTCCCCTCTTGATGTTTCTCCACAAACCATTTGCTCTTCTCCACCCATTACACCACTTCCTTCCCGTCTACCTTTCCTTCTCCTCCCTCTCTTCCCTCCATCTGCAATGCAGCAGCTATTCATAGACAGTAATGATCAGTGGGAGCGGGTCCCGCGGGAGCCATCCCCTTCCAGAAGCCCGGGGCACCCAAGCAGCAGAACAGCCAGCCAGAGCCTTCCTCACCTCCCCAGTAACCCCGGGGCGACCACGGGAAGAGCCGGAGCCACGGAGCCGGAACACAGTGTGTTCTGGATGGAGTCCCACCAACAGAAGGGGAGGGATGCTTTAGGAGCCCGGCTCGAGCGAAAATCAATAAGTCAAACAGCCGAGGTCAGTTTGTGAATTATACAGACGGGAGATGTGTTACTCATAAATTGGCCCCGCACACCAACAGCCAGGCCCAGAGACTCATTTTATTCCATGAATAAAAGACTGAACGGTGCAGATGAGTACGGGCGATTTAACTTTTACCGCTTTTGTCTGCCAGATTCTGAGAAACAGAGCGCTTTTCTTCAGTTTCAGGATGTACTGACAACACAGTGCAGGACCACCCTGCTGCTCTATCTGATCAATACTACAAGTCAATACAAACACACAAGAGCCGAGTCTGCAAGGAGGCATGAAAACAAGCAGCAGTACCATTAAGGCAAAGAAATAACAAAAGGTCAGAGCAGAGGAACGAAGATTTCACACAGCACACATCTAGCTGCTGTTTTGGATGCTTTTTTTTTGTTGCTAAAACAACAACTGATTGAATGGAACAAACTCATAGACTGTATATAAGGAGTGGTCGTAGCCACCGTGACGTCACCCATTGGTTTGTGGACTGCCGTTTTGAAGCCTCCAGTTCGGCATTTTGGCTGTCGCCATCTTGTTTTTTTTGCAACCAGAAGACAACCATAAGAAATTTTTAGGTGACCAAAATGTTACAATTAACTTTCATGAACTGAAAACACACTGTGAAAGGGTTAAAGTTGTAAGACGAAAATGCAGACAACTCCCTGACCGGACAACAACGTGGCAGCGACCTGACAATCACAAGGTAGCCATGCCCTAAAGCATACCCTGCTTTATGGTCTATTTGACTCTAAATGTGACCATAATTTACTAAATGAACATCATGCTGTATTGAAGAAGACTTGAAACTAGCGATTGAGACCATAAACTCATGTTTACAATGTTTACTGAGGTAATAAATCAAGTGAGAAGTAGGGTCATTTTCTCATAGACTTCTAGACAATCCGACTTCTTTTTGCAACCAGAGGAGTCGCCCCCTGCTGACTGTTAGAATGAGTGCAAGTTTAAGGCACTTCCACATTGGCTTCACTTTTCAGACCCGGAGGTTTCCCACTGGCTGTTTTGGATGTTTTTTTTGTTAAAACGCCAACTGATTGAATCGAACAAACTTTATTATTTCCAACCAGAGCATCCACAGGGAGAGTCACATGCTCTCCCTCCTACAGAGACCTGAACACAACTCTAAAAGAAACTGAGGACCCAGAGAGTAAAACCAATACATTTCTGCAACAATCACGGTGGAAATGCCGTCCTGTTACTGGGGGAGGCTGGGAATGGGGCTCTGAGGGGGAATGAAGCTGAGGAATGACGGGCCATTCAGCTCTAGTCTCCTTCAGTTGGATCTAATCATTGGTCACTTGGCAGGAGCCTCCTTGAGCCGCCTACTGTTATTGGTCTCCTGGCTGCGGTAGTCCAAGGCTATCACTCAAAACTCTCCGGCACAGTTTTACAGCTGTACAGCACACACACACACGCACACACACACACACACACACACACACACACACACACATAAACACAGACACACACCTAAGAAAATGGTACCATGAAATACCATTCACACACACTTCACACTCGATAATCATCCCGTTTATGTGCATTCACACATGCAAGCATGCGTGCACACAAGCACACACGGCAGCACGCAATCCCATTTATGCACGCTTTGTACTATATAAGCATTCAACTACACACACACACACACACAAATACAAATACAGAGCCAAATAAAAACAGGTAGCAGTCATCTGGGGAGAGCTGTCGTAAAAAGATTTTATGGGGCCAGAAAGTGAAACATTATCTGTCTGGCCCGTCTGTGATGATCAGCTCATCTCTCATGACTGATGCTCATCCTGCAATGGCCTTCTTCCAATCTCACTCTCTCTTACTATATATATATATATATCTTTCTTTCCTTTCCGTCTTCTTTTTCCACTGTGCTCAGTTTTGAAACCTTCTCTTCCCTCCTTTCCTCCCCACCCGCACTCTCCCCTTTTCTTCTCAATCTCCTTGCCCAACCTCAATTTCCTGCTCCCCATCCCTGCTATTATACTGTGACACACAAGGGACTGTGTGTGTGTTTGTGTGTTCATGTAATGGTGGGACTGTGGCTGTGATTCCCTGAGGTGGAGACCTGCAGGAGCGAGTCATTGCTCTATATAGGCTCACTGGCACACACACATAATGACTTGTGTGCAAACACCCAGTTGTGCCCACACACTTACACCTATACACACACAAACACACACACACAGCTTTGAAAAATATGAGCCATATATCCACTATACATTCTGCATGCATACACACAAAAACACAAGGACACACTTTCATTCAAGTCACGGCCCCTTCATCACACACACAGACACACACGCACACGCTCGCTGCCCGTTTCCGTTGTGTAATCGCAGTGTTGGTTGGTACTGTAGCTGCAGGCGAGTCCGTCCTTGAGACTCAGAGCAGGCTCAGACTGGCCAAGCAAATAATTACCTCTCCACATCGACACGCCGGCTCCTCCCAACATGTGAACGAGAAGGAGGGAGTGTGAATGTGTGAATGTGTGAATGTGTGTGTGTGTGTGTGTGTGTGTGTGTGTGTGTGTGAGTGATTGCAATTAAATTGATCTGGAGGCACAATATTCAATGTCATTGAACAGAAAATTAATTTCACACGGGCAAGAAGGCTTGCAGGGTTGAAGGAGACCCAAGGTTAGAGCATGTGTTTTTAAGTGTGTGTGTGTGTGTGTGTGTGTGTGTGTGTGTATGTTTGCTTGTATGTCTATCTCTGTGAGGACCAATTTGAGTTTTAGACCTTGGCAGTGAGGACAATTTTGTAAAATTAGGGCATTTTGGCTGGTCCTCACGTAGGGCGGGACCTTTAAAGGGTAGTTTGGTTAAGAACTGGTTTTAGGGTTAAGGTTAGAATTAGGTTTAGGGTTAGGGTTGGGATTAGGCATTTAGTTGTGATGGTTGAAAGAGTACTCCACCGATTTAGCATTGCACTCCTATAACAACACTCACGATGGACAAGTTAGAAAAAGGATCAAAATCGATGCAGCACAATCAGAGCAACACATTCTCATCCCAACTCGTCACATACTGAGGCTTTCTCACGATCCCTCGGCGTCACTATTCGGTTGCGGAAACACATGCTTAATGTTGTGAATTAAACAAAAACTGAACGAACAGCTGACTGTAACGTGAAAGTGAAACTTAACTCACGGGACACGAACAGCGGTCTCCTGGATGAAAGCCCTGTGTTTGTTGGATCCATGGCGACGGCCAAAAACCAAGATGGCGACGGCCATAATGCCGAACTGGAGGCTTCAAAACCGTAGTCGACAAACCAATAGGTGATGTCACAGTGACTACGTCCACTTCATATACAGTCTTTGCTTCGGACCCATCTGAAGTGACGTCACTTTAGGCAATTTAGTAGATTTTGCACAGCTCCCTCTGGACCCACAAAATGTTTAATACAACTGTTTTCACACTTACAGTAGTACACACAAAGACCCTATAAACAGACTTCGGTGTGTAAAAATAAATAGGGTTCCCCTTTAAGGTTAGGGGTAGGGATTGCATTATGTTAATGAGGGTTCTCACAAGTACAGAAGTACTATATGTGTGTGTGTCTAATGTGGATAAAATACAGACCACCTTCAGCTGGTAATTTCCCTCTTGTCCTCCATCACATCAGTCAATAGCAAAACCACACAGATCAAGGACGGCATTCTCCGTGGCCTGTGTTTGTGTGTGTGTGTGTGTGTGTGTGTGTGTGTGTGTGTGTGTGTGTGTGTGCGCATTGGGCTCTATCAGCATTCAGGGAGTGTGTGTTTTAGTTCCAGACGAACTGTGTTGTCCCAATTTCCTGAGAAGTAACTGGTGAAAGAATGAAAGATACCCGACATCAGTCGTGCAAATTTTAGATTCCTCACTTTGCTGCTCCTCCCCCACCCTCCCCGTTTCTACTTTTCATCACATTCGTGTGTCATCAGACAGAAAACTATGCAGTTAAGTTCAGGAGGAGGATTCAATCTCGCCACAATCGGAGCGAACGGTGCATCAGCTCGCTGATCAGTGGAGCGACTTGTCTATTTCTTTAATGCCTCCTTTTCTTTTCTTTCTTTTGATCACATCCTGTAATAACCTCCTCTGTCCATTTACTAATGTCCTCCTCCACTTCTCTCCCATCCATTACCCTTGTCCTCTCATTTCTTCTGCTATCCTCCCCCCTTCAAGAGACAGATCTACTGTGTGAGAAAGACCGGCGTTAATTAGGTGTGTCTTGACTAGTAGAGGGTTTTGAGCGCAGATACAGTAGATTGAGTGGGAGGAAAAGCAAGAAAGACTATGTGATTCCAGAAGATGGAAACAGAGCTGCCAAGTATCAAAACACCCAAACTGCCCACAATTACATCGATGCCTTGTCCTGACAGAAGGAGGCACATACAAACTTTCTATCTGATTTCATATCAGAGCAGAAACCTTCCATCTTGCTTTTTCTGCACTGACACACTTTTACTGCCATGTTTTATTCAACACAAATGTAGAGAGAAAAAGATGTTATCGAGTGTGTGTGTAGTTAGAAAGATGTGTGCTGTATGGAAAGCATTACGAGGACTAGAAAGCAGAGAAAGCACACATAACACACACACACACACACTCTCATATGCACACAAGGCTTTGGACTGCCCAAGTGTGAACCAACTGTCCAATTACTTTGATCCATGCCTGTTGCTGTGGGAAGAGAAAATAGTTTCTGCCTTTTTGCCTTAAAGCACATCACCTGGGTACACACACACGCACACACTCACACACACACACACCAATACAACATAATGGCTATGGTCTGGCTTGCTAGCTCTGGTATCTCTAATTGCCTGAGAGGAGAAAAGCAGGGAAGGAGGGAGAATGAGGATGCAAACTGCCAAATTTAACCACATTTGTCGAGCTGTGCATCTGTTCAGCAACCCCAGAGCATGAAGAGGAGGAGGAGGAGGAGGAGGAAGAGGAGGAGGAGGAGGATGGGAGCAGCCGCAGCTGAAAAGCAATGGCTTCTGGCTCTCATCCAGTCTAATCAAACTCCTGTCATATCAGCTCCCGCCCAAACACACACACCCACATATACATCTTTTGTGAGCTGAGGAAGCCATTGATCTGCCGGGGCCCGACATTTGGCCTTGGTCTGCGCACCTGTCCAACTCTTGACATTTAATTCTGCTGCCGCAGGACAAACAGAAGTTTATGAGCAGATGTTATGAGATTATATGACCCCCGACAAATCACACAGCGCCCTCCAGCAGCAGCAGCAGCAACTAGAACAATGGCTACCTGAGTCCATCCAATATCCACGTAGCATGAAAACCATGCTCCACCGTTAATTCCTATTGATCCCCAAAATACAAAGTATGAATCTGGATGTTATACTGCTAAAGAATCTACAGTACATCCTTATTGTCGTGATTACAGCCCGTCTAAATGTAGCAGCAACGCTCTTCACTGGTACCAAGAGGAGAGAAGAAATCTCCCCTGTACCTTCATCTTTTACCAGTGAAACATCAGGTCTTCTCCATCTATTACCATTTTTAAATCCCATCATCAGACCTATCCTCTTACAACCCCCGGTAAAAATCATCACAACTTCACATCATCACACTTAACATAACTCATTTCAGCGCTTTGGTCTACATCTGTTGTTTTTTTGTGTATATGTGTGCTCTTTAAACATGTTGACTTGACTTAATTAAGCAGAGCCTTAAACCTGCAGAAAACAATTTTTTTGAAACCAATTTTTTTTGGCTACTTTGCAGCATCATACAGCTTAACTGTTAACAAACAGTTGCCTTTTTTTACACACTGTGCAGACACAGAGAAAATCCCATTGGCTTTTTGTCAAGGGAACCCAGGGCGATGCTAACTTCCTGGTTGGCCTACAAAAATATATCATCCCTAGAGCACTCTATTTGGAGTTGTGTTTTTGGCCACCTGCTGAATGTAAGTCCAATATTCAATCTCTTTCGATCTCTGGTTTAGTCTCCACCAACTCCTGAAAAAAATGTCTGGCTCTTTAGCTGATAATGCTCTGCTATGTTCAAATGAATTTTGTCTGTCTGCTGTTTGGTGCTGGGCAGGTAGTATACAGCGGATTAATCCGAGTTTTTTCACAGTTGCCTGGGCGGCGAGAGTGAACCAAAACCAAGGCAATAAAAATCTCTGTGGGTTTATCAGTACGAACGACCCCTTTCACACAGTCATTTGATCCATTGTTAATATGAAAATATTAATTAGAGCAGCTTTAAAAGACCAAAGTCATATCCAGGTGAAGAGAAAGTCAGAAGTTTAAGATAGCTGCCATCAGCACAAAGAGATGGTGAAATTATATTTTATAGGAGAGCAGTGTGGAGTTATGCTAAGTGGCTGCTGGTCGATTCAAAAGATAAAAAACGTACACGTACCAACCCACTTATTTTCAGAAGTGAAAATTTCTCACAGCAAGAATCCCACAAATTACACCTCTGTGTGCAAAATGACACAAACGATCGCTAATCCTCCTGTTCATGTGTGTGTGTGTGTGTGTGTGTGTGTGCGCGCACATGCATGGGTTGTTTGCTGCCGCTAAAATCGCTGAGGCATGAAGTTTGCAGCCACACACAACAGGAGATAATACACATCCTGAATTATTGATGGACATGAAAACAACTCTATTTTTTCTTTCTACTCTCTTTCTCTGTCGGTAACTCCTCCTCTCTCTGTCTTCCTCTCTCTCTTCCTCTCTCTCTCCGCCCTCAACCATTTGGCAGTTTAACTGCTCTCTAATGGCAGCGACGCTCAACTGGTCTCTCCTTGGTTTAGTCTGCAAGCACATACATCCTCTGTAAACACACACGCCAGCTAATAGTTTCTATTCTTAGGTATAAAGCAGGTGTGTTTGCTCTTGCATGATGCACTCAGGTCTCTTTGCAGGGCAGGTGAGAGGTGGAGGAGAGGAGGGCAAAGTGCTCGCTGTGCAATTCATCAGCACTCTCCCTCGTTTGTCACTCCTCCCTCTAATGCTCCATCGCTCCTTTTTTTTTCCCCCATTTCCCTACTGACATTCTTTCCCCATTTCTGTCCATCTACACAAACCACATTTGTCTCTGTGTTATTTTCCCTTTCTGCTTTTCCCCCCACGCTGCAGTGTCTTCTCATCCTGTTCACTCGCTTCCTAAATGGGCTGAGTGTTGAGGGAGGAGAGGAAGTAGAAAACACGAGGGGAAGAGAGATGGAAAGAAAGAGAGAGAGAGAGAGAGAGAGAGAGAGAGAGAGAGAGAGAGAGAGAGAGACAGAGAGAGAGAGAGAGAGAGAGAGAGAGAGAGAGGGAGCATTTACGGCCAAATAAAGAGAGAGCCTTAATAATTTACTCTGCCCCGCTGCCACAAGCCAATCACAGCCTATCGCTCCAATAGAAATGAGAGTGACAAGTAGTTTGAGAGAAAGAGAGAGAGATGTTGGTGCCGTCAGTCCCTCGATACTTTGATAAATTATTTGGGGGAGTTACACTGGTCTAAAAGCTTTGAAACATTTATTGGGAAATGTCAGGAAAACAGGCATCCATTAAAGTAGAAATGAACAAGAATTTTACAAATTAAATTTAATAACACACATCAGAGCTCTGTGGCAAACCACTATGTCGGTTGTAAGATCATGTTGTGATTTTTTTTTTTCCCTTACTACACGTCAGAGTTCCTCTGAATAAAATGAAATATTTATAATGTGATGGACAACTTGATATGGAGGTCAGAGACTTTGCAATGTGCCAGAATATTTTGTTCAGGAAGTCGTCTTATACAGCTCAACGCACTGCAGCTTAAGTTTTTTTTGCCATCGGGGCTGCAGAAGAAGCTATAAACACAACATTGACAAATGATCACCATATAAATTCATGGGGCAGTCTTTCATTTACTTTGTGACACTGAGTGACGGTGGGCTACGCATGTACTTAGAACAGGAGTAGCGTCCACATAACTTATTTCACCTTGCCTAGTTATTCAAAAGGAGGTTACTGCGGTGCGATGGCCGTGTTTACGTTCATTCATTCGCTGTGACAGAGAGAGGTAATCGCAGTGAGCAGAAGGTTTGCAGTGGAGATGACTTGTGAGATGTGTGTTACTGAAAACAGCCATTGTCTTCTCCATAAACAATCTCGGCTGCCGCCAGAAACTTGCAGGAGAAACCGTAAGTGGTTCTTACTGTCCCCATGTGGTACAGTATCTCTGTGGCCAACAGAGTCAGATTTTACATGTTTGAGGAGGCACACATCAGCTACAGCATAGCCAAGTGCATAGGCTCCGTAGCCATTAATGCACAATCATACCTCAGAATTTACATCACAGGGTTACAATTTGCAGTTTTATTGAGGTAACACCTAAAGTTGACTTATTTTTGTTTAGGTTTTCTTAAAGGTGCTAAATGCCTATTGCCTCCCAACCCGGTCTCACGCCAAAACATGTAATAGACCCGCCTGTCCACCAGAGGATAGCGTGTCAGTGTCACGTTTTGCTAACATGCAGAACATGCACTAAAAGCACACGTGGCCGGCCCGGCGATGTCAACAAAGCACGGAGGAGCTCTGATTACAAAACACACACAGAGGGAGAGCGACCTCACTCTCTGCTCAGGTAGACATTACTCCTCTATATCTTTACATAGACAATAGTTGTTTGCTGCTATATTAATGCTCTGGATATCGTATAGAGCACCTTTAAAGTTGAATTCTGTAAAACCAAAATGAGCTGACAGACTCTACCGAGCTCAGTAGAGCTGAGGGGAACTGCAGGGTTAGGTGATCATTAACTGTAGGTTCGTCACTACGAGAGACATCTTTCACATTACACACAGTAATTTGATCCATTGTTAATATAAGAATATTAATTAACGCAGCTCTCTCTGTTAGGTCACACTTTTGTGGCTTTTCTATTTATTTACATTAATTCCCTGGACGCAAGCGCATCATTAACCATAATGGATACATGCCTCAGTCCAAATATTAACCTAACTTTAATTTTACCCCAATGGAGGCAGAAGCCAATTTGTGCTGAAGGGAGTTGCAGTGAAAACAATTGAGGACACCAGTTTTTCCCCAATTAGACAAGCCGTCCTCAATCAGCTGGTAAAACTTTATCCCCAAGTGTGACACACACAAACACACAGATTCTACTGTATTCTCTGGTCCACTCTGCTCCTGCTGTGAGAGAAATAGATACTGCTTGAGAGGCATTTTTAGTCTTTAGATGAGACAGCGCTCTATCCAGTAAGCTCTGGGATTGGTTGGCCTGAGGAAGGTCACCTTACACCCCCCCCACACACAAACACACACGATCATTGATCCATAAACCTATGAGACAACAGAAGGACACAGAGGGAACAGAACGGAGGTATACGGAGAGAGAAATCGAATGAGAGAGGTGAAAAAGGAGAATCAAAAGGTGATCAATGAATATTATAATAGCGATCAAAGACGTAGTACAATCCTGGCTGCTTCTGTACCTGAATATCAGTCATCCCAATCTCAAACCAATCACGGCCCGCGAGACACAATCTTAAAGTAATTAGTCAGCCAGTCGACACTCGATCAATTCTGGATCAATTCCTCACTTAGTGCGAGTGTCTGAAAGTGATGCCTCAGTGTTTTATTTTGGCCGTTCTAAAGAAGAAAGAAAAGAAAAGAGACAGAGATGGACGAGAGAAGGAGCAGCCAGCATGAGGCGGCCCTCCCCTTTACACGCTCAGCATCACAAATTACTACTACTTTCAGGATTAGCAAACCTGTATAACCTGTGTGGCATCATAAAACCAAATATATATCTAAAAATGAATTATTTAAAAAGGCAGAACTGTCACTTAAATGCTTTCAGATATTTCAGATTCAAAGAGAAAATTCTTCCTTTTACATATACATTTTTTTTTCCAATGACATCCTTCATACCATAGACTGCTTATCAGAAGTGGACGTAGTCACAGTGACATCACCCATTGGTTTGTGGACTGCCATGTTGAAGCCTTGAGTTCGGCATTGTGGCCGTCACCATCTTGGTTTTTGGCTGTCACCATCTTGGTTTTTTGCAACCAGATGTGACACGAGAGGGCGGCGCTAAGTACAACCAAATTCTGAATAAGACATTTTTAGGCCATATAATTAACTTTCATGAACTGAAAACACAGTGTGAAAGGGTTAAAGTTGTAAGACGAAAACACGGACAACACCCAGATCGGACGACGCCGTGGTAGCGACCTGTCAATCACAAGGTAGCCACGCCCTAAAGCATACCCTGCTTTATGGTCTATTTGTCATCAGCTTAACCCAGTCTGTAAATTCTGGTCGAGTCTGACTCTTAAAGTGGCGAAGAATAATTCTAGCTGCAGTGATGAAGCCTGTCTTTGCCAAACCAAATTCAGCTTTAGGTATTCCTGGCGATAACTCTGATACGCCATTTGATTTGTCTGTTTCCTCATCTGTATAGTCTCAGCCATCAAAGTGGAATGACTCATTCTTGTAATAGTCCACAGAACAACCAGCCATTGCACTTTGTTTTGTTTTTTTATTTCCTTAGAGGACAATAACATAAACAAACCTTGAAGAAGTCAATGCGGAAGTGCCTAAAACTTGCATTCTTTCTAATAGCAAGCAGGGGGCGACTCCTCTGGTTGCAAAAAGAAATCACATTGTTTAGAAGTCTAACCCAAACCACAACCTTTATCTAAACCTAACTCATTGGTTTTGTCACGTAACTTTCATACTTAAGTTAGACCACTTCCAGTGCGGCGTCACCACTTCTGTTGTGGCGTAATTTAACCACGATCTTTTCCTAAACCTAACTAAGTAGTTTTGTTGCCTAAACCTAACCAAGTTGTTTCCTGTGAAGATGGAAGTCTATTTTGAAAAGACTGGAGAGGAAATTGACGTTGGACATTTGTAGGAAAACGCACGAAATATGAGGAATAACCATCATATAAATTGTATGAGGATACATTGAATGATAACAAAGGAACATTTTACGATTTTTTTTTAATTATATATAAGATGGATTTAGGTGCCTATACCATGTAAGAGGTTGGATTATTTCATTTAACATCCTTCATAGTTTGGATATATGTGATACAGTATTTAGTATCAAATGATGATGTGTTTTGTTATTTTACTGTATGTTTATGTGCTGATATATAGGTTTTTTTTTTCTTTCATGTATCTTTATTTAACATGGTTGTATGTTTATATTTAAGTGATGTTATATTTATGTTTATTTTGTTTTCCTTCATATGATGTTTGACTAATCCAAAATTTAAATAAAAACTTAAATGACAAAACAAATCAAATGGAAGATGGAAGACAAAGAAAGGCAGCAGAGGACCGTCCTGCAAGACAACTGACCAGAAATAGAAAACTGAAGAAGCTTTTTGGCGCTTTTCACTGTTTGCTCAAATATACATATTCACAATTATAAGAATTTAAATTGTCTTTTAAAGAGTATTTGGGGGATGTTTCTTAGGTCACTTTCGTTTAAAACCCCTAAAACTGTGGGCCATTTGCCTTCAAACATCCAAAAGCAAATTTGTGACTAAGTGCAGGATGAAAGGAACATGGCGTCTAGGAATTAGAGGTCGTGTTAACGATGGGAGGGAGAGGAGGAACAGGCAGGAGACCTTGTCGGTAATTACTGGAGGATGGGGGGGCATTTAGAGGATGCTGACGCTGCAGCTTATCAACTCATAACTGGCCCTCAGTACTTCATATTTCAGCACGAGGGAGCTTTTAGCATGCATCTGGTTTATTGAGAGAGTGAGAGAATGAATGAAATCATCAGATGACAGAAGAGCATTTGGGATGCGTGTCTGTCCGAAGAGAGATGGGTGATAAAATGTTAATCAAACCGTAATGGCTTGAATGTTCTCGCTGATGTATGATTATAATTATCTATGCCAAAACCGATTACAATTAACACAGAATTAACCTGCGTCCTCTGAACGATAGGATATTTATTTTATCTAAAGCACAAAAACATAATTTCATAGAAATTGCAAGAAAAGCCAATGTCACTGAAATGTCAAATCTACCAGCTGGCTTTCTCCCAAAACATCTGCTTGCTCCTTTTCTAGCAAACTCATGAATAACATTATCCAAAAATAAAATTCCCAAAATAACATTTGCTCTCATCCATAGAGAAAGTGTGTCTGTGCGTGCTGCTTTCCATTATAACGTTAGATAGAAGGCTCATTTTACTCTCATTGTACGAGCTGCTCTACAAGACGTGACGGGAATAGTCAGCTCTAGAAATACAGCACCATTTACAAACCTGCCAGAGAAATGTTGTGTTCATCTTTCATAAAGCCCTTACAAGGTCATCACAGCAACAAATAATGCATACAAACCTCCACAAAACCAACAGCAAGGCAGACCACTCAGAGTGACGTCGTACATTAGACCACCTTTACCCTCTTCATCCACTAACAGACTCATGTCAGACTGTAGTGGAGTTTTAGCTCAAATCCATGATGCCTATGAAATACGACGCAAAATCTTTGCATGTTTGTTTCATTGTTGACAATCAAATCAATTGATTTGCATGGTAAAAATGAATGAATTAGTGAACCGCAACAACACCATCGGTCGGGGCGGCGAGATCTGCTGTAACCGGCATATGAGAGCAGTGCAGAGCGCCGGCCATGAGCTTGCCAGTTGCGTACGCTCACATGCACGAACATGCACTAAAGGGCATGCGCAGACGCCCCGGCTATATCAACAAAGCAAAGAGAAGCTCGGATTACAACACACATAGAAGGAGAGTGACTTCATTCTCTGCTCAGGTAGACATTACTCCTCTATATCTTTAAATAGTTGTTTGCTTATATATTAATGCTCTGGATATCGTATTTAGCACCCTTAAGGCGAAGGTCAAGGACAGGCTTACAGGTTTGGCAACAAGAAGTCAGTCCGAACAGTCAAACAAATCCAAGAGGACACGGCTGGCGAGCAGGTTAGGAATAGACAACAGGTCAAAATCCAGAAACAGGTAACAGGGGACAGAATCAGGTTCAGGTACAGATGGCTGGAAAGCAAAGACATAAGCAACATTGGCAATCGGGCAGGGAATGAGTGGAAATGGGTTGGTTATATATACTGCAGACTAATGAGGGAAAAGGGGAACAGGTGAGCATGTGGTCGGGGACGATCAGGTGATGGGAAAGGTGGGAAAGGAGTTAGTGCAAGGCAGGGGGAACGCTGGATCTGCAATGACAGGAGCGTTAGGGCTCTTCTCATTCCTCTATTTTGTGCCTCCTCGTCTCCTCTCTCCTCCATCCTCCCGCCTGTGACCCGGAAATCGATCTCAACATGTCATCTTGAAAGATGTCTCAATTCCTAAAATGCATCTTGAAGAGCGAGGAGGCTTGCTGGAGGAGCTATGAGCAAGGATGCACATGACTAATCTTTGCGGAAGTCTTTTCGGTACAAAGAGACGCAACAATGGAAACATGATGCAGCTGCGGCCCACGTCATATTTAATTGACGTTGCTTTAAAATGACAGCTCCGAAGCACGGATGTCTCATTTTGTTAAATGCCTGTTGCCTCGACTCCTCTCTCCTCGTGTCTCTTCCTCGCCTCCTCAACTCGCATCTCAAGTGGGAGGGACTAAGGCGCAAGGAGAGGAGGCAAGGAAACGAATCAAGGATGTACAAACTGAGATGAGAAGTAGTAAGGTGGCAGAGAAAACACAGAGTCGACAAGAGCTGGCTGGATTTGTGCCGATCTCTGCCTCATTAAAGCATTAATAATTGATTTTTCTTACCACTGGGAGGAAGCGTAACAAGCTGTAAATACAACACTGACATATCATCACCTTATAAAGCTGTTGTGGTGAACGTGTTGCAAAACAGTTGCCTGTTTATCCATCCAGCAAACACGTAGCAACATTAGTGATGATTTAAAGTCATGTTTGTGTCCAACTGATGACTGTAAGAATTAATATTCACTGTTCTTATTGCTCTGATTTGATACCAACTTCTGAGGAAAATTTAAGTCTGTACTGATGCTTCAACTAGTTGCCATCTTTGTCTGCTGTTTGGTGCAACCAAAACAATGAGCTGGAAGACACTAAAAAGCTCTTTAGAGCTGAGGGGAACTGCGGAGTTGCGGTGATCAACCCAGTCTCACTTGAAGGCGTATACTGTATATAGCACGGACATTTCGCATGTCATGAGGACGCATTTTAGACTCTTCATGTGTCATGTGTACGCCGCTTTTGTGTCATTTTACGCCACGCAACAAAACTACGGTAACGACACTGTTAGGTTGAGGCAAAAAAAACACTTAGTTAGGTTTAGGAAAAACATCATTCGGGCTTAAAATAAAACGTAATATGTACGTAAAATACGTATGGAAACTAGGGCTGGGATGATTCACCTCTCTCCAGATTCGATACTATCACGATACTTGGGTGCCGATTCGATATGTATTGCGATTTTTAAGTATTGCGTTTCTACAAGTATTGCGATTTGACATTGCGATTTATGTAAACTTTTTTAACACTAGACCGTGGAAAAAAGTTGAATCATACACTTCTAGGGACATTTACTTCGGAAATTGTTCAAATTAATACAGTAAAATGTTTGATTTCAGCATGTCAATCAAACATTTTACTGTATCGTAAAAATCGTAAAAAAAAAAAAATTTGCGATACGTAGGTGAATCGATTTTTTTTCCCCACCCCTAATGGAAACAACGCAACATAAGTACGACAAATGTCACTAACGTCACTTACAAAACAAATGACCGGTCGCCTGGTTGAAAGTTGTGTGTTTGTTGGACCCATCCACCTCCCCTCTCCCCCACCATAAGCGGGCTTTCTCGCTTGTTATTCTCCGTCGCTAGCTCTGAGCGTAGCATATTTACGCGTATGCGTTTACACTGCAGTCAGTACAGACTACATGGCGTACAAATGACACGCGAAACGCAAGAAAGGCGTTCTTATTGCTCGCTAAATGCCTTGCACATTATCTTGGCATTCACACGCCTTTTCGTGCGAACGGGCTGGGGTGATACAATAATTCTCCTTGGGTTTGTCATTATGTGCGATAACTTTCACATTATAAATAGACATTTGATCGATTTTAATACAGAAATGTCAGTAAGTAATCAAAAAGCAAATATTCTGAATAACTACAGAAACAACAAACATAGCACTGAATGGTTCAGACTTTCCTGTGTTTAGAATAAAGGGACTGATATAAAAAGGAAATATTACTATCACTCTTGAGAGATCACCCCAAAGATATAGATTGATTAATTCAATGAGAGATTGATTGCCTGGTCTTACCAACTGATGTGGGTATATAATGCATTTTATTGAGCCTTTATGTTTGTGTGTTTTTATTGTGTTTTTATTGTTTTTATGATGCATTTTTATTGCAACCTTGCCTGCAAGCCTGCTTTCCCTTTAAGGACAATAAAAGTTGATGGTGTGAGTTGTGACCAATAAAACACTTTAAAGTGTAAAGTGTTCATGTTATAAGTTATATCAACATGAATAGGATGTTAAGGGCCACAAACAGAGTGTGGATTTTGATTTTGATTTCAATATATAGTATGTAAAACTACTGAAATTCTAGTTAGAAGAGAGCATTTTTACCCAGCAGTCGCACGGCGTGCAGAAGCAGAGCCGCTCATTTGTTCAGCCGGCAGGCTTGAAAAAAGGTGCAATTGGAGCACATCGATTTTTCCTCATGTTAAAAAGCTTTTATTGACATGGCATTTTCTCACCAGAAAGGTTACAGCAGAGGAGAGCAGAGAGGGAGGGAGAAGGTGAAACATGAAGGGATACAAAAGAGATGCAGCACCGTGATGGCTCTGCACTTCCTGTAAATTCACCCCACTTTAGCCCACTTTACTGTGTGCTATCCTTTGAAGTACTGCCTTTCTCCAAACACACACACGAAAATATGTGGCTGACTCTTACAACCTTGAAATTCTGAGAGAGACGGCAGGAGAGGCACCTCCGTATTTCTTTTCATGAACACAACACTGAGAAAGGGACGAGACAAAGACTCGAGGACATACTGTATTCAGAGCATATACGACTAATATAAAGCACAATGATTCAAACAGACAGACAGGTAGAGAGACAGACAGACAGACAGACAGACATATTAGAGTCACGAGGGGGATGAGTCTGGAAACCTTCATCACCTTTAAAGCTTTGCTCATAACGATAATCTCTTTGTGAAACATCATAATTTCTCCATAAAGAGTCATAAAGCTTGACAGTGGCTTCGTCTCTGGAGAGCCAGATGACGCCTTACTGCTGACACAGCACTAAATCACCATGCCCTCCCTCCTCCTCCTCCTGTTTCCTCCTCTTCCTCCACCACCTCCTTTTTAATGGAAAACATGCTCACTACTCATACCTCATTCATTTCTTCCCCATTTGTCTCATTTAACACTTGTTTGCCATCATTTCAAAATACCTTCAACACAGTCAATACACTGTTAATGAGCACACCATTGGCTCAATTTAAACATGCATATTTTAAGTACAAAAGGCCCAGAAAGGAGAAAATTAAACCAGCAATAACTATAATACATTTTTGGGACATTTGGGGCAGCGCAAACATTGACATGTTATCACCTTTTAGGATGATATGGTGAATTATAAATAGGTTTGTCACGGTAGTCTGTGTTACCGGTGTTAGGCGGTGGTCGGGCACACACCGATTACATTACGCACCCACCATCGTTTTTTTTTTTTTTTACAGAAATAAAACCCATTTACCTTATTTTGGCGTATCAGCGCCGTGTTATCAATACATAGTCGGACCACGGACGCTACAAACTGAGAGTGAATGCGTCTGCTCCACACGGAGTCTCAGCTCAGAGCAGCAGGAGTCAGATTTCACATACCGGACGAGAGAGAGATGACAGACAAGACGATGGTGGAGGATTTGGTGTCGAAGCAAAAAGCAAACACGCCTATTTGGCAACATTTCAGATTTAAACCCAATGCTATAAAGGAACCATAACGTTAATGAGTTAATCGCTGCAAGGAGGACGGAGCAGTCACAGACGGTGTGTGCGACACAGTGGCGGCAGTTAGACCTCTGCAGCCCTGCAGCAAAAGCATTATAGTTTAGCGTGTTAATATTTGCTAATTACTAAAATCAAAGTACAGCTGAGGCTGATGGGAAGGTCATTAGTTTTTCAAGTATTTGGTTATAAACCAAAGTATTGGACAAATTAAAAATGTACCTTGATGATGGTGCTAGATGATAAATCAGAGGAATCACCAAAGTCAGTTGGTTTCATTATCTGGGGACCATGAATGTCTGTATATAATTTCATGACAATCCCTCCATTAGTTGTTGAGGTATTTTAATTTGTACCAAACATCGCCCTTTGCTTGGCTTAAAGGTTGTCAGAGGTCAGACAGTCTGCAGACGTTAGATGAGAGCCAAACATGAAAGTTTGACAGAGCTACTTTATGAAGATGTAGGCAGAATGAGATCTGGAATGGTATATTTCTTGTCTCATTAGCATGTTACATTTTCATTCAGCTGTATGACTGATGCAAAATCTAAAATGTGATGTGAGCTGAGCAAGTTTAGAAACACCACTACTAACACACAAACTAACACATATTCAAAGAGGACAGTAGTGTAACCCAGGAGACGCCTCGGCACTAAATTAAAGAGGACCTATTATGCTTATTTTCAGGTGCATACTTGTATTTTGGGTTTCTACTCGAACATGTTTACATGCTTTAATGTTCAAAAAAACGCTTTATTTTTCTACCGGCTGTGCTGCAACACCTCTTTTCACCCTCTGTCTGAAACGCTCTGTTTGAGCTCCTGCCCCGCCCCCTCCTGAAAAGTCCAGTCTGCTCTGATTGGTCAACCGAACCAAACTCTTTGGACTTCGCTCCAGCTCCGCTGTAATTTGCTTTGTTTGAGGGCGAGCCAAACTAGCCGCTAGGCAAGTATTAAGCAAATGTGTTACTTGGTGACATCACCACGTTACGGAAGAAAAGGAGGAACTTGAATCAAGGCGTTTCAGGCACTTCAGGAGCACTGTTTCTGTGGGGGAGAGTAACTCTTAACTCTTTGGCCTAGAATTTGGGCTTTGTAACTTCGCAGACCTTTTACATGCACAAAACTATATAACACACTAAAGGAGAGGGAAAAAGCACAAAAGCATAATAGGTCCCCTTTAAAACAATGTATTTAATACAAACGATCACACAATAAACGAAAGGCGGACCACAAGTGGTGAAAATTTTACGGCAAATGTTATGTTATTGTTATGGCAAAAATAAAACCCATATCTCAGAAAACAAGCAAGTATCACATCTCATTCAAAAGTTTCATAGCTAATGGCAAAAACAACTCGCCAATGCTTTCTTTCTTTTTAGACTACAAAAACAAACAGAACAAACAGACCTTTAAACTTCCGTATGGTTTGAGCTCTCCCAGGAGACAAAACAGATATAACAATTACTGTAGATCACACAAAAAACATAAACTGCATTCAAAATCTAAACAAACCTGCTTCACCTCTTTTCTCTCAACACAAACATAAAGAAGAATGAAAGAGAATTACAAATCACAGCAGCTATTGATGTTTTAGCCTTTCTGAGAACATCATTGTGTCCATTTAAAGCAGATCCAGGGATTAAATTCAGACGTCTCAGCGAGGACACGATGAGAAGGATCAAATGTACAACATCTAATACCTGAAATACAACCTGCGCTGAGCCTGCGGAGCGCAGCCTGTTGTTAAATATCTTCTCGTGTACCTAAATCCCTAATCTCATTATGTCGTTATGTCAATCTCTAAACTGTCTGCATCAGATTCTGCAGTAATGCAGAGCTCCAAAAATAGCCCACATACAGAATCTATCTCTCAAGTGATTTCAGTCCGAGGTGACGCCGCAGACTGTCAGTCTGTCTGACAGGATTTATGGCTAATGTGCATAATATTCTGCAAATTACTGGGTCTTGAAGAAAAGTTAAGTGTCTCTCTGTCTCACACACACACTTCTCACCCAGTCAGCATTCGTACTGCACTGTTGTGCTCATCATTAGAGCTTCTGACAGCAGCATTAAAACTGATAGATGTGTACTGTTAGCTCTGACGGACTGCGCTACAGAACAGGTTACTACTGAACAAATCACTTGTTTGATTGAGTCAAATCATTAAAATGGTCTGAAGGTATGCCAAAACTCCAAAGTGGATATTTGCTATAAATAATGTAAGTTCTGCCAGTGATCTCTGGAGGATGCAGAGTTCATTACAGCCCATAATAGTATTGGACCGAATGAACAACATAATGACAGCTTTGCTTGTCTTAGTGTCATTCTTGCAGAGGAGCTAGAAATGTAAAGATTGTCCTGAGGATGGTGCCAGAGTAAAGGTCATTGGGTCAAATCAAAAGATTTATCTGTGGGAGTTTTAATTTAATGCTATAGGCTTTGATATTTACTGTGCATAGACAGTCTAAACATAGACTGTATATAAAAAGTGGACGTAGTCACTGTGACGTTACCCATTGATTTGTGGACTGCCGTTTTGAAGTCTCGAGTTCGGCAGTTTGGCCGTCGCCATCTTGGTTGTATGCAACCAGAAGTAACACCAGAGGGTGGAGCTAAGTACAACCGAGCACTGAATAAGACATTTTCAGGTGACCAAAAAGGTTATAATTAACTTTCATGAACTGAAAACACACTGTGAAAGGGTTAAGGTTCAAAGATGAAAACACGGACAACGCCGTGGTAGCGACCTGTCAATCACAAGGTAGCCACGCACTAAAGCATACCCTGCTTTATGGTCTATTTGACTCTAAATGGGACCATAATTTACTAAATGAACATTTACAAAGTAAAGAAGAGTGAGTCCATACCTGTGGTTTTCTAACCGGGTTTCAAGGAGGCTCGAGGATCCTGGAGGGGTTTCCAGCTGGTCCCCTGAAAAATGTGGAACACATCAGTTACACTCTATCACTGCAGCCAATAAAAACTGTTTTGATCAGGCGTTTCACCCTCCTCTTTTATCCCTAACTCTCAGCTTCCATTTGTGTGGAGCTTTGAGATAACATAGAAGCTCTTTTTTTATATATTAACTGAAGGTTTGGAAATGTGGATTGCATCAGTTTGATTAAAAGGTCAAATTAATCTTTCAAGAACATGATAGACACTGACAAAACCTTTATCAAATGGGGGGTCTATAGTCTAAAATCTTCTTCTTCATCTATTGCATGAAACAATCTACAACCACTGGTCTTCATATCTTTTTCACCTTGTTTGTGAATTGAACAGTTAGTCATGGCTGAACTGCAGTGTCTTCTCCAGGGAATTATTGGTTGCCTAGATCAAAACGATCTGTTGTTATGTAACATCTGGTGTGATCTGATAATCAGCCAAATAGAGCTACAACTAAAGATTATTTTCTTATTGAATAATCTGGTGATTACTTTCTCGATTAAGCGAGAGATCATTTAGTAAAAGGCAACGTCTTCAAATGCGTTGTTTTGTCCGACCAACAGTCCAAAACCCAAAGCTTTCCAATTTACAGTAATATAAAAACAGAGACAAGTAGCAAACCCTCAAATTAGAGGAATACAATGTTTGGTATTTTTTATTTAAAAAATGATGATTAATCTACCAACTACTGGAATTACGGCAAGTTGCAAGAAACTTCCTGGAAAGAAAGAAATAATGGAAATATTTGGAAATTACAGACTGGGCTTGAATGCAGGTTCTTAAAACAGAATAGCTCCCACTGGGCTTCATTAGGAGGTAAAGACACCAACAGAAGCATCTCCACACACACACACACATACTGTATATGCCACAACTCTGTCAACAATCGCGGGTAGTATGGTAGTAAATACATTTCAGCCATACACTCAAAATATTTGGAAACGCTTCAAGTGTCAAGCAGCTCTGACTGAACATAAAAGGACAGAAAGTGATTTTTGTTTTGTTTTGGCTGCTTCCATCCCGCTCTAAGCTGCCGACTGAGCCCCGAGAGAGGCAAGCCGCTGTGGAGTGGAGATAAGGCTCCACCTGCCAGCCATGCTCATCACTGTGTTTGTGTGTGTGTGTTTGTCTGAGACTGAGTGTGTGTGTGTGTGTGTGTGTGTGTGTGTTTGTCTGAGACTGAGTGTGTGTGTGTGTGTGTGTGTGTGTGTGTGTGTGTGTGTCGCCGTCCCAGGTTTGCCAAGATAAGAGGCTCTCAGGAACCCAACCGTAAAAATCTGAGCTACACTAAACACCCAGCAGAGATCAAGTCAAATGGTACAAAGGAAAAATACATATATTTTTGGAAAAGAGTGAAATGAAAAATGATAAACAGAAAATAATTTCCTCTACAGCAGCAACAGAAACACCTATCAGCTCTCTACTGTGTGGTAACGTTAATTAAAGGAGAGGCAGCTGGCCTCAGGTCTCTGGAAGACCATCTCATAATTATGACTTATCTTGTCATAGTTATTAAATTATTTCTCATACCCATGACTTCATATCTGATATCCATGATTTTGTACCTCATAATTGTGAGAAACCTTCTCAAAATTATGACTTATAATAAGTATTTATTACACAGCTTTCTTGAATACTCGATTCTGATTGGTCAATCATGAACCATGTTCTACGGTCTGTTATTTCTTTATAACAGACCGTTGCTATGGACACAGTTCTGATGTCGGACTCTGGCAAACCGTTTTTATGTCATATTATTGATTTTTTAAGTAAGTAGCGGTGTAATAAGCGGGATAATGTACAGCTAGCGGGTCATTGTTGTGAAATAAACCCCTTCAGGGCGATGAGAGACCCCTACACGAAACAGCAGGTCCACTTTGGGTGCTGCAGCGCCCTGTCAGGGTTTCACAACAATGACCCGCTAACTGTACATTATCCCTTAGGTGATACAGTCATAATTATGACAAACGCATGAGAAATGTTCTCATAATCATAACTTAGTATTAGATACTTATTATCTCATGATGAGAAATGTTCTTAAAAGTATGACTTTATTATGAATTATACTGTCATAATTATGAGAAACTGACTTATCTCATAATTGTGAGAAAACTGATTGGTCAGTCACAGCGCTCTACGGTCTGCTATTTCTTTATAACAGACCGTTGCTATGTATAACAGACCGTTACTATGGACGCAGTTCTGAACTCGATCTCTGGTGGAGCGTTTTTGTGTTAAATTATTGATTTCTTAAGTAAGTGGCCGTGTAATAAGCGGGATAATGTACAGCTAGCTAAAATGTTTATTTCACAACAATGACCCGCTAGTTGTACATTTTACATATCTAATTATGAGAAACCTCAACATTCTGAGAAAGTATCTGTCATAAGTATGAGATACTGCGTCATAACTATCGGATACTGCGTCATAACTTTTAGATACTTTTAGTCAGAATTATGCAAAAGTGTCTCACAATTATGAGATAATGTCATAATTATGAGGAAAACACATAATAGTGGAATTGGGCTTCCGTAGAAGAGTAAAGGAGAGTTACATTGAGGGGAGTTTCCCTCCTCGTTTTAACATCAGCAACTGAAACATTGTGTGCCGTCTACCATAGATGATCCCTCGTTTTATCATGGAGAGGTATAAAGAAACATCTGTTTCTTTCTCTGTTTTACACAAACATATTTAAACCACAAGCTGATCTCTCTTTACAAATTCACACCACAAATACAGTATACAAAACATGATCGATCATCTATCTATCATCCACGCCCCGACACAACATTTCTACTTACATTCTGCTGATAGAAACTCTTTGTTGTATCGGCAGCTCTCCATTTCTCAATCTTTCTGAGAAAAAGACAGGAAGTGCAATAGGAAGGGAAGTATTGTGTACATGTGTTTCGTTGCGATGTCGCCTGCCTCTGCAAGAATTAATGAGTAATATCTAATCGGGCTACTTTTACTCTACCAAAGGCTTCTCTGAATGGATGTGTTTGTTTTAAACTCAAGAAAAGGAAGCAGATACCACGAGCCACAAGTCATGCCTGTGTTGGCGTGAAGAAGTGTGTGTGATCTTATGGTGCAACCATGACAAGAGCAGCACTGACTAAACTCTTCATCCTCGTGATCCTCGCCTTCATCATCTGCCTCCCAGAGTTCTTCACGTTGTACAGAGGTGGGTCATCCAAAACAACTTCGGATGGAGGTTTATCCACTCTGTCTGTGAGTGTGTGTGTGACTGTTTTTACAAATGCTTCACAACCTTCAGAAGCATCAAAAAGGAAGTGATTAAACATGTTTGCTTTGGCTCTGTTTTCCTACAGGTTTGGTTCAAACTTTATATCAAAAGTGTACCTCAAAAAGAAGTAAACTTTATTTAGTTGAGTCACTTTGTCCTGTTTCTTCCTCTTCTTGTAGACTCCGTTTCATCCTCTATCTGTCTTTCTTTCTGAGCTAAAAAATCACTCCCAAATATAGCTCCATACAAAACTGACTGACAGCTGCTTTGAAAAGGTTTCCGTATTGTGTTGTCTTGAAAAGCTTGTTCTCTTTTTGAGAGCAGCTCGCTTTAGGCTTTGTACTCGTGCACGTGTTTGCCTTCAATGGTTTTGCTTTTTGTCTGTGCCTCTCCTGTCTGTCTTTGTGTGTCACATATAAACTGGAGGCAATAGCTTCCATTTTGAGATCTTGCTCTGATTTCTGACTTGAGAGCACTTTGTATTTTTTCCACTCTAAACCTGCTCCCGCCGAGAAATCTTTCAGAATTTTCTGTAGTTCATTCTCTTTCTCCTTTCAGTATCAAAAGTGAAATTCCTCTGCCTGCCTTACCGACCTTGTGAGCGAGCGAATCAGGCGAAGAAGACGGAAAATGGGCAGATCGGGGATGCTGAAATTAAGAGAAAGGATATGTGTGACCCCACACAGACTCCAGGAAGTGAAAAGTGGGAGCAGGACTGCACACATGAGAATCAAAGCAACACGACAGATCCTGAGTCAGACTCCAGGAGAGGCGGTGAAGACCCAGAAAAGAGCTGGTTCATGTGTGAAACCGACACGGACATGGCAGAATTACATAGCAACATGTCATCTTCAGGTATAACACAATTTTATAGATAAGATTTTGTTGTTTTTAGCCATGCGGCTATAGGGATGTCAGTCGGTCCAACACTTTGGTCCAGACTGAAATATACAACAAGGTATAATATGCCATCAAAAAGTGCGCAAGGAACACCATTAACTGTTTCTAGGCAACAACAGTTGTAGCTGTTATCTCATTGGTTGCTCTGTGAAAGGTCAGCAGCAACCGAGGTCAAAGTTGATATAATTTGAACTTTGAGCGCAGCGCTCAATGGCAATTTCGAGCAGTGAGCCACACAAGCGCTTCTGCGTAGTCGGGCGGCACCGCTCTCCCCATAGGAAGACAATGGCACAGCCAGCAGAGAGTGATTTTACCGTTGATCATGTGTGGGCGGCTTGAGGAACAGCCTTACAGAGCCTCTAGCATGACTGCTAAAAATACCCCGACATGACTATGATAATTGATAAATAATCTACGCTCAAGGGTGCACTTGCTAGCTCTCTGAGCTTCGGATCTTCAACTACATCACACGGTTTTCTTCAGCATATGTACCTATAATCTATGCATTCATCTATCTATCCATTCACAGCTCTAAAAATACATTTGGAGGTGTCAGTGGAGCTTCAACTTGGAGATACAGAGACCCTGAATCTCACCATGTATAGCCACAATAATCACAGTTCCTTATACCTCCATCCACCTGAGGAGGAGGAAGAGGAGGAGAAGGGTGATGAAGGACAGAAGAAGGCATATTACTGCTGTCTCCCTGTCTCGCCCAACCCAGGGTCAGCCAATCAAAACCGCTGTCTCCTTTGGCTCGCCAATCAAACAGTTTTGACTGCAACAGCAAAGGAAAAGCTGCCATGGAAACGGACACAGAAAGGTTGGTGTGAGGATGAGAGATCTCTTTGTTCCCTGTGTGGTCAGTGTGGCTTTACTCTGAGATTGGAAGGGAGAGGAGAGGAAAGAGATTGGCCAATCAGTTTTCATTTTAGGTTAAATTGATTCAATCTCATTCAAACCCGTCTTCTCTCTCAGTCCACAGTGGAGTCATTTTTTTCAATAGAACAAATTTCCCTCAATTCTTCTTCTCTTGACTTCAATCTCGGCTCTGTGACTCTGTTTCCCTTCCTCTCTCTGTACTGCAGGATCTGAGAATTACAGTACATCTTAATCTACTGTATCTCCGAGGCTGTATTGATTCTGGCCTGCTCTCTTTCTATTGGTCTCTCCAACACTCCCCCAAGCTTAAAGCTACGACTAAGTCATATTTTCCAGTGTGTGTGTGTGTGTGTGTGTGTGTGTGTGTGTGTGTGTGTGTGTGTTGAAAGCTGGATATCCATCTCACTTTAATTTTCCCACTAAACTTTTCCATGCTCTCCCTTTCTGTTTCCTTTCTCCTCATATAACTGCTGTTATTTCTTCACTTTTGTCTCATTTCTGTCTGTGGCATGGATTTATTCCCTCTGTTTATTTTCTCCTCTCGTTTGCTAACCAATTACATCTGTCGGGTGTGAACATACATGTAGCAACAAGGGAACGCACCTAAATGCAGACAATTGGAAAGAAAGGAAAAGTTAAGGGATTTACTGATAAAATGAAGGTACATGAGTTTACAGGCAGGCACAGATTTCAGGGTTAAGGGTTCAGGTTGTTTGTTGTGTTTGCTGACATTGCATAGACTAAAAAAAATCAATTGTTTAATCAAAGGAATAGTTGACAGATTAATCAATGAAGAAAATAATTGTTGGATCTTTTGTGTTACTTAAATCTGTCTCTGTATAAATCTCTCTCTGTCCTCCAGATGAGTGGCGGTGTGTGTTCAGGGTGCTCTGGCTGGCTCTGGTGTGTGTGGTGATGCTGACTATAGTCATAATTGTGCTCGGAAAAATTTACTGTAGGGGGCGCTCATGCAGTAAGACACACACACACACACACACACACACACACACACACACACACACACACACACACACACACACACACACACACACACACACACACACACACACACACACACACACACACACACACACACACACACACACACACACACACTGGGTTATAGTCTGATCTTTTGAAGTTGACCCGAAAATATTTCTTATTTTTAACAGAAAAGCCCGACGTGCACTCTCTTAGTTACGACGTTACCGGCCAGCAGTTGAAAGGTAAATGTGAATTTCTGTCCTCTGAAATTTTCTTAAATTCTCAATAATAATTCTCAATAAATTTTCTACTCAACTTCACAGTGTGTGCAGACATCTGATAAACCCAGATACACACTTCTCTCTCTCTCAGTGCCTGTGTTCATCTTACAGTTAACATGAAATTTTGCAATATTCAATTCAATTCAAAATACATTGATTTCAAAGTTGTCCCTCAAGGGACAATTCGAGGCAAACAAGTACACAAATACACATAAACAATCCAATCTATTCACACACATAAAATCAAGTAAAATAGAATAAAACTAGAATTAACGCCTTGCGGTTGTATGCCTCTGCCAACCAGTCAAGTTGCAGTTTACATCCATGTGTGTCCAAAATGTCATCACTTCATCATTTTATCCTGTTAGACATTTGTGTGAAAATGTCATAATTAACATATGAACTTTTGAGTCATGGCCAAAAATGTGTTTTGTGAGGTCACAGTGACCTTTGTCTACCAAATTCTAATCAGTTCATCCTTGAGTCCAAGTGGACGTTTGTGCCAAATTTGAAGAAATTTGCTCAAGGCGTACCTGAGATATCACTTTCATAAGAATGGGACGGACGTGAGGTTACAGTGACCTTTGACCACCAAAATCTGTGTTCATGAGAACGGGTCGGACGGATGGACAACCCGAAAACATAAAGCCTCGTTTCCACACAGTTTTGTTTAGTGTCTGTAAATCCATGTAGTAACGGATTACAGCCCCTAGTGTTCAACGCAAGGAAATGCATCTGGATAGAAACGCTACCACAGATCGATTTTTTGTGAGTGAAAAGTTCGTCAGCATATTTAGCTAACATTGGTAGCATGCTAGCTGTGTATGCATGCATAGTGGGTCATACGTCTTAAGAAAATAGTTTACAAAACTGCTAAAGGTGCGGTCGAACCTCTCACTTGGAAAAAAATGTATAAATAGAGCCGTATTACATTCATCAATCAATTTATTAATTCGTTAATTCCACAGGAATTTAGCATAAAATGTTAACTTCCTGTGGCGCACAGTGCATACGGTCTGTCCGTGATCTGCCGCAAAAGTTCTATATTTTCAACGTACTCAAGGCAAATTACGAAACGAGAAAAAAAAAAAAAAAACGGAAGGAGGCGTTTCGCAAACATATCGCGATCAAATACGATCACGATTAAATATTTGAATCAATAGACAGCCCCAGAAATGAATATTAATAAATGTGCCTTATTCTGTGTGTTTGTAATGATCTTTCAACTAGATGGTGAGAATCACACAGAGATGATCATCATTCCCAAAGGTAAATGATTTTGGTAAATTACTATACACAGTTATATTCCATAAACTCTACAAAAGGTCTACATCCTTATTTTTGGCATGATTATAATTTGATTTGATCATTTCAGTCCTTTGATAACTTTAACTTTAATTTTTAAATGGACAGGACTGTCACCCATTCAAGAAGTTGACACTCAAGGTAGGAAATCATAAAACAAAACACTTTATATATTATATAATATAGAATTCTCTCTGTGACTTTGTGTGTTAAAAGTCTTCACATGCATTTTCCAGATGACAGAGAAACTCTGCTGGATGGAAATGTTGACAACTGCTATACAGGTAAGCATACCAGCTGAAAGAGGTCACGTTTAGTATGTATTTTTGTTTCTCAATTTGTTTCCATTGACAGCCATTATGAGAAAACTTAAACGTGGTGAAAGAGGCACTCAGATCTTTAACTTAAGTAAAAGCAGCAGAGTAGAAATGTTAGGCTACTTAAGTAAAACTACTAAATATTTACATCAAAATAAGTACCAAAAGTAAAAGTACTCATTATGCAGATTGCAGACACAGATCTATATTCTGTCTGCTTCTCTCTAAAATCGCTTTTTCCAAAAATTAGATAATATTTATTCAGGGAGTGCAGTTAGTGACAGTGTGGGCTCCATGGTAACGGTAGCTCCGACAACTTGACGGGTTAGCTGGGGGGGCGGGGCTTAGCAAAGGGTCAATTAAGCCAAATGAATTAAATAGGGAATGGAAATAGCAGAGCATTCTGGGACGTCCCGCCTTTTTTGGAGGGTAGGTACGGAGCTTTGGTAGATTATCATTATCTGTCACCGGTCTATTCATCTGTCATCTGTCAATCGTTCATCACCAGAAATGTATAAAATACGTGCGAAAGACAAATGCCCATATAAGGAGAAGCTGACGATATATTGCAAATTGAAGTTAGTTAATGATATTGATCCTTATGAATTAGGAGGACCTTGACAGTTAGCCACCCATTACCGTCACTCATGTGTTTTGGCATTAGTGAACACCTGTCAGCAGTTCAAAATATGTAAATCTTTGGAGGCCGATGTCCAATTTACAAACAGGTAGGTATATGACATTAAGATCTACAAGCCAAATGCCAACTACACAATCATCCGTACACAGCTAAGCTTGCTAATGTTATGTTAAATGAATACGAACAAAACATCGGCTAATAGGGAATGGGAATGTGACGTCACCGACAGCAAGTCGGCCATTTTTGGAGGATAACGGGTAAGAGTGCCATCCTTTGGCTGTTTACTGCAAGTGTCAAAAGATAACACAAAACAATACACATTGAATATGATTCAAAAGCTGAATTGTAGTATATATCGCATACAGTCAGACACAGAGGTAGGCTAACGTTATGGGTTTCATTTTACAAGATACCGATAGATTAAATATGCAGAATTAGCCAACGTGTTGTTAGCATTCCGTTAGCACAACATTAGCTAGCTTATCTTTGTCCAGCTGATTGTGTAGTTGGCATTTGGCTTGTAGATCTTAATGTCATATACCTACCCTTTTGTAAATTGGACATCGGCCTCCCAAGATTTACATATTTTGAACTGCTGACAGTTGTTCACTTACGCCACAACACATCAGTGACGGTAATGGGTGGCAAGCTGTCAAGGTCCTCCTAATTCTTAAGGATCGATATCATAATCTAACTCCGGTTTTGTAATATATCGCCCCTTTGCCTCCGTCAGCTTCTCTTTATATGAGTATTTGTATTTCGCACGTATTTTATACATTTCTGATGATGAACGACTGACAGATGACAGATGAATAGACCGGTGACAGATAATGACAGTCTACCATAGCTCCGTATGCTACCCTCCAAAAATGGCGGCGTGCCCCAGAATGCACCGCAGTTCCCATTCTCTATACTGCATATTTAATCTACCTGTATCTTGCAAAATAAAACCCATAATGTTAGCCTACCTTTGTGTCTGACTGTATACACTACAATTCGGCTTTTGAATCTTATTCACTGTGCAGTGTTTTGTGTTATCTTTTGACACGTGTAGTAAACAGCCAGCAGATGGCACTCTTAGACCATTAACCCTTCAAACATGGCGGACTTGCTGTCAGTGACGTCACATTCCCATTCCCTATTCGTATCCACGCAACGCTAATTTAGTAGGCAAATCAGTGCCCGTTGATGTCCTCCTCTGTACAGTAAGTTAAAACATTACATTTGCTGTTGTAGTAGGCTACTCACCTGTCTGAACTTAAGTCTGCAAGCTTTGTGCGAAGTCCTCCTCAACCTGCTGTAGTCTCAACTTCTCTGCTTGTTGATTCTCAGCGCAATGAAACAACCGGTCCACTCTCACACGGCGCTCGTCAAATTCAATAAGTTTTGAGCTGAGTTACTCAAAAAGCAGCTGTGAGCAGGATAAACTCAAACAGTAGGAAGTCCTCACACACCTCGCTGAAGTTTAAAGTTCGTCGGAGGACGCAGAAATCACCGCGGGAGGATCCCATGAGCATGTTAGCATTTAGCATGTTAGCTCGACACAGCGGCCTGCACCTGTTATTGACGCAGCGCCGTTCTTCTTCTTCTTTGGTGTTTATTTACGGTCGGCAAACCAGCTTAGAGGCGCATCACCGCCACCTGCTGGATTGGAGGGTGGAACAAGAGATGAAGCTGGAAAATAGACAGATAGATAGATAGATAGATAGATAGATAGATAGAAAGATAGATAGATAGATACATAAATAAGATGCAATCAGGGCCGACTCAACCCCCCCCACAACCCTAGCCCTCCACACACATTAGACATCAAAATGGTTTTAATACAAAAATTAAGATTTTTATTTTCATAAATAACTGTATTTGTTATAATATAAATAAACAACTGGTCCCTGATATCGTTGGCTTAAAAGTGTTTAGTCAGTTTCACTACAATTTACACTTTTTATAAATAAATAAGTGCGGCCGGACAGACGAAAAAAGTGTGAGAAAGAGAGTCTTTCTTTATTTATTTATTTGTTCATTTGTTACCTTAATGCAGAAAATGAGGAAGGGTGCCCATCGGCATTTATTTATTTATTTATTTTAGAGGGCGACTTCCTATATGGTCTATGCCGTAAGCTGGCCCTGGGTGCAACCTTTTTTTTGACTGTGCCGATGTACAATAATTACTTTAACCCATATTTGCATCATCCTTAATTGCATTGTTGTGCATTTCTGTATATTTCACTAACTGCATAATTTTTTTGTTGTTGATTCTATGAATTTGTTGATTGTATTTAATATTAATAATCTAAATCTGCAAAGTAACCAGTAGCCTAACTAAAACTAAATAAATATGCATAAATGTAATTAGAAGAAGTATAAAGTATCAGAAAATGAAATTACAAGTAGCCTACTAGAAAACTGTAGGCCTACATAAGTACAGTACTTGAGTACTTTCCATACAGATGATGCTGTATCTCCTCCTAGATTTACTGTAATTTATATGTAGTATTCAGTGTTTCTAATATAATCAGCAGCCTGAATGAATTAACTGTGCATCAAATGTATCTCATGCAGAGACTTGAGATCACCCCACCCTGACTCGTTTCACTGTCATCTAACTCCAGTCTGTTAATTGTATTTTTTTTTATCTCGTCTATCTTTAGCAAATCTGCATCATCGCATCCATCCCTCCACCTCCCCCCTGACAGAGGAGCAGGCCTGGTGACGGAGGAGCAGCCAGCGGAGCACATAAATGGACTTTAAAATGACTGCTTCAATTACCAGCCACCTCTATGGTGAAAATAAAAACATCTGATACACATGAAGATGGTTAAAACTTGTTTATTTTCGACATCTCATCCTCAAACAGTCTTAGGGCACTTTATTAGAAGGGAATCTTAATATATTAGTAAACTGTCCAAACCTAAATAAATGACTTCCCTCCCAAACATTTCTCATTACAAATCAATTTGTATTCTAAGGCCGAAGCCCGGCTGATAAACGGCCTTACCCCATCTGGACATAGCTGAAAGGAGACAAAACATTACGACAGATAGACTAATATTTTCTTAGCTTAATATCATTCTAGCCTGCGTCAATGTATCTCTGAAAGGGAAGAAGGAGAAGGATGGGAAGAGAGTACTTTGTCTCTTTCAGAGATCTGCTGGCTGGAAGCTAAGAGCCAATTTAACACAGGATATTAATACAACCTTGGGATTGCTGCTGAAACTCCACAGGTGGTCGAAGACAAGGGAAAAAATAATAATGTGGAAAATGATTGAGCTATACACCTCTGGGGAGCAAGAAGAGTGTAAATCTAGAACCTGGCAAAAACAGTATTGAAAGCCTTTACTCAGGAGGGCAAGACAAAATAAAATGTTTCGGCTAATGCCTTCTTCAAGGTGTTCAGATTAGAATCCAACAGAGGGAACGACATGTCATTTTTTTCAAAATTTTGGGAAATATTAATTTTCCTTCTTGATAAGAGTGTGATGAGAAGATCAATACCACCCTCAGATATGAGAGTCATCGCGATCGTCTCATCATAAGCATATTTCCCAAAATGTCTAACTATAATTTTTAAATGTAGCAGCACAACAAAACATATTTAGAGATGAATTCACCTTCATTACATCTTCAATGCACACAATAAGGGAGAAGGAGAACTAAATATTTTGTGATTCAAAGTATGAAGATCAGATTTTTCTGTCAAGTCAAACTGGATAAGAGTGAAATGTAAGGTAGTGTTACTTCTTATAATTTAACATAAAAAAAAACTAACTATTACAAATTTTGGCATTTTGTCTCAAACCAGATTAAAACATTTCAGCCAAACAGACATTTCTCTAGTGTTAGTCAATGCTCTTTCTGTTGAAATAACAAAAGGACCATAAGGAGTGCAAAGAAAGCTAAATATACATTAATGTAGAGTCTCTTCAACACAATCAGTACTTTTTGGTTCAGCTGTTGGAGACGATACAGAAACATCTTTGTTTTGTCAGATATAATGAGTCACAGCTGACCTTGGATCAGCTCTGAACACCGTTTGGTTCCTCAACGTGGAAGAGTCACACATACAGCCTGCATGTCGGTAATTTCTACACGTATCTATTTGTTAAATAGATAAGATTAGATAAGATTATATTATGTATATATAAAACATCTTCTGCCTGTTGCTATGGCACTGGATGTAGATTTAAGCACTCAATCTGGAATAATCTATTCTCTATACTTTTCTGTACAACAATAGATACATTAAGACAAGCAGGTGAGCAGGTAGCGTGTGTGTGTGTGCGTGTGTGTGTGTGTGTGTGTGTGTGTGTGTGTGTGTGTGTGTGTGTGTGTCTGTGTGTGTGTGTGTGTGTGTGTGTGTGTGTTAGTGCTGTGTCTGTGCTGCTGGTTCTGTAGTGGACCGACAGTGCTGGCTCTGGATGTGGGAGATCTGCAGGACGGGCAGCAGCAGCTGCAATGCATTCTCGATGTAGTTGGTACTGTTGGAGCCCTGCAAACAAGAGATCCATGAACATCATGAACATCATCATCATCATCATCAACATCAACATCATCATTTCCCATACGGACACAAAATGATTTAACCTTTTTAAAAGCGACAGTGTGTAGGATTTGGCGGCATCTAGTGGTGTGGTTGCAGATTGCAACTGACTGAATACCCCTCCGCTCACTCCTCCCCTTCCAAGACTCCGTTCTAAATCGCATACTTTTTTTAAAAACTTTTAGTACATACTGCAGCTGCCCTTACAAAGTACGTACTGTTGCATGCAGTATGCATACAGTTGGGATATACTACTTCATCATAACATTTCACCTTGAATTTTGACCTTCTAGCTCATGTATCCGCTGCGCAGAGGATTGCGGGTCAGAATAGCCAGAAAAGCATGCTGGCCAGCATACTGCAAAATACGACCGGGGCGACTGTGGCTCAGAGGGTAGAGCACCAATCGGAAGGTCAGTGGTTCGATCCCCGGCTGCTCCGGTCAGCAGGAGCAAGCCCTTGAGCAAGACACTTAACCCCAAATTGCTCCCGAAGGCATAGCCATCGGTGAATTAGTATTTAGATTAGATCCTGATGGGCAAAGTTCACACCTTGCATCGCAGCCTCTGCCATCAGTGTATGAATGTGTGTGTGAATGCTGACATGTAGTGTAAAGCGCTTTGAGGGGTCGGAAGACTAGAAAAGCGCTATATAAATGCCATCCTAGGACTATATATAAATGCTATATAAATGCCATCCATAGGACATCCTGGTATTTTTGGCATACTGCATTTAACATACTAAATCTTTTTCTGGCATACTAAATCATATGGTAGTATGGTATTGGAACGCACAGCAAGACTGCAGTAACGTGAGCCGCCAAGCTATCCTTATGATAATAACACTACTTTAGGAGCAACGGAAGTCAGACGGCGGCTGGCCGTACCACGGTTTTGCACTCTGCAGCTCACATTGTAGATATGAAGGGCTCATTCTAAGCTAACGAAAACACAACGATTATTAGTTTGAGGTGATTATACACGAATGAAAACATTATTATGAATATTATATTCCATTTCTGCAAATAGATCCCCTGAAATACTACACTCTGTTCCTTTAAGGGTGTATTTAAAATATAAATTAAAAAAATAAATAAATATATATATATATATATATATATATATATATATATATATATATATATATATATTGAGGTATACCGAAATTGATTACAGTGGAGGATAGTTATCTGAGGTTGAAATAACTTCATAATTTACTTTGAGCATCCTAAACATATTGAGCACCTTGCCAACAACACAGTTTTCCTTCATTTATAAATGTATCTTTAAACATCTTGTGAAGTTCTCACCTTGTTCCCCGCGAACAAATTATCACATCAGTCGCAATGATTATTAACGCATTCCTAGCAGTCATCATCACACTGTGACTGCCACCAACGTCATTAATTCATTCATCGCCACTTGATTATAATTATCAAGATCATCTGAGGACAAATCTGCGCATCTCACCTCTAACAGCACGTTATCTACCAGCGGATTCAACTCCTCAGCTTTCCTCTGGCCCTGAGAGAGAGAGAGAGATGAGAGACAGGAAGTAGCAGTGAGCAAAGATTTGAGATCAGTCATGATACCTTGGTGGGAAAACACATAAAAAACTACAAAGACAAACATTTAAGGATAAGGCTGGCGGTATTTTAGATTTTCCTAATTGTCAACAAATTCCTGGAAAAAAACTGCTGACAACTGTAGGGCTGGGCGATATGACTAAAATCTTCTATCACGATATAGGTCATTTCATATCTCGATAAAAATATATATCAAGATATAGCATGTTTTCCGGTAAGTCAATAAATAAATAGTCTATATGAAATAACCACATAAAGCCTATTTTTGTATGAATTAAATACTTGACAAATGAAAAGTACTGAGAATTTTCTCATTTAATTAAGAACTTCATTGCAAAACAGTAGGTTTCAAGTGAAATTATAGAGAAAAAATGAATAAATATTTCCAGCTGTACACTGACTATGTTTACATGCATGCACAGAAATAGAGAGTAATCAGATTAATAGTTTGTATTCTCATAAACAGTATTTTTATCAATTCAGATTATCTGTGAAATGTTAGTTAGTACGTGCTTGTTCTTATCAATTTAGACGACGTAATTGTATATCTCGATATCTGATTTAATCGCCGTACGTTTCGATTTAAAGATGATAAATTATCATATTGAATTATCGTCCAGCCCAAGTGATATGCAGTAGCTTCTTCCTGCCACAGACCTCCATTATGTTCCAAAAACTATTCAAAACACATCAATGAGCCACAGTGTTTCACTGAGTGACATTTCCCCTCAGTACCATGGAAGAGATGCTGTCGCTGCTTCACCAGCCAACAAGGTATTCAAGTAACAGAGGATAAAATGTGACTTGGCAACATAGCTGATTTACTGGAGGACCCTTTTTTTATTTAACTATCAATGTGTTTTACAGAGTGGATAAAAACACAGCCTATGTATACACGTATTTCACAAGAAGTCTGTATCTTTGTCGGTATACTGTAGGGAGATGGCCGACCTCTAAAGGATGCTGTCATCTCTAACACAGAAACTTCTAAATGTTATGACCCTCATCATCCTGAACATGTTCACTGCTGTTAATCTTTCCCACATACGCCGTCCTGCTGCTGTAAATACTCACTTCCAATAAAGCTTCTTGTCCACTTGAAAAATTAAATTCATTTATTTAAGAAAAATGTTCCAAACTTTGTTCTAAATAACTTCATACAGAAACGAAACGACAAATCCATTAAAGTGGACCTATTATGCTTATTTTCAGGTTCATGCTTGTATTTGGGGTTTCTGCTAGAACATGTTTACATACTTTAATGTTCAAAAAATGCTTTATTTTTCTCAAACCGGCTGTGCTGCAGCACCTCTTTTCACCCTCTGTCTGAAACACTCTATTTGAGCTCCTGCCCCGCCCCCTCCCGAAAAGCCCACTCTGCTGTGATTGGTCAACCGAACCAAACTCTTCAGACTCCGCTCGAGCTCCACACTAACTAGCTTTGTTTGAGGGAGTGCCAAACTAGCCGCTAGGCAAAGTGTTGTACTTGGTGACATCACCACATCACTGCTACGGTAGGAAGAAAAGGCAGGACTTCAATCAAGGCGTTTCAGGCAGTTCAGGAGCGGTGTTTCCTTTCCTTTCTTTCTCTTTCTTTCTTTGGCGTGGACTTTGGGCTTTGTAACTTTGCAGACCTTTTACATGCACAAACAACTATATAATACACCAAAAGGAAGGGGAAAAGCACAAAAGTATAATAGGTCCCCTTTAATGTAATAAATAGTCACATAGTGATCGAAAGACTATATCTCAACCATGACGTCAGCTGCCCAACATTTACTGAAACTACACCCACATCACCTGCCTCTAAAGCTGTGTCTCCACTGCATTGTACGGCTCTGCTCGACCCGACTCACTTCAATAGCTAAATTTAATTAATTTAATATCTAAAGATAGGGCGGTACATGACACCAAGACATGCACACCAAGTCCTTATAAGATAAAAAAAAAAAAAAAAAACACAAAGCTATAACAGACATATTCATATTAAACTTAATTTGAATACCAAAATATGTGCTTATAATGTTTAACATAAAAAGCAGCGTTAAACCATTTACACTGTTGGGATTTGGACTTTTTATGGGAATTGTTGACAATAAGGAAACATAGAATAACTCCAGCCTTATCCTTTAACACTCGTTTAGTATTCACACACAAACACACACACAATCTCTATCACCTACCCCAACAAGAAGCAGTGTATCAGAGAACTTCTTGGCCAAACACTCCACTTCCTTACACATGGCACATGTCAACCTGGAATATAAATGTAGATTTTAGGAAATCTCACTCCCCTCAAATAAGTGTCGCCGAACACACACACTCACACCCACACCCACACCCACACCCACACCCACACACACACACACAAACACACACCTGGTGAGGATGTGTGCCTGGTCTCTGGCTGGTTTCTCCAGGTCCTGGCCGTGGAGGATGAGCTCTGCCACCTTGTGGAGCTGCTCGATACTGCGAGCCGTCACTTCTGCCAGACTGCCGACTGATGACAGGTAGACAGCCTGGAACGAACACACACGCACGCACACACCACACACACACACATATATAGAATAACTGTGTCAGATCAGATCAGCCTGTGACAGCAGTTGGAGAGGGAGGTTAAATTAAAAGTCTCTACTGTTGCTGATTTGAGTCACATAACGTCGTTGAGTTGACCTCACCTCGACAGATCTGGGGTCGTTCTCTTTCTCCTTCACCTCCTCCCCCTGCTCTTCCTCTCCATCTTTCTTCTTCTCCTCCTCCTCCTCGTTCTCTCCAGGTGAGGCCTCTCCTGCCGGCTGGTCCTGCGTTTCCCTGTCAACCGTCTCCGTAGTGACAGGCTGTTCCACTTCGCTCACCCAATCATGGGCCCTCATCCGAGCCTGGAGATGCATAATTACCAGCTATCAGCTCTGCATGGTGAGAGATCGCCATGCTGACGTATGCTAATCAGATGCGTATACACGATTATATGCTAATGTGGGTTCTATATATGTGAGTTTGAATATGCAAAAGGACTTCAAAGGTGATAACTTTTATAAGACGTCTAAGACTGCACCAGGAGAGACTAGATGTTAAAAAATGACTATGAGTGTATGTGTGTGTAGACCAAATATCTAATAATAAGGGGAGAAAACTGAGGAAAATTCTCCCTGAAGGGATTTTTTTAGAGTGATTTGGTGAGAATTAAGTTTATTGTGAGGGTTAGGGAAAATTAAGGAAAATTATGTCCTCTGTGTTTTGTTACTATGTTTGTTACATTTCCCAGAATGCTACTTTCACGCTACTCCACTTTTCTGCTATTTAAATATAGACAGGAAAAGAGCTATAAAAACAGAATAAATCAACCCAATTTTAAGCCCTATTGGGAGCATGATTACAATGTGTGAGTACATAAAAAATCCCAGACGTTTAACGGATAATCTGAATTTTTAGGACGTAGGAAAGGACAATAATGCGAGAATCCACCCTTCAATATTGAGGCTAGAATTTTTGTGCCCTTCAATGTGTTTAAGTTTCAATTGGTTGAGGATAGAAGGGTGTTCTCGATAAAGATGAACTGAATATGAAGATTTATGTTCATTGATGCTTCATGTAAAATAAGTAAAATATCAACCCAACTTTTTTTTCCATTATTTTGTTTTCTGATTTTATTTTGTTGTGGTGGTCATTGTTAAGATCATGTGTTTGTTCATGTGAATTTTGTTTTTGTCTTTGATTATTACTGGATGACCAACATATGTCTTTTTTGTTGCTGTTGGTTTGTTTTGTGTTTGTTTGTTTTGTAAGTTATGTCTGTTTTTACTGCATTGCTTTTGTACGGGTTCAGTTTCTCTCCATGTATGGTATACTTGACTCTATATTAGTTACTTGAAAAGTAACTAACTGGACCCCTGACTACGTTGTCGCGGGGGTATAATAAATCTTTAAATGTACATATGAGAATGTGAATAATGTAGTATGATAGACTTAAATAAAAAAAAATTCTTAAAGGAACAGTGTGTAACATTTTGGGGGATCTATTAGCAGAAATGGAATATAATATTAATAACTGTGTTTTCATTAGTGAATAATCATCTGAAACTAAGAAATAAGAAGGTTTTTCTTTAGCTTAGAATGAACCCTTAATATCTACATAGGGAGCAGGTCCTCGTCACGGAGTCCGCCATGTTGCTCCGCCATGTTTCTACAGTAGCCCAGAACGGACAAACTAAACACTGGCTCTAGTTTTTTTTTGTTACCTGAAGGTAAGGATGGCCTCTGAGCGAGGCAAACAGCGTTACCACGGTTTTGCCCTCGGCGGCTCACGTTACCGCAGTCTTGGAAAGGGAGGAGTGAGCGGAGGGGTACTCAGTTGGTTGCAATCTGCAACCACACCACTAGATTTCACCAAATCCTTCACACTGTACCTTTAAGCAGATGTTAAACAACATGTCTTCTGGCTGTGCTGCTGGTGAAGAAACCGACATGTCTGCTTGTTCAACCTCTCAGTTTTCTTGCGGTGTGTCGGTGTGTTTTAGGGTTAGAATTAGGTTTAGGTTGTTGTCGCAATAACTGTAATAATTGTGTGTGTATGTGTGTGTGTGTGTGTGTGTGTGTGTGAGAGTGTGAGTGTGAGTGTGAGTGTGAGTGTGTGAGACTCACCTTGTTGAGTTTGTCTGGCGTTGCAGCAACATGAAGCTCAAACAGCAGCTCAGTGAGAACGCTCACAAACTCCTCGCCGTCGGCCGCTGGCAGAAATACACAAGCACACACAAACACACACACATACACCCATGTCATGTGAGCATACTTCACTTTACACAGCATATGTTAAAGCCGTAGATGCATAAACTGTAGAATGAGAGCAGATTTGTACCGCATGCAGTGATTTCCCCCATGCTGAGATCATTAAGATAATATTCCTGTTTGCCTTCAGCTAAACAGCTCAGCAGAGATTTGGTGCACTTCTGATTCTTGTTTTCGTGCCAAATTAATTCAAATCAATTAGATCATAAATGTGTAAGGCACACATGCAGATGTAATGTCTTTATCTGATAGTTTCTGCTGGTTTCGTTTTGAATATCTGTGGTGTGAACGTGTCGGTGGCCCCTGAACACCAACACTGGATCCGGCTCCGTGTTAAAACCCTCCAGGTGAAGGGACAGCAGTCGGCTTTGAGCTCTGCACCGCTGTGACATCGCCTGAGGGCGCCTGTCGCACAGTACAAGTTTACATATAGTCTTTAAAATGTCAAGTGACAAGTGGCTGGTGAGATATGATGAAACCAAAACTTGGCATCACATGACATCCCCTCGACACTGAATTTTACTTTGGCAGAACATTTTCTTCTTCTTTAACAGAGACAACGACAACAGATCAGGAACAAAATGCCTCCAACACCAGTTCTCATGAGGTCCTGAGGTTTTCCAGGCTTTTGCAAACAGGAAAACTATTTTGTGTTTGTTGACATTGAATCAGATAATATTTTTTAGAAAACACTGTAATTTTTGTGAGAAACTAGATTTTCAACACAAGGTAAATGTTAAGAAGGACTGTGCTTTGAACAGTTTAAACCCCAGTGTTGACACCCAAAAACTGAATGTTGCCAGCCAAGAAAGTGTTAACGCAGCAGTGGGTAGAATTGGAGCAAATATGATAATAAAAAATGTGTATAAAACGGTCACTATATCCTGACAGTAGTGCATGAGACAGGTAATCTGAAAAAAATTGTGTGCTTCTGTGTCCTCCGGTGCTCCTAATGGCATCTGCAAGATTTCACAGACCTGAGGAAAACAACCAATCAGAGCCGAGCTGGAGCCTTGCCGTCTCTGAGCAGCTGTCAATAACTCGCGAACTTCGATCAAACGGTAAAACTAGGCAGCGCTGATCAAATATGAATCAATATTTTGTTACTGTAATGCCTATTTCTCGCCTCAAATGTTTTCAGAAACATCTTGTAGTGTACTGTTTAGCTGTAAAATGAGAAAGTTTGTGACCCGGAAGCCATGTTGAGATCTGTTGAGGAAATACCAAGCACCGCCCACCAGCCGGAGCAAACTTTCTCATTTTACAGCTAAACAGTACACTACAAGATGTTACAGATGTACAAGCGAGTTTGCGAGCGATTGACAGCTGCCTTCATTGAATGAACAGCCAATAGGAACGCCCTCTCTGAAATGACCTGTGATTGGTCAAAGTCTCCCTTCACGGGCTAGAATTTGTAAAGCCTGAAAACAGAGCCATGAGGAGGTGCTGAAGTCTAGTTATCTCTCGGAACACTTGAATTACAATATGCTGAAAGGTTATTATGGAATTTTTGCCCAATGATGCCAAATATATTCAGCCTACTGCCACTTTAAGCCAGTCATGTTAGTCAGTCATGTTAGTTACCTATGACAATGATTTGCTTCAGCTAAAAGACTATATGTATTTGCATATTATTATTATTATCTGATCTAATGTCAGGGCTTATGTCCCTCTGCCAGAGTTCAAATATGAAATGTGAATAAGACCAACTGATCGTGGGTCAGTGTTCAGGGACCGCCTCCACCTCCATCAGGTCTAGCGGCTGGTTTGGGTCACTCACATAGGGGGGTAGAACAGTGTAATTGGGAATTTAGATCACCGTTATCCTTCGTCTGTCCTCCTTCTTCTTCTTCTTCTTCTTCTTCTTTTTCCTCTCCTTCGTCTCGCTTGATGAAGATGTCCTTAATGAAAATCAGCTCCTTCTTCACCTCCTCCTGCTCCTCTTCCACCAGGGAGGAGAGGAAGGCTTGGACCTAGAGGCAGATATAGAGTATATGAATCAAAAAGACTGTTTCTTAAAAGAACTCCTCATATTCCTCACACTTGTGTCTTACCTTGGCCTCGCTCTCATTGGACAGGATCTCCAGGGCCTCGAGGTGTGACAAGCCCTGGTAGTCGTCAAACAGAATACCGTAGTGAGCTGTGGGTACACTGATTGGCTGGTTGCCCAGACGCGTCCGCTCTTTCTCTTTGGCTTCCTTTAACATCTGAAAAATCACAGTGAAACCTTATTATAACACCACGTCATTATAGAGAAAAAACAGGACGTGGATTTCCACTGAAAATCACCAAATCATTCCCTCCACGCAGACACACAAGACACGAGCTTTACATTATTTATCTGATAGGAGGAGACGTATTGGTTTTCTGTGAGTGTCTGTATGTGAGCTCTGAGAGTGTGTCTACATGCCTGACTCAGTGATACAGTCTTCTGCATCAGGGTCTTGGTCTTTTTGAAACCCGGGTCACTCTCAGCAAGAACGATCATGGTCTTCTTTCCAATGAACTCCAAGGCATCCAAACCTCCACTGATCACTGACTTTCCCTTGAGAGACAAACATAGAGACAAACAGAGAGAGAGAAACAGACATAGGGAAATGATAAAAAATAAAAAAATACCCAAGATAAATGAAAATGATAAGTCTAAATTTTGACTTACCAAGTTAAAGTTATTAGATGATTAGGCAAAATTATCTCATAAAATTATCTCATAAAATGATGACGTATGTTTGCCTTAGTAAACATTATGGGATAGTAAAAATAGATAATTATTTTTTTTTGTGGACAAAATTAAAATGTTTACATCTCAGAATTTATATTTATGAGACACGATCTCAAAATGTTGACTTACTATCTGACACTTTTTCTATCTGACATTTTTTTATTATTTTTTTCATTGTATTACTTTATTGTAGGATAAGCTTGTTTAGCTCACTGATAGCTGTGAACCTACATGCATCGTAAAGGGCAGAAGAAGGCCAAGAGAAGAGGCAGCATAAATCTTAGAACGAATTATTAATTAGTAAGTCATACATGCTTCAGGCATACTTAACAACAACTGTCAATAGCTCAAAACAATGCTGAAAATCTGCATCAACTAACTATTCTTGAACCAAACAGGTTTACATTGGAAGACAGTGACTTTATCTCCACTGACCGTAGCTTGTGTCTGTGTGTGTGTGTGTGTGTGTGTGTGTGTGTGTGTGTGTGTGTGTGTGTGTGTGTGTGTGTGTGTGTTCACTCACTGTGTTCTGCACAGCATGTGTGATGGTAGAGAAGACGCCCCGGCCAGACGCCGCAGCACTAACAGGAGACTCCCCAGAGCTGGACAGCTCCGTCTCTCCACTCTCACCTCCTCCCTCTTTCCTCTCCTCCTCTGCTCCCTCCTCCTCCTCCTCTTCCTGCGCCTCCTCTCCTACTGAGGTCCTGTGGAGACGCAGAGCTTCTCCTGCCTTCGTTTTAACTGAGGTCAGGCTGTTACCTGCACACACACACACACATCAGGTAAAGACTCAAGAGATCAGGAGGGAGAGAGTGTGGAAAGAGAATGAGGAAACAACAACAGAAGACGTACCCACTGTGGAGGTGGCACTGCTCAGAAGAGACTTTCCCCATGAACTCCATCCTCCCCAACCTTTTTCTTTCTCCTGAAGTGACCTCTGTACACACAAACATACAAAATACATTACAATAATATTTAGAAAACTTTACTTTTGTCTGCGTTATATTTAGAACTGATAGAGATACAGCAGTTAAGTTAATACTTGTATTTAGTAGCCTCAAATGTCTAAGTCAAATAGTGCTGCAACTAATAATTATCTTCATGATTTATTAATCAGTTGGTCTATAAAATGTAAAATAGGGACAAATGACAATTACATTGCCCCAAAGCCCCTAGTGACATCTTGTTTATTTCAATCCACTATCTACTATCACATAAGACTACGATCACTATCCACTAAATTGCTGCTCTACCAGGTACCCAGGATTTGCTAAGAACGTAGTAGAACAGCTTTCTTCTATTTTGCGCCCTGTTTATGATTTAGTCTCCCTGGGAGAGTTCAAAGCTCTGATAAAATACTGTGTAACTAAAGAGTGCAATTGTTATTCCTAAACTGGATTTTTTTAATTATATATCTGTTGCCCCTTGTCTGTTTGTAACATTGGCTATGTCTGTTTTTGACATGCTTTATTTTATAATTAATGGCGTGTTATCTTGGCCAGGTCTCCCTCAAAAAAGGGATTTTAATCTCAAGGAACTTCCTGGTTAAATAAAGATTAAGTAAACAAGACAAAGAAAAGCACCAAACTGAGAAGCTAGAACTAGTCAACTCAAGTCAAATTTATCCAGGGAGCACATTTAAAAACAAGTGTTGACCAAACTGCTTTACAGAGAAGATTTTTGTAATTTTTGCTTGAATAATTATTCAAACAATCATCAAACTAGCTGCTGATTAATTTTCTGCCGACTGACTAATTAATCGACTGATCGTGTCAACTCTAAAGTCAGTTAAATCAGTCAAGTCATAAATGAATTAAGCCAATTAAGCTTAGTGAAATACGGACTAAAGTAGAGCTGCAACGATTAATCGATTAGTTGTCAACTATTAAATTAATCGCCAACTATTTTGATAATTGATTAATCAGTTTGAGTAATTTTTTAAGAAAAAAAGTCAAAATTCTCTGATTGTGAATATTTTCTGGTGTCTTTATTCCTCTATGACAGTAAACTGAATATATCTGAGTTGTGGACAAAACAAGACATCTGAGGACGTCATTTTGGGCTTTGGGAAACACTGATCGACATTTTATTCACAATTTTCTGGCATTTTATAAACCGAACAACTTATCGATTAATCAAGAGAATAATCAACAATGAAATTAATGGTTAGTTGCAGCCCTAGACTAAAGGCTACACTGATAAACCGCCCAGGCTGATATATATCAATCGATATAAGCATATTGCATATAATTTGGTATCAATGATTATGTCAATCGATCCGTAACAAGAAACTGCATCAGAAAAATGCCAAGATGTATTTAGATCATTTAGAAACATCCTCATTATATATACAGTGACATCATTATAGTTTGTCCTCTAGAGAGCAGTGAAGACTTTATATTGTTAAAATATTAAAATCCCAATTCTTTCTTTTCCCCAAAAAAGCTAATATAAGGGATCCTTGTCAAAAATGTTTGATTATGTGTTTATGTAGAAAAAAAAATGATATCGAACAATATAAAATCATCAGATTTATAAACTCTCAAATATCAAAATCAGTACTGGCCTCAAAAATCAAGAATTTGACAAGTTATAGTATGTCAAGAAACTAGTGCAACAATTTTGTATCTTTTTTCTTCTTCTTCTTATTATTATATTTATTCATTAATTTTGTTATTATTAGTATTTATATTATGACTATTATTATTATTATTATTATAATTTTCATGCTGGAAAGGTCTTCGTGTTCATGTGGTGTAAATTTAGTTTATATAGTTTCTGTACTCTAAAAATCAATGAAATGAGAATTACAAAAAAAAAAGAAACTAGTGTGACAAACCTCCACATCCTCCTCTGCCGCCTCTGCGTCTGGCTCCAGGCTCACCGGTTGGTCACATATGATCACCTGACCCTCAGCGGCAGCCTCTGGTCGGTCCTCTGAAGTGTCCTCCGTGGTCGTCTCCTCTGAGGTGGACTGAGGGAGGTTGAAACTCTCAGGGATCAGAGGAGGCTGCAGAGGAGCTGACAGCGGTGCAAAGGCTGCTGGGACATCCTGATAGGGGTCAGGGTCTGTGTGAGGGGGCTGGGTGGGTGGAGGGGTGATGATGTCAGCGAAGGGGTCTGCGTCAGTCTGGGACATGGTGATCTGGAGGTGAAGAGATATCTGATTTTAGTGATTTTAGTTGAGAAAGTGCTGATCTGTGCTTCTTTACTAGTATCCTGCATGTACACATACAACATACAACATACATGTAAGCTTACAAGGAGCAAATAGATGTTTTGATTGTGGAAATGTCATCTCTGTGTGTACTGGTTGTGTTGTATGATGGTTACAGAACACATTGCAGTATTTTATGATGGCTTTGGCTTCATTTTCACAACAGAATTTCAATTAGTGCTGCAACTGTTTCACTATAGATTAACCCGCCAATGTTTGTTTTCGTTGCCTGTCACAATTTCCCTGAACCCAAGATGTCTTGTTTTGTTCAACTATCACATAAAAAAATACAAATATTTTCAGTTCACAGTGATATAAAACAGAGAAAACTAGCAGATTCTCACATTGGAGAAGCTAGAGAACGTTTATAAAATGTCAGAAAATGGTGAAAAATGTCGATCAACCCAAAACGACGTCCTCAAATGTCTTGTTTTGTCCACAACTCAAAGATATTCAGTTTACTGTCATAGAGGAGTAAAGAAACCAGAAAATATTCACATTTAAGAAGCTGGAATCAGAAAAATTTCACTTTATTTTCTTAAACAATTACTCAAACCGATTAATCGATTATAAAAATAGTGTTTGATTAATTTAATAGTAAACAACTAATCGATTAATAATATAGGCAACATTTACAAAAGGATTAGACACTTCTGAAGACTGATATGTATATTTCATTCACTCCACCATCCCAGCAAAGATTTGCTTCATACAGTGTAGTAGACCTACTAAAGTTTTTCAGCTGGGCATGTGGCAACTGTTGGATAATGTAGGAGCTTGTCCAAACATAATAAAATGAGATTATATTTCATCTAGTTCGTTAATTGCTTGATAATGTAATGAACTGGGACGAGAAACATCATTGATTATCGCTTCGTGGTTCAACATTACCATCTAGTGGTCACTTGCTGAACATGCATCCACATTATTACTGTTATCCCCATGTTTCCAAACACTGTGAAGTTTGATTCCTGGCAGCAAAAAGTAATTTAACACAATTAGTTATCATCTCTCACAAACTGTATGCGCAAGATGGCACATAAACCGGTTCACACAAAACCAATATAGCTACATTTGTCCATAAAAACAAACAAACTGCAGCCTGGAAAAACAAGGCACAATAAGTATAATGTGACAATATTTCCTGTTTATATGGAGTATTAAGAATTATAATATACTTAATCCATAGACAGTCTGTAGAGAACACATAGTAGACTAAAACTACTCAAACTCAAAACAGTCATTTCATATTAATGACATCAATGTGTCAAAGCCTCTTCTGCTTCTCTTTAAAGGTCCCATATTGTAAAAAGTGACATTTTCATGGCTTTTATATTATAAAGCAGGTTTAAGTTCTATATAAATACTGTGAAAGTATCGAAACGCTTAATCCACAGAGAAATACACACAGCCCGTATTCAGAAACTGAGCTTTTGAAACAAGCCGTCAGGATTTTCTGTCCATTTGTGATGTCACAAATCTAAAATATTTAATCCATTTCACAGTTTCAAACGTAAAAATACTAAATGTGTCCCAGTTTATTTCCTGTTGCAGTGTATGTAGATGACATCAGCTGACAGAATGTAAACATGGACCCAAACTGTTTCCTAGCAACGCAATTCCGTTGCCATTCCGTTGAAATGCACTAAAACGGAGCGTTTCAGACAGAGCGTGGATACAGGTATATTCAGACAGACAGTATGAGAAAAATAATGTGTTTTTTGAACATTAAAGCATGTAAACATGTTCTAGTAGAAACCCAAAGTACAAGTATGAACCTGAAAATGAGCAGGATATGTCCCCTTTAACACTGTTTGAATACAGTATTACATAACGACAGCATACAGAACAATGACACTCAACAAAGACCTCTGTTCAGTTTGAAAGCCAACATGACAGTCAGGCTATTATTCGCATGTTTGTGGTCTTTTTAACGAGTCTACACAAACACATTTTCAACAGTGAAACTTAATTAATACAACTTCATCGCCGGGCATGTTCCCCGTTTGTGTCTTTCGGTTGTTTCGGTTAAAGAAGAGTTATAAAAACTCAAAGACAGTTTTGTTTTTGTGAAAGTGACAGTGCAGCTCACCCGGTTGTTTGGTGCCAGCCAGCCAGCGGCTCCTCTTCCGCCCCGCCACGTCGGCAGGCCGGTAGGTGGCTCTACCGAAGAGTATCTACAAGACAAGATAATTCACCGTCTACTGGACCACCTGTTGTCTACTGGTTTCCTTTAGCGTAGCCTCAACAAGTGTTTATTTAATTGAAGACGTTGTTCCACAGAAACAGCCACTGTTTCTTGAGTTTAACAAACTGAAACAGGATATTGTAATTAAATTTGTTCCCTATTTGACAATTTGTTTGCCCCAACAACGAAGATTCATCCTTTCGCTGAAGTGCTGCTGCTGCTCCCGCTTACGGCTCCTGTGACAACACACGGGAGCGAAGACGGAAGTGGGCAGAAGCGAATCATCTCGCTTTGCCCTGAATGCTTATATTTGAGTAGGAAATACAGTTTATGTGTCTTGCGTTTCGTTGCATTTCGAGTCCAAAAGCTTACCAATTCGTATTGTACGTGATCATAGAAAAAAAAATGTTGTGAAATGAAATGAAAAACAAACAGATTCTGTCGATGAGTTCAACTTCTAGTAGGCTGTCTTCCTCACTTTGCGCACGGCGGCTCGTTGGTCTAGGGGTATGATTCTCGCTTAGGGTGCGAGAGGTCCCGGGTTCAAATCCCGGACGAGCCCATTTTTTTTTTTTCTTGAAAAATACACTGATGGGATAAGATTAGATATAACTTTATCCAGGGGGATATAGGAAAGAGTGCAAATATAAAATATCAAAAAATGTGCACAAAATATATAAAAAAAACATATACAATGCCAAAAAATATAAACAGGGTTATGAAATTGCTTTTTGGTGAGATACTGATGAAATCAGCCAAATAATTCGTTATGATATGCAATGCGAGTCTCATAATGCTGTATATTCACAGCCACAAAACACACACACACACTAAAGCAACATCTCACTGTATTTTTTGAGTGATCAATTAAAGTTAGGTCTTTAAAATGTCATAAAATAGTGAAAAATCACATATTACAATTTTAAAAAGAGACTACAACTAGTAACCAACCTCTGTTCTGTTTTCGCTGTTGAATTAATTATTCTAGTATTATTATAAAGCTGATGATGCTGCCTGTGTGAGTATGTGTGTGTGTGTGTGTGTGTGTGTGTGTGTGTGTGTGTGTGTGCGTGTGTGTGTTTTTAAAACTTGTGAACTGTGCTGAGATCATGGATCTATTACCGTTATAATATTTATATAATACATAGGGCCAAGGCTCAAATAAGGGGAGATTTTGCACCTTAAATAAACTGAAGTTGAAGCTAAAGTCAGCTCAAAACCCAAATATATTTAAGTTCTAATGATATGAAACTGAGAAAAAGGGGAAATAATACAATTTGAGAAGCTAGTACCAGCAAATGTTTGACATTTTTTGCTTAATCATCTAATCTACTAACACCTCTAATAACAGTTTCAGCACAAACACACACATACAAAATTTAAGACACAGCACTCCATTCTGCAAATATTATCAATAAGTTTATTAAGTGGTATGAATATTCTGTCTTAAAATAAATGCAAAATTGCAGATAGACCTGTACAGTTATATGTTCACAGTTTAACATGTTCCCTTTGAATTGCCAACGTTTAGATTAAAAAAGAGACAGGGTTTATTATAGACAGAACATTATAGAAATGTATAATATCCATTATTATGAGAGTATCAAAATCATGCTTAATAAAAACCTTTAATTGCCCTTTCAGTCTAATAATCAATTATAAAATATATATATATTACAACTTATATTTGCAGAAATACAAAAACATGTACAAGCAAAAACCGCAAAGAATATCCAGGGGCAAAATGCAGATCAGTTGAGCCGCTACATTCGGTGTGTTTGTGTGTTTGTGTGTTTGTGTGTGTACATTTTCTTCTGGCATTACATGATTAGAAAATGACAAACCTGTTAAATGTTTCTGATCAAACTGACCCGCAGATGTTGATAGAAAAACTGATGTGATTAGAAAATGTTTGGCTTTGGGAATGTTTTATATAAAGTGCACATTGGAGACATGTACAAAGACGCTATGAACAAAACTGTTTTCTTTTTTTAAAACAGAGAGTTGTGCTCTAAAATTGTGATGATGTAGCAGAAGAATATATCTTATGACCTTCTATTAAAGAGGACCTATTATGCTTATCTTCAGGTGCATACATGTATTTTGGGTTTCTATTAGATCATGTTTATATGATTTAATGTAAAAAAAAAAAACAGGCTTTACTTTTCTCATACCGGCTACGTCAGCTCCGCTCTAACTGGCTTTGTTTGAGGGTGTGCCAAACTAGTAACAAAATGTGTTACTTGGTGACATCACCATTTGCAAATTTCCTCACCGTGGGACTAATAAAGGAATATCTTATCTTATCATGTTACAGAGGAAAAAGCGGGACTTCAAATCAAGGCGTTTTAGGCAGTTCAGGAGCAGTGTTTCTGTGGAGGAGAGTAACTTCCTTTGGTGTGGACTTTGTAACTTTGCAGACCTTTTAAATGAACAAAATACTATACAACACACTAAAGGAAAGGGAAAAAGCACAAAAGCATAATAGATCCTCTTCAAGAAAACTGTTGAATTAAATGTTATTTTCTTTAAAATTACATATCCCGTGTGGCGGGCTGGAATAAAACAAAAATTAAAGAGCAAATATCCCTGCTTTGCACTTTGTATTTTTCCCATATAAACGAGTCATACAATAAAAAAAGGCTACCACTGTGTCACATCACAAACCAAACAATAGTTCATATAGATGCATAAACTTGACATATCATTGCTTCTACCCTTAAACCAACCAAGTGGTGTCTTTTCCTCACTAACACAATAATGCCCCTGTGCAGCAACTTTCACATTTCTGAATGAAAACATAAAAAACACTTCACTCCGACAACGAACGAGACCCAGAGTCCCCCTTTTTTTTCCCAACCCAAATACCAAAAAGCACACCAGACCGAGGCTGCTTTTATTAAGTGCATGTTTTCTTGCTGTGTGTGCCGTTAAACATGTGCATGTATGTACAAAGAGAAAGCAAGCAATAGCTACCTGTTTGTTTGTTTTAAGTCACTTCATGATATAAGCTAGTAGAGGCAGATGAGGTGTGTGGTGCTTTAATGTGGCGGTACATGACTGAGGAGTTAGCATTAGCGTTATGTCACAGGTAGCTGCGCTAATGAAAGAAAGCTGAAGGATGTATGACACGATGGATGCACAGTAGGTGTGATATGATACATTCTGGAGTTTCACATTATTTTGGCATAGCTAGCAAATAACATGTGTGTGTTTAAGCCCACAATCTTTGCTTGAATGCGTGCAGAGAAATGAGAGCCGATGTTGTAAAAAAGAAGCCTGAGCATGCTGTTTGGTTCTGTGGCCACAAGACGGCGCTGCTCTCAGGCCAGCTGAGATGCTGCAGCCTCTTTTTAAAAAAGTGTCCGGACCTTCCACAGCTGATCAGAGGTATATCTCTATTAAAATGTCAAAAGGAGCTGATGATACATCTGCAGGATGGTGTGACGGTTACATGATTAATAAGCTGACACCAGCTAATTTCAGGCTAATGAGGTGAAAGGGTCTAAACTTGCCCCCTGAGGAACATTTCCCCACTCCCTGTCGGAGTCCAACGTGTAAGGCAAACTCTTTAAAAATCCCCCCCCCCTCAAGTCAAAGTGGTACAGTCCAACGTTGAAACCAGCACCGGGCTTTTTCCAAGCTGCTCGGTTTCAGAGGGTTTCACACCAGGAGGTGGCGTTTCTTGTGCAAAGCCAGGTGGTCAGAGCGGGAGAAGCTGCGCTCACAGTCGGGGCACTGGAACGGTTTGACTCCTGTGTGCTTGCGGAAGTGTCTCGTCAGCTCGTCTGAACGGGCGAACTTCCACGTGCAGCCCTCCCACATGCACTTGTAGGGTTTCTCACCTGCACATAGGGAGAAAAACATGAGAAGAAGATCAGGGGAACGGCTTGTAAAAGATGATGTAAATCAGTGGCGGTTTTAGACTCTTTTTAGGGCTGCTCAAGCACACCTAAATTTCATCTCAGCACCCCTAAAATATAATTATCAAACCCTCTGAGACCGCCGACATTACTGTCATTAAAAGACTGTAGCAGACTCAGTTTTAAAGCTAGAGTGATGATATGTTGGTATCATATGAAGCTAGAAAACCTAAGGAATCCATTGGTTCATCCATCCAACCATGTCATACTAGCTTGTCGAGAAGGAGGTTAAATAACTCTCCAAACTTACGCTAAATTTTGGCGAGGAAAAACTGGCATGGCCGTATTCAAAGGGGTCCCTTGACCTCTGACCTCAAGATATGTCAATGAAAATGGGTTCTATCGGTACCCACGAGTCTCCCCTTTAAAGACATGCCCACTTTATGATAATCACATGCAGTTTGGGGCACAAACCATGCCGTTTTTTGCATGCAGGATAAATGTTTTATTTTCGCCTATTCTAAAATGGTGTATCTGAATATTTCTGCATACTGGGATCCCTAAACAGTCTTGGAATTGCATAAATTGGGTATCACTGTAAAGCTGAGACTCTTGTGGATCCAATGAGCCCAGTTGTATTCATGTATGATGATGTTATTCCCCATAGTAGCCATTTCATTGTAGTGAGACCATTTTTTGAAACTTGACTTCACTGTGAAGAATGACTGAGAGCCTTTCTGCATTATATTCCATTATATTTTTGTTGTATTTTGAATTGTCACCTGGTGCCTGAATTTTGTGTTTTCCTTTAAATAAATTAAGACATTTTTACCATAACTTGATCCAGAAAAGGCAGAAATTGGTGCATAAAAAAATTTCTACAATGCAGGAAATTAAGTGTTTGACACTCAAAAGACGCTCGAAAGACTCACCGGTGTGTGTCCTGCGGTGTGCTTTGAGGTGGGAGCTCTTGGTGTACACTTTGTTGCAGCCGTTGAAGTCGCAGCGGTGAATTCGCCGCTTTTTCAGCGTGTCAGGAGACTCGGCAGGGAGAGGATGCTTGGCGCCCGAGTGAACTATTACCGAAGGGTTGTTACACCTAAGAGAAACACAGAGAGAAGAGGATTTGTTAGAGTCCCTTGCTTCATCTGATTTGACCAGGAGAGGGCGTCGGTGTCTGTACAGTAACAGCCGCCTCCTTCATGATGTTGAAATCTAATCTAATGCAAGTTTAATTCGGTTGCAGCGACTCTCCGATGCAATAACAACTTCTACCCGTCAGGAAGTTGAAAAACACCTCCCGCCTTTTCCCAGTCCACCACGCCTTTGCTTTGTCCTGTCAACCCTCTCAAGTTTTCATTTAACCATTCAACGATTCATTCGCTGGAATTTAATGACATAAATGCTGACATACAAGAAGATTAGGTTTCTAATACTCTGCGTGTTGTGTGCGAAAGCTTTGTGAAAGATTTTCTGTGCAACGTTAAAGCCCATCAAACGATAACAGAATAGAATACAAAAGAATAGATGAGAAAATCGTCATTTTCAAATGTTTTACAGTCAAAAACAAGAGGGAGATGTCTTTCCACACTATCATTTAAGAGTGCGTGTGTGTGTGTGTGTGTGTGTGTGTGGGTGTGTGTAAGTGGCAGTTGAGAGCAGGTGTCGAGTGTTGAAATATGAATCCCTCACAGATCAGTTCTGCGTAAAGGAATGTGCAAAAAATCCCCCGCGACACACACACACACACACACACACAGACACACAGACACACACACACACATAGACACACACTAACCCAACGTTATTATACATCCTGAGCAAACGTGACCTATTTCCCATAAACATACAGTATATTTACATTGTTCATGTGTTTTGGAGGAGAGGTGATGACAGATGAAGACACACCCACTATTTTTCCCTTAAGAGTCCAATTATTTCACGGTCATCGAGGGCAACGGCGGCCTGTGATGGCAACCGCCCCGACAACTACAGTCAAGGAAGCAAGAACTAACTGGCAGCATTCCCTCACGATTACACACATAATAGACATGCAATTATTTCTGTGAGGAAAAGCCGTTATTTTGTGGAGGAAGACTGGGAACCAAAACAGATGACGATGGGAGGTGAGGAGGAGGAGGAGGAAACAGGAAGGAGAGGAGGGGAAGAAGGAGTGGGAGATGCCAGACAATGAGCGCTAAAAAGTGCAGGAAGTGCTGAGCGAGGAAGGAGGGAGGGGGAGGAGGAAGAAAGGAGAGATGGGAAGAGAGGTGGAGGGTGACAAGATCAAGATATGTGGCTGACTACAAGGCGATAAGGAGCCGCGATGAGAGGTGTGGCTGCCGGACGAGACAGGAAACGGGAGAATAAAAAGACGCCACAGTGGAATGAGCTGAATCTGACACACCCAACACACATTACAGTCAGTGTGTTCATTACAGTTGTTGTGTTACTGGTCCTGTGTCATCTACAAGTGTCTTTTAGTTGACTTCCGCTCAACCACATTCCCACTGCCGCAACAACAAGAGAAAACAGAGCTTGGAGAGACTGTATTTTTGCGCATTTTTTTTTGCATTTATTAGATAGAAGACAGCAGAGAGTTGACAGGAAATGTATGGCGTTAAATTTGTGTCTCAGTCCTGAGTATGAGATGGGACATTTTGAGCACAAAAAAAATATTTTTTTCTAACTAAAGATTACTTTCATCGTTGATTAATCTGTCGATTATTTTCTCGATTAATCGATTAGTTGTTTGGTCTATAAAATGTCAAAAAATGGTGAAAAATGTCGATCAGTGTTTCCCAAAGCTCAAGATGACGTCATCAAATGTCTTGTTTTGTCCACAACTCAAAGATATTCAGTTTACGGTCATAGAGGAGTAAAGAAACCAGAACATATTCACATTTAAGAAGCTGGAATCAGAGAATTTTAATTTATTTTTTCTTAAAAAAATTACTCAAATGGCTTATCAAAATAGTTGGCAATTAATCGATTAATCGTTGCAGCTCTAATGTTGAGAGAATGTGTGAATAACAGCGTACAGAGCAGGGAGAAGTTATTATTGTGTGCTTATGTTGATGCAAGTAATAAATGTACTGAGCACAAATTTAATTATTCTTCGCTACAAATCATAATTTATGTGCTCGCAAAAAAAAAATAAGTATTCTGTGCTAAAAATGTTTCGTCCGTCTTGGGGCTGCACCTGACTTTAAAAAAGATCACAACAGGAACAGAGACGATCCGGTCGAAGCCTCTGAGCACGACTTCCATATTAAGTTAAAGGGGAAGCGCTGCAGCAGACGGTGAAACTTATGAAGCGTGTGGTGCCTCTTTCAACATTTGTGTGAGTGTCTCAGTCTCACCCGTATTCGTGCGGTATCCTGATGACTGATGATTTCATCTCGTGGCTGCTGTGGAGGTCATGAGCGAGCTCGGAGCGCGGCTCTGATTTGATTGGCTTGTGCAGGTCATAGGCGTCGCCGCAGTGAACTGGGGAGATATAAATGGCTCGTTAGTATGGTCAGGATTTATTCACATTAACATACTGGTAATATTTTATACATCAAATTAAGATTTAATCTGTAAGGATAAATCAGAGAAGTTTTTTTATTTTCACTTTTTATTTTTTTTTGGTCTGCTAACCACTTTTTGTTTTGTTTTTATGCTACTACAGAAGGGCATTGCAAACCAACAATTATTAAAATGTATCTGTCAGTTATGTATGCATCTGTGTGTATCAAATACACTGTAGGAGATTCAGAGATAGTGACCTCTTTGAATCTCTGTGACCACCATCTGACCACAGAAAATAGAACAAAAAAACATGGCTTCCCTATAAGAAACAAGAATCTGCTGAAATTGATATTCTAAAAAACAGAGGAAATGAAAAGCACTTCCTCATTTTCAGTAAAAGATATGTTCATTGACGGAGAAAGTTTTTTTTCCCTCACAAAACATCTTATTATTTTTTATTTAGAGAAAAAGCTAGCCAGCACTCTTACACTGATGTTTAATTGTTATAATCCTCTAATTATTTCCTGTTGTTGTTCTTATATTGCCATTGTTCCACTTGTTTTGTTTTTTTGTAAATTAACAATTATTGTTCGTCTCACTTGCATTTTTTTAGAACACTTTAGCCACACATACAGTACGTTAATAAAGCTCAAATTGAAAGAAATATAACAATAAATCACCTGTCTTGTGCTCCCTGCCTCGATGGTTGTGGTCGTCGTCGCTGGCGATAGGCTGGCTCACCATTATCGACTGATGCAGGTGGAGAGGCGATTGGTAGAGGACGGACAGAGGCACCATGACCGGAGACACCATGACCCCTGACCCCTGGATGACTCCGGACCCCGAGCTGATCAGAGGAGCCACCATGGTGGGGTACGCGAGTGAGGGAGTGGGCGGCGAGGAGCGCAGCTGGGAGTGCGGGGTGGAGCAGCGGGGGGAGGCGCGGCTCGCCGAGCTGTAGGGGGACGGCGGGGAGCTGCGCGAGGAGGCCGGGGAGGAGGCGGAGGAGCAGGGAGGAGAGGAGGAGGAAGAGGAGGAGGAGGAACGCTTGCTGACTGACAGGTCCACGGGCTCCAGCTGGGTGTGTGTGGGGTTGCTGGGGGAGTGGGGGGACTGGGTGAAGGCGTGCATGTGCGTGGGGTGGTAGATGTGGGCGGGATGGGAGAAGATCACTCCGTATTGCTCCGGGTTTTTCACTAACGAAGAGTAGAATGACTGCGAGAGAGAAAGAGAGGATGCAGAAGAAGGAAGAAGGACAAAAGGGCAGTTAAAAATTTCCGTTCTGCGTTGAATAACACGGAAAACATGTTTCTGCCACACAAACAACCACAGCCAGCCAGAAATTTAAACACAGCTCTGTTTGCGGATAACTGTTATGTCTCAGAGTACAGTGTGTGTGTGTGTGTGTGTGTGTGTGTGTGTGTGTGTGTTCATTAGCCTGCTGCCTGGCAGTGTTTGTTCTCATTGTATGCAAATGTCCACTGTACAGCAGCCTGTTTGTCCAGGAAGAGCTGGAATGTGGGAACCAGTCTGTCTAGACACGTAGCAGGAGTGTGTGTAGCTGTGTGGACGTGTGTGTGTGTGTGTGTGTCGGTCAGAGTTCCTCTATGGCATCGAAACATGTTTGGGCATGATGGGAGCACAAAAACACAAAAACACAAACATGCCTTACCGTCTCCATGTCTGTCTTCAGAGGGTAATCATACATCAGCATGGCTGCAAAGGCCAGGCTCCTACAAAATAAAACACACACATACAGCCATCAGTACACACATCTGATACATAACACATTTACAAACTCATTTATCACATTTACTTTTCTGTTCAGTACGGTTTAGCATGGAAACCAGTAATGACCCGTAATCATTGGTGGAAGAAGTACTCACTTAACTGAAAGAACAAATGTAAAAGTGCAGAACAAGAAATATTCCATTAAAAAGTGTATTTAAAACTTGAAGTAAAAGTACAGAAGTATTACTATCACCTAAATATACATTCAGTATTTAATGTAAAAAAAAAAAAAAGTTCTTGTTTTGCAGAAAATCAGCCCCTATGACTGATGGTCCAGTGATTCTCAACCTCGGGGTCGGGCCCCTTCAAAGGGTCAAAAGATAAATCTCAGGCGTCGTGAGATGATTAATGTGGTCGGAAGAAAGAAAAAACATAGTTCTGCTACATAAATTTGGATTTATTTTTTAGCCTTTTCTCTAACCTTTGCCTTTTTTGTGTGAAATATTGGCCATATTTGACCTCTTTGGGCCTCAAAACTGTTGTTTAAATGAAACCATGTGAGACTTTTAGAGGGGAAGTGTCTCTTTGGTGGAACGGCCAACAACTCACATACCTCACGTGACGAGGGGCCTCAACTAGACTTTTTAGTGAGGGGGCAAAAGCCAAAAAGTTGAGGAAGCACTGGTTTAATCTTTAATAATGTGGTATATTGTGTAATCCTGTCATGTGTTTTTTTTTTTTTATGTAAAATATTAATATGAAATGTAACTACAGCTGTCAGATAAATGTAGTGCAGTAAAGTGGCATACAATGGAAACAAGTATGTCAAAATTGTATTTAAGTACAGTACTTGAGTGAATGTACTTAATTACATTCCACCACTGTCCATAAACCTGCTCATTTGTCTTATTTTCATCTTTTACTGTACAATACCGTCAATAATTTATGAAATGATCTTATTTTCAAGGCAGAAAAAAAAAAGACAAATAGACAACTTTTAAAGTGAAATGGGTACGCCCCCCCCCCCCCCACCACACACACACATCACTTTGAGAAGTGATGAAAAGTAAATCACGTAAAGTAGAGGGAATGACTAGACGAGGGTCTGTAGATAAGTATAGGTGTCTGAAATGTGTCTGAAATGTGTGTGTGAGCGCTGTCGACATCACTTCCAGTAAATCACGTCAGACAATAGCCAGACATCGTTTTCTTTTTCTGTCCGATTTTACACATCTCCTCCTCTCTACTATCGGAAGCTCTTCTTCCTCACTCGTCCGTCCGATAGTCAGACAGCGCTACAGACAACTTTACGGCGGGTCGTTTTACGAGACTACGAGACACTTCCAGGTCTGATGTGGCTGAAAACTGCCCGCTGTCAAAGACTAGACAGTGATAGTACCTCACACGTTTCAAACACACACACACACACACACCACCTATGAAGTTCTGTCAAGTGTTTGGATGAAAAGCGTGTGAGGTTTCAAAGGTGGTTTCAGTTACCGTGGCTTTGAATGGCCAGGTGCAGCGGCGATGAGTCTGTGTTTGTGCCTAGACGAGTGTGTTTATGAGCATGATCGTGTGTGAGTGTGTGTGTGTGTCCTGATTAAAGTCCACAGTCTGGAGACAAGTTAGCCTTTAATTATTAACAAATGGGCAAGAACACAGACCATCACGCCCTAGCACACACACACACACACACACACACACACACATGCACACACACACACACACACACACACACACACACACACACACACACACACACACACACACACACACACACACACACACACACACACACAGAGTCCAGATGGGGAGCAGACCAATAGCAGAGCAGGATGCTCGCTCGCTGGGTCAGGAAGGGTGTGAACATGATGACTGAAGCCACACCCTTCGCCTGGCTCCATAGAAACAAAGAGACTGCAGTCAGGTGGGGCCTGTGTGTGTGTGTGTGTGTGTGTGTGTGTGTGTGTGTGTGTGTGTGTGTGTGTGTGCGTGTGTGTGAGGTTCTAATCCTGGTCTGTATTGTGTCGTAGTTCAACGAGAGGTCAAGCAGTCGTTCTATTGTAGTTGTGAATCTCACACACAGAGGTGGCAACAGATAGATCACGAAACAGGACAAAAGAGTGAGTGAACAGTGAACTGTAAGTACAGATTACAGGTATTTTCCCTGCAGACACAATCAAATAAAAAATGCCCAAAAGAGTGTTTGGGTTTGAGAAATCATTGGCCGTTGTGGAAGTCCCCACTCCTTGTGTCTATCCTGTGTTCACATCTAAATATTTCCCCCTGAAACATTGATGAGAGTACTGCAAAGAGACAATCTCTGACTCACAATTAATCACATTTACAAACAAGGACACAGTGTCATTGATGGAAATCACCAGAAAACAGGCCCAGGCTATATAATCACAGCTTCCAGCCCAAGGTTCAACATGTATGGCTGCTACTAACCATTATTATTGATTCATCTGACGATTATTTTTTCGATTCATTGTTAAAAGTGTACAAAATGTCAGAAAATAGTCAAAAAAAAATGTCCATCACAAGTTCCCACAGTCGGAGGTGACATCTTCAAATATTTGTTTTCTCTGAGCCACAGTCGAAAACCCAAAGATGTGAAGTAACACTTCACTTAAGTTTATTTAGTATATTTATATAGTTTATAACACATTGTAACGGAGTTATAACTAGATTTAAGTGTTTATTAATGTATTTGTTAAAAACTATAACTCATAATAATCTCTTTCCCAAGGGTGGTACGGGTTGGCAAATGTGTAGAACTGATCTGAAAATGACCAAACATCTATTCCCTTGTAGAGAACCTGTTGCCTGATAAACAGAAATGTGTGACTTTGCGAGTCAATGAATGCGTCGCAAGCCAGTTCAATAAGTTCTGTGAATTATAAAACAACAAACAACACCCATCGAAAGCAAACACGCATCTGTGGACTCAGACCTGAGTGACTCCTTTCAACTCTGAAACGCACTAAATGCAAATTAGCCTGTCACTGCAGGGCTTGGCTCAGCTGGAGGGAGATTTACAGTTCCATTTGTCTGCCTGGGAACACCCATCTGTACCTTTACAGCATGTACGTGTGTGTTCATGTGCTCAAGAAAATGCCACAATTAGTAGGCGATCTTAAAATCCCAGAAAAAACATGGGAACATACCATTCCCCTCAGTGTTCAGCTGTCATGCAGTAATCCTTTTCACAGGCATGAATCATGTAGTCTGGGACAAATCTGCGTGTCATTGGGGCAATTTGGGTGACGGTGACAGAGATCTGGGTCACGTTGTAGCAGCAGCAGATAATGTTTTCTTTTAATCTGCATGGAGGTGTAAGCCAGGTGGTTTGGGTTTACCACACGGGGAAATGATCAGAGGTTATCAGGCAAAATGTGACAGCAGGATGGTGAGAGGGGAAACCGTCCTTGTGAAAAAAAGACAAACTTTCCCTCGGGGTGTATCGTAACAGAATAAATACAATGAGACACAGAAAGTTTAGACAATCACAGGAAAGAAATTTAATTTAGCGGCGCAGCGTGTGCCTCGGTGCAGCTCCACCAACCATAAAGGCCTCGGGAGAGAGAACACAGTCTGCAGCTGGAGCTTGTTGATTTGTGTATGAATCAGTGTTGCATTTACAGCTGCGATGATTCAACGCCGGAAAATTAATCAGCGGCAACTATTTTGAGAAACCGTTTGTCATTTTTCAAGCAAAAACACCAAACTTTTATGTTTCTCAATTGTGAGGATTTGCTGCTTTTCTTTGTCTTTGTCTTTTCTTTGTGTGATGGTAAATTGAGGCCCTGTCTACACGTATACAGATATTTAAAACAAATATTTTCCTCTACGTTTTGGCCTCTCGTCCACACGCAAACAGAGTTTTGGGTCACAAAAACGGATATCTTTGAAAACGCTTTCTAAAGTGCAGATTTTTTAAAACTCTGTTTACTTTGGATCTGTGTGGACGTGTAAAACGGAGCGTTTGGGAAACGATGACGTCTTCTCCTCATTTCAAGTATGCCCACTGTTGAGATGGCGGACTACCGGCTTTTTTACGTTTTGTTAGCGCTGCTCGTACTTATTACTACTTTACATTTGAACAATGTTCCAGTCACAGGAGGCCAAAGCAGGGAACACATTAAACATGTCGAGGCCGAATGATTGAATGTGCTTTTGGGCGATTGAAGGCGAGGTTTGGAGCTCTCAGAAGGGCTATATGGACATAAACCTGAACGACCGCCCTTTCGACATCTATACATGTAAAGAGACAGTTGATGACAGCAGAGTGATGACCGTCATGCAGTTGGACCAGGAATCACAGCCCCCCCCCCCACCAACAATAACTGTTATCGAACTGACTGTAATGAAACCGAAGGAAAGGGAGTGAGAAGGGGGGTAATTCCTTGACCCTTAACTTGTGATCTCACTTGTGGTGACATGTAAATTTTACGGTGAGTGTTTGGAGTCGTTTTTTTAGTTTGAGTGTGGACGGAGATATTTTGTAAGACGAAGGTCATGTGGACAGATTTTTTTTTTTTAACGGAGGGAAAAATATCTGTTTTTAAAAATATCTGTATACGTGAAATGCTGGTCCGTCAAAACAAGACATTTGAAGACGTTACAGGAAATTGTAATGGACATTTTCACTATTTATTTTGGACATTAAATAGACCGAACGATTAATAGATTAATCGAGAAAATAATCAACGGTTGGACAACAACCTCTTTCTGCGAGCTAGAAACCAGACAGCTGTTGCACCTCTGCTTCATCAGAGCATTTCCACGTAGCAGATGTAAAAATCACAGGACGCACACAAACTGTGACGTGAAGGAACCGGCGTGTGCTGCTGCACCTTTTTGGTACATAAGTAGCCGTTTACCTGGAGTTGTTGGGGAGTATTTTCTCTACATGTGGGTGTGTGTTTGTGCATGTCAAGTGTGGTCTGCAAATATTGTCCTTCTAGGTCAGTGGAGCTACTGTGTACTCAACCCCAACCCACTCAGCAAACACTTCCTACTTCTCTCTCTCTCTCTCTCTCTCTCTCTCTCCCTCCAGATCTTCCTCTTCTACACCTCTTCTTCACTCCTCAGTGATCACTCACATCTTTACTACTGTATTTATCTGAACCACACACACACCACCCCGCACTCTTTCTCTCTCCCTCTCTATGAATGATATAAAACAACATGACTGAAGGGGAAAATATTGTGGCTTGGAGTCGCTGGCTACCGACTCTACCACACACACACACACATTCTTGTACACACTCGCAGCCGCACACCAAGTTTCTGCTAGCTCAACAGAATACACACACTAAATCACTAAAGGACTACATTATTACAGACACGCACACATGCTCACGCAGACACAAACGGGGCTGCACACACACACACCCTCTAATGGCAACAGGCTGGAGATGATGAGATCACCAGAGAGACCAGAAACCTCCAGACAACAGCTTTGTCCAAGAACACGCCGCAACGCACACACTCACAGCCTTCAGTTCCCTGCTCTTTGGACTCTTTTTCGTGCCTTTTCTCTTCCACATCGTCAAGTCTCGCCTCATGTGAAGCTGGGCATACACTGTACGATTTTAGATATGTATGTTGTGTAATTCCTACTCCTACTGTACGAGTAGATCGTTGGCGATGCAAAGCCAAAGCTCACGATTTATGTGGTCACACTGTACGGTCCGATCGTCAGCCCCGACCCGAGTGCTCAAACTGTACCTGTAACTGTACCTGCCGACCAAAGTTTTTGATATATCAGATATTCATCCGACTGTCCGACGGCCGGTGTTAATCGGTCCTCGGTCCCCCCTGTACACTGCGCGGCAAACGACGCCCGACGAAGCTGAAATTCGGTGCGACTCTCAAATTAGTCGTGCGGCTAAAATTCGGGCCAGAAACGGGCTTAAATCGAAACCCAGCTTCAGCCCCGCGCTGTGTTACACCACGACTGTCACTCTGATCACAAATCGTCTGACTCACACAGCAGTCGAGCGTTGGCACACATCACCGTTCGCAGTGTGGAACGTCTCGACTCACACCTTGTTACCTAGTTCCGCCCCTCAGGGAACGCACTGATTATTCTTTACTTTACTTAACACCCCAATTAGGCTACGTGACTCATCAAGGTGACGAGCTAATGTTCCAGCGTTTAACTTTTCCTTTTTCTGACCTCACCTCCGATTCTTCCTTCTGTTGGCCTAGACTCACTCGCCCCCCCCCCCCCCTGCTGTACCTCCCTGCTCCCTAATTTCAACCCCTTACCTCACTTCCTACTCCCGACTCCCCTGATAACGCCTCACATGCTCCGACTTTGACTCCTCTCACTTTAAGGGCCCCCTATCCTCTTATTTTGGCTTCCTATTCCCCTCATCTGAGCTGCCAGCCCACTCCTCTCATCCTTTTACAATCCTCACACACAAACACGTAGCCCCTCTCCGGTCCTCTCCAGCAGACTGTGGGGCTGCAGGCCTGCAGACCTCGGGGGGGAAGCCAGAGGGGGCCGTCAGCAGGGGAGAGGAAACAGGATCCATCATCTCACACACACACACACATCCGCACGAAAAGCACATTTAAAAGACACACCGGAGTTGACATAAGGCTCAAACACTGACAAAGACACACACATGTGCACACACCTCAACCCGTACTTGTCAAAGAGAGCAAAGTTTTGAGGCTTTCCAGACAACTGAGGACAGAGAGAAGGAGCGAGGCTGCCAGAGAGGAGGAGAGGGAGAAGCGGAAGCCCTCAGAGTTTAGTCTGACTGTTATTATTTCCACACTGCGTGATGGGTCGGGGGGTGTAAAGAAGAGGAGGAGGAGGAGGAGAGTGAAGCCAAATGGGGGGCGCTGCTGCTGCAGGGGGCCTGCGGTTTCCTGTCTGACACCCCCCCCCCCCACACACACACACACATTGCACCTCCCTAACCGAAGAATGAGAGGAGAAAGAGAGGAGGGGGGGTAATAGAAGGAGAGAAAGGGCAAAGAAAACAGCGGCTCTGACCAAACTATGTCAAAATGGAAGTGGAAAGAACAGAGACAGAAAACGGGGAAGAAAACGAAGTGGGTTTCGACCAAAATATGACAAAACTTCAATGAACCTCAAACATGGGGAGGGGGGGTAAGAAAGAGCTACACACAGTCACAGTGGCTCAATCCAGCGGTTTAAAAGCGGTGTGTGTGTGTGTACGTGTACGTGTGTGTGTGTGCGTGCGTGTGCTGGCACGAAGCTGTTTAACGAGTTACAGCTTTTTATGGCTGTCTGTTGACCACGGCGTCCTCGTTCCCTTAACTTCTAATGGAGAACTATTCAGCATTCAGGAGCTTAATGTTTAGCCCTAATGTTCCCTCGGACATGCCCTTTGAGCTGTGTGTGTGTGTGTGTGTGTGTGTGTGTGTGTTCATTTTGTTCCACCAGATAACATCAGCGTGTTGATTCAGGAGAAAAGGCGTAGGGGTGGGTGGGGTATTTCTCTAATGAGAAATAAATAAATATGAATAAAAAAAGAGAGGACCTCTTTTTTTTTTTACTTTTCCAGAGAGATTGTAAAGTAAGACAAAGAGGCAGAGAGAGGTCGCCCTCATTCCACCCGTCCACCCCCCACATCCACATCCCTCTCTCCTCCCTTCTTTCTCCCTCTCTCTCTCTCTCTCTCTCTCTCTCTCTCCAGGCTCTAAACAGGATAAGGGCTTCATATGCCAAGTGGAATGTGTGACGCAAGCCTCAGCCTTGAAACAAAGCACAGGAAACAGGGAGAGACAGAGACGGAGAAACACACACACACACGCACACACAGATAGAAAGAGATGCATATTATAAAGGATGTACTGAAACCAGAGGTAAGACAAAGAAGCTCAGGTGTGACTGAACACACACCTGTCACACACATGTGCTCCCTGACACCACGCAGCAGCAACACCGAGGGTCGTCTCTCACACACCAACACTGCTCGGGGCATCAGATTCAGCCTCTTACTGACGGCCTGTCAATGCGATCTACATGCTGAAGCGATAAATCACTCATCAATGAGTCCAGTGGCAGAAAAGCAAACAATCCACAATCACTGACAATGTTGTCTTTTTGATTCCAGCTTCTCAAAAAGTGACATGTTTTTGTGTGTATTATAAATTGAATACATTTAGATTTCTGGACAAAATGAGACACACCTCACCTTGAAATCTCAGAACTCGCAATCGTCACTATTTAGTTGACATTTCTGAAATTAAACAATAAATCTTTAATTAATCCCTAATTGATCAAACTGTTTTTTTACTATCTGTATATCTCTAAATCTGGACCATTTCGAACTAGATCAATATCACATACTCACAGGATGTTATATGTCATTAACACTGAAAAACAGAACTACACAGTCTGTCTTTCTCCCTCACGAGCCTGCATTAGACCACTTTTTTTTATTTTAATTAATTAAACCACACTCTGCTCTATAAAAGGCTCTGAAGGCTATAAATAGCAGTGTCTCTCCGCTGCCTTCACTGTCGGGTTACATCAGTTCTATCAGACACTGGTGACGCTTATTTTCACCATTTTTTACAACAAAATGTTGATTTAACAAAAAAAAAAAAAAAACAGCTTGTCATAAAAAACAACTTTCAGTAATTAAATAATTAGGCGAATCAGCCAGACACAAGCAGCTTGATCTCATTAACTCTGGATTTATGGACTTCTTTTTCTTTCCCATAATAAAGTCAGCTTTAACACAACACATCTAACATTTTTATAAGACCACGCAGCATTTACAGGTTTCACCACAGCAGCCCGATAGGAAATAAGAGCATTAACGCCGGGGTCACCGTGTGAAACAGTAACATTAGAGGAAGACCACGGTGTCAAAACTTACTTCTCAGATGGAGGATTATAGGAGTCTATTCCAGGAGGAATGAACAGCAGAGGATCCTTTATCTCTATCTCTCTGTGTGAGAAACTCAATTAGACAACTCCGGTGAAAAAGTGACGCAGGCGACGCTCCGCGGTGTCACTGACATCAGAAAAAACAAGTCTGCTCCACTGATCGATGGCTCCACAAAACTTCCCCAAGTTACGAAACTCTCTCTGTCTCTCTGTCTCTCTCTCTCTGAGTGTTTCTGTGTGTGTCTCTCTCCGGTTTTGGTCGTTTAGAGACTATTGCTGTCACATGATCCGGTCTGTCTGTCTGTTCTCCATGGGGTCGGGCCGCTGGGCGGGACCGAGGCGGGACCGGGGAGGGACCGGGGCGGGGTGGGCCACTTAGTGTGTGTGTGCGTGCGTGTTGCAATTTTGTTTTCAAGTTTAGAGACAACTGTGGTGAAGAACAAGAAGTAGGCAACGGTAGGTAACAATACCACCACAGTGTAGAAATATGTTCTGTTACTAAGTAAAAGTCCTGGGATATGGAGGATGGAACATGCCAAAATAAAAAATAAATAAATAAATTAAATAAATGACTCGATAATAAATAAATGAATAAAAAAGAAATGCAAAAATAAATAAATAAATAAATGTAAAAATTAATAAAAATAAATACATAAATAAGTAAAGGGGAAAATTAAACAGAAGAGTATTTAAGTAAATAAATAAGGGAATAAATTAGGGATGCACTGATACCGATACCGGATCGGATATCGGGCCGATACTGATGCATTAAATTCAATTCTATGTTTATACACATTAAATACTGGAATTTTAATTCCTGTTTAAATTTGGACTAATTTGCTGCTGCATTAAAAAGGTTTACACTTGGATTGTAATTCCTGTTAATTTTAAGATTTTTTTTTACCAAGTTGCTGGTTTGCAATTTATTATTTTAATAATAAATAACAATTCTGTAAAGTTATATCTATGTAAATCTATCTATTTGTTACATTTTGGTTTACAAAGTTATGACAGCAATTAATTAATTATTAATTAATGAATAATGGCATTACATTTGGTGAAGAGCGCATTATGACTTGTTTAGGACTCAAAACTCAAAGTTTAGGGTATTTCACACCAGTTTGAATGTTTTTGCCAGTAGTCTGATGGCCGTTGGGAAGATACTGTTGTGAAAGCGCTTCCTTTTTGCTCTGATGCTCTCTGGTCGGTGGTGTCTTAGCAGAATGCCCCATTTCAGAAAAAAATTTACTATACTACTAAAAAAATGTACTACTCCATTAGGTACTGGAATATAAGTATTGATGCATTAATGTGTCAGCTACATCACTTTAATTGAGTTAATTTTAATTAGCCTATATACTACAAGGTAGCTTGTGAATTTGCCCCCAGTGGTCGATTAACTTTTATCTTATCTTAACCTAAAATAACATCATTATCATTTATTTATTTGTTGATTATATTTTGGATTATTAATATTAATCTGCAAAGTAACTAGTAACTAAAGTTATCAATGTAGTGGGGTAAAAAGTTCAATATTTGCCTCTGAATTAGATGTATAAGGGTAGAAGTATAAAGTAGCAGAAAATGGAAATACTCAAATAGCCTAAAGTACCTCAAAATTGTACTTACATTCAGTACTTGAGTAAATGTACCTTCCTTCCACCACTGGAAGACTACAACTTTGAATTTTTCAAGCAATTATAATCCTGATCTTTAACAAAAGCAGTGGCCTGCTGTTAATGAAACTGTCTGGTATGCTGTGTGTTTAATACTATTTAAATGTTCAGTATGACAAATCTGGCAACCTGACCTGAATGGTGCATTGAGGAATTGACTTGTTAGTGGTGGAAAACATATTTACATCTTTTACTTAATCAGAAATGTGAAAGAAATACACTTTCACAAGTAAAAATCCTGCATAAATTGCAAACATTACTTGTAGAGAAGTCCATACAAATTATAGTAAAAGTACTCATTAGATAGGCATTACTGACGTTTTAATTTTGCGGAAGGCGGATGTAATTTTAGTTAATTAATTTATTGCTGGGTAGTTTAATGTGTGTGTTTGTGTGTTTGGTATGTGTGTGTTGAAAGAAGAGGAAGGCATGGGTGTGACAAGAAACAAGCTCTTCCCACAACAAACTGTTACGAGGGAGGGAGTGACAATTATAGACCGCAGCGTAAGACAAAGATTAGGTAATTTCATTTGCAACACTTTTAACTCATCGCTACAGATAATCGCTTGTGTCTCATTGGCTGACTGGTAAAATTATCTTTCAGGACACTTCAAACTTAGTTCCAACAATTAGCAGTTTAAAGGCAAAGTCACATGCCCAAAATTAAAATTCGCCTCCCGTTCACTTCCATTCTATGCAAGCGAAGGGGCGAAAAAACATTTGTTTCCTGCCTTAACTGCTGATCTAAACCGCAGGTAACCACAACAACAATATTTTTGCTCCACACTACCTTTACTGTTAAAGATCCATTAAGCAATATTTTTGGTATTAACACTGAATTAAATTACTCTAAAGTGAAAGAGTTTGTACAACTAGTGAACCCACTGAAAAAATCAACACCCAACTCTGCAGATTATAGTTGCGCTTGAGGCATTTTTGATCAATGTTTGGGTTTTCCAGTGAGACTGCATATGCATGTGTGTGCATGTGCACTATAATTTTAAAGTGGAATTTTAAGTGGAATTTTGAAATGTCGCAAAAAAAGAATGCGAATTAGGCGCGTTTCCATCAACTGGTTCGGAGCAAATAAACTCAGCTACATCGTAGTTTGGTCAGAAATCAGCTTTACAAAGGCAAAAACCACCTCAAGTGAGCGTAACTTTTTTTTTTTTTTTGCAATTGAGGAAGTTGTATCGAATTCTGCCGTTTCCATACAGCCTTTCTAATGCGACGCTTCCAAATGCGAATAAAAATATGTCAATGGAAACACGGCTACTGTCAAATTGCTTTCACACTGCCATTTGACACATTGCTATTAGACAAATATCAACAGCTGTTAAGGTTAATGCAATGGAGACTTTCTCCACCCTCATGCTCAAAAATCTGTCCATGCTGTTGTAATTCTCTCTGGTGAAACTGATGTAAGCATGGCTTAAACTGATGACCAACTAACTTCCAAAAATTAATCAGGATTTGCACACAGCCTCTGAATTTCAATAGGCCAGTGGCCATGCAATAAAGGTGATAATACACTCTGATATTGAAAATCTTCATGTATCTTCTATGTGCATGTTTCTTCATACTGGGACACCTACTGCGTGTTCACTTGCATGTACAACATACCGTTTAAACACAGTAATGCTGTTTTATTCTGTATCCACGGTGAATACTTGTTGATTGTTGACAGCTGGCAGGTGTCCATCAAGATCTTTCAACAGGGCGCCTCAAACATAAATGAATGTTTGTTCCTGTTATGTCTTTGGCAAGAGGCCATAGCAAATTATGAGTGTAACAAAGTACTCCTACTGTAGTACGGTGAGCTGATGTCAGAACACAATGCAGTTAACTTTTTATACTTTTCTATATTTCTATATATATTAAATGTTTTCTATATACTGTATACATATTTCATCCAGAAATATATTTTTATGCTGCAGATTCTCGTTACATTGCTTTTTATGCTTTAGTAACACACCTGCAACACAGGATTAAAAACTTCTGCTCTCCATTTTTTTGTGACACACACACACACACACACACACACACACACACACACACACACACACACACACACACACACACACACACACACACACACACACACACACACACACACACACACACACACCGTGGTATCTGTCATTACAGCCGTGCCCTCCATGCTCTCTGTGCAGTGAAGTGAGGCAGTGCTCGGGTGCTGCTGCTGCGGAGCTGGCTGTTGAAACAAGGCAGCAGTGATATGACAGCTGTTATTTCATGGTTGGTTTCTATATTAGTATAGGTGTAAGCCTTTCAAGTATAAACACACATCCGCTTAGGCTTAGCCGGCTTCGTCTGCATGAGAAGTGGAGCATGAGACGTGGTGATGTCTCACAGAGCAGGATGGGAGCTAGATGGAGGGCTGGTCGGGTCGGATAACTGTGTTGCTATGGCTCAGAGAGAACTAGATGTTCCCGACTCCACAATACACTGTGAACCTGTAGACAGGAACAAGAACTAAGAAAGTACTTTATGCAAGTCACATACCAGGTCTGTGATGTACTCCAGGTCCTTGTGTCTGGTAGGCTATAGCATCTCCCAGCCAAGTCTGTTTTATACTTTTTTACTACTACATCTCTGGGGTCTGGCAGAACAGTATTTGATGTCGGACTTGAGATCTGGACAGAATTAAAATTTACCTGAGACACGTCACTCTCACTATTTACAGGACCCGGCACACATGAAACACATGGCACGTTCTTCAAAAATACAATGTATCCTCATACAACAGTTCGTATGATATCTTATGAAAAGTTATTCCTCCTTTTTTGTTTGTTTTCCTACGAATGTCCAGCAACACGAGGCCTACACTCGTTACATGCATTCAGTCTTTTCAAAGTAAACTTCCATCTTCACAGGAAACAACTTGGTTAGGTTTAGGCAACAAAACTACTTAGTTAGGTTTAGGAAAAGATCGTGGTTTGGCTTAAATTAACTCCGGAAGTGACGTTACTTAAGTATGATATCAAAGCTGACTTCTGGTTTCTCACAGGATATGAACAGTGGTCTCCTGGGCAAAAATCCGCTGTCTTTAGACCCACCCATCCACCCTGAGCTCCTCCCTACGCTGTGTTCGCCGCCATTTATATTTCGACTGTTGTTGACTTAACGGCCAAAGGTGTCACTGTTAACATGCAATTTCTGATTCTTACACAGAGTCCCTTTAAATACTTTGAGCAGCAAAAAAAGAAATTTTATCAATCTCTACTGTTACTGGCATGAGGTGGCAAAAACTGAAGTTTTTTCATACTATTCTCTATGCACTTTAATTAGAGTAAGTCCTACTTTTCGCCACCCCTGTTTGATGCTGCTGATGAGCTGCTACAGTCACATTCTTCTTGTCATGCGTTACTACTGCATGCATCCTGCAGAGACGTCGTTCATGCAAAAATGAGCTATGTCAGTTTTTGGATTTATGCCAGAAAATTGCACACTAGCATCACTTCCACACCCTGGTACTGTATGTTCCCCAGTGTGAGTGTGTGTGTGTGTGTGTGTGTGTGTGTGTGTGTGTGTGTGTGTGTGTGTTTGTGTGTGCACATGCATGAGCCAGCATGTGAGTTTGTATCATAACAGTTTAGGTGTGAAGGAACACCTCAGCTTTTAACCCTGACAGAGCCGCACCCAGAATTTAAGAAATACAGAGGTCGAGAGTCCATGACCTGTCAATGCACTCCAATTACACAAATCTTTGAAAGGCATCTTTATAAAAAATTATTTGAACTTTTTTATAAGAGCTTTTTGTGGGCTGTCAAATATTATAGTGGAAATTCTGACAAGCCTGTATTGGTTGTTTACATTGGATTAAACAAGATTTTGCACAATTACAAAGTTATTTCTACATGAAAACATTTGATGAAATGATGCAGATTCTTATAATAAAAAATTCAGGTAAAGAAAAAAGTCAGATAACAATAAAAATTATAGTTGCCAACCTCATACGCTCAGTGTAAAGAATGGGGTTTAGGCCAAGAGATACATTTAGTATCAGTTTAGTTTCAGTTTTTACATGATTCAAATTATCAGCAGCTAATAATAGGTAGAGCAAAGGTCGGACCCACATGTCCTGATAACACCCTGTGTCCTTATGTGATCAGATAATGGAGAGCTGCTCTCGGAAATTATAATGCACCAGGAGAGAAAAGAGTGTTTTGTCCTCAGCTGAGGTCCTTTTAGAAACCTGATCTGACCTGTCATAGAGTGATAGATCAGCGTTCCACTATCAGTAGATCAGGATCAGTAATGAGTCAACAAACTTACTGTGCTCACACGGCTACAGTCTCACCAAACTCATCCTCAATGAGGAGGAAGATTGAGTTCCACAGAGTTTAGCTTGTCCATCCGGTTGTTTGTGTCTGTGTGTATGAGAAGCTGCCTATAAGCCAAAATTGAATACACTTGCACATACATACATACTCTCATGCACATACTGTACATACATATATACATACAGTACACACAGGTACGCACACAGGGTCTGAAATTAGCACCTGCCACCCGCCAAATGCGGGTAAATTGTTGGCAGTGGCGGGTAAAATCGGCAGGCCATCCATCACTTTGGCAGACAGGGAAAACGCTAGAGATGGGACTAGAGAACCGGTTCCTAGTTGTCCAATTCCTTGGTATCTCCTGCCTCGGTGACTATCGATTCCTCTGTATTGATGCTTCCCCACAGTTACGCATGCACAAGGAATCATAAGCACGCCGTATCATGTTTCAGTTTGTTTAGGACCGGAGCCATGGCGGAGAGAAAAAAAAGCGCTCAACAGCGTGGCGCTACTAAACCTGAGGGATGCACCCTATTTTTACCCTGATAATGCTACACTGTGAACAACAAACCCGTGTTGAAATCCGCAAAAGGAGAGTTAGCAACGTTACCTGTTAGCAGCAGGTGGGCAGCACAATCCTGCTTAATTAAATAACAGAGCTATTAACGTTAACGGAGATGTCATTAAGTTATTATTATGAGGCGTTCAAACTCTGCTCAGGAAAAATTACTATTAGGCGAAGGTAAATTACAACGTTATCATTATGTGTTCAAATGTAACCTCGTAAAATTAAGTTTTTGGCAAGAAACTTGAATATATCCAGTTGTTTGAAGGAGATGTTTTCACACCAATATAAAATAGATATTAGAGAGAGAATAACGACCTGTTTTACATCCTAACACTAGCTTTAAACAGCTTGCCCAAATTTTTTTAATCAAAGTAAATATTTAAATAATCATAATCATTTGAATTGTGTGTTTTTATGCAAACAACCACTATAGATGACAATAACAAAGAACAGTACAGTTCTGTTTACAGTACCCTCCCTGGCTCAAAAAATAGGGCTCTCCCGGAAGCCACGGTGTAATTCGAACACTGTAATTCACCATGCATATAAATGTTTTTTGTGTAAAATATATTAAACATTGAATGACATCAGATCTAAAATGTTGAAATGAATGAAATGTCCTTAATTTAGCGCAGAGATTTCAAAAGTGGCAGATAAAATTTCTGAGTGGCAGACAATATATTATTAAACACAGGTAACATCAGGCCGATAATGTCTCTAGTATTTGCTTTGGGGATAAGCTTTACTTTGTGATGGTAATTTTGGTATGCTAATGTTGAGCCGGTAGCTAGTTAGCTAGCAGAAGCTACCTGCAAGTTAAGTAACTAAACGCTATAATGTGGGCTTCAGAATAAAGTTGTGCTTTCTGCGTTTATTTTCTTAGCGACCCTGTCTTTGAACGGTCTGAATGAGACAGCAGAGCAGGAGAGACAGGTGATCAGAGAGGGGAGAGGACGGGAGATGAGTCAGCTGCAGCTGGACTTTGCAGCCCAATCCCAATGTCCCCTCTAAGGCCTTAAACCATGAACCCATGAACCCTCAGGGACTTGACTGACGTCACCTGGTAAATGGTTGAGTGTGAGAGGCTGCAAAGGTTTGAATTGGTATGAATACAAATGGGACAGCACTTTGAGGCAACATATCACGTTACCGTTTTTATTTTACGTTTTTTACTGCCTATTTGAACGTCTTCCAGGCTCTTGCCTTACGAGACTAGAGGTAACTGTCAAAAAAATCTATTTAGTTGTTTTTGTCAAACTTCATCAAGCAAAACTAAAAGAAATGGTTGTTGAAAACCAATGTGTAATATTCTAATCGTCTAATGCTTGCATTCCTCTGATTTCATGAAATCTTGAATCCTTAATGTTAATGTTTATGTGCAAATTTAAATATACCTGGCTGAACACCCGTGTGCCGTCCTCTTTGTTTACCTTTTTTTTACGCATCCGGGCTTCCCCTGGTAACCGTGATAACCCTGTGTTTAATGTCATAACGCTATGAATTGTCGGTAATTCCCTCAGGCAAAGTCTGCAGAAATGCGGACTTACGGAAAGTGTTCATAAAGGGCTCAAAATGTCTGCGAGAGAGCCCTCAAGCACTTGATGATTTGACAGTGGGACAGCCCTAAACCCTCACGGACTTTACGGGAACGCGCCTCCAAGTCAGTGAGTCTGTGAGTGTGGATATTGGGATTGGGCCTGCCTGTAGGTGGGCTCTTTCAGTCTCACTAGCCAGCGCTGCAGTAACGTTACTGATCTCCGTTTCAGGGACAGTTTATGAAATGGACTGTTTATTCCCTGTAGCAGATATACAGGTAAATGCTTACACAGCCACACCTACAATCATCAGGGTGTTGAAACATGAGGAAAACTTTACTTGTCCTATGACTACAAGCATCACTAGCTTAATGACAAGCGCTGAAAACATTACAACAATGTAGGTGATTACCAGTCTGTCTTCAATTAGCCTACCATTACCGTCATTAATAATTATAGTTATTATTTATTGGTATCATTATTATCATTAATAGTTATTCATTTTGATTGACTGAACTATTACGGAATGTTGCATTATCCATCGTAACAGCGGCAACTCCTTCCGTTGAATTAGAAAAGAAATAATGAACAGGATATTGTGAGTTTGTTTGAGCAATTTTTTTAAGAAAAATCAAAAAGCCTTTTTGCACGTATATTATGAAAAATCAACACAAAATATCCTATATCAATTTCTTTTTTTCAAAAGAACTAGAAATAGTGGCCCACACTTTGTCAGTGTAGAATGATAGTCCACTGTGTGTGTGTGTGCATGTGTGTGTGTTTGTGTGTGCGGTTGTAGAGGGAGGAGCGCAGTTTGTAAATGTCAAGTTTAGCTGGAGGTGAAGGCGGTGCACACACAGACAAAAACACAACGAGACAGGCAGGCACACGCACACAGACAACTTTCTGTACAGACACAATGCAAATACTAAAATCTGTCCCCGAGGGGAGAGGAGGTGAAGGGCAGGAGGCCGGCCCGGCTGTGTGGGTGTGAGAGAGAGAGAGAGAGAAATATAATTTTAAGATTATTTCAACAAATAAACCAAACTAGAAGAGGTAAAATACAAAAACAGTAAACATTCTCATCGCAATGAAAAAATAAAGTGTTCGCCCACTGACCACAAAAGTCCTCCAACAGCCCACATGAGACTGAACTTCACCTGTACACCTGTGTGGTGTGGTTAACATATTTTACCCTGAGGTGAACTGCCACCAGTCAAAACACAGACATGTTTTCTCCTAGCAGAGTGCATCCACACAAAACCAATCTGGCAAAAGAAGTAGGGCTGCAACTAATGACTATTTTAAACATTTAGTCTATAAAATGGTGATCACAATTACTTAAACACCAAGATGACATCATCAAATGTCTTGTTTTGTCAGACCAACAGTCCAAAAGCCAAAGATATTCACTTCACTATCACAAAAGACAAAGAAAGCAGCAGATCTTTACAAATCACACGCTGGAATTCGAGTATTTTTTGGCATTTGTGCTTGAAGAATGACTGAAACAATTAATCAGTTATCAAAATAGTTAAAATAGTTGCCTCCCAAAGCCATAAACCACAACCTTAATGAACCAAATAAATCCACGTATGGCAAACATATACTTTGGAAACCAAAAAGACACCCATCCCCATAATTAGGACCCTGACTACCCATTTTGTCACTGGCCAGCTCGAACAGGAACAGCCGGTTGTCTTTTAAGGTAATAACTCAGTCGAACACAAACACGCAGCCCCCTCATTATTCTGAATGAGGTCATTGCGTTGACACAGTTGGGGTGCTGCTGCAGCGAGTTTAACCTGGTTCTACTTTTGCTTCAACACAATGTGACGTCATCTGGCAAGGCGCTGCGTGGGCCAATCAAATACATGCAAGTGCACATTCCTGTGCAGTGTATTTTCTACTGTTTACCGGGCAATCATCACGACAAAAGATAAAATGATTGTCACCATGATAACTTTCTAGAGATGTATAATCCTATCTCATAGTATTATAAGCCGCAGTGCAGTGTTTGGGTATCTGATTAGACTTCAAACTCATGGATCTGTTACTCAAACTTTCACCAGTACCTGAAACAACAAGCCCCCACCAACGCAGAGCCCTGCATTTTTAAGATGTTCTTTAAATGTATGAATGCCAATTTATACCTTTAAAGGTTCTATATACGGGATCCAGAGCATTAATATAGCACCAAACAACTATTTGTTATGTAAAGAGGAGAAATGTCTACCTGAGCAGAGAATGAAGTCGCTCTCCCTCTGTGTGTGTTGTAATCCGAGTTTCTCCTTGCTTTGTTTACATAGCCGGGCTGGCTGTGCATACATTTTAGTGCATGTGAGTCTCTGTTGTGCCCGCTGGCTAGCTAATGGCCGCCGCTCTGCATTGTGCTCATATGGCGGTTACCGCTGATAATGCTGTCCCGACCAACTTCATCGTGGAAGCTTAGCCCCCACCCTCCGGTTCCTCCCACGTTAACTGCGTGCAACGGATCACAAAACTTAGGTTCGGATCGTATCACAGTTTTGAGTCACGGATCGGATTGGATCGTATCAGCAGGAAAAAAAGGGAGCAAATATAATTTTTAGAAATGCACCAATCACGATTTTTTTTGCCAAAG